>JAFJYI010000040.1:2925000-4125000 GCA_019022655.1 Acacia acuminata
ACCAAACCATGTAATCGGTATGTTGCATGAGAATCAAAGTTATTAAAAACTCATTTTCTAGCAACCTTCTAACCACAACCTTTACCATCACTTACATCAACCTCCCCATGTTTGTGGGCAAGCAATAGCACCCCAGCAATCTTTCTAAAAAAAAAAAAAAAAAACCCAATAAAAAAATAGTTTCGTTTTTCGTTTTTTTTTTAACAAAGAAAATTTTCAATCTTAGTTCCTCTGGTAACGCCTCTCAGTACAAATTTATAGTTATATGTATTATTATAATAATTGTTTTACAAAACATACTATATTTATAATTATAGTGTATATAATTTTAAATTTTATAATATTTGTAAATACAAATATTGTCATAAATATAATCCCTTATATTGATAAATATTATAATCATATAATAATAAGGGAAAAGTTGTCCATATAAAATTTTTTACCTCTCCTCTCCTCTCCTCCTAAACCAAACAAGATAATATTAAAATTTCTTCCCTCCTTACTTTTTAATCAATCCAAGCAAGGAAATATTAAAATCCCTCACATCCCCTCCATTAAAATCACTCCCTTTTCCTTCCTTTCGTTGAACCAAACAAACCCTAGCCATTTCTAAGCATTTATGCTCACTAGAAAGAACCATAGATTCAATTCTATCCTCAACCTTTGACCTTTCTTGCAGGACTGTTCAATTTTTATTGAGTAGCCCAAGCTTTCTCAAATGGAATAAGTTTTTGAAGATGAAAAAGGGGGAAGAAATCAAAAACAGAATTAGATTCACAAAACTTTCTTCTTAGCATGTGATTCTGTCCCTGTTTGATTCTCCACTTTCTTGCTGTTTTTTCAGTGAAATGCTACATATAAATTTTGAAATATGAATAAAATAGACAAACAAAATGGTTGACAAAAATTGAGTGAAATCGTTGAATCATCTCTTTCTTTCAATGGGTATATATATATTTCACCGGAAGGTCAACTATACTTCATTCATATTTGTGACAAAAACAAATCATGGACATAAACTATAGATTGGTGGAGAATCATATCTAGAAAGTGATTCAATAATATTAGGTTGATTAGTTTGTAATTTTTTGTGGAGATCAAAAAGAGAGACTTGGTCTCTTAAGTGACCGTGATGGTCTCTATATATAGAGCCACACTATTAGTCATGTTTTCTCAAAAAACAATGAGTGAGATATAACATATTAACACTCAAATTCTGTGTCGATTGATGAATGGAAGATGTTTCCAAATATCATCAAAGTCTTCCAATATTGTGGCTCTACAATATTGGTTGACTGGGATGAAGTTTGAGAAGCTTATTATTATGTGATTACTGAAGAGGTTAGCTTCTAATTCAGATCCATAAGCAATAATGGTATGTTTTGTGTTGTGTTAGTAAAGTGAGAAAAAACCTAGCTAACAGTGTTTATTGTGTGAAAGGAAGCTCACTGGATGACTTGGTGGTTGAAGAGGAGAGATCCATGGTCAAAGTCTTGTGATACTTTCTTCGGTTCACAATGTAAGAATTAGATAACTAATTTAAAGAGATTAAAAAATTAGTTTAGTAAGTTATTTGTTAAAAAAATGTGTGTTAACTTCCCTAAAGTATCCCTTCTAAGCATTTGCATGAGAAATTACTCATTTCTTGGAATACTCATTTCATATGTGCAATCAAAAAAAAAAAAAAGTTTAGGAAAATAATCATAAATTTAGAAGATAAAGTAGATCTAGAACTTATATTTAATATCAAAATATATCCCCTAGCTCTTACATTTAGGACAAACACATCGTTAGTTTGACCCCTATAAAGTCCTTTTCAAATTGCAGGGACTAACGTTATTAGATGGAGTAAACTTGAAAGACTAAAACCTCTAGTTAAAACTTTAATGACCAAAACTAAGATAAAACCAAACTATATGGACAAAAAATTATATTAACCCCTGAAAATTTCTTCTTCACTGATGTTTGTGAATTTCAGCTCCTAGGCTGTCATAAAAATTCACAACATATTTTCAACTAGTACCACACATTTTTTCACACTAAAGTTACAATAAAAAATATTGTGTGTCTTGCATAAATCCACATCTTTTCATAAAACTGATGATTAGCAAGTTGCCATGTTTCTAATTGCAACCAATAAATAAAACACCAGAGCAGCATCCTATAGGCTAAAATATCAGCACATTCCATATTTTATAACCAGACAAGACACCGACCAAATGCTTCAGATTGACAAACAAGCACCAAAGAAACAACTTGTTGGACCCATAGACTGTCAGGTGATAACTTGATGAGTATACGACACATCACCTTAGCCAATGTACCGAAAAAATCTTGGCATTGAAAAATAATAATCATCTAGAACAATGAAATCTCTTAGTGACTGTCCAATCACGCTTGAAAAGACCCCTAATCTCACCGAGAACATCTCTTCCTCGTGAGGTTCAAGGCTTCAACTGAATCACTGTTGCTATCTTCCATAAGTTCAGTACAAGTAGTATGAGGGCTCCCAATTTTCCCATAAAGATCATGAATACATTATATAGATTCAGTCACAGTTACAGATAGAAACTAGCATCTAAAGGTCACTTCATACTAAGACGCAGAGAATTATTACAACACTACTCAATGTTGTTATCTTAAGAGGAAAACAGGGCATCATCAAATTACGCAAAAACACTTGGAAATATCAAGCGTAAGTATTCCTACGTGATATTGTACATGGCAAAGCCTCCATCATAAATCATATTAATTTATTATGGTCCAAACAACAAGGCTTGAATTAATTGAGGAACTTGTAATATTAACCAAAAGATACAATATAAAGCGTTTATTCATCATATCTTCATGTATTAACTTACCCATAGCTGAAGAATTAATTTTGTACTAGCTATCCGAAAGACAATCACATGAAAAAATCTGCTTCAACCATTAGCCCAAGCTCAGACTTTCTGAAATTACAAAACAGAAAATATTTTTCAGAGAAATATAGAAGGGATGATAGCTAGATATATGAGAACTGAAGTTAGATGTAGTATGCCTCTAAGAACCTTCTAATTTTAGAAAACAAGTGACCCAAACTCAATAAACTCTACAGGCTGGGCAACAGCAGCAGCAGCAGGATTCTTCTCTGTTGAAGTTACGAACTCTGGTGGAGGATGAAACTCCATCAGCTTAAGAAGAAGGATCAGGTAGGTATGGGGGTAGAGAAAGAAAATCAACAGACTGTGGAGGAGGGATTTGAGAGGGGTAAGATGGCCTTTTAACTTCACCGTGGAGAAATGGCTCATTCCATCAGGTGGAGGGAAGGCAGATTCCTACAATTGTAAGGAAGTCCAATTTTTTCCATGTACACCAAACGCAGCCTAAGGAAACCCAGTGGCCAAATCATAGTCAAATGCTTGATATAAAAAATTAATTAATAATAAAGTGAAACTTCCCTCATATACATAGTAAATTAGTAGCATAGAACAACAAAAATATTACTCCCTCCAGTCCTAATTATAGGAACACTTTTGTAGTATAAATTGCACTATAAAAATGTTCTGTAATTAGGATCGTAGGTAGTAGTTAATTTTTTTAAAACAAGGCCAATGATGTTGGACCAATAGAAGAAAATGCAAGGGAAGGAGAGAAATAGGAAGATGATCGAATAGAGAGAAAGAGGAAGAAAGGGAATATAAGAAAATACATAAAATTTATTCCCCATGCTCCCTAAAAAGTTACAGCCAAACACACATGCAGAAAACAATAATCGAAATGGTAATAAATTAGAATATCCTTAATCAAACAGCTGGCTTAATTTGTAATTTACAAATGATTACTGTGCCACCAATGACCATGCCACTCCAAATTCTCTTTTTCCTTTCTTTATCATTCACCACTGGGAAAAGTAATGATCTTTGTCTCGGTTGACAAACAAAATCAGGTAGTAGAACAAAGAGTACAAGCCTGGTAAGTGGCACATCAAAATGTAATGGAGAACTGGAAAAGCCCCAGTCAACCAGCATAAATTCCTCCTGGGGACCCCATTACCAAATGGCCGTACTGATTTAGCTCCTTTAAATCAGCTACAAAGCTATAGCCCATAGTACCAAAAATGTCAGGAAGCAAATCACAATGTACAATATAGTTTTGTTCTATGTGACTTCATAATGGGCTAACAGCCCAGCCAGTGATGGGATTTTTCCTACGAACTCCAAACTTCCTTTGTCCACCACTTTGCAACCGTTCAAGCACTGCATAAGTAATTGAATCTGGGCTTAATCCTTGCTGCTTAAGTTTTGGATAAAGTTCCACTGCCTCAACAGTTCTCCCACATCTCTCAAGACAGTCAAGTGACAACATCGCAACTTTATCTGTTTTGCCAAAGCACTCAATAAGTGTGCTATAAGTGACAACATCTGGATTTAATCCTTTCTCCAGCATTTCTTTAAACTTCATGTGAGCTTCATCAAGATCCCCATTTTTACCAAGGCAATTAATCAAGCAGTTATAAGAGATAACATCAGGTTTAAAACTACTAGCTTCCAGTTCCTCAAAAATTTTAATAGCATCATCAGCTCTTCCAGACCTTCCAAAGCTGGCAATCAGAATGTTGTAGGTAAATATATCTGGCAGATGACCATCTTGGTTCATCTTTTCAAAAAGATCATGAATATGTGATATTTGCTTCAATTTTCCAAGAGCTGTGAATACTGTGTTATACATGATTGTATCAGTGCTTAGACCCTTTTCATGAATTATATTTGGAATCTCTATAGCCTCTATTCTCTTACCAGAGAGGCATAGACTCTCCAACATGGCCATACAAGCATCCTTGTCACCCTCATTAAAAAAGCTCCACATGTTGCAAAATAGCCTGTGAGCCTAACTTAAATGGCCCAATGCCCACAAAGTCCTTACAAGATATGCATATATTTTCTTATTCATATATTTATTTGATAACCTCAAAATAATATCAAGTTTGCTGAGTTGCCCTTCAGCAATAAGAACATTCAGAAGCACACTGTATGTGAATTCATTGGGCTGGCAATCATTCTCCACCATTTTTTAGAAGAGTTGGATGACCTTGTCAACCATCCGGCCCTTAGCAAGTTCTTGAATCATAGTATTATAAGCTATCAATTGAAGAGTACAGACCTTATTTAACATTTCTTGAAAAAGAGCTATTGACTCATTAGTCTTACCAATTTTGCCAGTCATTCTGATCATAACGGTGTATGTGAACGTATCAGGCTCACAGTGCTTCCGTTTCATGTCTTCAAATATCTTATATGCTTGGTCCACCTGCCAAACAATCGCATATGAAAGAATCAGGATTAAAGGAATATGTATTTTGAAAATAAATTCAAACCCTGTAGAACTGAATTACTTGTCCATCAATTCAATCAAGCAAATCTTTGACAACCTTAAAGCTACTTATTTAATTTTCAGACCAGTGGTGAGTAAATAATTCAACTTTCCATGTGAAAACTATACAGATAAGTGAGTGTGCATGGTATAATATCCGATCTTAATTCTTGCTACAAACAGATATGTTACATTCAAACCTGTTAGTTCTCAATGTGTTTTGATGATTAACAACAATTGTAAACGTGTGTTGAAGCTTCTGCAAAATCTGTGTAAAACCATTAAATCAGTTGCTTACTCGAGTAAAGGAAAGCTTACTCGAGTAAAGGACTATTAAAGGATTGCCCAATTGAGTTTTACTCGCACTTACTCGAGTAAGGAGATAACATACTCGAGTAAAGGTCATCCAGAAAGCAAATGCGTTTTTCAAAAGGTACTTACTCGAGTAAAGGTTTACATACTCGAGTAAAGGTCATCCGAGAGCAAATGTGTTTTTCAAATTGTGACTTACTCGAGTAAAGTTTTACTTACTCGAGTAAAGGCCATCCAGAGAGCAATCAATCTTTACAAGATAAATCAATACTCGGAGTATAGAAATCTATACTCGAGTATTGGACTTACCGAGAGCAAATGAACTTTTGAACTTGAGTGTATACTCGAGTAAGGAATTGGCTTACTCGAGTAAAGGGTCTTACAGAAAGTTCCCAAGTTTTTCTAAACTCGTGCATACTCGAGTAAGAGTTTCCATACTCGGGTAACGAACTCTTAAAATGATTTTCAAGTCTCGATGGTTTGCTTCTCGGAAGTCGCTTACTCGAGTATCCTTTTGAATCTTGCGGTAAAGACTCTTTCACTGATGACTTACTCGAGTATCGAAGAACTTACTCGAGTAAACAACACTGAAACCAATTTTTGAATTATACGAATTTGTATATCACTCTTGTTTGTTCTAATTGCTTTCATGAATCATTCACTTATGTTCCCAGATATGTTTAACAAGTTTATTTAGTGGATTTCAGTTAGCACGAGATGAAAATTAATGAAGATCAAGGGAAAAAGCAAAAAGTGGTCGAGCATTTATTGCACTTGATAAATCAACCTCCTTTTGGTTAATCCATCGAGCACGAATTCTCAACGTTCAAAAACACTTTCTTCATCAAGCAAACTCTTCTCCAACGGGCAAATCCTCGAGTTCCACATCGGACCATATTAGCTTTGAATTAGTTGGAGCTTAGAGAGAGAAGATGACCAGACTTAATGCTAATCACCTACAACGGTTGGATTCATCATTCAACGGTCATTTAATGTTCTCTACCTATAAATAGAGTTCATTAACTCCTTCTCAAGTTGACACACTTACTAAGAGCGAAAATTCATTGATTGTCATTTATTGTGTTCAGCTTACATCTATATTGTATCAATCGATACTTGCACTTGATGATCATTTTATCGCTCTAAGAGAGAGTTCTATCTCGTAAATCATTTATTGATTGAGATAACCATAAGTCGGGGACTTAGTGGTTGGGTGTATTGATTACAACTTGTAAGGGGGAGTGAGTTCTAGAGAGAGAACTACTCTTGAGTACGAGTGTGTAATCGGTTTGTGAGTATAGTGGATTGAAAATCTCAAGTGTGGCTTGGGGATTTGGATGTAGGTCAAAGATAAGACTGAACCAGGATAATTTCTATTGTGCAAGCTTTCCTTCCCTTCCTCCTCTGTCTATCTCTGGTTTCATTACTTCAAAACAGAGCATATTTCTAAAAGTTTTTAAAATACCCAATTCACCCCCCCTCTTGGGTATATAGCTCCATTTACAAAACCTTCTCATCCTTGACCGAAGCATCCAAAAGCAAGTTATAAGCAAAAATGTCCAACTTGTAACCACGCCGTTGCATGTCCATATATACATCTAAAGCCTTGCACGAATCATAGGACCTCAAATATGCCGAAGCCTTGCACGAATCAAGAGGTTTATTGTAGGACTCTCAGATTTTAACAGGGGTTAAGTGCTTATGCATTAAATTAATCTAGTTGGCTTGATGTTCTAGGCTACCTGTACCTAGTGGACTTAATCAACTTGATCTAAGTTTTGTGATTTAAAATATCTTTCATTGATCCTTGCATATCCCATTTAGAAATATCTCCTTTGGAGAAATAAGTAGGTGATATTGATGGTAATTGGTTTGTAATTGATATTAATGGTGATTGTGATTGAATTTTGAAAAATGATTGTCATTAATAGTGATTGTTGAGGTTTGGGAAAATCTTTCAAAATAATACATGTCATTAATGCCGATTGACAGCCGGATATAGGGTTGGTGTTGAGCATGGAGAAAACGTAAAAGGGGAAAATAAAAATAAAAGTAAAAGTCTTTCCCATTTATCATGATTAGCTCTCTAAAGTAGGAAATTGATTTTCGGTCATTATGGAGAAGAAAAAATATAAATTATAAATTATAAAAATCTCTTATTTAAATTGATTGGATTCAAGTTAGGAAATTTAATCAAGGAAAATTAATTAAAAAGGAAATTAATCAACTTAAAATTAGCAAATAAATTAAACATGAGCCAATAAAAAATAATGTGAGGGAAAATATCTTGCAATTTTACACGCATCCTTAATTGGAAAATCAAAAAGAGAAAGATTCCTTTTGTGTCTCGAAAAAAGAAAAACAACCTATTTACACAAAAATAAGAAAAGGAAACGAATCGAGTAATTAATTAAGATTGCGTAAAGATATGAATTTGTAATTAAAACAAAGGAGGATCTTTCACATTCAATGGTTCAGATCTCACACGTTGGCCTATATAAACCCAACTATGGGTACTGATTTAGGCAATATATAACCATAGACATTGTCTGTGTCTTATAATTCCATAGTTATTATAGTAGTGGAGCTTCTTGAACTCCAATATTTGAGAGGAGGTGAGGGGTGGACTTGACTCGCTTGTTCATGGATACCTATGGCCTTCGCAAATCAAATGAAAGCTTAAATATATGCGTAGCTCAAGGGTCTGCATGAACTTGGAGATAGGGTCACCTTGATCCTTTTTTATATTGGAGTGAAGCAAGCTCCACAATCATATTTTATCCCAATTCCATAGTTATTATAGTAGTGGAGCTTGCTGAACTCCAATATTTGAGAGGAGGTGAGGGGTGGACTTGACTGCTTGTTCATGGATACCTATGGCCTTCACAAATCAAATGAAAGCTTAAATATATGCGTAGCTCAAGGGTCTGCATGAACGTGGAGATAGGGTCACCTTGATCCTTTTTTATATTGGAGTGAAGCAAGCTCCACAATCATATTTTATCCCAATTAAAAGGTTTCATCATCTATGCAATAAGGGTGTCAATGGAGGTTAAGTCAACTCCTCACAATATGGTGAGCCAAAGTTTGAATCCCCGTAGAAAGATATGTTCAAATTTAGTGTCCACTGACAAGTGATAGTGCCTCAAACGGGCTTCCAAAAGAAGAATACATGTATTTATCAAAAATATCATCTGTAATAAGTTTTGAGATAATGGATATATATGACCTAATATTGTTTGGTAATGAAGACTCAAGTCGTATGTATATCTTTTCTAAGACATATATGAGATGGAGTTTCATTGGGATTGGGGGCAATGGCCCCTCAAAAAAAAAAAAAAAAAAAAAGAATTTTGTTAAGAATTTTTTTAGAAAGAATTAATATAATGTAAATTTTAATTTTGCCCCCGCCCCCCAATTTTTTTTATAACAATTTTCCCTCTGTTTTTTTTTTTTTTCTGATTTGCAGGTCAGCCTTTTATATCATTGGGGCTTATAATTCAATGTTTGTCCCATGTGGTATGTTAATCTTGTCATTTTTTTCTTTTTATATTCCAATCTAATTGCCTAAAATTCTTAGCTTATCAATGAAATTTACTTTTGTGGTGTATTATTTACTATGCTTTTACCCATTCTATACTATACCTGTGGATGAAGTTAATTTAATTTTCATTCTAAACCTCAACCTCAACCTCCGAAGTAGAAGTATATGCTGTAAATTTAACCAGATTTAACTGATCTGGGAAAAAGACATTGCCAGCAGATGATGTTGCTGAATAAGAGAAAGACATTGCCGGCGAGATGATGTTGCTGAATCAGAGTGAAGTACAACAATGCCATTATAGAGTTTTCTAGTTTCTTTACAGTGGAGCTGCTTTACCTTCAGTGCATCATCATAGTTATAACACAGAAGGTAGAAAGTTTCTCTACATATGGCTTTTAATTTATAAAGTTTCTTTTCTTTGTGTTTTCTCTGGCCCAACCAAACATAGGCGGATGGAGGTTGAAGAGAAGGGGAGCAAGTGCCCACCCTTCAATTATGATCGAATTCCAAAAAATAAGGGAATTAAAATTATGATGTATTTGATAACATTGATAATAAGACAATTATGATGAAATTTCAAAAAAAGGCCTAGAATGATGACATTTTAATTATTTTTATTGTAACATACTTTTGCTATTAAAATATATGTACTTGAACTTATTGAGTGCCCACCCTTCATTATAATTTGTGTAGCTGCATTTCTAATAGCACTTATCCTTGCTGTTCTAAATAACAGGTTTGTAAAATCATTGCCTCTCTTATTACATCATCAGTATTCACTTGATTTCATGAATATCTTTTTTGAAATTCTTTTCTTTTGTTATTTATATTCTTTTGTTTTTAAATACATTTAAAACTTTCTTATAAAAAACCCAAATTCCCCCATTAATTATGCATACACGAACAAAAAATCCTAGCTCCGCCACGGGTGCCCACTCTTCATTAATTTCCTGGATCTGCCCTTTGCATCCAAATATAGGGAGTAATCTTGTAATGTTAGTTCTTTGATTTTATCTTCTCCCTATTTTTTCTCTTCCCAACTTTTATTATAAATATGAATATTTTAAAAATGTTATATAATTATAAAATAACATTTTTTTTAATTAGTTGATAGTATAGATTTGGCCCCCATGCCTATCACCGGCATCTTGTGCCCGGAATTGACCACTACGTCTGGCACTTGCTTTGCTTGCTCCATAGCTCGATCGAAACCACATTGTTTGATCTTCCAGAAATT
Organism: Acacia acuminata; assembly: GCA_019022655.1. Taxonomy (NCBI): domain Eukaryota; kingdom Viridiplantae; phylum Streptophyta; class Magnoliopsida; order Fabales; family Fabaceae; genus Acacia; species Acacia acuminata. The sequence goes on from JAFJYI010000040.1 coordinate 2,935,446, forward strand.
GCGAGAAGCCAAAGTTGAATTCTGGTGCTTTTATTCTAACTGAGCAGTGATCGAGTTTCTCGTGGTTCCGTTGCGTCCACGCTTTTGCTTTATCTCACGCCATTGAAAAAACAGTATTGCGGTTTCTCGAACAATACCCCGTCAGATCAAGAGGTTTTATCATCATATCTAATTAGCACTGCTCTCCAAATTTAGCTTTTTTATGTTTTTAATTTATAAAATTAATTTGAGTGATCGTTGTAAATTAGACTAAACTTATAATGAGTTTATATACCCAGGTTATTCTTTTTATATTTTTAGCTTACAAAATCATGAACTCACATTAATTTCTTTGATTTGATCATGTTCAGCAGCTTTAAATGTAAAATTTATAGAAATTTCTCTATTAAATATGATAAATTATGAATGTTTATGGATTTAATTTCAATTATTTAGATTTAAAAAATATTAAATCAAATTTTTATTATTTTTATTTTTTAAACACACAATATTAATATCTATTTAATGCTAAAAGTAAACATTTACGAGTTAGGATTCGATTTCACGATATATGTTTACCTTACTGTCATGAGTTCGCTTAAACTCACGAGTTTGACAACATCAAACTTTATTTTGCTGGTTGTATTTATCGGTTGAAGTTGGATAAAAGTGGGTAAGGTAATTTATATTTGGATAGTTTAGGGGGGAGAAAAAAACCGATGGGCTAACGAACATTTTCAATAGTGGAGGCACAATTCAAGATATGGAATGCACTGAGGATGGAGTGAGGCTTAAGGTTAAAGGTGAAGGAACTTTTCTTGCTCACTCAAGTGAGTCTTCGAAGAAGTGCCAACTGAATGGTACTGACGTGGTGTTTGATTGGCTGCCTGATGGCAAACTGAGGCTCAACCTTGCTTGGGATGGCGAGGCTCCTGGTTTAGAAATTTTCTACTAGACACAGATAGGATTATGCTCTTTTTAACTACTGCCAGCCATAACTGGGGTGAAGCTTAACGAACGCCACAACCTGGGTGGCGGTAGTTAAATCAATTCAAAAATTAGGAGGTTGTGGCGTTCGTTAAGCTTCACCCCAGTTATGGGTGGTGGTAGTTAAAAAGAGCATAATCGGATCTGTGTCTAGTAGAAAATTTCTAAACCAGAAAGCCCTCCAGCCTCGCCATCCCAAGCAAGGTTGAGCCTCAGTTTGCCACCAGGCAGCCAATCAAACGCCACGTCAGTACAATCCAGTTGGCACTTCTTAGGAGACTCACTTGAGCGAGCAAGAAAAGTTCCTTCACCTTTAACCTTAAGCCTCACTCCATCCTCAGTGCATTCCATATCTTGAATTGTGCCTCCACTATTGAACATGTTCGTTAGCCCAACGGTCCCCCCCCCCCCCCCCCCCCCACAAAACTATCCAAATATAAATTACCTCACCCACTTTTATCCAACTTCAACCGGTAAATACAACCAGCAAAATAAAGTTTGATGTTGTCAAACTCGTGAGTTTAAGTAAACTCACGATAAGGTAAACATATATCCAACTTTTAAGTAAACTCACATGATGATAAGGTAAACATATATCGTTAGCCCAACGGTCCCCCCCCCCCCCACAAAACTATCCAAATATAAATTACCTCACCCACTTTTATCCAACTTCAACCGGTAAATACAACCAGCAAAATAAAGTTTGATGTTGTCAAACTCGTGAGTTTAAGTAAACTCATGATGATAAGGTAAACATATATCGTGAAATCGAATCCTAACTCGTAAATAGATATTAATATTGTATATTTAAAATATAAAAATAATAACAATTTGATTTAAATTAATTTTTTTTATTTTCTTAGTATTGTAAATTATTACTTGTGTATATCATATTTTCCCTCATCGATCACCTCATCTCTTTTAGATTTTCCCTTGCTTATCTGCATGAGGTTTTACCCAAAACCAACCAAGTTATGGAAGTGGAGGAAAGGCTAAATGAATATATTTGGGTTAAGGAGCAATTTGGCCAACGAAGTATTACCTCAGGAGCGCCCAGCACAAATAACTTTTAAGTGAACCAAAAATACCAAAAAACTTTTAAAAATGTGCAGTTAGCACAAAAAATAGAGTAAATTTTTTTTGTGCTAAGTGCTCCTAGAATAAAACTTTTTTTGTCCACTTAAAAGTTATTTGTCTTTGAACGCTCTGAGGTAATAATTTGTTGGCCAAATTGCTTGTTAACCCAATATATTTTTATTCTCATCCCAACAATCTCTCACTTGCATACTTCAAAAAGATAAAAGAGAAAAAGCTATTAATGTAATACCCAAAAATTTCTATTTATCTTAATGCAATATTTTGATAGTTAAAACCTATTTAAAATAAATGAATATGTGGTCTCAAATTTTGAGACATGTTTATTTTATTCTCTAGGCAATTTTTCCCTAGAATTAGAGTAGCCAATAATTTAAGAAATTTTATTAGGCATCATAGAATACCATAAATGCAACAAACACCATATTTAAATTATGGTTCATATGGAGATGAAAATACTTAAGTATATTTAGAGAAATTAATGGCAATTAAAGACCAACCAAACCTTCACAAAATTAAATAAATTGTGCAAATCTTCATAATTAATCAAAGGGTCTTAAACACCCATGTTCATAATTTATTAGGAGACTAAATTTTCTAATACCTTATAATTAATATTTAGATCATATTTAAGTCACAAAAGGCCATAAAGAATTATCAAAACACTTGAAACAATTAAGGGACAATTACCAACAATTAATGAGCAATTAAAATTACACTAATGGAATATTTAGGTAATTCTTTACAATTAATACTAATTGTCATCAATTAAAGGTGTGTTAAGCTAATTAAAAACCAAGAACCAATAAGGGGTTAAGTTTAGCACTAAATGAATTATTAGCAATCATCAACTACTCTAGGAACCCCTAATACAATAATCAAGAGGTAATTAAGTTTGGGATTAAGATGATAATCAAATGGTAATCAAGAGTTGAAAAATCAACAATTTCAATTATGATCTAAAGGCCAAGAATTTATCCCATAAAGCTAATCTAATGACCCTAATTCATTCTAATAAAGCTCAATCCAAGTGCATAAGGGAACAACCAATGGCATAGCTCCCACATGGGGATGTTAAAAACAACAAAACTCAAAAAGATGAAGCATATGGGGGGGGGGGGGGGGCACGGTTTAGATGTCTTGGGAGAGAGAAAATGAGTGTTCAATAAAGCAAAATGCCCACTTGCATGGTGAGTCATGAATGAACATTAAAAAGATGGAGACTTTGAAGGCAAAATGGAAGAGGATAAAAAGTGAAATGGAAGAGGATAGTGTACTAAATGGAAGAGGATAAATTGGTGGGAGAAAAATCAAGAGTAAAAGTCAAGTTTTCATCCAATGAGAAAATTACACATGAATTAATTAGATTAATCAATAGGATTAATTCAAGGCTTAATCAAATGAAAACCTATACAAACTAAATTGTATCTTGAAATCCATTAACCATAAATCAAATATAAGAAGAGATTGTTAACAAGCAAAATTCAAGCTTGAGATTGACTATAATCAAAGTCATTCCCTCAACTTTTGAGGATTGTGTCCAATTGAGAAAATGAGAGATTATGGTCTCTAATTAAAGCTAAAAATCTCAAGAGTTCAAAACCAAAAAGAAAATTTGAATCAAACTTCATTAAGATCCCCAAATGAATTTTTATCTAGTGAAGAACAAAGAATAGAAGAAGGAGAAAGTTGGCTTAGGAAAAAGCTAGAACACATAGGATATTTTGCATCTTGGAAGATGATATGGTACTTTAGGATAGAAAATGGAAGAGGATCAAGGAGAGAGAGAGGGGGGTCAGATTTGAGGGTTCTAAAGGCTAGGATTTGTGCTTTTAATTTACCTAGATCCAATGGCCATAATGCAAGATGAGGGGTTATGAATAGTGCCATGGACTTTTACTATAAATAGGGGTTGGGGTCTTCATAAATCCTCACCAATTCACAAAGCAACACATCTGAAATATAGAGAGAAAGTGAGAGTGAGAACCTTGAAGAAAGGAGGAGCAAAGTTCTTGGTAAGTTCTCTAGCTCTAGCTTTAAGTTCTTTAAGTTTTAGTTCTTAAATTCTTAGATAGAAGTACCTTAGATCTTAAATATGCTAGGATAATTTTATTTAGATGTTTTTATGGTTAAAATTGGATTTATTTGGAAAAATTGATAAAGAAGAAGTTATAGCAGAATTTCGGAAGAAAATCATCAAAGTAACGAAGTTCGCGAAATTTCATTGGTTTCGGAAATTCTAGAGTCACCATGAAAAACGCCAGAATTTCATATTGAAAAAATGATCAAAAAATTCTGGGAAACTTCATGGTTAAAGCAGCACATAGGGCTTTTTAAATATGTCAATAAAATGTAAAAATTATTTCTTTACGGAGAGATAAAAATCCTCAAAGTTAGGCTACGAATTTCTGGAAAAATTCTGGGCAGAGGCTCAAAACTTAAAACCTGGGAGTGATTCATGCAATCTAGGTGGAAGTGATTATTTTTACTTGAAAATAGACATCCTAAGAATTCCAAGGAATTTTATGGATCCTCGTTTCGATTTTTCTAGAATTAATTATGATTTTTTAAAGTTAGACGAAATGCTGCCCATATTAGTACCGGCGTTATTCTACGAATTTTGAAGGAATAAAGTGAAAAATAAATGTTGCAAGGGCAAAATAGTCATTAGTGGCCAAAATATCTCTTAGGATATTATTTTTAAATTAATAAATACGATATTACCATTATAGGATACTCGTGATCACCGTCCGACCGTCAACGTACCGACAACACAGACGAAGGTACGAACGTGTACTGTAACACTAACTCTGATGTTTATCGTATACCTATTTGTGTGATAGCTGTATTCCTAGACTGAAACTCTTTTTTTAAAAGTATTGATCATACATATACAGCTGTACATGGGTTATGGTTTTGATAATGCCGTTGAGTTTTCCTAGTGCTGAGGACACGATAGGCCATCGTGGCACTGGTGAATAGTGCAGACTATAATAACATACACATGCAGTGGCTGTGTTCTGTTATTATCTTTCATATGTGAATATTTCTGTGATATTATGAATGAACTATCATACATACTTATTACATGAACATGAGGTTAACCGTTACCTGAGGTTCAATGGGTATTGAACCTCAGCTCTTACCATAGCTTCAGGATCCGGAGTAAACAGGACCGAAGACAAGGGTAAGCAGCAGATACAGGAGCCGGCTGGAGGACGCCCTTTTATTTTGTACTTAAATGACATTCAATTTTTGTAAACGCTGTTAAAAGCTAACACATACAGTGGATGTTATCAGTTACTTTTGTTTTAATACTATTTACTTCCGATGCTCTACTTTGATCAAATACTTCAAAAAAAAAAAAAATTGCTTCCGAAAATTGGGATGTTACAATTTTGGTATCAAAGCAGACATCTTGGCATGAATTTAACTATGCTACTCCAAACAGTCTGGTGTCTAGAAAGGGGTTTTGTGGTTGTCAATCAGTCACTGTTAACCTCGGCGAGGCTTCCACAAATACACCTGCCTGGCTGGATTGTTTGAGTAACGAAGTTAGGCTCTGAGTTTTCAAAAGCATTTTATCTGGCATGAACCCGACTAAGTTATAACAGACCATTGGTGCCGAAGGCAAGGCTAGTCTATGTGGGTCAGTCAAGCAGTCGCCGTAAAGTCGGTGAGGCTCCCATGATAGACACTTACCTGGCCAATCGGTTGATTAACTAAGTTAGGCTCTAAGCCATTACCTTCAAATTTTGGAAAACAAGTACTGATAAACCCTGGTGTTGTTGTAGTGATGGACAGAGACGCATTACCCTATGTAGACTATTACAGAAGGCGGAGACGTGTAGCACGTCAGACAGCCGTCCCTGGAAACATAAGAGTCAGATTAAACCTAGAATCGAATTTCCCTGTCCCAGAATATCACTTAGACCCTGATTACATGCCAAATTACCCTGATGATGAACCCAAACCAGAATATCACTCCGGTCTCGAGTACCCCGAACATCTATATGACCCCGTACCCATCTATGCGGAACCCATAAACATCATATACCCACCTGTACCTGCAAATCCTGACAGTTCGCACCACTCCTCAGTAGGTGACAACTTTGACTACCCTGAGATACGAGAACTTGACCAAGACTCAGATGCCAACTCAGACGACCTACACTATGTCCTCAATGACAATGCCATCCTAACACAGATTGTACACCTAGACCTTGTTCAAGCTGAAATGACCACTGAAAACACTAAAGATAAATACATGCAATACCTGACCCGTGTCAAAGAATCCTTCCTGATAAATTCAAGTTTCATGCACCCAGAACCTCCTGGAGATTGGGTCAGATCCACTCTCCACCATTTTCCCCGTACCCGTTTCTGGATAAACAAAACCAACGAGATCTTAGACGAGGGCCACATCAAGGATGTGTGCTCGTGTCTCTTTCAGCTCAAACGCCTCGTGTACTGGAATATGTAGACGAATAGAGGCAATCCCGTATCAGTCCAAGAATGCCGTGGAAGTAGTAATAGCAGTAGTTAGTAAGATTAAGTGTAGTATGTGTGATCACTCCTCTAAAAACCTTGAGGAGATGTAAAATACTTGTTAGATAAAAGGGTTATGATACATGACTAGTTTGATGAATTATGAGACTTATGTAAAATATTTGTTATCAATATATATATGTGTTATGTACATGTGTTCAATGTTTGAATCCGTGTTTCTCTAATGTTTTCATCTACTAATCTTCGAAATTAGAATATGGCAACTATAAGAGGTGCCGGAGATCCCAAAGGCCGAGGCCGAGGCCGAGGCAGAGGGAGAGGTAGGGGTAGACAACCTCGAATAGTACCGATACATGAACTTGACCAACAAGACCACCACCCCCGAATGAAATCCAAGAGATGAGAAGAATCGTACAAGAACAACGAGAACTCATCGATACTCTCCTCGCCAACAGGCAAGGAGGAGGAAACAACAAACAAAACGAGGAGCAGCAAACTGAGGATGAACGACAGAGCGATGAGAAGGAAGGAGACAACAATGAACAAGAAGATGAACAGAGTAATGCGTCCGAGAGGTCCGAGCGATCTCAGTTGCCTCCCCAGAGAGCTATGGCGATGCTACATCAACCGGTAAGAGAAGCGAGGGACACACAGTACTGGGTGACCCAATTCTGTAAACTTAAACCACCAGCCTTTCGAGGTAAGCTTGATTCAGCCAAAGATTGGCTAATGCGTCTAGACAAGATCTTCGAGGTCTTGGAATGCCCGGAAAATAGGAAAGCTCAACTGGCGATCTACAAGCTAGAGGGAGATGCCGACCGATGGTAGAGGAACATTGCGACAACCTTGCGAGCACGCTATTGTCCCATTACGTGGGAAAAATTTCAAGAGAAGTTTAACGAGCAATACTTCCCACCCTCCGTGCAAATGACCAAAGAGTTCGAATTTTTGCACATCCGACAAGGCCAGGAGGAGTCTTTCGATGACTACTTCGCTCGTTTCACCAATCTGTCCCGATACTCATCACACCTAAAGCAAAACGATAACGAGAGCAGTATGGCGAACATACTGATCTATGGGTTGAAGTACGATATAAAGGAAAGGTTAGTATCGCAGCAATTCTCAGAGCTAATTCAAGCGGTGGAAGCCTATCGACTGATCGAACGAAACCTGAAAGAACTTCGAAAGACCAGAGTCTTCAACAGCAGTGGCCCCAATCGTGGCGGTTTTAACCACAGAAACTCATCGCAGAAGAGGAAGGCACCATGGGGAAATTTCCAGGGGAGCAACAAAAGGCCGTTCCAACCGAGGCAGCAGAACTTTCCAAGGATGCAGACATCCCAAGCATGCCCAAAATGCAGGAGGTACCATCAAGGGACCAATTGCGAGGGAAGACTTATGTGCTACAAGTGCCAAAAGCCAGGGCACATTAGCGTGAACTGCCCTCAAAGAGCTCTGGAGGCGAGGCCACAAAACCCAGGCCGGGTTTTTGCTTTGACGAACGAAGAAGCTAGAAAATCTCCTGAAATGATCAAAGTTACTATCTCTCTTAATGGGAATCCACTTCAGGCACTGTATGATTCGGGTGCTAGTCACTCGTTTATTTCTTATGACTGTGCAAAACGGTTAGGAATGCATGCCTATAGATTACCTTACGACTTGATAGTAGCTACGTCACTTGGCGCCAAATCTTTAGATTCTGATGCCTGCCTTAATTGCATTGCGGGAGTAAATGGGCAAAATTCAAATATAGACCTTATCCGACTACCACTTCATGGCATCGACGTCATTCTCGGTCTTGATTGGCTGACGGCAAACAAAGCGATCATCGATTGTGGTAGTAAGAAGATATTGTTCTCACCTCCACACGACAAGGGCAAGATTGATGCAAGTCTGAACTTTCTCTCTATTGCGGAAGCTGAAAGATGCATGAAGCAAGGTTGCCAAGCGTATATGGTGTTCTTTTCAATCAAGACAGATGCCGAACCCTCACTCGAAGACATCCCCATTATGAACGAATTTCCTGACGTATTTCCTGAAGATCTCACTGAGTTACCCCCTGAAAGGGAAGTTGAGTTCGCCATCAACTTGATGCCTGGAACCAGATCAATATCAAAAGCACTATACCGTATGGCACCAAACGAAATGAAAGAATTAAAGAAGCAGCTAGAAGAACTACTGGAGAAAGGGTTTATCTGACCCAGCGGTCACCATGGGGAGCCCCAGTACTATTCATGAAGAAGAAGGACAGAAGCCTACGACTTTGTATCGACTACCGTGAGTTGAACAAGGTAACTGTTAAAAACAAATATCCACTTCCTCGGATCGATGGTCTACTCGACCAGCTATCTGGATCCTGGGTATTCTCCAAAATCGATTTGCGCTCAGGATACCACCAGCTACGAGTGAAAGCTAGTGATGTTCCAAAAACAGCCTTTAGAACCAGATATGGGCATTACGAATTCCTTGTGATGCCTTTCGGATTGACAAATGCACCTGCTGTATTCATGGACTACATGAATCGAATCTTCCGTCAACACCTAGACAAGTTTGTAGTAGTATTCATTGACGATATCCTGATCTATTCAAAAAGCAAAGAGGAGCACGAAGAACATCTACGACTCGTATTAGGTATACTACGTGACAAACAACTCTTTGCTAAATTGAGCAAATGTGAATTCCGGCTGTAAGTGAAATTTCTAGGCCATGTCATATCCCGCAACGGTGTTGCTGTAGATCCTAGCAAGGTGGAAATAGTCCTGGACTGGAAGAGGCCGGAATCTGTGACGGAAATTTGTAGCTTTCTGGGTCTAGCGGGATATTACCGCAGATTCATACAGAATTTCTCACGTCTTGCCTTACCATTGACGAAGCTCACAAGGAAGAACCAACCGTTCGTGTGGGATGAGGATTGTGAGATGAGTTTTCAAAAACTAAGGGAAAGGCTGACTACTGCACCAATGTTGATCATCCCAGATCCAAGTGAGACGTACGTAGTCTATAGTGATGCCAGTGGGCATGGGTTGGGATGTGTCCTAATGCAACAGGGTAGAGTAGTAGCTTGCGCCACTCGTCAGTTGAAGACTCACGAAGCAAACTATCCTACACACGACTTAGAATTAGCAGCGATCGTGTTTGCTTTGAAGATATGGAGGCACTATCTCTACGGTGTGACCGTAGAACTATACTGCGACCACAAGAGCCTGAAATACCTCTTCGATCAAAGGGAACTCAACATGAGGCAACGCCACTGGATGGAATTGCTAAAAGATTATGATCTGGAGATCAAATATCACCCGGGTAAAGCGAACGTCATTGCAGATGCTCTCAGCAGGAAGACGGTACACACGGCATACATGATGATTCAAGAACGGAGACTACTTGAAGATTTCAGAGACCTGAACCTGTCGAATCAGATTTGCATGAACTATAATGCACCCGATGATGCCTATCTTGCAAACTTTCTTGTTAGTCAAGGAGAGTACGATTTGAGAGATGAAGTCATGGAAGCACAGAGGCACGACGAATGGGCGATTGCAGCACGGGAAATGCTCTCCCAGGGCAAGACTCAAGACCTTGACCTATCACCTAGTGGTTTGGTCAGGTACAAGAAGCGGATCTACATACCGGAGAATGAAGAGTTGCGACAAAAGATACTAGATGAGGCCCATAAGAGTAAATACACTCTTCATCCGGGAATGGTCAAGATGTAACAGAACTTAAAATCTGAGTTTTGGTGGCCCCGGTTGAAGAAAGACGTAACCAAGTATGTGGCCAAATGCTTGACTTGTCAAAGAGTTAAGACTGAACATCAACGACCCCTGGTCTTCTTCAAGGACTAGAAATTCTGGAATGGAAATGGGAGAACATTACCATGGACCTAGTGGTAGGGTTACCTAAGATCAGGAATCATGACGCGATCTGGGTAATTGTTGACCGATTAACCAAGTCAGCACATTTTCTTCCCATCAGTATTAACTACTCGCCGGAACGATTAGCGGAGATTTACATCAAAGAGATCGTGAGACTTCATGGCGTACCTAAGCGCATTGTCTCTGATCGGGACCCGCGATTCACATCCCGATTCTGGGAGGCATTGCACGAAGCAATGGAAACTAAGCTAAGACCTAGTACGGCTTATCACCCTCAGACCGATGGCCAATCCGAAAGAACAATACAGACGCTAGAAGATATGCTTAGAGCGTGTGTATTGGACTTCAAAGGGCATTGGGACCAACATTTACCCCTAGCTGAGTTCGCCTACAACAATAGCTATCACTCGAGCATACAAATGGCTCCGTTTGAAGCACTGTACGGGCGAAAGTGTCGATCACCTATATGCTGGACATAACTGTCTAAGCGAGAGTTTATTGGGCCAGATATAGTTGAGAAGACCTCTGAACAAATCGCCTTGATCAAGCAAAGACTCCTAGCAGCATAGAGTAGACAGAAGAGCTACGCCGATAAAAGGCGAAGATGTCTTGGGAGAGAGAAAATGAGTGTTCAATAAAGCAAAATGCCCACTTGCATGGTGAGTCATGAATGAACATTAAAAAGATGGAGACTTTGAAGGCAAAATGGAAGAGGATAGTGTACTAAATGGAAGAGGATAAATTGGTGGGAGAAAAATCAAGAGTAAAAGTCAAGTTTTCATCCAATGAGAAAATTACACATGAATTAATTAGATTAATCAATAGGATTAATTCAAGGCTTAATCAAATGAAAACCTATACAAACTAAATTGTATCTTGAAATCCATTAACCATAAATCAAATATAAGAAGAGATTGTTAACAAGCAAAATTCAAGCTTGAGATTGACTATAATCAAAGTCATTCCCTCAACTTTTGAGGATTGTGTCCAATTGAGAAAATGAGAGATTATGGTCTCTAATTAAAGCTAAAAATCTCAAGAGTTCAAAACCAAAAAGAAAATTTGAATCAAACTTCATTAAGATCCCCAAATGAATTTTTATCTAGTGAAGAACAAAGAATAGAAGAAGGAGAAAGTTGGCTTAGGAAAAAGCTAGAACACATAGGATATTTTGCATCTTGGAAGATGATATGGTACTTTAGGATAGAAAATGGAAGAGGATCAAGGAGAGAGAGGGGGGGGTCAGATTTGAGGGTTCTAAAGGCTAGGATTTGTGCTTTTAATTTACCTAGATCCAATGGCCATAATGCAAGATGAGGGGTTGTGAATAGTGCCATGGACTTTTACTATAAATAGGGGGTTGGGGTCTTCATAAATCCTCACCAATTCACAAAGCAACACTCTTGATCTCTCACCAAGAAGACCTGTCAATATTTCATCAAAGGTCATTCGAGCATCACTCTCCTCTACTTCTTGTTGTTGGTGAAGTTCTTGCAAGTTAGCCTACAATTAAAGCATGAAACAAAAGAGATAAAAAAATTCTTGATGTTAGTATACCATATAAAAACACAACGCATCCGTGAATTTTATTCCTTCCGCAACTTTAGCACCCCAAAAGGGGGAAAAAGAAACATTCAAGGCACGATCTGATAACAACATGATTCACCAAGTTCTTACTTTCCATACAGTCACATCACAATGAAATTTTCAAAGTTTGGAGATCCTGACCATCACAGGCATTTTTTATCACAATACTCAGACCTAGAAATAACATAGCCACGGAAACAATATTCGAACCAGACACAATCGTAAACCAAGTATTCTGAAAGATAGATTCAGCACACATACACTCATTAGACTAGACTAAATGCCAGAACTAGGCTCGAGCAACATTGTAAGTTGATGTTGGAAACTCCTACAACATGAAATGTTATAAAATCCGTAAGCTCAAGCAATAACAAATAAAATAAAATCAACAACTTCAGGAAAACAAAATTAACAGGATATGGTCAAAGTAATAAAGGACATGCAAAGTAAATCAATCAAATCATTTATCTTTCTCGACAAAAACTACACAACCAAGATACTCCCCTCCTACATATTTCATAATATATTTTGTCTAGGTAATTACATTTTACCCGACATCCCTAATTAATTTTGAACCTTCCTACGTAATCAAACAAAAATTCTTGCAATAATTAATCAGAACAAATAGATGAGATTCAGTCAAAACAAAAATTAAAAAAAAATACCGTGAAACTACAAGAGAAACCAATCAGGTTAAGTTCAAGTTCTAGTATATTAAATTCACACTTCTTGATTATTATCATAAGCAAATCAGTTCTAAACAAATAACATAAAACCATGCTGCCTATAAACCGGTATTTGTGAATGTACAAACACACGCAGAACAACAATTAGGAAACTGAAGACAACACAAACAACCCATGAATTTGTAGTTAAAAAAATATTCATCTGTGTGTTTCTTTCCTGTTGGGGCATTTGCATTTTGATTATGTCTAAATGAGGTAGAATTTCAAGCACAGATTATACTTAATTTCAAGCAGAACTCACCTTAATTTCAAGACAGAGAAGACAGAGATCGGAGGCTCGGAACGTCATCGGATGCTGAGACAGTGAGACAAAGCAAGACAGAGTCATAGAGACTCAGAAGTCAAAACGCCGCCAGTTCATATCGATGGCAGCTTGTCAATAGCAAAGAAGCCAAGAATAGAAGTGGAAGAAGAAGCACCGTAGGGTTTGAAGCTTCAAAGGGCAAATGTGTTTTTTTCCTTTTTGTCAATTAAGTTAAATGGAAGGAAGCTACGAAATTTTTGGAGGGACATCAATAAGTTTACCTTTGCTAATATCTCATACTTCATTGGGGACATGAAAGGCTTGAGAATTTGAGAAGAGAAGTCGAACTGGAAATTTACACTTGATATGTTATTATAAAAATGAATTATATTAAATTTAATGGTAATTAATGCATCAAGAGTTTTCCTTGTGCATGATTGAAAGAACATAGTTTGTTCAGGATTGGACATTTTGTGCGTGAATGGCTTTTATATAAAAGAGAAACTAATAAAACCATATGAATGAGTTTTAAGAGTATGTTAGGAAAAAAAAAAAAGCAGCAAAATCGTAATAGGGGAATTGAAATAAGGCTCGCTTCATTTACTTTAATTTTTGAAAACTAATAATAAAAATATAAAACATTATAGTATTTTTCATAGTTGGAAGAAAACATTACATTACTTTTCACTCTCTCTATTACAAATATTCATTATATAATATTGTCATTTCATTTAAGTATATTACTTATAAAAAACAAGTCGACTTATATAAATTAGACCTTAAGTGGCCACAACATATTGTCACCACTAATTGTCACACTTTCAGCGCGACACCAGTGTCGCTACCGAAAGTGATCACTGAAAGTCATTTTTTTATAGTGTATACGTTAAATCAATTGGATTTGATCCAAATTAACTCATGTTTTAATTAGCATATTTGAGGCCTACAAGTAGGTACATATCATGCATAAAATGAACTTATATCAGTCCATCACTTATCATAGGTAAACGAATTGGGTTAAGATTAGCTTGTTTGAATATAGACTGCTTTTTTCCCCAGCCCTGCTCACTTTACCTCTCCACCAACTCTTTGCCTCTCAATTTGCACATATTTGAAAAAGAAAATATGAAACATGAATTTCATAGAATATAAGTACTAACAAATATATTTATAAAGATTGGGTATATATATTAGTTGTAATTTTGTATGCCATGTATAAATAGTATAACTTATCATGAGCTCCATACAAACATTAATGACACTTTTTTAATAAAACATCAGTTATATAAAAATAATAATAAAATGACGAAAATTGTACAAATACAATGGAAATAATAGAGTCAATAGATGGAACGGATGTATGGAATTGATCAAACTTATAAATATTGAACAAAACATGGGGAGAAGGATGTGGGCAACAGTGCTAGACGACAAATTTGGAAAGGTATGAATCACCTAACTTCAACACAAGTATATTTGAGGCTGATTGTCTTCAAGATATGACATATGCAATTGAAGCAGAATTCAGTGAATGCAGAGAAGCCTTTGTATAAGAATTGTAGTAAGTTCACATTATTATCTATAGTGTTGAACTTATGCAACTGGAAAGCAAAACATGGCTTGAGTGACTTAAGCTTTACAAAATTACTTGCGCTTTTGAGAAAATGCTACCACCAGGAAGTGATATTCCAACCAAGACTTATGATGTGAAACAAGTAAGGCACACCACTCGCTTGAGTTATGAAAAGATACATGCATGCTCCAATGATTGTATTTTGTTTAGAATAGAATATGAATTAAGAGAGTATCCTTTGTTTTCTGTCCCAAGCTACCAAGCGAATGTGAAAAGTCTAAAGAACAAGTGTTATGGTATTTTCCAACTATACCTAGATTTTGACACTTGTATATCAATGCAATTGATGCAAAAAATTTAAGGTCGCATGCAAATGAAAATATTCAAAATGGCATGATTTGGCATCCTACAAACTCTGCTAAATGGAGTAAGTTTCACTTTCAGTATCCTGAATTTCCTGAAGAACCAAGAAACCTCTGCCTAGCATTGGCTAGTGATGGGATTAACCCATTTGGGATGCAGAGCAGTACCCATAATACATGCCCAGCTATGTTGTTTATATATAACCTACCTCCAAGGCTCTTGCAAAACAAAAGTATATGATGTTGTTGATTCAAATCTCAAGGCCAACGCAACCAGTGAATGATATAGATGTATACCTTGCACCACCAATTGAAGGCTTGAAGAAGGTATAGGACAAAGGGGAGGTTGTATATGATGCTCACCAGAAAGAAACATTAAATATGAAGGTCATGTTGTTTGGAACAATCAATGAATTTTCTGGATACAGTAATTTGTCAGGCTGTAACATTAAATGCCAACTTGGATGCCCGATTTGTGAAGAGGGTACATAGTCGTTCAGGTTGAAGCATGGTATGAAGAATTCCTATATGGCACATCACAAATGGTTGCAAAAGGGTCATCTATATAATTGTATGAGAATATACTTCAATATAGGGAATCAGATGAAAGGATGGAACCTAAACTTTTGATTAGTGAGGAGGTTTTTGGAAAAAAAAATGTACTGTAAATTTGGGAAGACATTTGGAAAATATGTTGGGACAAGTCGGTGGAAGAAAAGGTCTACTTTCTTCCGTCTGCCATATTGGAGCTCCCTTAATGTTAGATATTTAGGAAATATGTTGGGATAGGTAGGTATTCATATGGATGAGCTTAGGAGGGAAAACACGAACAGAGTACAAAGTTGGTATGCCAAAAAACATAATAAACAATTCACAACATGGTTGAAGCAACACATGAATGACAAGTACAATGTTGATCATAATTTAGTTTCGAAGAAACTAAAGTAATGGTCTTGGTACATGGTCCGAATAGACATGTTCTTTCTTTCTCAAGTTACATAATCAATGGATACACCTTCTACACTAATGAGCAAGACACCCGAAACCAGATGCAAAATAGTGGGTTAACTGTTATTGCTAGTACCATCATATATATGCCAATATGTCATACTTTAGGTTGATTGAGCACATTTGGAAGTTGGATTACATAGGATTTCGTGTTCCAATTTTCGATCAAGTGCAAGTAGGTTGACAATAATAATGCTTTGAAAGTGGATGAGTAAGAGTTGATACAATTGAATTTGAACAAACAAAGGCATAGAGAAAAGTGTTTCATGTTGGCTTCTCAAGCCAAACAAGTGTTCTATGTTCCTGATCCTGCTAATAAAGAATGGTCTATTGTTTTGTTATCAAACAAAATAAATGAAGACGCAAGAGGTGAATTCAACGAGGATGATCCAAGGGTTGTCACTTGAAACACAATTCAATGACGATGATGCTTTGTACATTAGGTATGACCACAATGAAGGAATTTGGGTATCAGGGGGGTTGCTTCGCAAATTAAAGGAAACAATTGTAACTAAAAAGAGAATTAAAATTACTAAAACTAGGATAAGAAAAAGGGGCACTCAGTCATATGTATATTCCCTTATCCTTGATGTATTCATAATTATATAGATAGAATTCAATGATTTGTTTTAATTTGTTGGCACTTGTTGGCCAGAATTAGTTATTTTGTATATATTTAGATATATCTAGCCAGAACTGCATCTATTTGGTATTTGGTATATATATGTTGTTTCTGTAGGTTATTTTGTAGGTTGCTGATCGAAGGTGAACTCCCCGTTATTATTATTTTAAAAAAAAACAAATTCGTTGCACATACTTAACGGTTATTTGTAATCCCATAAAATTCCTAGTTAGCTTAACCACTATATTTTGATAAATAGTGCCTATTAAAAATAGGTGAATATGTGATCTCAAAATTTAGTAGCTTATTCAATTTAATTTGGGGAATTTTCTCTTAGAATTAGATAACCAAAGACCCAAATTTTCTAATCTTTATTTAGGGATCATAAAATACCCTAAAATTATCATATTACAATATAGTTCATATTTAATCATAAAGAGACATATAATGTTATAAAAATACCTAATTCAATTAAAGGAAATTACCAATAATTAAAGGACAATTAAATTTACAATAATTAAAATAATTGTATTAATTTTCATAATCAATTAAAAGGCATGTTAAAAAGCCATCAATTAGGGATATTTTGACTTAACTAAAAATCAATGACCAATAAGGGTTCAAAATTAGCATAAAATGAATTACCAATGATCATAATTAACCTAAGAACCAATCACACAAGGACAATTATACCTAATAACATATAAACCACCACATTTGGAATGCTAGTTAGGATTAAGAATGTAAGGACAAGATTAAATCATATAAAGTGTAATCCAAGGGTTATAATTACTTGCATAATTAAGCTAAATCTTTGTAAATTTGGAAGAACCAATAGGAAGCAAAGGTTGTGGATTTGCAAGACACAAGTAAAACACAATTGGAATAGTCAAAAAGGAGAGGGAAGGCACGGTTCACTCTTGCTTGTTGAAGAAGAGTTGAATTGTTTAATATAAACAAACTACACATGCAAGTCATTATGAGGAGAGACAAATTGGCAAATGGCTAAGGGTACTTGAGATAAGGCCTTAATGGCTTTTGGAAGAGGATAACTGATTTAATTCAAAAATTGTAAAATTGACCAAAGGGAAAATTTAAGACACAAGTAATCTAAATCCTTAGTAAATTAATTGGATCAATGAGAGATTTTAATCATAGTTAAATATAAGGATTAATATTGAACAAAAACACATATTAAACTTGGGATAAAGTATCATTATAATTTTTACCCAACTTATACAATTAATTCTAAAATGATAAAAAGACAATTAGAAACTTCTAATTAAGCCATGATGTTCAAAATCAAGAGGCTAATGAAGAGACTTGAATAAACTTTAAATTAACCCCTAGATGTATTTTTGCTTAGTTGGTAACCCACTATCATCTTCATCTAGTTAAAAATACACTTTGAGTAACTAGAAATTTTAACCATAAAGTTGAAGAAAAAGGGGAGGGGGCGAATTACTTGGCTTGTAGAAGGGGTAGGATGATTTGTTTATTGTTTAATCCATGACACATGCAAATTAAGACATTTATGGAGGGAACAAATTGAAGAGAGAGTTATGTACTTAGGATAAGAGTTATTAATGGAAAATGGAAGAGTATAAGGGAGTGTGAGGGGAGGCCATGGTTGTGAGAGGGAAGGGTGAGGATGGAGCTTCACAAATTAACCCAAATCCTATGGTTTAAATCCAAGATGAGGAAGTTCAAAGAAATTACCAATAGTGGCATGACATTTTACTATAAATGGAAACCTTATGCTTCATCAATTCTCACACCATTACAAGCAAGAAACATCTGATTATAGAGTGGAAAGTGAGAGTGAGGAGTCTTGGAGAAGGAGGAGCAAAGTTCTAGGTAAGTTCTTGAGCTCTAGCCTTATAGTTCATAGTTAATTTATTGTTTTGATCTTTAGTCTTCCAAATTTAGTTTGTTCTCATGTTTTCTGTGGTTAAAATTGGATTTTTTTCAAAAAAATGATGAAGAAAGTGTTGGAGCAAAATTTTGGAAGTTGAAGATTAAAGTAGCGAAACTCGGGCGAAATTTTATCAGTTAGCGATTTCTGGAGTCAGTGATAACAATACCATAATTTTATATTGAAGATAAAGTTATAAAATTCTGGAAACATTCATGGTTAAATTAGACATATAGGGCTTTCCAAATATACCTAGAATGTATTATTTTGAGCGCTATGCAGTGAGATAAAAATTCTTCAAGTTGGGCTAGGAAATTCTGAAAACTTTTGGGCAGATTTTAGAAACATTAAACCTGGGAATGACTCAAGGAATCTGGGTGAAAAATAGTATTTTTCCCTAAAAATAGATATCCTAAGGATTCTGAAGAATTTTACGGATCCTCATTTTGAGTTCTGTGGAGTTAATTATGATTTTTCAAAATTAGACGAAAAATCTGCCCTAAATGCTGTAACCAGCGTTTTTCACAAAATTTTGGGGAAATAAATTGAAAAATAAATTCACCAAGGGTAGAATAGTCATTAGTGGCCAAAATATCTCTTAGGATATTAGTTATGGATTAATAATGCGATATTACTATTATAGGCTACCGAGAACGTATACCGACCGACGTACGTACCGTTATCACCGACTAAGGTACAGATGCGTACTGTGTAACCTTAACTTCGATGCTTGTTGTATATTTATATATGATAGATGTATTCATAGACTAAGACTCTTTCTTAAATTATTCATTATACATTCAGCTATACACGGGTTATAGTCTTGATAATGCCGTCGAGTTTTCCTAGCGCTGAGAACACGAGTGTACATTGTGGCACTGGCATGGGTGAAAAAAATGCTTTTAAGACTGTGCAAAAGAGCTACTGTAAGACCGGACCAGACACTGGTCATGTTCCAGCCGGTATTAAAAATCCGTAACTTTTAAGACTGGATTCGAACCAATCTAAAAGAATCATTTTCAGATCGGACATTTTAAAAGTTTGGTCTTAAAAGTCGTACTATATAGACCTGATATGTATTTTATTCGGTCCTAAAACTCAAATTTTAAGACCGGACCAAAAAATAGACCGGTCTAAAAAATACCGACTTCTAAGACCAGACGAATAGCTAATCCGGTTCTAAAATTAATTAAATTTAAGACCGGCTACTTAATACATCCGGTCTTAAAAATTAAACTTTTAAGACTGATCTTAATAAACAGCGGCTTTAGAAGATCAACTGTTAGGATCGGCATAGATCTTTAAGACCGGTGTTATAAATTCATCCGGTCTTAACATTTGAACTTTAAAGACCGGTCTTAATAAACAGCGGTCTTAGAAGAGCAACTGTTAGGATCGGCATAGACCTTTAAGACCAGTGTTATAAATTCATCCGGTCTTAACATTTGCACTTTTAAGACCAGTGTTATTATATCCTAGTCTAAATTTTTCAGAATTTTTCCCTGTTCTATTCTTCCTGATCATATATATACACACATCCACCACCCAATCCAAAGCCACAAAAAAAGTCGATACTTTAATCTATAAGCTATGAACAATCCATTATGAATAAATTGAATTAGGAAAAGAATACAAATATTATTCACTATAATGAGTTATGTGGCCTCTTAATTTATACTATGGTACAACACCTTAATGAATATATACAATAAGATAACTTATAACAAATACATTGATGAGTTACAAATACAACACCATGCCTTCATCTGATCCCACCCAACAACGTAACATGATATCCCCTTTTATAACATATATATCGGATCCTGCCATAAAAATAAAACAAGAACAAAAGCTTCACAGTGAGTGACATTATTGTTTAAGAACATAGAAGGAATATATATAGTTAAAACCTTAAAGTTTTCAAAGAATTCTGCATATGAATATTACCTTATGAATTGACTCTTTTATAAAGGGATATCCTCCCATATCCCTTCTTGATGATCATTTCTTATTCCGGGTTCATTATCCGCTTCATCTTCTTCGTTCATGTCCGTAGACCCCTTGAAAAAGGAGTACTCGAGGAAGACCGTAATTTGAATGAATTTCATCATCAATATCAATGACCCTTTTTCCTTGCAGAGCTGAGACCACATTTTATTTTCGATCGGTGATATAGAACACTTGTTTCGCCCGGTACGCCATAATAAAAGGTTCATCTCCAAAACTTCTACCATTGAGATCGACTAATGTAAATCTTAGCCGATCGATCGAAACACCATTATTGACATTAACCCACTTGCATTTGAAAATGGGAAATCTAATTTGAACATAGTCCACCTCCCAAATCTCTTCAATAACCCCATAATAAGGCATGGCTGCCAATTTAGGTCTCTTGTCTTTCAAACTGGAGAAGTGCATAGATTCAGCCTCTAACATAACATCACTGTTCTAGACGGTGCTCCTATCATCTAGGGACTTCGTGTAAAATGTATAATCATTGATCACATACGAATTCCAACTTATGACATCAACCTCCGGACCACGTCCTAACCATTTGATTGTATCAGAAACACATTCCTCTCCCTCGACATTTTGTTTGAATCAGTTTGTAAAAGTTCGTTATGCTTCCTAATCAACCTTTGTTCGGTCATTCTATGATTTTCTTTCCATACAGCTTCTTTATGTGCTTCTATGTTGTCTTGAACTTCATCAACATTATTCAAGATGTATAAGTGGACTTGTGACAATTCATCACGATCCACACTCCTACTAAAGCCCCTCGCCTACCCCCTTCAGCATTCTATTGTTTAGGAAGGCCAATATGTCTTACTTTGGCCAAATAATTTTGACAAAATTCCATGGCTTCTTCAGAAACATATTTTGAACAACTGATGCTTCGGCCGGTATGCGTTCTTCACGTACCCTTTTAGGAATTTCATAGATCTTTCAATTGGGTACATCCACCGTAAATGGATAGGGCCGCACAACTTTATCTCCCTCACTAGATGAACAATTAGATGAACCATGATGTCAAAAAATGTAGGAACAAAAAGCTTCTCAAGGTGGCACAAGATAAGATATCATTCATTCTCCAATTCATCCAACTTTTCAATCTCGAAAACTTTACTACAAACCGCATTGAAGAAGAAACAAAGTCTAGTCAAAACAACTCGAAGATCATATTCGGCAATGCCTCGAATAGCTATTGGGAGTAGCTGTTGCATCAAGACATGACAATCATGAGACTTTTGGCCTACTAATTTCAAGTCCTTCATCGATACAAGCCTATTAAAATTTGAAGAATACCCATAGGGAACTTTTGTGCCATGTAAACACTCACAAAAACTTCGTTTCTCATACTTAGACAAAGTATGAGAACCCGGGGGACAATAAGTTCTATTACCATGTGGCCTTGGATGTAACTTTTCGCGTATTCCCATTGTTATCAGATCCAATCTTGCCTTCACACCATCCTTGGAACTACCTTGTATGTTGAGAAGCGTGCCAACAATACTATCACATACATTTTTCTCCACATGCATGACATCAATATAGTGTCTCACATCAAGATTGCGCCAATAAGGAAGATCGAAAAATACATATCTCTTTTTCCATATATTTGTTTCTTTTCTACTCTTGGCTGTCTTACCGAAGATGGCACTGATATTTTTCACCTTCTCATAAACTTGCTCATCGGTCAATGCCATCGGAGTATCTTCATATTCTTGGCCACCAAAAATTCTTTAGTCGACGATATGGGTGGCCCCGTCTAAGAAATCTCCTATATCCAAGATAAACCGTCTTTCTTCCATGTTGGAGTTGATGGTAGCATGTGCCTTCTTCACAAACCGGACATGCTTTATGGCCCTTTACACTATACCCTGACAAGTTACCATATACTGGGAAGTCGTTTGTAGTACAGAATATCATGGCTCGCAATTTAAAGACCTCCTTCTTGAAAGAGTCAAAAAGATCAACATCTTCTTCCCATAACTCCTTCAAGTCTTCGATCAAGGGCTCAAGGTAAACATCAATGTCATTTCCGGGTTTTTTTGGTCCCGAAATCAACATAGACAGCATGATGTACTTTCGTTTCATGCATAACATAGGATATAAGTTATAAATAATGAGGAGTACAGGCCATGAACTATGTATGCTGCTAAGGCTTCCATAGGGATTCATGCCATTTATGCTAAGGGCAAGCCTAAGGTTCCTAGATTCTTCGCCGAAGTCTCTTCCATTGAGAAGAATCGGCCGGATGTCGAAGCTTTCCATCAGAAATCCTCTCATCAGCATGCCACCTCAAATTTTTTGCATCATTTTCATTAGCAAAAAACCGCTTGAACCTTGGTATGATTGGAAGATACCACAACACTTTTGTAGGCCCTTTATTTGACTTGTACCTTGGGGTTTCACATATCGAACAATTCTGCTTCTCTTCAAACTCTTTTCTGTACAATATGCAATCATTTGGGCATGCATGAATCTTTTTGTACTGCATCCCTAGTGACAAAGTATTTTCTTAGCATCATAGTATCGATGCGGCAACACATTATCATCCGGAAGCATGTCCTTAAAAGCCTCAAGCATTTCAGAAAAACTCTTGTCGCTCCATCCATGATGTGCCTTCAAGCCTACCAATTTCAATACAGCATTCAACAATTGGTATTTGTTACACCCAGAGTATAGTGGGGTCTCTGCATCACTGCACATATTACCATATGCATGTGATTGCTCAAAAGCCTCTTCTCCTACATCACGAATAATGTCCTCTATGCGATCATCCATATCCGTGTCGTTATCATCAAATGGCACTTTCCCATGTTAAGACCCACTTGGCATTTTTTCACCATGCCATGACCATACCGTATAAGTCTTACAAAATCATTCACAAATTAAATGCGTGTGTATAACTTCAGGACTTAGTTGGCTCTCATTCAAACATTTTACACAAGGACAATAAAACTTCCCACTATCATCATGGGCATTTTGTTTAGCAAACTCTATAAAGTCCCCCACCCAATTCTGATATTCAACACTCGTCCGTAAAGCATTATTTATCCAACTGTGATCCATAGTACAATTCTTATATATAGACGAAAGATTTAACATATATAATCCGAAAAAATTGAAACTTGCATATAAAATAAGACAACTCCAAATGCATATATATGCTCAAATGTCGGTTATGCCATTTTTTCCTTTTTTTTTACGGATAAACTTGCCTATTAAATGCAGAACAAAGAATCACTTTTGGTCATAAATGTATCACAGTGAATCCAAGAAGCAAAATAAATGCATGACGAGGAAATTAAATGCATCGCATGAAGGTCTTGTAGATTCACTGTAGCATATAAATTCAAATGCGTTTCTTTGAGTCTTTCTTCTCCGGCTACGAATGTTGATGTTGCAGACAGCAAGAGTAACCTAAAAACACAAGTTGGTCAGTACGGTAGGTCTTAAGTGCAAATATAATCTTCAAAATACAATATTCATTAACAACAGAGAAACCCACAAAAACATTTCATCGATTTCGTTCAACCCATGGAAAGCCCAAACCCATAAGCAGGAAAATCATAAAGTTATATAACCGAAACACCTCGTACATCTTGGTCTATAGACGTTTAGCTAAGGAACCAAAAAGTGATTGTCGGGAGAGGAATGCGAAGCGTGTGACGACGCAACACACAATGGAGGCAGAGCACGAGTAATCACTTTCAGCGCGAGAAGAGAAGTTCGAGAGGGAAATTTAATTTTCCCGTGATAGAGACATGTTTAAGTATTTTAGATTTTATAAAGACCGGTCAATTATCGAAAGTACCCGGTCCTAATGATATAATTTTATTAATTAATTTTTAAGAACACTCCGATCCTAAATTTTACAATTCATTTAATTTTAAGACCGGAGTTTTACACAATGTCCATTCCTTAAATTCAAATATTTCTTAATTAATTTTTAAGACCAAGTAGTTAAGAATACTCCGGTCTAACATTTACTATTCATTTAATTTTAAGACCATATTTTTATAAAACTACGGTCCTAAAAGTATTTCGTTTATTAATTAACCAAACTTAAAAAAATAGGTTTAGATTTTATAAAGACCGGTCGATTATAAAGTATCCGGTCCTAAAGATATAATTTTATTAATTAATATTTAAGAACACTCCGGTCCCAAATTTTACAATTCATTTAATATTAAGACCTGAGTTTTACAAAATGTTCGGTCCTAAATTTTTAAGACAAGCGGTTAAGAATAGTCCGGTCTAACATTTACTACTCATTTAATTTTAAGACCAGATTTTTATAAAATACGGTCCTAAAAGTATTTCGTTTATTAATTAACCAAACTTAAAAAAAAAGAGGTTTGCCTTTGGCGAGCACAGCATAAACTGAATTAATAAAATAAATTAAAGGAAAACTGGAGAATATGAATATTAGAAATACACAAGCTTAGTTCTTACGACTTCCATACATAACTGGAG
Organism: Acacia acuminata; assembly: GCA_019022655.1. Classification (NCBI taxonomy): domain Eukaryota; kingdom Viridiplantae; phylum Streptophyta; class Magnoliopsida; order Fabales; family Fabaceae; genus Acacia; species Acacia acuminata. The sequence continues at coordinate 2,960,428 of JAFJYI010000040.1, forward strand.
AATATGCACGTACACAAGAAAAAAGAAAGAACAACAATAACGAACATTATCAACGACAAGAATATAACTAAACATCCTAAAGCTTATTATCCTCCAATGCCTTGGCGATATCGGCGTGAACAACATTAACTTCCCGCCGGAGATCAGCAACTTCCTGTCTTATTCGCATCAATGCATCATGGTCTGAAGGCGGGGGGCTGCGGCAATCTCTTCATCATCCAAAATAACAATGGGTCCAACGACCCGAGACTCTTTGGTCACAATAGAATGCACTCTCGCTGGAGGAGGCGCAGCGTATAACGATCTACGGAAGGCATGAGCATCACCAGTAACTTTTGCTGGAGGAGGCGTAGCGTATAACGGTCTATGGAAGGCACGAGCATCACCAGTAACTCTACCCCTACGAGCGGTTCTCTTGTATCTAACCATGGTTTGAGAAGTTGGGGCAGAGAGGAGTTACGAGGAGTTGGGGCAGAGAGGAGTTACGAGGAGTGACGAGTTAATAAGGACAAAGAGAGAGATCGATACACAATTGATTATGATGTTTGGGTTCTACTTTAAGACTGTCCTTTTATCATATGTCCAGTCCTAAAAGTATATTATTTATTTTTTCAATTAAATTACTTTTAAGACCACCATTCTATTATATATCCGGTCCTAAATATCTACTATTTATTTTTTCAAACAATTCAATTACTTTTAATACCGACCTTTTATCTAATATCCGGTCTTAAAAGTCGATTGTTTTTTTATCGATTATTTATTTTTGTAAATTAAGAATTTTTCCTTAAAAAATATTACTTTTAATTAAGAACTGATCCGGTATTAAATGTTCAGTCACTTCAAAACTACTCGATAGCAGAGTCGTATCCATATACTCTGTAAACTGATCCAGAGAGTCTCTTCGGCTTCAAGGTAAAACGCCAAATGATGCGTCTCCTCGTATTCTAAGGAACTATGCGTCTCCCAATGAAAAGTTTCCGGCATTTCATATTCTTCTAGATGGGTTCTCTATTTAAGCCCGTTGTTACTTTAGTTTCTCCACATTCTTCTCCATCACTTCTACACGACCTCCTCCACCGCCTAGCCTCCACTGTAATAGAATGGCTGCTCCCCCAGGTCCTTTGTTTCCTCCTCCTCCTCTTCAACCTCAGCCCCCTCCGCCATTGCCTCCTCCAAATCCGACTGTGAAGCAGTTGGTGCAGACATTGGTCGCCCGCGTCGATAACATCGATCGACGCTTGGGCCAATTGGTTCAGCTTGTTCATACCGTGAACAACAAGTTGAACATGGTACTCCACGCAAATGACGTGGAGTACGATCCCGCTGAAGACGACCACTCCGACGCTTCCGACTCCCTCTCTCGACTATAGGGAGGATTAGTTGTTTTATAGTTTTTTTTTGTGTTACTTTTTTTTTTTTGGTAAACGCCGCCCCTATAGGGCAGCGTAAAAATTATTATATAAAATATTTTAAAATTTTGTTCTCATGCGATTTTAATACTTTAATTAGTTAGTTTATGCATTATCTAAACCTGGAAAGCAATACACAAGGCAATTATGAAATATGGATAATGGCATACTCAAAAAACTACAATTAAAAAAATAGATAAATAAAAGCAAGGCAATTATGAAATATGGATAATGGAATGCAAGGATTCGAATGAGACTTTTAGGACCGGACATTTAGTAAATTTACGGTCCTAAAAACACCGCCATTTTTGCAAAAAGTAAACGAAGACTTTTAGGACTGGCAATTTAGTAAATCCACGGTCCAAAAAGGATGGCATATTTTTCGAATGAGACTTTTAGGACCAGACATTTAGTTTTACGTTCCTAAAAGATAAGGAAGACTTTTAGGACCGGCGATTTAGTAAATTTACGGTCCAAAAAGGATGGCATATTTTTGGAATGAGACTTTTAGGACCGGACATTTAATAAATTTACGGTCCTAAAAGATAAGGAAGACTTTTAGGACCGGCGATTTAGTAAATCTACGGTCCAAAAAGACTGGCATATTTTTTGAATGGGAATTTTAGGACTGGACATTTAGTAAATTTACAGTCCTAAAAGATAAAGAAGACTTTTAGGACCGTTGATTTAGTAAATCTACGGTCCTACAAACACCCCCATTTTTGCAAAAATTAAGACTTTTAGGACTCGCGATTTAGTAAATCTACAGTCCAAATGACTTTTAGGACCAGACATTTAGTAAATTTACGGTCCTAAATTTCTTGCATATTTTTTAAAATTAAGCAATAAATAGTTTTATCCACCATCCAATACATTCAGCAACCACACTAATGGACACAAGGAAATTGTTTGAAATGAATTAACAAATTATTATTGTATACTATCACAAATTGGACAATTGTTCATTTACAGACCGAGGATGATTGTTGATACAGCATATATTTACGATTGAATTCACAAATCAATTATTTTTTTGACTTTCCGAGAGGATCAGATCATACAAATATTCACAAAACAAATTACGTGTGCGCTCAATATCACCATCGGGGGAAAGGGGTCAAGACACGGTCAAACGTCGTAGCTACATCAAAGAAAGAAATATATATATATATATATATATTAGTCATCCTTCCTTGCATCAAAGGGGTCGCCACGAGGCAAAGTTATGTAACATGCATTTACGGTTTCAGTTATGGTAGTCCTTTGGTTGCATGACAATATTATACATATGTGTCAAGATGTAATGCCCACATAAGTTGGACTCCTTTGGTTGCCGATGGTCTAAAAACAAACAAGAAATATAAGATCATATATTGCTCTTGACCAAGTTCACAAGCTAGTGTGCCAATACAAATATATATATACTAACCTTTGGTATGATCCATGTAGGCTCTTTGACCTCAGCCCCAAACCTTTTCTTGACCTTTTGTTGGAATGATTTCAAGGGCCTATTGTCAAAATCACAAATTTACTCAATAATGGTCACTAAAAATTTATAGCATAGACTTCAGACTAGACAATCAAGATGACATATGCTTACTTGTTCACCATCTGCTGCAATGTAGGCGGTGGATCATAGTGAAGAGAGCATAAAAAGACTACTTTATTCTCATTCGGGCAAATCAGGACCAACTGCCAATGGCGACTGAAAATTCACAACAGACAAATACTCAGTAATATGTAACAGTATTAAGGGAATTGTAGAAAAGAATTATGATATGTACCTATTGTAGTATGGTGCCAAGTACCACTTTCTCTTATTAGTGGACAACCTTGATGTTATGTATGAGTGTCTCTCCGCTAAGGCTAGTTGACTTATGTACTATGGGCACAAGAATCTAATATCTTGGCTTCTGCCCTACTGTTCCAATTCACGATGCATGAACCTACAATAATGACGTCAGGGAATTAGTATATACATATGTGAGTGTCTCACATTTATGTTATGTACTCATAGAAGAAGATACTTACTTTATAAACATGAGAATAATTGCATCAGTAAGCTCCTGTTTATCAAACAGCAGGGAAATTATATCATCTTGGTCAACCAAAACCGGGTGCTTGTTTTTAAGACCTACTTCTGTATTGAGAGGCCATTGATTAAGTCCAACTTGTTTATTGGATACCATAAGGAGAAGCTTGTCCTTGGCACTCAACTTAGCCGTGCCAACCAATTCAGGAGGGGCTGGAGCTTCAGGAGGAGTAGAAACATGTACAAGCTTCACTGGCCACAAGATGAAGGTTCCAATGACATCACTCACAACCTTCACCTCACCATTTGGGAGAGAGATAGGTGCATCAACGATGACCTCTTCAACTGACACTCTAAGTTCATCACCAGCCATTTGTTGGTGGTGTACAGTTGATCCCAAGTTGTGGACAGTCCCTTTTGCAACCAATCGTCTATCATGATGATCAGGATCCTCCACATAAAGGTCATAAGGTTGCTCGATCGTCCAACAATACAGCTCCCTCTAGTGCTCTGCTACTTAGCTGTAGGTGAGTGTGGCAAGGGATCTCTGGACGAGAGCTCAAAAGCAGCCTCATCTGACTCAATTCCTCCTTCAACTAGCTCATCTCGGATTGCCACCTTGCTTCTTTAGCCGTTGCTTCCTCATTTATTTTGGCCACCGTTTGGTCCATCTCCTCCTGGGTAACCATACTTTGTCTATGGCGTTTGGATTTACCAAAGTATTCCTTCAGGCCTACCCATCCTCCAATCCCCCTTACACGCCCGAGTGATCCGGTTTTTGGCCGCAAACGGTCGAACATCATTCTTCCGTCGACACAAAAGATCCCTCTCGCTTCTTTCTTTTTTTAGATCTTCCTGTAAAATACAGATAATGAGAAGCTTAGTAATGAAACATGTTTAGTAACTAAAAGTTAACGATAACAATACTTACATTCTTTTAGCAACTAGATGAGTCTGTTCACTTGTGTAGGCGCCGTTATTTGAACAACAATAATTTGCTTTTCAAATACATCAATATAAGTAAAATCTAGTATTACTTGTAAGTTGTGTATCATTGAGTTTAAACTTTTTCTTTTGTATATCCAATTTTCCAGAAACCATACTAGGTTCTAGCTAATCTTGATTAAGTCACCGGAACTATGTGAGCAAAAACCTCTCAACTATAACTTTTTTTCCAATATCTTCCAATTATGAAAGGCTAAATCAGATTAATAATAATAACAATAACTGTCATGCCCTAAAAATTAAGAGGTGACTGGCATGGAATGTGAGTAGACTCACATTCGTTAAGCCTTAAACTTATATACAAACATTAAATAATACTCATAATAACATTTGGAGCTATGCTCCACTATAGCATATATACATGTAGATATATTCCAATTTACAATGGAAGACAAGGATCCTACCTATAGATTACGTGGAGCATCTAAGCTACAGATGATAATATATATATAAATGAAAATTCAGCTTTACATCCACTAATATATTGACAAGCTCAATCAGCAATGATAGTCTCCACTGTTCAGCTGAAGGTGCAAGGTCTGCAATGCCATCTAAGGCCAAAAAAATTTCTGGTGAATAACGTCCCATTTATAAAATTCAACGAAATACTAATGAGAGTAATTTAAACATATTGAACTTTGAATAATAACAGTATGGCAATCATAAACAAGAGTGAAGCTATTCTTTTTTGATACAGTTTAGAATCCATCCGTTATCTATCTGTTATCTGCGCTAGAATTCTCTCCAGCTCTGCATCAGCATGCGTAATAGCGTGAAACCCAGGCAGCGCCGAGAAGCACATCTTAGCTAGTTTATCAGCTGCGCCATTCACCCAACGACTGATAAGATTGATTTCCACACTCCACTGCCAGCCAAGCATATTCATAATCTCCTCCGCAAGACGTCTATCTTCGTGTGTCTCAGGTATCTGGTTTTTCAGCAAATCCACTGCATCCGCTGAGTCCATCTCTAAAATCACTTGCCTAAAGCCCATATCCCACGCAACCTTCAGTCCATGTAGGCATCCCCAAAGCTCAGCCGACAGACTATCACCTTCCACTCATTTGAACATGAAAGCCGACAGGAACCCATCATATTCATTACGCAGGACGCCTCCACTCACTCACTCACTTCATCTCCTGATCTCTCAACAATGGCCCCCTCTCCGCCCCCACGTGAATCTTGGTACGGGCTTCATTCACACAGCGCACAGTGGCAGATGCACTTGATATAATGGTGGTGTTTGACGTTTTCTTCCCTTCAAAAATAGCGATGTTGCGACGATGCCACAGCCACCAGCAGATAAGGACAAACAGCTGCCCCCAGTCTTCTCTATGCTTACTTCAATCATTGAAATTCGAGACTCCATGAGCCTTTGTCAAAAAAGGAAGTGTTGAAGTTCGCCATAATATCATGAATCAAATAAATCCAAATATGTAGTAAAACCTTTGATTTAACATAATCAATCTAAAACATAATTCTCAAACCTCATCTTTCTGTAGGACCTCAACAGAACGGAGTAACAAGCGTGGACACACAATCTACGAGGGAAAATAACCAAGCACGGCATAGAGGCCACGAAAATAAGTGTAGACACACAATCCACGAGGGTAAGTAACCAAGCGCAGCTCAAAGCCACGAAACAAGCGCAGCACGAGGCTACGAAACAAGCACATGTACAAGACCCACGAATAACAAGCGTGAGAAAGAATCCCACGAATATCAAGCGAGCTCAATGTTAACCATGGTGCACCAAGGACTAACAATACTATGGTTAGTAACCGGCGTTACGTATTCGGTCCTCTCAAATCCTTTTTCAAGCATACTTATGACTAATTTATCAAAGCAATGAAAAATTCTTTCTTTCAATGCCAAGTTAACTCGTATCGAATACAATATAATAGAATGCCCCAGCATGAAAGTTTACAAAACATCAAAACATATTCTTGCAATCCCATCAGTCAAAAGTCTTTTCATATAATAGTAACTCGCATAAGAGCATTTTAAATATAAGACCATCTCAATATAAAAGTTTACAAAGAATATATAATACCCTAAAATTCCTATTTAGCTTAACCACTATATTTTGATAGGCAATGCCTATTAAAAATATATGAATATGGGGTCTCAAAATTTAGTAGCGTATTCAATTTAATTTAGGGAATTTTCTCTTAGAATTAAATAACCAAAGACCCAAATTTTCTAATCTTCATTTAGGGATCATAAAATACCCTAAAATTGTCATATTACAACATAGTTTATATTTAATCATAAAGATCCATAAAATGTTATAAAAATACCTAAATCAATTACCAACAATTAAAGGACAGTTAAATTTACAATAATTAATTGTATTAATTTGCAAAATTAATTAAAAGACATATTAAAAGTCATCAATTAGAGATATATAAATTTAATGAAATATCAATAACCAATAAGGGTTCAATATTAGCATAAAGTAAATTATTAGTGATCATAACTAATTTAAGAACCTATCATACTTTGACAATTTTCCTTAGAATTTAATAAACCAAAGATTGAATTTAAGACCACATCTAAGGATCATAAAATATAAAATAATCATCATATTAAACCATGATTTTTAAAAGAAGCAAGAAAATGTTATGAAACACTTAAATAAATTAAGGAAATTATTAAGGATTAACAAGAAAATTAAGTCTTCACTAATTAAATAATTGTAAATCTTCATAATTAATCAAAAGGCTAATTAATGAATAATTAATCTTGTCTAATAAATCACTTGATTAAGATGTTAATTAAACTTTGATCAAGCTTTGAAAAGTCAACAAATGCAATTAAGAATTAATTAATCCTATAAATAAGCTAAATCCTCTTGTAAATTGATTAGCCAATGATAAATCAAGAAAATGATCTTAATCCTCATGAAATTAAATGGACCAATAGGAGACTTGAACCATAGATTAATGGTAAGGATTAAACTTGAACAAACACAAATGGAATCCAATGGTCCTAATTAATTCTATAATTAACCTTAACCCTTGTGTAATTGAATTAGCCAATGGAAAATCAAAGAAATAAGATTAATCCTTGTGAAAAAGAAAATAGACCAATAGGAGAGGAAAGAAGTGTTAGATTGCACATGGGAGAGAGAAAGAGGGAGAGAGAGGAGAGAGATTATAATATAATATTTTTAGAGCACATGATGAATTAAAAAAAGGAAATAAAAATAATTAGCTAAATCCTATGTAATTAAAATTGACCAATGGGCATACTTTATGCACAATTTGTATCTTCATGAAAGCACAAATCAACCAAAGCTATTGATTATGGAAAGTGATCCAAAGGTGGAAATCCTTGGCATTTTCCTGTAAATAGAGGCCTTGCCTCTTCACAATTCTTCACACTAAATCTACCTCCAAGAGGTGATTTCTAAGAGAGTAGAGAGTAAAGCAAGAAGGAGGAAGGAGTAGCAAGAGGCTTCAAGAGATAAGCTTGCTTTTAGTTCTTTAGTCTTTAGTTCTTATAGTTCTTAATAGCTTTTAGTAGAATTGTTAGTTTTAATCTAGGAAATAGGTAAAGTAATTTCCCATAATTTTTTTCAGGCCTTATTGCATCGAAATATTCCTGACAAGGTGGGAACATGCTGGGAAGTAACTTTTAGGATTAATAAAACAAGTTAGATTAAGATAGAGAATTGTTGGGTTTTACTGGGCTGTTGGGATCAGTTAGATAGAGGGCATTATTTGATATGTAAATTTATATTCAAAAATTCTGAAATAATTCATGGTCATAGTAGACATGTGTAGCTTTCCATTGATATAAAATATGTATCAAATAGAGGTCTGTAGAGAGAGATAAACATTCTGGAAATAAGGCTACGTTTTCTGGAAAAATTCTGGGCAGAGGTTGAAGATCATTAAACTAGGAATGATTCACTAATTCTGGGTTAAAACCATTATTTTTCCACAAACAATAGACATGCTAAGATTTCCAAGGAATTTTACGGAACTTCATTTCGATTTTTTTGGATTTAGTTATGAATTTTCAAAGTTATCGAAAAATCTGCCTAGAAATGCTGGAACATCATTTTTTTACGAAAATTAAGGTATATAATTGGAATAATAAATCCACCAGGGATAAGAAGGGTCAAGTAGTGGCTAAAGTACCTCTTAGACTATGATTTATAAAGAAATAATGCGGTTATACATTTATAGGCAATCCGAGGAGACATACGAACGACAAACGTACCACTAGCCACACGGACTAAGGTACGGACGTCTTTGTAACACTAACTCGATGCTTATTGTATGCATATATGTGATGGATGATTTCATAAAGTCATGGACAAGACTTGGTATTGGGTCATGCACCGTGGCTAAGTTTTTGGGGCTTAGATCACTACATATACATTCAGCTTTATATACGGGTTATGGTTTTGATAATACCGTTACAGTTTTCCTAGCGCTGAGGACACAATAGGCCATCGTGGCACGATGAGGTGCAGACATAGATAACTTTACATGTAATGTGTATTGTTAACATAGATAACTTTACATGTGATGTGTATTGTTGATATATTAATCTTACATCTGCTGTGTGCTTATGTGTTGATTAATCTTTGTAATGTCATGAATATCTGTCATACATATATTGTTTTACATGAGCATGAGGTTAATCGTTACTCGAGATCCAATGGGCATTGGACCTCGGCTCTTACCATAGCTTCAAGTTCGATATACCGGTCGGAGACTTATTTTGGAGACACGTCTATATTTCTACATAGTTAGAATTTTATATACTCGGATAAATATAACGTTATAATACCCGTTAAATGTACCGTTCTTTATGAATAGACAGATACGCCACAGTTAATGATATATCAGTTACTCACTCCTTTACTTGCTTCGAATGGTCTACTCTGATTGAAAAAAAAAAAATCCGCTTTTGAAAAATGGGGTGTTACGGAATATCTCGAGAAATTTTCTTATTAATTCTTTGCATAAAAATAAAATGTTATGGAACTAGCAACCTTGAATAAAATCATCATTTCATTTTAACATATAAATACAATAAGCAATTGATATAATTTCAACAAAACTGTCTTGAGGAGGAAATTAGTACTTAATGAAGTTGATAATTTAATAAAATTATAGCAAGTAAAATATCATTTATAAAAACTAAAATGAGACGCTATTCACTCACCCGATACATTTCTGAAAAACGCAATTTACTCTTTTCAAAACTCTCCAAAATAATCATCCTTGCAGCCACCTAACCGCCTAACCAATAGAACAATATCATCACTTTAATATAATTCTTTTACTTCATGTATTCTCAAGATTTAACATCGATCACAAAATCAAGATAATTTTATTAGTTATTTTCGTTAGCAAATTGCATAGCCACACATTCTTTACTTGTAGAAAAGAAGACAAACATCTTCCAACAACTTTAATCTTGCACTTAATAACTCAATAGCCTCCAAAAGATAACTTCCATTATTCTTGTTTAAGCACACCATAAAATTCATTTAACGACGTAAGCCACGTGATTTCTATATCCCTATGACGCATATAAATCTTTTTCAAGTTTCAGCATTGAAACAAAGTGATTTTTACACCATATATTTCAACCACATACTAATGTATTCAATTTGAGTAAGTTCTTACGTCCAACATTTCACACTTCATATACACCAACCAAATACTAACAAAAGAATAAAGGACTTGGTCATTGAAGTTTACCAATAGTTCTCTTTCCAACATCACCACACATATATAAAATTTCCAGATCCCATGTTTAAGCAAGATTTAAATCAAAGTCAAGTCAATTACATGTGTGTGTAATTTCTCCTCCACCGTAAAAATACTATAGAAACACATCAAATTAAGTCTCTTTCCTTTTAAACATTTCAACATACATCTATTAGGCACTCAAGATTAACTTATAACACAAATGTCTTCCTCAAACTTGTTTTCCCACTAACTCAAAATTTCACAAAACAAACAATTCATTCAGCACCTTGTAGCAATCAAAGTTTGAGCCATAAATGATACCATCCAACCATGCATATTCCATAAAAACAAGATTTTCTCATAGTTTCCTCAACTCCATGATTTAAACTAAAATATTTTTAACCGTTATAGTTTTAAACTCTTCTCCCAAGCATTTTATCAAACACCTTATGTCCACACTGTTTTACAAGCTTGAAGAATCCTTTAAAAAAATAAAATAAAATAATAATAAAAAAAGACAATCCTATGTTTCATATATTAAAACTACAGATCCTATATTATCTAATTAACAATTAACCCTTATACAACTCAAACCAATTGCTATTAGAGGAACGTTCATCCTTTCCCAAGCACACAAGGCACAACAAATAAGGGAAAGCAACATTCTCCATTCATTTAGAAATTGAAGTCTTCTAGATATCAAAGGAGGAGAAGCTATTCATACATACCCTGAAAAAAAACGTGCAAGAGAAGAGAAGAGAAGAAGGGGATGGCATTCGTACACCCACCCATGGCAGCAAAACAGAGACGCAGAGACAAGTTTTAGTGAACAAGAATCAAGAAGTTAACGCTGCTCAGAAATCAAAAAAGAATATATAAATGAGATTGAAGCTTGCACCCATATATACGGACACAATAGAGGAGAAGTAGAAGGAAAAAATTAACTCCACTAACCCTGCCTCCCACAATACACAAAACGGAAGACGAAGGGGAAGAGAATCTTGCGATTACGGTGCCCAAAATAGCAACGGCCGAAGGAGGACTCATCTACACCACCGCAATTGAACAAGAAAAAAAAAAAAAAAAAACAAACAAACAAACAAACAAACAGAGAAGGATGATGGAAGGAGGGAATTGAATGTGTTTTAGAAGTCTCTAGAAAGAAGATGGAAAAAACATCTGATGGTCTCTACTCTCTACTCTCTCTTCTCTCGGGAAAAGGGAAAAGAAAACATTGTTATATGTTTCCCTTAAAAATTTTGCGGAAGGATAGTTTGATAATTTTCACTTGAGCTGATTAAATTAAAACCTAAGATTCCAACTTTTTGCCTCCAACTCATTCCACCACCATCAATGCCATCAGACTCATACTTCGCTCTTTGTTTAATTTCCAACAAGAATTTTATATTTCACATGTCACATAAATCTCATATTTTTTTTTATTAAAAGAACATAATTATCTTTTTTGGTTTTTTTTTTTTTTTTTTTGTTTTGTTTTAGGCTGTTACATTCTCTACCCCTTAGAAAATTCGGTCCTCCGAATTTTATATATATATACACACACAGTACGTCCCTTAACTCTTGGACAAGTGAGCATTTTGTTTTGTTTTGTTTTTGACCTCCCATGAGGATTGTTGTAAAAAGAGATTAAAAGTGATGTTGGGGGAGAAAGGAGAATGAAATGAAAGAAAAATAGAGAGAGAAATAGAGAAGGAAACTAGAATTTACAAACCGTAATCAAATTCTAATAGAAAGACATGATAGTGAGTAACCCTTTTATATAATAGGTATGAGAGTAGTTAAGGTGATAGACGTTAATGTACTAATGAACTTAACTGACTTAAAAGCCACATGGCTCAATAACTCAATTACCATAGTATTTATTTTCATTATTTACAATAAGATATCATCTTTTTGGTGGTAAGTACAGCTACAAAGATCCAAATGAAACAAATTAAAATTCTATGGAGAGTTATTCTCATGTATTTTTTAGTGTCACAATTCCATATTACTAAGAGTTTATTTGATTCAGGAAAACACTCAAACAAAAAATTTAGTACATAAAGTACAAACTAGTTCAAGATAGCTATTATACAACAAACCCAAAAAAAATTCATAAAACATTCTCATGAACTTCAAAAAAATTACTTCAATGGTTCAAAAAAAAACTTTTTCTAGTCCTATGAATGCATACCAATGCCATCTCCAAACTCAACCTTAAAATATCTCAAGTTTGCACATACTTAATCCTATTTTGAAAGCTTATTTATTCCCTATGTCTCTACAAGTTTGGCTAGTTCTTAAAGGTATGGTTGCAGCAACAAATCCTTCTTAGACAAAGTAAACATCCACACAAATTTTCAGTAACAAGATAAGAACTTGATCTCTAACACTTTTATACGTAAGAAGAAAAGTTCATATATCAATTAAGAAGAAAAAGAAATCAATTTCAAAGAAATCTGCACCAAGTAACCGTTGAGTTCCATGAAGGTTATATTTAATTAAATTGATTTCACAGTTTTCAAGTCTAGCATTCACTATATGTGCAATACAATACAAGTGATTTCACCAAACATAATTCAAAATTCAACTTCATTTGCTATAGTAACATAAACAAATTCTGATTGAGGTTTTGTATCTGAAATCCAATGGTATGGACAGAAATTTAGCTCAAAAATGGGTGTGCAGCAGTGCACTGAACTAAGGTTCAGAAGTTTTACAAAAACCAGAAAAATGGTGATTCATAAATCAAGTGTATGCGTAATATTTACTAGAATGCACACAAAATTTCATATGTGAGCTCTATTTCTTTGGTTTAAAATCCTGGAATCCAATCCTATGGTTTCTGAAATAACCCTTATATTTGAGAATGAAAAATAATAATGATGGTGATAATAATAATAAAATTAAATTAATTAATTCAATAAAATAATTAATTCAGATGGTGAGTAAACATGCAATAATAAGATAATTATGATAAAATTCGCCGCTGAAAGTATAAAAGTCAGCACTTGAAAACCCTTTAGTGGCGACAACTGCCGCGCCTATACAACGGATCGCTGATACTTTTGGCGAGCTGAAAGTATACAATCAGCGGCAACTTCTTATCGCCCTTGAAAGTATATTGGAAGGCGAAAAAGTATTGTCGCCACTAAAAGTGGGGTATGTGTCGTGAAACATCTATCGGTGGCGATATTAATGTCACCACCGAATCTTATTTTGGCGGCAACATAATTGTTGCTGTTGATACATGTATTAGTGGTGACATTTGTCGCCATCGAAAGTTTCAAATTTTTTTTAATGTAAATAGCTAAAATTAAAATTTGTTTCGTATTTTATAAAGATAAAAAATAATTTTAAACTAACAATATATTAATTAACAATGATACTAACACTATTCTTCAAAATTAACATCTAGTATTTACATTTTTTAAACAATGTCTAAAAATTGTCCATTGGAAAATATCAAACATGAAAACTATGAAAAAGAACTAGCTGGTGGGACAGCACGACTAAGAGTAGATGAAGTAGGAGCTTCATCTAATCCATCATTCATTCCCATGCCTTGATCTTCCATGGAGTTTCCAAAACCAGAGGAGTCCATTTTCATATCGGTTTCCTCTGTTAAACCTTCTTATGAGAATTTTAGTGATTGCAAAGTCTTGTAGTTCTATTCCAGCAAGGAGATCACATTCTTCTGCTTACAAATTGAACCAAGTGTCTTGTTCTTTCTATTAAAACAAATACGCAAAACTCCATGCCATTCCTTTTGCTTAACTTCAATGCGAGGTTTCCTTGTCTCAATTCACACTATAGAGGAATCAACCTTTAGGGGAGGTCGGGAATTAGTTTTCCTAACTTTGAGGAGGTGGGAGACTCAAGCAAGGAGTTGAGTGTTCATAGTGAGACAACAACAGAATTTGTCACCAGGCTGAGTAACCAATCTTGTAATACTCTAAAATTCCTATTTAGCTTAACCACTATATTTTGATAGACAATGCCTATTAAAAATAGGTGAATATGGGGTCTCAATTTAGTAGCTTATTCAATTTAATTTAGGGAATTTTTCTCTTAGAATTAGATAACCAAAGACCCAAATTTTCTAATCTTCATTTAGGGATCATACAATACCCTAAAATTATCATATTACAACATAGTTCATATTTAATCATAAAGAGCCATAAAATGTTATAAAAATACCTAAATCAATTAAAGGAAATTACCAATAATTAAAGGAAAATGAAATTTACAATAATTAATTTAATTGTATTAATTTGCAAAATTAATTAAAAGGCATATTAAAAGTCACCAATTAGGGATATATAAATCTAATGAAAGATCAAGAACCAATAAGGGTTCAATATTAGCATAAAGTGAATTATTAATGATCATGATTAATTTAAGAACCTATCATACTTTGACAATTAAACCTAATAACATCTAGAACAATATACTAAGGAGGCTAGTTAGGATTAAACTATCATCCCCTAGAGGTAATGGGGGGGGGGGAAGAATTGCACAAAAATGAGGGGGAAAGATTTGACAAATAATATAAGATAAAAGTCTTCAATAGTAAGTAGGATTTTTCTACATAAATGAAGGGCCAAGATTTAATCTAATAAAGTGGAATCTAAAGGCCATAATTAATTACCCAGTTAATCTTAATCCATGAGATAACCGGGGAACCAATAAGAAAGCTTGGTTGGCATTTGTAAGAGACAATTAAAACACAATTTTTGAATCCAAGCAAAGAGCGGGCCACGGTTTGGACTCAATGAAGGAGAAGGGAATTGTAGTGATTAAATCAAGATATTAGCTAATCAACCACAAGTAATAAATAACACATGGGAGCATTTAATTAGGGGGACAAATTGGAAAGAGAATCACATGGGTTCACATGGACCTCTTAATGAATTTAGAAGAGGATAATGTAAGATACAATTTGTGATAATATAATTATTTAAGAGCACATGGGCACATTAATGCATGGAAGAGTATATGATAAATTAAATAAATAATCTAAATCCCTAGTTAATTAAATTAGACCAAAGGGGAGATATAAACCATGGATTAATGGTGAGAATTAATCTTGAACAACCATACATATCAAGGTTGGATAAAATATCACCTTGATTTTTACCCAACATAAACATTTAACCTTAAGATAATAAAAGGAAATTAGAGGCATCTAATGAAGGCCATGATTTTTGAAAATTAAGGGCTAATGAGAGACTTAGATAAACTTTATAATTAACACCCAAATATATTCTTGTTTAGTTGGTAACCAACTATCAATTTGCATCTAGTTTCAAAGGACATTTAGAAGCTAACTAATGTCATAAATGAATCACAAAAATCATCCCCAAAGTCTTCTTGCACATGGGAAAAGAAAGGGAAAAGAAAACTTAAAGAAGAATAAAAGTTGGAAAAATATCTAGATATTATTTTGGAAAGGGAAGAGGATAAGATTTAACAAAATATCCAAGATATTTTTTGAAATTGGATGAAGGAGGGAGAGAGGGGGCTAAGGGCGGATTTGTGTGTGTGTGTGTACGTGTGTGAGAGAGAAAAGTCAATTGATCAACCAATGGAAAATTCAAGAAAAATTGGCTTAATCCTTTGTAATTGAAAACAACCAATGGGAGAAATTCTCTCTATATTTTGTGTCTTCAATAAGACCAAGGAACATGAGCCCTTGATTAGGAAAAGCAATCCAAAGTTTTAGAATCATGGGGTTTTACTATAAATAGAAGGCTTTGCCTTCACAATTCTTCACACCAAAATCAACCCAAGAGGTGATTTTCTAAAGAAAGTAGAGAGAAGTGAGAACTAGTGGGAAGCAAGAAGGAGGAAGTGCTTCAAGGGTAAGTTTTCTAGTTCTTGAGTTTGAAGCTTTAAGTTCTTGTAGTTTTTAGTAGAAATGTTAGTTTGATCTTTAATCTTCCAATATAGTTTTATTTTCATGTTTTTATGGTTAAATATGTATTTATTTCAAAAATTTGATGAAAAATATTGTGGAGCAAAATTCTTGGAAGTTGAAGATCAAAGTAGCGAAATTAGCGAAATTTACGAGTTAGGTGTTTTCGAAACTCCATTAAAAAAAGACCATGATCTTATGTTGAAGATGAATTTATAAAATTTTGAAATTTTTCATGGTTAAAGTATACATATATATCTTTCCAAATATACCTAGAGGGTAAAATTCTTGAAAATAGGCTACGTTTTTCTGGAATTTTCTGGGCAGGGTTAAAAACTTGAAAACTGGGAATTTTTATTAAATTCTGGGTAAACTTTAGTATTTTTCCTAAAAACTAGACATCCTAAGGATTCCGGGGAATTTTACAGATCCTCGTTTCAAGTTTTGTAGAATTAATTATGAATTTTCAAAGTTAGCGAAAATTCTGCCCCGAAATGCTGAATCAGAGTTTTTGAGAAAATAAAGGGATATAATTGGAATAACAAATCCACTAAGGGAAAAAAGGTCGGTAGTGGCTAAAATATCTCCTAAGATATTATTTACGAGGTAATAATGCGATAATACTGTTATAGGATATCCGGAAAAAATCGGGAGATGTACCGACCAGGCAAGCGTACCGCTATCCAAACAGACTAAGGTATGGACGCATACAGTAGCACTAACTCTGATGCTTATTATATGCTTATATGTGATAGATACTTTCATAAGGTCATGGACAGGACTCTGTCTTGGACATGCATCGTGACTAAGACTCTGTCTTAGATCACTACATATACATTCAGCTTATCACGGATTATGGTCTTGATAATTCCGTTAAGTTTTCCTAGTGCTGAGGACACGATAGGCCATCATGGCACGGGTTAGTGCAGACTATGATATGGGTTGTTATTGGATTGATCGTATGTGCTTATGTATTGAATATTGTTGTAATGTCATGAATATCTGTCATACATATATTGTCATATTTAAGCATGAGGTTAACCGTTACCTAGAGTCCGATGGGTATTGAACCTCATCTCTTACCAAAGCTTCAGGGTCCGGAGGACCGAGGGCCGAAGACAAGGGTAAGCAGCACACGCGAGACCCGACTGAAGATTTCTATTTTTAGATTTATACCGTTATAATGACAATGCTCGAGATAAATGTCTTGTTCTTTATGAACGAACGAGATACGCCAAGTTAGTGGTTATCGGTTACTCTCTTGCTCCAATGCTCTACTCGATTAAAAAAAACAAAAAATTATTCCGCTCTTGATAAATGGGGTGTTACAAGTCTCATAGCAAATTGTCTCTAAAACATAATGATTGCACACCTAAATGCAGGTTGGTGGTTGAGCAACTTGAATGTGAGTGGTAAGGATATTTGATATGGAATGTTTGCCACACATATGTCAAAATATGGAAGCTCAGTCTTAAGCATGTTACCTTGAATAATCTAAACCATAGAACATAGAAAGGATATAAATATAAGATTCCTAGTCACACCAAATATAAAACAGATACTATGTCCCTTTCTCGGGATTTTTTATGGTTAGACAGATAGGGGGAAGTGATAAATTCCTCACAGTCAAACATCATTTCCCTTTCTTATTTTCCATTTTTATTATAGTTTATTTATTTCCTCTTTGCCTGTAATGGGAAGTTGTTATTATCTCTTGAAGCAAAGACTTATCACCTATACCGAATCCCCACCACTTTCAACTTCTTCAGCTATAAGTATATAGGCCTGTAAAACATGACTTGATGGAAGGCAACATAAGTAAACTACTCAATAAGCCCATTTCTTCACACTATAGCCTACTAAGATCATCTGATTCACAATCAAACATCATTTCCCTTTCTTATTTTCCATTTTTATTATAGTTTATTTATTTCCTTTTTCTCTATGATGGGAAGTTGTTATTATCTCCTGAAGCAAAAACTTGCCACTTGCTGCAAAATGACATAAAGATGTGTGTATCTCCTACTCAGCACATTTTTTGAATGCTCAGGCATTGTATTAGTGGTAGTGCTGTGATGAATCATGAGCATTGACAACTACAAATCTTATACTTTAAAAGAGTTATAGCACACAAAATAAAGGACCAGATGAATGTTTTGTAACTCCTACTCAGCACATTTTTTATAAGGCAATTGAAATTTCTCATTGACAATTTCTCATTTGAGGAGTAAGAAATTCAAAATACTCATAGTTCCCATCAATCCAGTCTTGCATCGAAATTTTGATTTCTCCTTCAGGATAATCACACACCCAGTTAAGTGAGTCTTCATAAGGCACATGACAATCCAGCAAGCATATAGTACGGGCATGGGCCAGTCTTGCATCGAAATTTTGATTCCTCCTTCAGGATAATCACACACCCAGTTAAGTGAGACTTCATAAGGCACATGACAATCCAGCAAGCATATAGTACGGGCATCAGCCAGTTCGAATTGGGTATCCTTTAATCCACTCTAATAAACCTTGTTAGGATTTAACCAATATTTGAGCTCTAATTGACGAAGGCTAGGGTGTGCATGCTTGTTTAAACCAAGGGCTAGCAATACAACAAATATTTTTAAGAATGACATAACACAGAAAACCCAAAAAGCTATTCTCTCTTGAGATTTCTCAGAACTCTCTAATCATATAAAAAACAGAGGGAAATAACCTAACCTTAAGGTGGCTGGAGTAAGGGGTGCCCTAGAATCGTCTTTGAAGCTCGAGGACGATACGAGGGTCAATTTTAACAGCAATTACCATCTTTCCAGCTTCTAGTAGCTTCCTAGTAAGATTTCTAGTACCAGGACCGATCTCGAGGATAACATCGTTGCTTTTGATGTCGGATTTCTGAACTATGGAATCGACTAGCAAAGGGTTCTTGGGGATTTGCTAACCATTCAATTTGTGAAAAGATATGCCTCCTTAGTAAGGAGAGGATGAGAGGCACCTGGAAGAGCCAAAGAGGAGGACAAGGTAGAGCCAACCAGGATGCAAGGTTGAGAGGGAGACGCCGAAAGGGAAGTGTCAGATTGTCAAGTAAGAGGCAAGAGGCCGTGAGCTTTCCCTTCAGGAGTTCTATTATGTGAGTTAAAAATATCACAAGTCAAAGAAGTAAAAATTTTAAAAAATTATAATAAACACTTATGGTGGCGATGCTAAAGTCGCTGTTGAAACACTGTTTCAGCGGTGATAGACAAGAGTCGCCATTGAAAACTCTAACTTTCAGTAGCAACAAGAAGTGTCGCCACTGAAAGTCACACTTTGGTTTTGTCGCATTTGAAAGTCAATGCTTTCAGTGACGACTTTTAATGTCATCGCCAAATGTGGTCGGTAAAAGTCAAATTTTTTGTAGTGCAAGATCTGTCCTTCATTTCCCTATGTGCATGAATTCTCGGACATTCTATCATATTGTAAACTATAAAGCTCAAATTCAGTGTTCAAAACATTCAAAACACATAGGGAAAATATGGCATAAATACTACTCATTGGTCATGAACAAGTTTTCTCTCACACCAGGCCTCCAAATGATGATTCCACCATTGAAAAGGATGAACAAAATGTTTTGAACCTATTGACAAAATTGTAGCTCGATCCAAAGGTTAAAGAATGAGAAAAATGCCGATTTACCTATACTGGCCTATGAACCTGGGTTTTTCGCTTTCTCTCTTCTTTTCTCTTGTATTGCTGTATAATTAGACCTCTTTGGCCTACCTGACCTCATTGGCCTGTCCAACCTACCTAGCATCACCGCCTCTCCAAGGCTTTCTAACCCCAAAAACCTAATATGCCCCCTCTCTATTTAAATAAGTGAGACATAAAGCTCAAACTAGAAAACTTCGAGAGAATATTCTTTCCCACAAAGAACAACAAGAAAATTTTCTTTTCTTTTGTTTTTTCATTCTCTCACTCTTTTCCTTCTTTCCTATTTTTTCCTTTCCTCTCCTTTCTTTTTTTTTCCCCTTCATAAAATAAGAAGGGATAGGATATTGTCACTACCTATTTTGGTCACTACCAATGTCACTACCACTTTCCACCGTTAGATCAAAATCTCAATAGGAGAGAGAAATGATAAAGATAAATGATATTCTAAACTAACGGTGGAAAAGTGGTAGTGACCAAAATTAGTAGTGACAATATCCTATCCCAAGTAAGAAATACATAAAATTGAACAATTCAAAGAAGGGTTTTTCTCCACAAAGGAAGGGAGCCCAAGACCCAATAGGTATCAACACAACACAAGATGGCTGTAGGGCCTCGGGCTTAATCGGGCCGGCCCAGCAGGGCCTCAAGCCAGCCCCTTAGGCCCTATTACTGTAGCATTTTCATGCTTAATCGGGCCGGCCCGTTAGGCCCTGTTACTGTAGCATTTTCATGCTTAATCGGGCCGGCCGCTAGGCCCTGTTACTGTAGCATTTTCATTTTTTTAAAAAAAATAGTCAAAGAGTGAAGTACAGCCATCTGCTCAAAGTGAAGCACAATCAAATATCTATGAAATTGATGATAGTGATGAAGAAGGTGACAATTGACAATGATAGTGGTATGCTTTTATATTTTATGTGAGCTATTTAATGTTGCTTAGTTTAATGCTTCTTACGTTTTATGTGAGGCAATTGTGGACAATGGTTTATTTTTTATTACGAATTAATGAATGTGTTTATTTGTTGGATGATTTGTATTATTTAGATATTAATGTTGATAATATTTATTTAATAGATTAGAACTTTAATGGTTACAATTTACTAATCATATTTCTTTGGAAAAAAACCCAGGAAAAAATAATTAAAATTTGGAATAGTAATTTTCGGGCCCTGTAGGGCCAAGCCCGGCCGGCCACGATTCCTAACTCTAGTCTACCGACGAGGGATAGTGGCTCAAATGGGCTTCCAAAAGAAGAATACATGTATTTCTCAAAACAATCATCGTAATAAGTTTTGAGATAATGGATATATATGACCTAATATTGTTTGGTAATGAAGATTCAAGTCGTAGTATATCTTTTCTAAGACATATATTAGACGGAGTTTCATTGGGATTGGGGGGCCATGCCCCCTCCAGAAAAAAAAGAAATTTATTAAGAATTTTTTTTAAAAAAATTAATATAATGTAAATTTTAATTCCCCCCCCCAATTTTTTATAACAATTTTCCCTCTATCTCTCTCTCTTTTTTCATTTCTCTCTCTTTCTCTTTTTTTTTTTTTTTTCATTTGTAGGTCAGCCTTTTTATATCTTTGGGGCTTATAATTCAATGTTTGCCCCATGTGGTATGTTAATCTTGTCATTTTTTTTTTTATTCCAATCTAATTGCCTAAATTTTTTAGCTTATCAATGAAATTTACTTTTGTGGTGTATTATTTACTATGCTTTTATCCATTCTACACTACACACTGGGGATGAAGTTAACTAAATTTTCATTCTAAACCTCAACCTCGAAGTAGAAGTATATCTTGCAAATTTAAGCGATCGAGAGAAAAAGACATTGCCGCGAGATGATGTTCTTTGAATCGAGTGAAGTACAACAATACCATTACCTACAGTGCATCGTCATAGTTGTAACACAGAAGATAGAAAGTTTCTCTATATGTCTTTTAATTTATAAAGTTTCTTTACCTTCAATGCATCACCTACACGGTTGTAACACAAAAGATAGAAAGTTTCTCTACATATCTTTTAATTTATAAAGTTTCTTTTCTTTGTGTTTTCTCTGGTCCATCCAAACATAGGTGGATGGAGGTTGAAAGAAGAATGGGGCAGTGCCCACCCTTCAATTATGATGGGATTCCAAAAAATAAGGGAATTAAAATTATGATGTATTTGATAACATTGATGATAAGGCAATTATGATAAAATTCCACGAAAAAAAGGCCTAGAAGGATGACATTGTAATTATTTTTATTGTAATATACTTTTGCTATTAAAATATATGTACTTGAACTTATTGAGTGCACACCCTTCATTATAATTTATGTAGCTGCATTTTTAACAACACTTAGCTTTGCTTTTGTAAAGTGAGGATCAGCTTATTTGCCTCTCTTATTGATTTCATGAATATTTTGTTTGATATTCTTTTCTTTTCTTGTTTATATTCTTTTGTTTTTTTAATACATTTAAACTTTCCTTATAAAAAAAAAAAACCCCCAAATTCCCCACTAATTATGCGAGACACAAACAAAAAATCCTAACTTCTTGCCACGGGTGCGTACTCTTCATTAATTTCCTGGATCTTTGCATCCAAATATAGGGAGTAATCTTTTGTAATGTTAGTTCTTTGATTTTATCTTCTCCCTATTTTTTTCTCTTCCCAACTTTTATTATAAATCTGAATATTTTAAAAATGTTATATAATCATAAAATAAAATTTTTTAATTAATTGATGACTATAGATCCCAAAAAAAAAAAAACTTTCATAATATATGTTTGTGAACTTGCTGATGATTAATTATACAATTATTGTTTACATTCTTTTATAGCAGGAGACCAGTTCGTCTGTATGTATATGAATACTTACAATATTGCCTTGATCTATACGCCCTATTGGCTCTGTGGGATTTAGATTAGGATTGTGTAATACCAACTTTTCACGTTTGGTATTGAGAAATCGGATTGGCTAATGAACAATTTAAGACTAAATTGGATTTAGTTTTGATCTTCTGGTGAGGTCCGATCCAACCAAATCATGACCGTTGTTTCATGCCTAGCCTTTTTCTCTTCAGTTCTTCATTTGAAGCGTCGACATTGGCCAAGACTTTAGCATCACGAATGAAAGAAGACAAGGGCAATTGTGTCTTTTCGTTTTTAAATCTTATTTATGTAATATTAATAAAATGTTTTTCAGCTACTTTTTTGGTCGAAAACTTTTCAGCTTGGTTCCTTATTTTATAAAATATAGTGTAGAATACTCTAGTCACCATCTTATTTTTCCTTAACTACATAAATCTCGTCCATTTTGAAAACATACATTTAAGTCTAAACCGTTAATTCTATTGATGAGAATATTCTAAAAAGATATTTTTAATTAAAATATATATATATAATAAAATTCATTTCCTAATTTAAACTAAATACTAAACCTTAAATTTTATTGACCATTTGTAAATATCACAAACTTTTGAAAATTTGAGTAAGTTTTTTTTAAATGTTTGTGGAAAAAAATATGACATTATGAATTACTTGACTTATACAATCTCTCAAACCTATATAGTTCTTATCTTTCATGAATTTTTTTTTCACACACACACACACACATATATATATATGGGTTTATCGTTTGTCGTGTCACAGACATAAGGTTATGTCAAGTCACCCCAAAGCTGCGTCGTTTTGGGAGTTAAAAGGAATTAATGAAGGGTTTTTTTGCTATTTTTTTATATTTATTATATGAATTTTACTAAAAGATCCTTAATTAATTCTCCTAACCCCAAAACTACGTCGTTTTGAGAGTTCATTATTTCTTCTAACCACAAAACGGCGTAGTTTTGGGGTGACTTGACATAACATTTTATGTCAAGTGATATGACAAATGATAACCCCTATATATATATATAACATGAAAAGTTAAAATACATAAATTTTATAATCTAACAATAAATTTTTAACATATTAGAAAGTTAAAAAAAAATATGTTAGAATTAATTTTTGGCGGGATAAGTTTTTTTTTCTGCTCATATAAATATGTGTGTGTGAATAATTCTAAAATTAAATTGGGGGATTTTGGTCAAACAAAATTTAAAGTCAAACATAACATTCAACTAATGGTTTGGGTGGATGAAAATAAAATATCAAAATATAAATAAATAAAAAATAGATGGTTCAAATTTAATATTTTATAAAATTCTTATTATAATTTTTTATACTTTTTTCTTTTTTACTTTCTTAGTATTGTAAATTATGACTTGTGTATATCATATTTTCCCTCATCGATCACCTCATCTCTTTCAGATTTTCCCTTGCTTATCTGCATCTGGTTTTACCCAAAACCAACCAAGTTATTTTGACAAAAAAAAAAAAAAAAAAAAAAAAACCAACCAAGTTATGAAAGTGGAGGAAAGGCTAAATGAATATATTTGGGTTAAGGAGCAATTTAGCCAACCAACTATTACCTCAAGGAGCACCAAGCACAAATAACTTTTAAGTGAACTAAAAATACCAAAAAACTTTTAAAAATGTGCAGTTAGCACAAAAAATAGAGTAATTTTTTTTTTTTTTTTTTTTGTCTTTGAGTGCTCTTAGAGTAAAAGTTTTTTATGCTAACTGCACATTTTTAAAAGTTTTTTGTATTTTTGGTCCACTTAAAAGTTATTTGTCTTGCTCTTGAGATAATAATTTGTTGGCCAAATTGCTCCCTAACCCAATATATTTTTATACTCATCCCAACAATCTCTCACTTGCATACTTCAAAATGATAAAAGAGAAAAAAAACTATTAATTTAGTACTATGTATAAAATATAGTATTCACTACAAAAAAAAAAAAGACTTAAAGCGGCGACAAAAGTCACTTTGAAAGTCTAAATGTCACCGCTAAAGGGTTTTCAACGACAACTCAATGGTGACAAATATACGATCATCGCAAATACTCAATGTCGCTGCTAAAAGTAGACAATCAGCGGCGACAAATATATCGGATGTCGCCAAGACTATTGTCGCCACTAAAAATGGGGTATAGGTAGTGACAATTTTTGCCGCTGAATCTTTTTTCAGTGTCGCTGTTGATTCTTCTTTCAATTGTGACAAGAATTAATGCCGTTGATTCATCTTTCAGCGGCGACAATTGTTGCCCCTAAAAGTAACATTTTTATTTGTCTTTGATGTAAATTCCTAAAGTTAAAACCCGTACCAAAATTAAAACATGTACCGAAATGTAACGAGAAAGATCAAAGTAATGTTAAATTAACAACATACTAATTATCTCAAATTGTGCACGCTTTGCTTCCATCTTTGCTCGCTTTGCTTCTTTCTTTGCACGCTCCTCCTGAAATTTTTCATCAAACTCCTCATGCAATTGGTTATGCACATTCTCCACAGCTAAATTATCAGTGGATTGGGAGCAATTTCTCTTCCTCAAGGGCTCTGCTCCATACCCTTTTCCTTTAACATACCTTGATCTCTCACCAAGAACTCCTGTCAATATTTCATCAAAGGTCATTCGAGCATCACTCTCCTCTTCTTCTTCTTGTTGGCGAAGTTCTTGCAAGTTAGCCTACAATTAAAGCATGAAAAAAAGGAGATAAAAAATTCTTGAAGTTAGTATAACATATAAAAACACAACGCATACGTGAACTTTATTCCTTCCGTAAGTTTAGCACCCCAAGAGGGGAAAAAAGAAACATTCAAGGCACGATCTGATAACAACATGATTCACCAAGTTCTTAATTACTGTACAGTCACATCACAATGAAATCTTCAAAGTTTGTAGATCCTGACCATCATAGGCATTTTTTATCACAATACTCAGACCCAGAAATTGTAAATGGAGCTATATACCCAAGAGGGGGGTGAATTGGGTATTTTAAAAACTTTTCGAAAGTGCTCTGTTTTGACCAAGTAAAAACGAGATGATAGCGAAGGAGGAAAGGAAGGAAAGCTTGCACAAGAGAAATTATCCGGTTCGGTCTTATCCTTGACCTACATCCGGTCCCAAGCTACACTTGGGATTTTCAATCCACTATACTCACAAAGCGATTACAAACTACGTACTCAAAGAGTAGTTCTCTCTCTAGAACTCACTCCCCCTTACAAGTTGCAATCAATACACCCAACCACCAAGTCCCACGACTTGTGGTTATCTCAATCAATAAATGATTTGAGATAGAACTCTCTCGAAGCGAGATAAGATGAACAACTTTGAAGTACAAGTATCGGATTGATACAATACGGATGAAAGCTGAACACAATAAATGACAATCAATGAATTTTCGCTCTCAGTAGGTGTATCAGCTTGAGAAGAAGTTAATGCACTCTATTTATAGGTAGAGAACATTAAATGACCGTTGAATGATGAATCCAACCGTTGTAGGTGATTAGCATTAAGTTTGGTCATCTTCTCTCTCTAAACTCCAACTAATCCAGTGCTAATATGATCGATGTGGAACTCGAGGATTTGCCCGTTGGAGAAGAGTTTACTTGATGAAGAAAGCATTCTTGACCGTTGAGAATGCGTGCTCGGATGGATTATCCAAAAGAAGGTTGATTTGCGAAGTGCATTAAATGCACCGAACACTTTTGCTTTATGGCTTTGACCTTCAATAATCTTCATCGATCTTAATGAAATTCACTCAACAAACTTGTTAAACATAGCTAGGAATGTGATTGAATGAATTATGGAAGCAATGAAAGCAAACAACAATGATTTGTAAATTCGTATAATTCAAAATCAGTTTTAGCGTTGTAAAGCTGCGGTATGTTCATGTAAACTCGAGTATGGCACTTTGTTCTCAAGTGTCCAATGCGATATCCAATTGGGTACTCGAGTTTGCACTTTTCGCAGGCAAACCATCGTGTCTTGTTTTGAAAGACAAAGACTATACTCGAGTTTGGCAACGCAAAGCTGCGATATTGGTTTAACTTGAAAAATCCATTTGCTCTCGTAAGTCCAATACTCGAGTTTGGCCATGCAAACTGCAGTATTGACTTATCTTGAAAAATCCATTTGCTCTCTGTAAGTCCAATACTCGAGTTTGGCTACGCAAACTATAGTATTGACTTAACTTGAAAAATCCTTTTGCTCTCTGTAAGTTCAATACTCGAGTTTGACTATGCAAACTGCAGTATTGATTATTCAATACTCGAGTTTGGCTATGCAAACTGCGGTATTGATTTAACTTGAAAAACTTTAGCTCTCTGGAAGTTCAATACTCGAGTTTGGCTATGCAAACTGCAGTATTGACTTAGCTTGAAAAATCCTTTAGCTCTCTGGAAGTTCAATACTCGAGTTTGACTATGCAAACTGCAGTATTGACTATTCAATACTCGAGTTTGGCTATGCAAACTGCGGTATTGATTTAGCTTGAAAAACTTTAGCTCTCTGGAAGTTCAATACTCGAGTTTGGCTATGCAAACTGCGGTATTGACTAAGGTTGAAAAACTTGGTTGCTTTCTGGATGACCTTTACTCGAGTTTGGCCAAGCAAACTGCAGTATTGACTGTTCAATACTCGAGTTTGCAAACCTATACTGCGGTTTGCAACTATCAAAATGTTTTTAAACAACTTTGCAAACTTCAAAACATGTTTTACATTTGTTGTTAATCATCAAAACATATTGAGAACTAACATTCTCCCCTTTTTGATGATGACAACACTTGTAAATTATTTTGCAAAGAATTTGAAAGATGTAATTTGTTTTGAAATGAAGTTTTCAAAGTTCAAGGTTGAGTTATCAGAAAACCATCCAATTTTGCATTTCAACACTTGAAGTTCAGAGAATGGCAGCGAAGTGGAATTCAAAAGTGTAAGCAAACTGAACTATATTCAATCAAGCATTCTTTACACAATCAATGAACAATATCAGAAAGGATAGATACTCTGATAACTACTGATATCACTCTGATAATCAAAACAGGTTCAGAAATAGCAAAGTACACATGACAAAATCAAACTATCTAGAACAAACTACCTAGAACCAATAGACCCTATACATCTACATCTTTCTCTCCTTCTCCCCCTTTGTCTTCATCAACATACTCGGGATCAAGGACAACAAAAGGAGGGGAATAGAGGACCATGGCGAGTGGATGGATCAAAGGTAGGGTCATGGTGAGCTTCATAAGGAGAAGGTGTGGGGAATTTCTCGTGGAAGACGGGGTAGATGGAGATGGAGGTCGGTCGGGTAGAATCTGTGGAAGGAGTGATAGGAGACGATGGAATCACGGGGTAGGAGTGGAAGTGGAGGTGGGGAAGTGGTGTGAGGTGGACTGGGAAAGGAGAAGGGAGGTGAGGAAGGTGGGGAAATGTGTGTCTCTGGTGGCTGGGTCTCAGGTACAGGAGAAGATGACGATGGACCAGTCGTGAACCCAAACGTGGAGGATGAAGAAGCACCAACACCAAAATGGTCAATCAGACGATCAATCTTATTCCGGGCTTCTGATGCAAGCTCATATGTCATGGATAGCCGGGAGTCTAGATCAATGCCCGATCAAAAATCTCGCTCGCATACAGTCGGTGGCATCCTTCGGCTTCTCCAGTCGGTCTTCGCATCCATGAGACCCATCTTGAACTATGAGCGCAGCAAGTCCAACTCAGCCTTCATAATCAGTCTATGAGATGAGAGGGCAGCATCAATCATTTCTCTCAACCGTTCTTCGAGGTCCAATGATGGAGGAGGATGCGACTGAGCCTCGTGCGCATATGGCGTGATGCACGGGCTTGTGACCTCGGAGGAGCCCTCGGCGGCCGATCCTTCCGGCTCGAATGAAATCTTCATAAAGTTCAATTGAGTCTTCTTAGAAGGATGGGATAAACTTCATCTGCTCGGGTGGTCCCACATACCATATTTTGTAATAGAACATAATGAGGGACGCCCGGTGAGGCAAAGGGCATATATGATCCCTTTCGGGATGAAAACTTGAATGCGCTGATTTCTTTGAAGAGCCCTTTGCCCAATGTTGAGGGGATGCTTGGATGAAGGCCGTGAAGAATCTATAATCCCTCTGAGCAAAGTGAGTATAGCTCCCTCCTTTCTGCACAAAATTCTGAGTGTAGATATACCAAATTACTCGGTGCAGGGATGGCATGTCTGCAGGCTTGATAGACAGATGAGCAAGCTGATCATCCGGTACGTCTTGAGTACGCATTAAAGTCCTATACACCTCAGCATTGGTGTATTGTGGTGTGGACGCCGGTGGATGATGAGTAACCTTTAGGATCTTGTTGATAATGGCGGCAGACAAAGTGAATTGGACCCCCCGGACACATGTGGTGATCCTTTCCTCAATTGCACTGCCTTCAAAGTCCAAGAGGTGATTGGTCTCCATATTGAAGTAGAACATCTTGACCAATTTCGGGTAGTAAGCGGCCTCGATGGGGAGACGAATGTCGATAGGCCCAAACCATGGTGAGAGATCCACATTGCATTCTCGATAAATTTGCTCCAGTCAAGCGAAACAACCGCACGAAGCCACGAGATGAATCTTTTGGTCCTTGAACTTGGCATTGAGACCGGGAGGAAGTGGAACGGGGTGACTTTGAATCTAGGAAGCGGAGTCTTGTGAAGCTTAATCTCCTCTACTGCATTGTCGATGAATGGGGAGACTCCTTCGTGCTCATCTTCTTCAGTCTCATAATCTGACATAGAGCCGGTAACCTCGACAGTGGAGGGAGAGCCAAAAGCAGGGGTGGCCCTCTTGGTCCTTGTCTTTCTGTGAACAATGGTTCTTTTCCCTTTTGCTTGGCCGTCTTCTTCCTTTTTGTGGCTGATGAAGGTACCGGATCCTTTGACGACGAATCCCCTTTCTTGGGGTTTGGAGATTGTGCCTCCGGAATCGTAGAGCCTACGCCAGGAATCCTTGTATCAATGCCTCTCTGCAATTTCTTTGGAATCGATTTGCTCCTTGGAGCTCGTGGAGGAATCGGTTGAGAGGATTGAGAGACTTCCTTAGACATTTGAGTGTTTAGGGTTTCGGAGAAAATGAAGATAGGAAGAATTAGACGAGGTTTGGTGAAGATTTAAGGGGATTGATGAGGGATTGTGACGATTCTGAGAAGGAGAAGAAAGAGAGAAAGTCGTAACTTTAGGGTTTCTTGGAGTAAAGACACGAGTTTGGAAGAACACGACTATTCGGCATATATATAGACGGACCCTATACTCGAGTTTAGCTATTTCTTACTCGAGTTTAGTAAACTTTCACTTACAAACTCGAGTAAAGGTGGAAGTTTTGAGTCCACGATGACCATACTCGAGTTTAGCTCCTCCTTACTTGAGTTTAGCAAACTTTCACTTATATCTTTGCGGTAAAGGTGGAAGTATACTAACCTGGACTTCAAAAATGTAGTGTGAATTTTTGAACCCACGATGACCATACTCGAGTTTAGCTTTTCCTTACTCGAGTTTAGCATACTTTCACTTACAAACTGTAGTTTGCCTATTGCAAAATTTCAGGTTTGGCCTCATGCAGTCCTAAACCGGTATAGTATTGTTCCCCATACTCGAGTTTACAAAATTGCAAAATTTCAGGTTTGGCCTCTGTCTGGTCCTAAACTCGAGTAAGCCATCCTATACTGCAGTATGCAACTTTTGAAACATCACAGTACCCTGCAAAAGTATGAAATTCATTGGGATTTACCATTCCCAATTCTCTCCTTATGAAGTTGAAAGGTTCTTTGGCTAGAGGCTTTGTGAAGATGTCAGCAAGTTGAAGATGAGTTGGGATGAACATCACTTTGACATCTCTTTTACGGACATGATCCGAATGAAGTGATGCCTCACATCAATATGCTTGGTTCTTGTATGTTGCACCGGATTCTTGGCCAAGCTTATTGTGCTTGTGTTGTCACACAAAATTGGAATCTCCTTCAAGTAAACTCCCAAGTCGCAAGTTGTTGCTTCAACCATAGCACTTGAGCACAACAACTTGAAGCGACCACATATTCGGCTTCGGTAGAGGACACGGCACGAGATGTTTGCTTCTTCTTGAACCAAGAGACAAGTGAGTTGCCAAAGAATTCGCATTGGCCACTTGTGCTCTTTCTATCATCTTGTAGCGGCATGATCCGAATCGAGTATGCCACCAAGTGTTCCGGTTGACCTTTGGGAAACCATAGTCCAAGAGTCTTCGTGTCGAGAGATATCTGAATATCCTCTTCACATGTTCAGCATGGGACTCTTTTGGAGCGGATTGGAACCTTGCACACATCCCAACACTTGAATTGGATGTCGGGCGACTCATTGTGAGATAGAGTAGTGATCCAATCATTCCTCTACACTTTGTGATGTTGAAATCTTTGCCCTTCTCATCAGCATCCAATGAAGCAGTTGAGCTCATAGGAGTGTCGGCTCCATTGCATTGGTCCATCCCAAATTTCTTCAGCAAATCATTCAGATATTTGGTTTGGGAAATAAATATCCCATCTTTTCTTTGCTTGATTTGCAGTCCAAGAAAGTAGTTGAGCTCTCCCATCATGGACATCTCAAACTCTCCCTGCATAGTCTTTGAAAATTCTTCACACAAGGCATCATTAGAAGCACCAAATATAATATCATCCACATATATTTGAACCATTAGAATTTCATTAAGCTTATTACTCTTTATGAAGAGAGTTGTATCGCTTTTCCTCTAACAAAACCTTGATCAAGAAGGAATTTGCTTAATCGCTCATACCAAGCTCTAGGAGCTTGTTTCGTGCCATATAGAGCCTTCTTGAGACGATACACATGATCTGGACAATGTTCATTTTCAAAACCGGGAGGTTGTTCTACATAAACTTCCTCTTGTATAAAACCATTCAGAAAAGCACTTTTCACATCCATTTGATATAGTTTAAAACCTTTTACACATGCAAAGGCTAGAAGTACTCTTATGGCTTCCAATCTTGCCCTTTGGAGCATAAGTTTCTTCATAATCAATTCCTTCTTCTTGATTATAGCCTTTGGCAACTAATCTTGCCTTGTTGCGGACAATGATTGCAGACTCATCACGTTTGTTCTTGAATACCCACTTGGTGCCAATGACCGGATGGTCTTTGGGCCTAGGTACCAAATCCCAAACTTGATTTCTATCAAATTGATGTAACTCCTCTTGCATTGCTATCACCTAATCATTATCCGAAAGGGCTTCATCAATCTTAGAGGGTTCTATATGAGATATAAATGCGAGAAGGTTACTTCATTCAAAGTACTATTTCGGGTTCTTACACCTACGATTAATATCACCTATAACTTGGTCTAAAGGATGATTTCTAATAAATTTCCAACCTCTAGGTTGAGTCGATCAGGATTTTCAATATTGTTTTGGGGATCGGCCTCAAAAACATTATCGGGATTTTCAATAGAAGCGAGGAGTAGTTTTCGAAAAGAATTGATTTTTGAAAACATTTTCTTCTTCATTGTCCGAGGCTTTATCGATTTGGATTCACGAAAACAACATGTATTGACTCTTCAACAATACGAGTGTGAGTATTAAAGACTCTATAAGCTTTACTCCTATTTGAATAACCAATGAAGATACCTATATCGGCTTTGGAATCGAATTTACCAAGATTCTCTTTACCATTATTGTGCACATAGCACTTGCATCCAAAGACGTGTAGGTGGTGAGATTTGGCTTCCTTCCCTTGTAGAGTTCATATGGGGTCTTGTTCAGCTTCTTCCTCAAATAGGCTCGGTTGGAGATGTAGCAAGCCGTACTCATCGCGTCGCCCAAAACACTTGAGAAGTGTTGTTCTCATTTAACATTGCCCTTGCCATCTCGGTGAGGACTCTATTCTTCCTCTCAACCACACCGTTTTGTTGAGGAGTCCTTGGAGCGAGAAATTGTGATCAATCCCCACATTGTCACGAGAACTCACCGACGGCGTTGTTTTCAAATTCGCCACCATGATCGGATCCTTATACACGAAATTGCAAAACCTTTCTCGTTCGGACCTTTTTGGCAAAGGTAACAAAGCGATCAAACGTTTCATCTTTAGATGATAAAAATATTGTCCAAGTAAATCTAGAGTAATCATCAACTATGACCAAAGTGTAAAGATTTCCACCAAGACTTTTTACTCTAGGCTGGTCCAACTAGATCCATATGAAGTAATTGAAGAGGTCTACTAGTTGAGATCTCATTTTTTGCTTTAAAAGAAGATTTGGTTTGTTTTCCTTTTTGACAAGCATCACGAGACTATATCATTTTTGAAATTCAATTTAGGAATACCAATGACCAAATCCTTTTTCAGCAACTTGTCAAGTTGAAACATATTAACATGAGCTAATCGTTTATGCCATAGCCAACTCTCATTCAAGTTACTAACAAAGCGTTTTGAAGCGAAGCATTGCTAGAGAAGTTAAGAGTATAACAATATCCATCTCTAGGTGCTCTAAATAAGGCTTTAGTTTTCAAATCATCAATGGAGACTAAATCCTTTCTAACAATCAAGCATTCATTTGAATCAAAGATAACTAGGTTACCCTTGTCGGTGCTTTGGCTCACACTTAGGAGGTTGTGACACAATCCTTCTACTAGGTAGACATCTTTGATGAGAGTACCTTCATTGTTTTCTATCTCACCAATCCCAGCAATTTTTCCCGATTGGTCTCCTCCAAATGTGACTCTACCACCATCCTTTGATTTGATTGAAAGGAATTTAGATTCATCTCCAGGTCATGTGTCTTGAGCACCCACTATCAATGTACCACTCGTTGGGTCTTGATGCTCTAAGACAAACCTGCAATTCACAAGGGATCAAGCCTTAGGTACCCATCTTTTCTTGGGTCCTTTGGAGTTAGTTTTGACCTTAGGAACATAAGTTCCTTTCGGTACCCATTGATAATTTCCCACAGGCTTAATTTTTCTTTCATTTCTA
This sequence comes from Acacia acuminata, assembly GCA_019022655.1. Classification (NCBI taxonomy): domain Eukaryota; kingdom Viridiplantae; phylum Streptophyta; class Magnoliopsida; order Fabales; family Fabaceae; genus Acacia; species Acacia acuminata. The sequence continues at coordinate 2,994,048 of JAFJYI010000040.1, forward strand.
TGAAAGCAAGATGAAGTAGAATGACCCTTCTTATTACAATAATTACAATGTGCAAAGGGATTTGAAGAATGAACTGATTTTTTGAAATAGTTCATGTACGTTTTTTGACCACTCTTCTTCTTGCCTTTCTTTTTATCAAAATCGATTCTGTAGCCAATGCACGATCTATCATTTATAAATCGTTGTTGTTTCAAAATCACATCAAGCATTTCACTTCCCTTAGTGAATTTTTCGAGTGCTTTTGTAAGATGTAAATTCTTTTTCTTCAAGTCGGGACATTCTTCACAAGCGGGATTTTCTAAAGAAGAGAGTTTTTCAATTTGTAATTCAAGAGTAATATTTCTGTTTTTCAATTTGAAATATTTTTCAGCAAGTTTTTCAAATTCAAATTGCACGAGTCATATACTCATCAAATAGATCATCATAAGGAGGTTTGCAATCATATACCTCTTCAAGTTTAGCACGTTGCCCTTCTTCTTCAAAGCAACTAGGCATATATTTGCATTTTCTTCCTCATCCTCATCATCTTCATCAAATGAGCTATCACCCCAAATGGAGACATAAGCTTTCTTCTTGTATTTGCTGAACTTCTTCTTTTCTTTGTCTTTGTTGTTGTTGTGGGCATTCGAGACTTGATGTGGCCGGGCTTTTGACATTCGTAGCGGAGATGGCTTCTTTGCCTCATAGCTGGAGCTAGCTTTGTGAAATTTCTTGAAACCTTGGTCCCTCTTGTAGAATTTCTTGAATCTACGAACCATCATGCCTATTTCCTCATCTTCGTCTACATTCTCATTTTCCTCATCTGAATCTTTAACTTCTCTTGCGGCCTTGAGGGCAATTCCTTTGTTCTTGCCATGAACTTCATCAAGTCCCTTCTTGAATTTGAGTTTAGCCTCATATTCGAGAGACTTCCGAATAGAGCAGCTACGCGTCATTGACTCTCCTCGAGCCTCTTCAATATTTGTGACTTTTGCTTCCCATTCCTTGTTAAGGATATTTAAGATCTTCCTTACTTAGACGGGTTGGTCATATTCTTTTCCCAAGGCGGCAAGTTGATTGATGAGATGAGTGAACCTGTTTGGAACTCACCAATGGATTCGCCATACTTCATTCATGAGAAGATCATATTCGGTCATAAGAGTGTTGACTCTGTTTTGCTTTACTCATTTGTTCCTTCATGAGCTATCTCGAGCATCCCACATGGCCTTAGGCGATGATAAAGTGCAAATACGAAAATATTCTTGTTGACTTATAGCACTTTGGAGTAGTAGCACGAGCCTTCTTTGTTGAGTGTGACATTTCTTTGTCATTATCATCATATTCTTCTTCTAGCTTAGGAACTCTAACTCCATCTTCAAGGGTTGATGGCGCATAGTCTCCTCTCTCAAATACTCTCCGAGAGACCATACTGTTGCCATGACGAAAACTTTGAACTTTGCTTTCCAGAAGGAGTAATGTTCTCCATTGAAACCGGGTGGTCTGTTGATAGAAGCTCCATCAGGTAAGATACCTTCCATATTGATCCTTCTCGAGATGTTAAGCTCTTTTGAGAAGACCTTGCTCTGATACCAAATGCAAATGGAGCTATATACCCAAGAGGGGGTGAATTGGGTATTTTAAAAACTTTTCGAAAGTGCTTTCTGTTTTGACCAAGTAAAAACAGATGATAGCGAAGGAGGAAAGGAAGGAAAGCTTGCACAAGAGAAATTATCCGGTTCGGTCTTATCCTTGACCTACATCCGGTCCCCAAGCTACACTTGGGATTTTCAATCCACTATACTCACAAGCGATTACAAACTCGTACTCAAGAGTAATTCGCTCTCTAGAACTCACTCCCCCTTACAAGTTGCAATCAATACACCCAACCACCAAGTCCCCCGACTTGTGGTTATCTCAATCAATAAATGATTTGAGATAGAACTCTCTCACGAGAGCGAGATAAGATGAACACTGAAGTACAAGTATCAGATTGATACAATACAGATGAAAGCTGAACACAATAAATGACAATCAATGAATTTTCGCTCTCAGTAGGTGTATCAGCTTGAGAAGAAGTTAATGCACTCTATTTATAGGTAGAGAACATTAAATGACCGTTGAATGATGAATCCAACCGTTGTAGGTGATTAGCATTAAGTTTGGTCATCTTCTCTCTCTAAACTCCAACTAATCCAGGTGCTAATATGATCTGATGTGGAAATCTGAGGATTTGCCCGTTGGAGAAGAGCTTACTTGATGAAGAAAGCATTCTTGACCGTTGAGAATGCGTGCTCAGATGGATTATCCAAAAGAAGGTTGATTTGCAGAAGTGCATTAAATGCCCGAACACTTTTTGCTTTATGGCTTTGACCTTCAATAATCTTCATCGATCTTAATGAAATTCACTCAACAAACTTGTTAAACATAGCTAGGAATGTGATTGAATGAATTATGGAAGCAATGAAAGCAAACAACAATGATTTGTAAATTCGTATAATTCAAAATCAGTTTTTTAGCGTTGTAAACTGCGGTATGTTCATGTAAACTCGAGTATGGCACTTGTTCTCAAGTGTCCAAACGCTAAAGTATCCAATTGGGTACTCGAGTTTGCACTTTTGAGAGGCAAACCATCGTGTCTTGTTTTTGAAAGACAAAGACTATACTCGAGTTTGGCAACGCAAACCGAGTATTGGTTTAACTTGAAAAATCCATTTGCTCTCGTAAGTCCAATACTCGAGTTTGGCCATGCAACTGCAGTATTGACTTATCTTGAAAAATCCATTTGCTTTCGTAAGTCCAATACTCGAGTTTGGCTACGCAAACTATAGTATTGACTTAACTTGAAAAATCCTTTTGCTCTCGTAAGTTCAATACTCGAGTTTGACTATGCAACCTGCAAAGTATTGATTATTCAATACTCGAGTTTGGCTATGCAACTGCGGTATTGATTTAACTTGAAAAACTTTAGCTCTCTCGGAAGTTCAATACTCGAGTTTGGCTATGCAAACTGCAGTATTGACTTAGCTTGAAAAATCCTTTAGCTCTCTGGAAGTTCAATACTCGAGTTTGACTATGCAACTGCAAGTATTGACTATTCAATACTCGAGTTTGGCTATGCAAACTGCGGTATTGATTTAGCTTGAAAAACTTTAGCTCTATGGAAGTTCAATACTCGAGTTTGGCTATGCAAACTGCGGTATTGACTAAGGTTGAAAAACTTGGTTGCTTTCTGGATGACCTTTACTCGAGTTTGGCCAAGCAAACTGCAGTATTGGCTGTTCAATACTCGAGTTTGCAAACCTATACTGCGGTTTGCAACTATCAGAATGTTTTTAAACAACTTTGCAAACTTCAAAACATGTTTTACATTTGTTGTTAATCATCAAAACATATTGAGAACTAACAGAAATAACAGAGCCACGGAAACAATATTCGAACTAGACACAATCATAAACCAAGTATTCTGAAAGATAGATTCAGCACACATACACTCATTAGAGTAGACTAAATGCCAGAACTAGGCTCGAGCAACATTGTAAGTTGACGTTGGAAACTCCTACAACATGAAATGTTATAAAATCTGTAAGCTCAAGCAATAACAAATAAAATAAAATCAACAGCTTCAGGAAAACAAATTTAACAGGATATGTTCAGAGTAAAAAGGACAGGCAAAGTAAATCAATCAAATCATTTATCTTTCTCGACAAAAACTACACAACCAAGATACTCCCCTCCTACATATTTCATAATATATTTTGTCTAGGTAATTACATTTTACCCAATATCACTAATTAATTTTGAACCTTCCTGCCTAATCAAACAAAAATTCCTGCAATAATGAATCAGAACAGATAGATGAGATTCAATCAAAACAGAAATTAAAAAAAAATAACATGAAACTACAAGAGAAACCAAACAGGTTAAGTTCAAATTCTAGTATATTAAATTTACACTTCCGATTATCATCATAAGCGAATCAGTTCTAAACAAATAACATAAAACCGTGCTACCTATAAATCGGTGTTCATGAACTGTACAAACACACACAGAACAACACTTAGGAAACTGAAGACGACACAAACGACCCATGAACTTGTAGTTAAAAAAATATTCATCTGTGTTTGACATTTGCATGTTTGATTATGTCTAAATGAGGTAGAGTTTCAAGCACGGATTATACTTAATTTCAAGCAGAACACACCTTAATTTCAATACGGAGAAGACAAAGCAAGACAGAGATCGGAGGCTCGGAACGTCGTCGGATGCTGTGACAGTGAGACAAAGCAAGACAGAGTCATGGAGACTCCGAATTCAAAACCTCACCAGGTTCAGATCGATGGCAGCTTGCCGACAGCAAAGGAGCTCAAAGAAGCCAACAATAGAAGTGGAAGAAGAAGCACCGTAGGGTTTGAAGCTTCAAAGGGCAAATGTGTTTTTTTCCTTTTTGTCAATTAAGTCAAATGGAGGGAAGCTGCGAAATTTTTGGAGGGACATCAATAAATTGACCTTTGCTACTATCTCATACTGTTAGAATGTAATTAGTATGTACATGATTTGTGTGTGTAAATTGTATAGGCACTACAGAATATTTCCTAGACACGTGTATTATGTTTATAGGCTACGCTGTATTTACCCTAACCGTTTCCTATTATATATATCAAAAAGGCCAGAGCACTGTTTTAGCGCTTCTGCATCATTTTCCTGAGTTTTCTCTACTGTTATTTTACTGCTTTCTATCTTGGTATCAGAGCAGCGATAATGACGTCTTCCTCGTCTTCTATTGCTTCTGTTGCCCCTGCAAATCCGAAAACCTATTCTCTTTTTAGCTCTTCTAGTCAAACAACTACGATCAGCTGGATCGTACTAATTTCTTTGTTTGGGAATCGATAGTCCTTCCACTGATCGAAGGTAATCGTCTTGAGAGCCACATTAATGGCACTTCGAGCGCTCCACCGAAGATTGTTGCCGGTGAGAAAGAAACCAGAGTCCCTAATCCAGAATACGCCGAGTGGTTCGCAGTCGACCGAATGCTAGTTGGTTGGTTGTGCAACACAATGACCCAAGATGTAGGAACTCAGCTCCTACACCGTCAGACGGCTGAAGATGTATGGAACTGTGCTAAGGACCTGACTTGTGCATCCACCAAGGCACGAGTCATGGTGGTCAAAAATGAACTCTATAATATGAGGAAAAACGCTTTGACCATGACGGAATATCTCAACAAGATGAAAAACCTTGCTGACGAACTCACTCTTGCCGGTTCTCCCATTGCTACCGATGACCTTATTCTTCATACTCTTAATGGGTTAGCTACAAAGTACAACCCGATCGTTGTGAAACTCGTTGATAAGCTCGATTTGTCCTGGATTGAAACTCAGGCCGATCTTCTTTCCTTTGAATCTCGGCTTAGTCAATTGAATCATTTCTCTGGTCTGAGTGTGCAGCCTTCCATTAATGCCGCACAACATGGCGACTACTCCAGTCATGCTCAGAATGATTCAGGCCCCAACCGCGGTGGCCGAGGCAACTCTCGCAACTTTCACCACAGGGGTGGTCGTTTCCGCGGTGGTCGTCGAGGCGATGGAGGCAGACCATTTTGTATTCATTGCCAACATCCTGGTCACACTCTCGCAACCTGTTACCATCGAGAGGATTTCAGTCATAACAGCAACAGCGGTTTCAATTACCCAGCATCTCCTCAGGCGTATTATGCAAATCCGTACTCTGTGGTTGATCCCAACTAGTACATGGATAGTGGGGCCAACTATCATGTGACCCCCAATCCTAATCATCTTGAAAATGTAGTCCCTGTTGGTAAGTCATTTCTTAGAACTTGTACAGGTGAACGAAGTTCTATCGCTGGTATTGGGTCCTCTGTTATAACTGGTAGTTATGCATCTAAGCTACGTCTAAATGATATTCTCTATGTTCCTTCTGCTACTAAGAGCCTCATAAGTGTTAATAAACTTATCCATGATAATCCTGTCAATGTTCATTTTACTAATCGAAGTTACGATGTCAAGGATTCAGTGACAGGAGGAATGTTACTTCAGGGAACTCCACAGGAAGGGCTATATCCAATGAAGACAATGAAAGAAAGAAAGCTTGAGCTCCAACCAAAGGCACTACTAGCAGAGAAAGATGAAGGTCGACAGTCCGAATTCCTCAAATGGCATCATGTGTTAGGCCATCCTAGTTCAAAAGTTATGAAACATGTTTTAAATCAATGTAATAAGAAAGATTCATCTGCTCTTGCAATGATCACTATGTATGTGAAGCTTGTCAGTTGGGAAAATCCAAACGATTGCCATTTTCTAAATCTGTCTCTCAGTCCACACACCCACTTGATTTAATTCATACTGATTTGTGGGGGCCTGCTCCAATTCAATCTCATAGTGGACTCGATTTTACATCCATTTTGTTGATGATTATAGCCGTTATACTTGGATCTATCCTCTTAAACATAAAGGAGTAGCAGTGCATGCGTTCAGAGTGTTTAAAGCATTGGTTGAAAATCAATTTGATTCTAAAATCAAAGCCATTCAATGTGATAATGGCACTGAATACAAACCACTTATACCCATTGTCGAAGAAGCCGGCATTAATATTCGTTTAACCTGTCCCTACACGTCTGCCCAGAACAGTAGAGCTAAGAGGAAACATCGCCATATCGTCGAGATGGGTTTGACACTCTTAGTACATGCTGGAATGCCTTTGACGTATTGGCTGGGTGCTTTTCAACAGGTTGTCTTCTTAATTAATAGATTACCAACACCGGTGTTGCATTCTGATACGCCTCTGTTCAAGTTGCATAAAACAGAACCATTGTATACATCTCTGCAACCTTTTGGCTGTGCCTGTTATCCCTGTCTTAAGCCATACAATGTTAATAAATTTCAGTTTCACAGCCAAAAATGTGTATATCTTGGTGTGGCTCCACAGCAGAAGGGTCACTGTTGTCTCAGTCCTTCCGGTAAAATCTTTGTGTCCAGACATGTTGTCTTTGATCAGTTTTTATTTCCATTTCAAGTAGGATTTATGGCAGAGGCTTCTTCTACTCCTAGCAAAGAAGGTTCAATTCCTCTAATAATTCAGTATGAACGTCAAACCAGACTCGCAAATGAAGACTGTGAGGATAATGATGATGTCAATCATGTTGTGCAAGCTCCTTCACCAGTTCAAGATACTCCATTGATGGGTACAGCTGAGTCAGTTGGAGAAAGTAGTCCAATTGTCTACAGTAGCCCAGTTGATTGTAGTCCATCTCCAGTAGCTCCTGCTCAAAACACCTGAGATCCTCTTTTAGTCACAAATGGGCCTACAAATTTGCATCCCATGTTGACCAGGGCCAAAATGGGCACAGTAAAGCCCAATTACCCATATGTTGGCTTAACACTGAAGGAGTGTTCTAGTTTGACAGAACCCTCGACACCTCGTGAAGCCCTGTCTTCCTCTGTATGGCGTGATGCGATGCAGAGTGAGTTCGATGCCTTAATCAAAAATCAAACATGGTCGTTGGTTCCGTTTACAAATCAGAAGCTCATCGATCATAAGTGGGTGTTTAAGATAAAATTCGGAGCTGATGGTACAATCTTGAAGCACAAAGATCGTCTGGTAGCAAAGGGTTTTCAGTAAACCCCTGGTGTCGACTTTGGCGAAACCTTTAGCTCGGTTGTGAAAGCTACTACAATCAGAGTGATCTTGTCGATTGCAGTCACCTATAAATAGGCGATACGGCAGCTAGACGTGAACAATGCGTTTCTTAACGGATTTCTGCAAGAAGATGTATATATGACTCAACCAGAGGGATTCATCGATTCACAACGGTCAAACCACATCTGTAAGTTAAATAAAGCGATTTATGGTTTACGGCAAGCCCCAAGAGCTTGGTTTGACCGTCTACGTCTAACTCTGCTAGATTGGGGTTTTGAAAATTTAAAGAGTGATATTTCAGTATTCATGCTTCATACATATAATCTGACCATCTTCATCCTTGTGTATGTGGACGACATTCTCGTCACTGGCAATAACTCTGGTTTAGTTGACAAGTTTGTGAAGCGGTTGAACTTAATGTTTTTCTCGAAGGACTTAGGTCCTCTTTATTATTTCCTTGGCTGGAGGTTTATTGAAATGATTTAGGTATTTTTCTGAATCAAACCAAATATGTCGTTGATCGTTAAGAAGATTTGGTATATTTGTGTGCTCCAGTTACCACACCTATGGTGACTAGTAGGTTGATTACATCAGGAGATGGTGAGCTCTTAAGAAATCCTCCATAATACAGACAGGCTATAGGTTCACTCCAATATCTCACTACCACACGTCCAGACATTTCTTATGCTGTAAATAAACTCAGCCAATTCCTATCTCAGCCTCGAACTGTACATTTACAAGCAGTTAAGAGGATTTTTCGTTATCTTAAGGGCACCTACAACTTAGGACTGCATATTAGACCTTTTAGTAGTCTTGAAATTGTTGCTTACACGGATGCAGATTGGGCGTGTGATCTTGATGATAGGCGTTCTGTGGGAGGATTCTGTGTTTTTCTAGGGAATAATCTCATATCTTGGTCTAACAGAAAGTGGTGTCCCGATCCAGTACAGAATCTAAATATAGGTCTCTTGCTGATGGAACTTCAGAGATTAAGTGGTTGACCTCATTACTTTGTGAAATTGGGTTATTTGTTAGAAGCCCCTCAGTAATTTGGTGTGATAACTTAAATGCTAAGGCTTTAGCTGCAAATCCAGTTCAACATGCTAGGAGTAAGCATATTGAAGTGGATGTTCATTTTATTCGAGACTTAGTTCTATCTGGGTTAATTGATGTTCGATACATTCCTTCTTCGTAACAACTTGCAGATTGCTTAAGAAAGCCACTATCACATTCACAATTTCAGTTCTTTAGAGACAAACTTGGGCTGTTGGTTACACCCTCTCGTTTGAGGGGGAATGTTAGAATGTAATTAGTATGTACATGATTAGTGTGTGTAAATTGTATAGGCACTACAGAATATTTCCTAGACACGTGTATTATGTTTATAGGTCGCGTATTTGTATTTACCCTAACTGTTTCCGCTATATATATCGAAAGGCCGAGCACTTTGTTTTAGCGCTTCGCATCATTTTCCGAGTTTTCTCTCTTGTTATTTTTCGCTTTCTATCTCATACTTCGTTGGGGACACGAAAGGCTTAAGAATCGAGAAGAGAAGTCGAACTAGAAATTTACACTTGATATGTCATTATAGAATTATATTAAATTTAATGGTAATTAATGCATCAAGAGTTTTCCTTGTGCATGATTTCAAGAACATAGTTTGTACAGGATTGGACATTTTGTAACTATCCGTGTGAATGGCTTTTATTTAAAAGAGAAACTTATAAAACCATATGAATGAATTTTAAGAGTATGTTAGGAAAAAAGAAGCAAAATGGTAATAAGGGGATTAAACTAAGGCTCGCTTAATTTACTTCAATTTTTGAAAACTAATAATAAAAATATAAAATATTATAGTATTTTTCATAGTTGGAAGAAAACATTACATTACTTTTCACTCTCTCTATTACAAACATTCATTATATAATATTATCATTTCATTTAAGTATACGACTTATAAAAAACAAGTATAATTATATAAATTTAATTATAATATAATTATATTATCCAAAACAATTAATTATATTGTATACTCCTCTCAATTGTATTATCTATCCCTATTTTTCACACACTTCATCTCTCATCCCCTCTCTCTCTCTCTATCTTATTAACTATCCCATCTCTCATGCTTGCACTCCCTTCCTCACACATACATTATATCTTTAATTCTTCATCTCTCTCTCTCTCACACTCTCACACACACATATATACCAGTACAAATAATTATCATCTCTCTCAAATACACACATGTTCGCTATCGCAAGTACACGAGTCGCACGAAGTAAGAAAGCGATAAGTAGAGATCGTTCCCACGAGGATTTGATTAAAAAATGATCAAGCAAGAGGCTAGTGAATTCAATTAAGTTGAGACATGACAAATTTTGATATGGAAAGCGAATTTTGAAACACTATTTTTATCACTAGAAAGTGATAAATACAAACGATTATTTGACTTCAAAGATCAAATGAAGCCTAGGATTATTTCTCCACTTTGCATTTCATAAAACTAGATCAATTTCCTCTTCACTATTTTTTTTATATGCTCTAGATGAAGATTCCAAATAAAGAATGGATGTCTGTCAATCATCTATTGAAGGTGTACTGGGATTGGTAGGGAAATTTCATAAGGTTTGTGATTTGTAATAATACTGATGAACACATTTTGATTATTTGTCCTTGTAACACCCCTACTGTTGCAATTATTGTACTTGTAATCACTTGTTGAATTAATGAGAAGCTTTATTTTCAATTATTATTATTATATTTTACTCGATAATTCAATTGGTGAAATAATCTAAAAAAGTAAAAGCAAGGATGAAATGGTCAATTCTTCATCCTTCTAATTTTGAATTTCGTTTACCATAAGATATAAGAGAAAACTAGGTGATTTAAGTCATGGTCAGGCCCAAACTTGACATGCGGGTCCCACAAGCGATTAACCGACAGAAACGAAACCGATAGGGACCGGTCAGGGGTTCCTTTAGACTGAGTGAGACAAGTGTGGGGCCACTCTGGGAAGTTTGAAGGGTGTCACATATGAGTGTTAATTCAAGGGGGAAATCTGAAAAAGATTAAAAAAAAGTGCAAAAGGAAACAGGCGGATGACCGCGAGACCCACATGACCGATAAAACTAAACGGGAATTGACCGATTAGTGGAGAAAAAAATTAAATAAAGGAGATCATATTTTTGGGCCCTTTATCTGCCATACAGCCCCACTAATTATTAAAAATATTTTCTTGGAGAAAAAGGAAGAAAAATCAGTGTAAAAGTCAAACCGCGGTCCCACATTTGGAGAAAAAAGAGCAAAATGGGAATAAATGAGCAAAAATTAATTAAGTCAAACATGTGGGCCGTAAATGGTGCCACATATGTCCTTTGGGCAGATAAAAGCATGTGGGGAAAATTTGGTAATTATTAAAAAGTTCTGGGTCATAATTGTAATTTTTAAAGTTTCGGGCCACAATGGGTAATTTGCTCCAAAAGAAGAAAATATCCAGATATTTTGGAGGGGGCTGCGCCACTTGGCAGATCCCTAGAACTCCCTGGAAAATTCTGGAAATACTTGGGAAAGAAGCTAAAAAGCATATCCTATTTATTACATAAAAGCCAGGAATTTACGCCAGTTAATTCTACTTTCACCAGATCAATTTCACCTTTATTAAAAAGGTGATTTAACTCTTCTTTTTACCCTAAAGTGGCAAAAATTCCAGAAGTCAAGGGAGAGACTAGTCAGCCACCATAGCCAAAGCTCCAAGACCAAGATCTCAAGCTCTTCCACCGGTTCTTCGATTTTAGGTAACCCGAAAAACTCCATTTCTTAAGTTCTTGTTAAAGTATTTTCGTGCAAAAGGTAGAAGCTTAGTTTTGGGGTTGGATTTTTGCATTTTTCAGGTCTCCAATGGTTCTAGAACCTGATTTTTTGTAGGGTATAGTCATGGTTTAATTTTCCAAAGTCGAAAACACCGAAAACCCTAAGTCGGTGGCTTGCTCAGGTTTCAGGGAATCTGGGCAGCAAAGCTTCTAACACATTATTGAAGGGGTAAATGAACTTTTTTTGAGCTGAAATTTTAAATGAAGAACCTAGACATCCGGGGCATGAATTTAGACATATAATAAGATAATTTTAGAATACAACTACTGGGTGAAATAAATTGTTGAAAAAGGGTCTGGAACCAGGGGAATGAATTTGGACCAGAGAGTGAAAGTTGAGCTCCATCCCACAATATGTGTACTTTCAGGGTCTGGGTATATTTTTCCTGAAAAATAGGTTAACATGGAAATGGTTTCATGTTAAAATGAGTTTTGTGGAATTTATTAAAAATGATTCAAGTGGGGCCTGAAACACTGGATTTTTCTAGAAATTTATGAAGAGCTTGAATTTTCACAAACTTGCAAGGGTATTTTTGTGAATATCAAAAATAAAGTGTTTTGGTGTTATCTAGGGTAAAAGTGTACCAGAAGGAGCTACCAGACACAGTAAAATTTGATAGGACAGTAAAAGCTCGTCAGGTAGTAACCACTTTACTCCGGCACTTCTATGTGTTTGATGTATGTGTTGCTTGCCATATGTGTTGTTTTTGTATTTTCTTGTCAAATATGCATACATAACATGTTTGTGATGTGTTCCTAGCACTGAGGATGCCTGTCGGGGTCGGCCTATGTGGCGGCTCAACGGGACTGGCTTAGTAAGGCAGCTCGACGGTGCGAAGACGTGTTATTGTGTATGTTTCTATTTCATATTGTGGTATATTTAGCATGCTTATCTGTGTTCATATACATACATGGTTGCATACATCCGCATTACACATTAAGTGCATGAGTATTGATGGTTACTCTGGGGGCCATTTTCAGACCTCAAAAGCTTTTTGTGGCACAAGGGAGCATGATTAAAGGCCTTTTTGTTAAGGTAAGATAACGGTGCAGATGAAGGATAGGGAATGCCCTATCATGTTATGTACTTTATATTTTGGGATGACTGTACTTATTATTTTGGTATTTTCTGTTGGATGACTGTATCGTAACCCTCCGGGGACTCTACTTTCTATTGACTTTACTTTTTACCAGTACGTTAGTTTGTCCAAACCAATCCTGTGCTCTGTTGCGCGTACTCTTACTTGTAATAATAATAAGGGAAAGGTAAAGTATAAAAGGAGTCCCTCCAACCCGCCACCTAAAAGGGCGAGGCCGATGGATATTACCCGTTTTGACCTGAAACTTTTAGAAATTACAATTATCGCCCAGAACTTTTTAATAATTACCAAACCCCACATGCTTTTGTCTGCTCAAAGGACATATGTGGCGCCATTTAGGGCCCATATGTCTGCCCTAATTAATTTTTGCTCATTCATTCCTATTTTGCCCCTTTTCTCCAAATGTGGGACCCGCGTTTTGTCTTTTACACTAATTTTTCTTCCTTTTTCTCCAAGCAAATATTTTTAATAATTAGAGCGGCTATATGGCACATAAGGGGCCCAAAAATCTGATCTCCTTTATTTAATTTATTTTTCTCCACTTAATCGGTCCAATTCCCGATTTATCGGCCCGTGTAGGTCCCACTCGGTCATCGGGTGTTTCCTTTTGCACTTTTTTTATCTTTTAAGATTTTCCCCCTTGAATTAACACTCATATGTGACGTCCTCCAAACTTCCTAGAGTGGCCCCACACGTGTCCCACTCAAATTCAAAGGAACCCCGACCGGCCCCTATCGGTCCGTTTCGTCTGGTTAATTGCCTATGGGACTCGCATGTCAAGTTTGGGCCTGACCATGACTTAAATCACCTAGTTTTCTCTTCTATCTTATGGTATACGAAATTCAAAATTAGAAGGACGAGAATTGACCATTTCGCCCTTGCTTTTGATCTTTTAGATTATTTCACCAATTGAATTATTACAATAAAATATAATAATAACAATAATTGAAAATAAAGCTTCTCATTAATTCAACAGTAATTACAAGTACAATAATTGCAACAATAGGGGTGTTACATTTTTTCCCCCATAAAATAAATTTTGTCCTCGAAATTTGATTACACATTAATCATACTATGGGACATAAACTCAGGGTAGCGGTTCTTCATATCTTCAATCGTTTCCCATGTTGCTTCCCTGGAAGATAATCCTTTCCAAAGCACTTTAACAGAAAGAATGGTCTTTCGTCAAAGCTGTTTCTCCTGGTATTCAAGAATCTGCTCTGGCTCGACTACAAAAGTATGATTATATTGCACATCCACGTCTTCATACTCCAGGATATGCTCCAAACTTGGCTGATATTCCTTTAATTGTGAGACATGAAAGACATCATGCAATTTGCTGAAATTAGGCGGTAATGCCAATTGGTATGCGAATGGTCCCCGTTTAGTGAGGATCTCAAAGGGTCCAATGTACTGAGAACTTAGTTTTCTCCGCTTTATCGCTCTACCAATTCCGAATGAGGAGATATTTTAAGGAAGCGTGATCTCCCACCTCAAATTCAAGAGGTATTCTTCTCTTATCCGCATAACTCTTGCATGCTCGCTTTGCGCTGCTAGAAGCCTCTTTTGAATTAGTTTAATTTGACCAAACATTTCATCAACCATTCTGGTCCGAATATCTTCCTTTCGGATAACTCAGTCCAGTAAATTGGAGATCTACATTTTCTCCCATATAAGGCTTCATATGGAGCCATCTGTATACTAGAATGGTAGCTGTTATTATATGGAACCGGGGGAATGAATTTGGACCGTAGAGTGAAATTTGAGCTCACGCCACAATATGTGTTCTTTCAGGGTCTGGGTATATTTTTCCTGAAAAATAGGTTTACATGGAAATGGTTTCGTGTTAAAATGAGTTTTCTAGAATTTATTAAAAATGGTCCAAGTGGAGCCTGAAACACTGGATTTTTCTGGAAATTTATGAAGAGCTCAGATTTTCACAAACTTGCAAGGGTATTTTTGTGAATATCAAAAATAAAGTGTTTTGGTGTTATCTAGGGTAAAATTTTATCAGAAGGAGCTACCAGACACAGTAAAATTTGATAGGACGCTAAAAACGCATCAGGTAGTAATTACTTTACTCCGGCACTTCTATGTGTTTGATGTATGTGTTGCTTGCCATATGTGTTGTTTTTGTATTTTCTTGCCAAATATGCATACAAAAAATGTTTGTGATGTGTTCGTAGCGCTGAGGATGTCTGCCGGGGTCGACCTATGTTGCAGCTCAACGGGATTGGCTTGTGATTCCGGTAATTCCGGGGCCTACCTTGGTAAGGCGGCTCAACGGTGCGAAGACATGTTATTGTGTATGTTTTTGTTTGCATATTGTGGTATATTTGGCATGCTTATCTGTATTCATATACATACATGGTTGCATACATACGCATTACACATTAAATGCATGAGTATTGATGGTTACTCTGGGGGCCATTTTCAGACCTTTGAAGCTTTTTGTGGCCCATGGGAGCGTGATTAAAGGCCTTTTTGCAGAGGTAGGATAATGGTACAGATGAAGGATAGTGGATGCCTTATCATGTTATGTACTTTATGTTTTGGGATGACTGCACTTGTTATTTTGGTATTTTCTGTTGGATGACTGTATCATAACCCTCCGGGGACTCTACTTTCGTTGACTTTACTTTTTACCAGTACATTAGTTTGTCCAAACTGATCCTGTGCTCTATTGCGCGTACTCTGACTTGTAATTAAATGGACTAATAATAATCGAAAGATAAAATATAAAAGGAATCTCTTCAACCTGCCACCCGAAAGGGTGAGGCTGGTGGAGGTGTAACAGTCCTTGCATCAAGTGTGGCGTTGGGAAACGTGATTCAAACAATTGTGAGCTGCACCTAGTGATGTATGGAATTGATCAGACTTATACATATTGAACAAAATATGGGGAGAAGGATGTGGGCAACAGTGCTAGACGGCAAATTTGGAAAGGTATGAATCACCTAACTTCAACACAAGTACATTTGAGGCTGATTGTCTTCAAGATATGACATATGCAATTTAAGCAGAATTCAATGAATGTAGAGAAGCCTTTGTATAAGAATTGTAGTAAGTTCACATTATTATCTGTAGTGTTGAACTTATGCAACTGGAAAGCAAAATATGGCTTGAGAGACTTAAGCTTTACAAAATTGCTTGCGCTTTTGAGAAAATGCTACCACCAGGAAGTGATATGCCAACCAAGACTTATGATGTGAAACAAGTAATGCACACTGTTAGTTATGATTAGTTTTGATGATGTCTTATATGGATGTCATTATTGAAAGCAAAAAGATTGAGTAATATAGTTATCTCCTACATTGACTAACTACTATGTTTAATGTAGATTAGTTCAAGTTGAATCATAGAGGTTATTCAAGAAGAAGAGGAGATATTGAAGAAGATGAGTCCAAGTTGAATGATGGAGAACGATCAACAAGGAAATCAATAAAGAAGTATTGAATTAGAGAAAGAAGATGTGAAGTCAAATGATAAAGAATGATCAAGAGAAGAGAAGAAAGAAAGAGTTAGAGTTATGGAAAATGATCAAAGAGAAGAAGAAAGAAAGAAGAACTTGTTGAATGAAGTGAAGATATCGTTATTCAAGTTCTAAGATTGATGCTAGAAGTCTCCAAGGTCATATGGAAGTTGGAATGGGTCAATTTGAAGTTAAAGTCAGCAAAAATCAACTTCGATGATGAGAAAACTCGAGTTTGGAACACAAAACTCGAGTTTGGGACTCAAAACTTCGAGTATACAACTCAAAACTCGAGTTTGTGGTGTCTTCTCAAAGCACCTCGCGTCTCTCGGACAAGTGAAAACTCGAGTTTGGAACACAAAACTCGAGTTTGGGACTCAAAACTCGAGTATGCAAGTGCTAAACTCGAGTAAGGAAGAGCTAAACTCGAGTATGCAAGTGTAAACTCGAGTTTGCAGCGTGATCAGCTCTTCAGCAACTCTGTTTCACGTTTCAGCACAGGCGAGGTCTGGTAATTCGATGATATCTCTCAAACCAGGACTCGGATTGATGTGAAACCAGTGGAATTTGAAACTAGACATCCAAAGCGTCATTTTGATATATAAATCAAGTCCAAAGGTGTCAAGATCAAGGAGCTATGATTTTTACAAGTTGCCATAAGAATCAACGTCACAGTCCAGACCCACCTTCGGTATTTTGAGTGTAACTCTCAATCTACAAATCGTATTGAGCTGAAATCAGTGGCATATGAAAATAGACTCAAAGAGATTTTCATCAAGAGTTGAACGGACTAAAACGGAGTTCAGACCAGGAGATATGGCCCTCGAAAGTTAACAGATAATTTCAAGAAAGCAATCAAACTTGTTGAACTTAAGTGCAAACTGCGTATAGGTTTGCATACCGCAGATTTTGGACATCCAGAAAGCAACCAAGTCTTTCGAGTTAAGTCAATACTGCAGTATAGGGTTGCATACCGCAGTATTGGACTTCCGAAGAGCAAAAGATTTTTTAAATTAAACCAATACCGCAGTAACGGAGTGCAAACTCGAGTATAGGATTTGTCTTTCGAACATAAGACACGATGGTTTGCCTCTGAAAAGTGCATACTCGAGTTTCCCATTGGAAACTGCAGTATGGACACTTATGTACAGTGCAAAACTGCAGTAAGCATGAACAAACTGCAGTTTACAACGGTAAAAACTGATTTTTGAATTACACGAATTTGCAAATCACTCTTGTTTGATCTTATTGCTTTCATAAATCATTCACTTATGTTCCCAGATGAGTTTAACAAGTTTATTAAGTGAATTTCAGTTAGCACAGATGAAGATTAATGAAGATCAAGGCAAAAAGCAAAAAAAGTGTTCAGTGCATTTAATGCACCTCGCAAATCAACCTTCTTTCGGATAATCCCATCCGAGCACGCATTCTCAACGGTCAAGAATGCTTTCTTCATCAAGTAAACTCTTCTCCAACGGGCAAATCCTCGAGTTCCACATCGATCATATTAGCACCTGGATTAGTTGGAGTTTAGAGAGAGAAGATGACCGAGACTTAATGCTAATCACCTACAACGGTTGGATTCATCATTCAACGGTCATTTAATGTTCTCTACCTATAAATAGAGTGCATTAACTTCTTCTCAAGCTGATACACCTACTGAGAACACAAAGCAGAAAAACACAACACACATGCTTACATCTTCAACATGCTAATACTCATTTTTCATAGCATTTACTCTCTGTTTTCAATGCTTACATAGCTTATCATTGAGAGTGAAATGATTTGTAATTGTGCTTGAGTGTTTATTCATCTACTTGAGTGAGAGAAGATTTATTGTAAACATCTTATCCTTCTATGTGAGTTACTCAAGATTGGGTGATCTTGAGTGGGAAACACATTGTGTTGATTACGGCTTGTAAGGGGAGTGAATCCTAGGTAGAGGATTACTTGAGTACGAGTGTGTGATCAAGCGGTGTATCCTTACGGTGTGTAAGGGGGAGTATCTCGGTAAGAGATAGTAAAGGCTACACAAGTGCCCGACTAAACTTGTGAGGTTGTAAAGGCTTTTCTCTTGTGCCGGTTAAACAAGGAGATAGTGGATTGAAAATCTCAAGTGGAGCTTGAGGATTTGGACGAGGTCAAGGATTGGGCCGAACTAAAGTATAAATCGTGTGCACATTCTCTTCCCTTATCTCTTACATTTCCAGCAAATATATATCCGAATGTTCAAACATGTTTGATCACTGTCTATTGCTTTATCAATTATTATTGTCATTCAAACTGCTTTCAATAAGTTTTGAAAAGATTTTCAAAGTCTCTAAAGTTTTATAAAACACCCAATTCACCCCCCCCCCTCTTGGGTGATAGACAGATCTTTCACACACCACTCGCTTGAGTTATGAAAAGATACATGCATGCTCCAATGATTGTATTTTGTTTAGAATAGAATATGAATTGTTAACAGAGTATCCTCTGTGTTCTGCCCCATGCTACCAAGCGAATGGGAAAAGTCTAAAGAACAAGTGTTATGGTATTTTCCAACTATAGCAAGATTTTGACACTTATATATCAATGCAATTGATGTAAAAAATTTAAGGTGGCATGCGGATGAAAAGATTCAAGACAAACATGCTTCAAAGCATCCTACAAACTCTCGAATGGAGTAAGTTTCACTTTCAGTATCCTAAATTTGCTGAAGAACCAAGAAACCTCTACCTAGCATTGGCTAGTGATGGGTTCATTTGGGATGCAGAGTAGTACCAATAATACATGCCCAGCTGTGTTGTTTATATATAACCTCCCTCCAAGACTCTTGCAAAATGAAAGTATATGATGTTGTCGATTCAAATCTCAAGGCCAACGCAACCAATGAATGACATAGACGTATACCTTACGCCCCTAATTGAAGGCTTGAAGAAGCTATGGGACAAAGGAGAGGCTATATATGATGCTCACCAGAAAGAAACTTGGATGCCCGATTTGTGAAGAGGGTACACAGTCGATCAGGTTGAAGCATGGTATGAAGAATTCCTATATGGCACATCACAAATGGTTGCAAAAGGGTCATCTATATCATTGTGTGAGAATATACTTCAATATAGGGAATCAGATGGAAGGATGGAACTTAAACCTTTGATTAGTGAGGAGGTTTTTGGGATATATATGTGTGTGTGTGTGTGTGTGTGTGTGTGTGTGTGTGTGTGTGTGTCTTGTAAATTTGGGAAGACATTTGGAAAATATGTTGGGACAAGTGGGTGGAAGAAAAGGTCTATTTTCTTCCATCTGCCATATTGGATTTCCCTTAATGTTAGACATTTAGGAAATATGTTGGGATAGGGAGGTATTCATATGGATGAGCTTAGGAGGGAAAACGCAAACAGAGTACAAAGTTGGTATGCCAAAAAACATAATAAACAATTCACAACATGGTTGAAGCAGCACATGAATGACAAGTACAATGTCGATCATAATTTAGTTTGAGAGAAACTAAAGTAATGTTCTTGGCACATGGTCCTAAACAGAGATATGTGCTTTCTTTCTCAAGCTACGTCATAAATGGATACACCTTCCACACTAATGAGCAAGATGCGAAACAAAATGCAAAATAGTGGGTTAACTGTTATTGCTAATACCATCATATATATGCCAATATGTCATACTTTAGGCTGGTTGAGCACATTTAGAAGTTGGATTACGTAGGATTTCATGTTCCAATTTTCGATCAAGTGCAAGTAGGTTGACAATAATAATGCTTTGAAAGTGGATGTGTAAGAGTTGATACAATTGAATTTGAACAAACAAAGGCATACAGAAAAGTCTTTCATGTTGGCTTCTCAAGCCAAACAAGTGTTCTATGGTCCTGATCCTGTTAATAAAGAATGGTCTATTGTTTTGTTATCAAACAAAATAAATGATGATGCAGGAGGTGAATTCAATGAGGATGATCCAAGGGTTGTCACTTGAAACACAATTCAATGACAATGATGCTTTGTACATTAGGTATGACCGCAATGAAGGAATTTGGGTATCAGGGGGGTTGCTTCGCAAATTAAAGGAAACAATTGTAACTAAAGAGAGCATTAAAATTACTAAAACTAGGATAAGAAAAAGGGGCACTTAGTCATATGTATATTCCCTTATCCTTGATGTATTCGTAACTGTATAGATAGAATTCAATGATTTGTTTTAATATGTTGGCACTTGTTGGCCAGAATTAGTTATTTTGTATATATTTAGATACATCCAGCCAGAACTGCATCTGTTTGGGTATTTGCTATATATATGTTGTTTCTGTAGGTTATTTTGCAGGGTGCTGATTGAAGGTGAGCTCCCCAATTTAATTTTTTTAAAAACAAATTCGTTACACGTACTTAATGGTTATTCACCAATAACCGTCAAATATTATACATATATAACAGTTTTTCCACATAACTGTCAAATGAACTCCTTCCTCTGGTGACAAATACGTTACCATTCATCATTTTAACTGTTTAGTATTGTACAAAATATTTCACAATTATTATTCAACAAACATTAAATATGGTAGCTATATTTAACAGTCATTGTCTTATAACCGTTAAATATAGTACCCTACACATAACAATTACTTTTGAAAAAACCGTAAAATATAGTATCTAATATTTAACGGTTAAAAACCATTATATATAAATATTTAACACTTGGACATTTCAGGGTTATAATAAAAAAAAATAACAATTAAATATAAACATATATGTAGTATTACCTCTAATCCTAAATATAAGATAAATTTAGTAGTGCAATTTGCTTTATAAACTTTATCCTATATTTAGGATTTGGAGGAGTAGTAAGTATTCTATAATAACTTTTGTAATGTTTTAAGTGCTCAAATTGGTTTGTTCTTGCTTTTTCTCATTACATTCTAAACAAAAATAAATGACATTTTAATATCCTTACGGTGATGAAATGGTAGTTTTGAATATTTTATTATTTTTAAATTTTTTTTTTGGAAATTGTCTTTTGTGTTCATTTATTGTCGTCAAGATATTATTAAAAAAATTAAGAATACATCATTTTATCACTATAAGATATTAAAATGTCACTCATTTTATTAACAATACCCTTAAAGGTTAATGGGAAAGTCGCCACTTAGGCTCCCCGCAATTCAAGAACCTATAAACATATTTTTAGAAAATACAAATGAAAAGGATTAGAAATACTTACCTGGAGCATTGAGCTTCATCTTCTTGCCGCTGCTCAAGTTGAGTTTCTACGACAAAGGATCCCTTGGCATCCAAAAAATCAGGGGCAACATCCTCGTTTGGGTCCCAATGATCGGGTGGCCGGGCGTTGCTAAGATGAGACAAATTATTATTTTGCTCAGGAAATATCCACATTGGAATGCTCATGAGCTTCTACCTTCGGCTATTGACATTGTCCAATCCTCCATGAACAATGTTGTGCATGCGTTGAGTTTTGGATTTCTTCCCATGGGGTTTTTTGTGGCCCACTTGGGAAGTAGTATCAATGTTTGTCTGGATTTTTCCTTGATCTGGTTGGCCTAGCGCATAGGAGGAATTGGGGAGGCCCAACGCATAGGTAGGCCCAGGAACAGCCCCTTTTTCTTTTTCTTTTTCAGCAATAACAATTATGCCCTCATTCATTGCGAGAAGGCCCGGTCGAGTTCTCCTCCACCATGGCATTCGGCCCAACGACGATGGCCCGGCCCAACCGATTGCTTTGGCCTATATTGGGTTTTAGACTTTGGAATTAATTCCATTAATTTGCTTTTGCCAGTTGGGTTCTTCTTCCTTTCTGAATTCGATGCCTTCACCAAGGGAACAGGAGCATTGCTGTCCTTTCTAATTAAAGCTTGATCCAGTCGAGGTACGGCCCCCTGACCGGCGGTATGGCTCACTGGTCTTTCCTCGAGATCTTGCTGATCTGCAATCGGAGAGTAATGGGACTTTTGGGCGATAGCCGTTGACGTCGTCGACCTCGCCCCGAGCCGGCGGTTGCTGCGGTGTTTAGTGTCGACCCGCTGCGGGGTAGCTCTGACGATTCCGATGGTTCACGAGCATCCACAGCCCGAAAGCTTCATCGAAGCTCGTGGCCGGTGTGTTCACTGACATAAGCTAAGGTGGCGGTGGATTATGGTGAGCACTCTGAGGATCCGAACCAAAGGTTTTATGAGGACATTTTTCACGCCTATGGCCAAACTGGCCACACTCAAAGCAGATCAAAGTAAGCCCTTCATACTCTACATTGAATATGGATCCAGCTGCGATCACTTTGGGAACAAGTTTTTTCTGAAGATTTAGCTCCACGCAAATTCGAACAAACTTCCCCCTCTGAATTTTTGGTGATGCGTTTTGGCCATCCTGTAATGTATTCATGGCCACCTTTAGGGTCCTCCCAATCCGATCTCCTAGCCTAGAGATGCAGTGTTTGTTATACAAATGCATCGGTACGTCTGGAATTCGAACCCATGTAGCCACCCTTCCTAAGGCATTCTGATATGGATTGAAATAAGGAGTCCAACGTTGAACAATCACACAATGTTGTTTGATCACCCAAGGTCCCTTATAGAGCACTTTCCTATAGTGTGACCTCCATAGTTCTTGATCCTGAAAATGCACAACAAAATAGTTGTTAGGAATATCAATTAGCTCAAAACTAGAAAACCCCCATAGGTTTGTTAAAAGACCTTTAAGAACAAATAGGTTGAACTTCCTGCCAAGCACTGTGAGGATAAGAGCATAATTCCATGGCTCACACCACTCATTATACTCCTCCTCAGTGCATGGTGCGACAGGGTAGAGGTCCATCAGCTTCCTCATCTCCTCAGTTGGCTCTGGAATTTTCCAGCAGATGTAATTGTCATTGGTAAATAGATCATCATCATCCATAACGTGACCACTGTGAGCAATTCCATTATAGTGTAATAGCGAGGCACGATAGGATTGGAACTTTGAAGAACTTTCTCCATTTTTATCTTTCGATTCCCTGTTTTCAAAGCTTTTGTTTTCCTCAGTAGCATTTTCTGTTTGCTTTTCTGCCATGGCCTCATCCATGATGACCTAAGGAACTTCCTCCAATTTCTTCTTCTTTTTCCGTTCATCATGCCCTTCAGCAGGCGGTCTATCTGGTGGAAGTTTCCTTTGTCTAGTATCCGCTAGAACGAGAGCGTTTTCAGTATCCATCACACAGCTTGCCATCCGTTTATCAAAGCTTTCTTTATTAATTCCCAACATACCTGACGTGATGAAAGCCAAAGGAAATGGAAAATATATATATACTTCTTATTCCTTTAAAACCCGCCACATGAGAGAAAGAAGAAGGATTTGATGGATGTTTGATGTGATAAAATTCAATTAATGGAGTCTCAACGTGTCTCACATAAGAAAAGCCAAAGGAAATAATTTTTTAAAAAAAAATGAATATTGCCCCATAATTCCTAAAGCCGCCGGTTGTGTGAAGGAGAAACAATAGATAATTGTAATATGACCTTGGAAGTGACAAGTATAATTAATGAAATATCAGAGGAGCGGTGTATGTCGGTTTAAGCAAGGCAATTTGAATAACAAATTTTTTTGCCTTCAATCCTCCCAACGTGCTTGACACGAAGAGAAGGGAAAAAAAAAACTTGAAATTGGATATTTCCCTTAGGCATCCGGATATGTGAGAGAGAGAAAGTGCAATATGAGACATTTATTCTTCCCTAATTTCTTCACGTTGGACCTAAGAGACTAAGAGAGATCAAAGAAATATTTTTTTCTCTTCAAACCTCAACAGAGGCGTCAACTAACTGAGATTAGTGGAAATCAGGAAAAAAAAAAATTATTTTTCCTCTAGAATGGTGAAGAAAAATCTAGACGCACAAGTTGGATCCAGAACCACCTATGGGAGTCAATTTAAGGAACTTATCTTTTTCCTTTGGATTGCTGGAGGCATCTGGTGAAGCAGAAGAGAAGAAGGTGATCAAAGAAGAAAAAAGACTAGTTGAAGACACTAGAAGCATCACGCAAAAAAGTCCAAGAGGAAGGTAAGGATTCTGAACACATATTCCACCTCCCACTATCTACTTCTACGTGAGTTAGAGATTTCTAAGGGAAACTTATTTCTTGCTACATAGAAGGATAAGTCTGGAGTTAAAGAGGAAAGAAGAGGCGTGAAGGATAAAAGTTTCAAGTGAACAAGTAAGTCATAGTTTAACTACTTTATAAATTCATGATTTGCTAAGTTAAAAATGGTAGTATTCTGGGTATGCGTTTATGAAAGATGGGTCTGCATATGTACAGAATTGATGAATGAAGGAAGAATCAATCTGAAGATCTAAAGCTTAGGTAGAAGGATTATCATGATATAAGAGTAATTTGTAGAAGAAAATGATTAATGGAAAATGGGAGCTTGCTGTTCATTAGCCTTGAGGACGTGAAAACAAAACTGATTCCTTATGGGTGCTTTAAATATTTTCAATGTGTTCATAATAAGATTCTAGTACATGAACTTAAAAGATTTTGGTTTGATTGAGGAAGACTTATTTTTAAGTCAACAAATAAATATTTTTAGAGAAGAGTCACTCATATTTATATTTTAATTATTTTAGGGTCACTTTTATTTTTTTGCGTTCGGGGGAATGTAACACCTCATTTTTGTAAAGCGTTTTCAAAATAATTTGATCGAGTGGCGCATCGGAGCAATTCAAAAGAGCGATCTTGATGAGTAAATTACAAAATATCATCCATGGTTTGTTATAGTAGTGGTACATTCATCCCAATAATTCCAAAATATTTTACAGTCAAAAAAGAAAGAAACTTTGGCGGGTCCTCAAGCGGGCTGCTTACCCTTGTCAACGACCTTTGGTCCTCCGACACGATGCTACTGAAGAGAGCGAGGTCCAATGCCCATCGGACCTCGGGTAACGGTTAACCTCATGCTTAAGTAATACGGTATATGTATGATGAGATATTCATAACATTTCAGCAATAATCAATACATAAGCACACGCAGATGCAAGATTAACCATATCAACGGTACATAGCACACAAAGACATGTAAAGTCACCCACGTTTGCACTAACCGGTGCCACGATGTACGGTCGTGTCCTCGGCGCTAGGAAAACAATCCTACGGCGTTATCAAGACTATAACCCGTGTAAAAGCTGAATATGTAAACGGTGATCTAAGACCGAGTCTTAGTCTATGAAATCATCTATCACATATAAACATACAATAAGCATCGAGTCGGTGTTTCAAGACACGTCCGTATCTTCGTTGGTGATGCCGGTACGTTCATCCGTCGGTGTATGATCACGTATAGCCTATCATGGTAATATCGCATTTATTAATTCAAAAATAATATTCTAGTAGACATCTTAGTCCATAATGACATTTTTACTCTTGTTGGGATTATTTTTCAACTTATTTCCAAAATTTCATGGAAAAACGCTGGTACAGTATTTCTGGACAGATTTTTCGTCTAACTTTGAAAAATTATAATTAATTCTAGAAATATCGAAACGAGGATCCGTAAAATTTCATGGAAACCTCAGCATGTCTATTTTTGAGAAAAAATATTGGTTTACATCCAGAATTTTTGATTCATTTCTAGATTGATGATGTTCATCCTCTGCCCAGAATTTTCCAGAAAAACGTAGCCTTATTTCCAGAATTTTTATATCCCTATATAGACCTATAATTGATGCTTATTTTATATCAATGGAAAGCTATACATGTCTACTACACTCATGAATTATTTCAGAATTTATGAAGATGATTTTGCATATATAATATCACTATCTAACTGCCTGACTCCCATTGCCAAGCAACACCCCACAATTCCCATCTTACTCTAACTTGTTTTATTAATCCTAGAAGTCACTCCCCAACATGTTTCCACCTTGTCGGGCATCTTTCGATGCAATAAGGCTTGAAAACAATTATGGGAAATTACTTTACCTATTTCCTAGATTAAAACTAACAATTCTACTAAAGCTACTAAGAACTACTAAGAACTATAAGAACTAAAGACTATAAACTAAAAACTAAAGACAAGCTTACCTCTTGAAGCCTCTTGCTTGCCACCTCCTTCTTGCTTCTACTCTATTAGAAATCAACTCTTGAAGTTTGATTTGGTGTGAAGAATTATGAAGGGCAAGGCCCCTATTTATAGTAAAAGCTCATGGATTACATCCCTTGGATCAAATTTTCTTATCAATGACTCATGTTAATTTGTGCTTTCATGAAGACTTAATTTGGGAAGAAAACACTCTCATTGGTTGATTCTAATAACATAGGATTTAGCTAATTATCTTAATTTCCAAAATTAAATTTAACATGTGTTCTAATAAAAATCATATTTTAATCACTCTCTCTCTCTTTTTCTCTCTCCCTCTTTCTCTCTTTTTTTCTTTTTCTCTTTTTCTCTCTTTTTCCTCTCTTTTCTCTCCTCCCCATCCGTGCTCCCTCTCCCTCTCTCTTGCCTCCTTGCATTTTTTGCATGTGTGGTCCCATGTTCTTGTGTATTTACCCTATTTTAAGTATTATCCTAAATTCTTATTTTATCCTCTTCCATTTTGCATTTATGAGCCCATGTGCTATATTTAATTATGCTATTATTTAATTTTGTTAAATAATCTATTATCCTCTCATCTTGAACCCTATCCATTGGATTAGATTTTGTGTTGTTTAAGTTAAATCTTGGCCCTACACCATGAAGCATGAGCTCTTGTGATGTCATCCTTGTGATGTCACTTTGATGACCTCATAAAAGCCTAAGTGTCATTAGCAAAGTTTAATTAACTCTTAATTGTATTTGTTAGTTAACCATGGTGACTTAGTGTTTAATTAAATCAAGCTTTATGCACCATAATCAATTATGAAGGTTTACACCATTATTAAGTGGAGACTTTATTGCTAATCAATCCTTAAGATCTCTAAGTATCTTCATAACATTATCTTCCTCTTTTTGATTATTCAAGAACCATAGTTTATTATAATAATCATTTGTATTTTAGGATCCTTAAATGTGGCCCAAAGATTTGCCTTTGGTTGTTTTAAATTTCCAAGAGAAAATTGCCTAGAATATAGTTAACAAATTTTCAAAATTTAGAGACAACATACTCTCCTCTATTAAACATGTAGTATTTGTCAAAATATGGCTTTCACTATAAGTAGGGATTTTAGGGTTTTACAGGGAAAATATACTGATAAATTTTGGTCAACTACTAGGTAGTAACCTTAATCCTCATATGTCTTGTGTTGCCTTGTATGTCTGTTTTTCCATGATTTGGACCCGTATCTCCTGAAAAGGGACATGCGTTTGTATGCATTCAATGTAGTCTGGGTTCGGAGCCCGACTACTGTGTCTTTCCTAGCGCTGTGGATTTGGGGCTTGCTTTGTTGAGCAGTCCTGCGTTTGTTTACAGGACATGTAGTCCTTCCGCAGTTGACACGGTATACTTTGTATATTGTATTTGTGTTATGCGCGTTTGTTACCGAATGCTATTATTTGGTGTTTTCCGATTATGGTTACATACGCGTAATTGTTTATGCATTACATATGAGATTAACGGTTACTTTGGGATCCATTTATGAATCCCAGATTTTTGTAGAGCATCTGGAAGTTCTTTGAGGGCAGATTCTGGAAAAAAAAAAAGGGTAAGAATGCGGAGCTAGAGTAGATGGTGGCAGAGGAAGATTTATTTTTGATTTTATATTTGTGATGGGATAACTGTATATTTTTTTGGCCTCGTAAGCACCGGTGGATGACTGTATATTTAACCCTCCGGGGACTATATTTTGTTACTTACTTTTAACTACACCAGTATTGTCTGAGATCCAATCGGGAATGCTCGCCGCGATAAAACTCGATGCATGTAAATAAATAGTAATTAAATGATATATGGTAATTATTAAAAGGAATCCCTCTATCTCGCCACCTGGAAGAGTGAGGTCGGTAGGGTTTTACACTTGGACCAAACCAGTTTATCAATCGATTCACCGGTTTTTGAACCAAACTCGGCCGATCCGGTACAAGTTTAATAACAACGATCGGATTACATGTAATCATTTTCCATGAAATAAAACCAAATAGGATATAAGGGTCAATTTAGTTTGAGGGGACGGAAGGATTTTCCTCCCCTCACCCTTGTTTAGCATTTGAAAATTTCCCTCCCTCCCCTATAGCGCCCACACCTCTCCCCCAACACCCCCCCCCCAACCCCCAAAAAAAAGGGGAAAAGAAACTGGAGGGATTTGGTGAAGAGGAACAATATTTTACCATGTGTTGACTATAATACCCCTTGCATTAAAAAAAAAAAAAAATGGAGGGATTTGGTTAAGAGGGACAATATTTTATCATTGTTGACTATGATACCCCTTGCATTTAAATAATATTTAATGGTGATAATTATTTAACATTTAGTAGTATTTATGAATGGGCACTTTTGTCAAATTAAAAAAAAATGGAAGTAATTTCTTTTTCTTTTGATTACGGGATGTATGCATCCCCATTTATCATTCCTAGCAATGTAATCTTGATTACATCAAATGTGTAGTCATGATTGCAAAATATAATCCTCTTTATATTGTATAAGCTCAACCAAACCATGTAATTGGTTTGTTACATGAGAATCAATGTTATTAAAAACTCATTTTCTAGCAACCTTCTAACCACAACATTCACCGTCACTTACATCAACCTCCCCATGTTCGTGGACAAGCAAAGTAGCACCCAAACAATCTTTTTCACACACACACAAAAAGAAGCCCCATAAAATAGAAAGTTTCGATCTTTTACAACAAAAAAAAAAAAAGAGTTTTTTTTAACAAAGAAAATTTTCAATCTTAGTTCCTCGATAACGCCTCTAAAGTACAAATTTATAGTTATATGTATTATTATAATAATTTTTTTTACAAAACATATTATATTTATAATTATAGTATATATAATTTTAAATTTTATAATATTTGTAAATACAAATATAGTCATAAATATAATCCCTTATATTGATAAATATTATAATCATATAATAATAAGGGAAAAGTTGTCCATATAAAAATGTTTTACCTCTCCTCCAAAACCAAACAAGATAATATTAAAATTTCTTCTCTCCCTTACCTTTTAATCAATCCAAGCTAGGAAATATTAAAATCTCTCACATCACCTCCATTAAAATCACTCCCTTTTCCCCTTCCTTTCGTTGAACCAAACAAACCATTGTCATTTCTAAGCATTTATGCTCACTAGAAATAACCATAGATTCAATTCTATCCTCAACCTTTGACCTTTCTTGCAGGACTGTTCAATTTTATTGAATGGCGCAAACTTTCTCAAATGGAATAAGTTTTTGAAGATGAACCCGGGGGAAGAAAGTCAAAAACAGAATTAGATTCACAAAACTTTCTTATTAGCATGTGATTCTGTTCCTGTTTGATTCTCCACTTTCTTGCTGTTTTTTCAGTGAAATGCTACATATAAATTTTGAAATATGAATAAAATAGACAAACAAAATGGTTGACAAAAATTGAGTGAAATCGTTGAATCATCTTCACATTCTTTCTTTCAATGGGTATATATATATTTCACCGGAAGGTCAACTATACTTCATTCATATTTGTGACAAAAACAAATCATGGACATAAACTATAGATTGGTGGAGAATCATATCTAGAAAGTGATTCAATAATATTAGTTCGATTAGTTTGTAATTTTTTGTGGAGACTCGGTCTCTTAAGTGACCGTGATGGTCTCTATATATAGAGCCACACTATTAGTCATGTTTTCTCAAAAAACAATGAGTGAGATATAAGTATATAGCATATTAACACTCAAATTCTGTGTCGATTGATGAATGGAAGATGTTTCCAAATATCATCAAAGTCTTCCAATATTGTGGCTCTACAATATTGGTTGACTGGGATGAAGTTTGAGAAGCTTATTATTATGTGATTATTGAAGAGGTTAGCTTCTAATTCAGATCCATAAGCAATAATGGTATGTTTTGTGTTGTGTTAGTGAAGTGAGAAAAAACCTAGCTAACAGTGTTTATTGTGTGAAAGGAAGCTCACTGGACGACTTGGTGGTCGAAGAGAGATCCATGGTCAAAGTCTTGTAATACTTTCTTCAGTTCACAACGTACGAATTAGATAACTAATTTAAAGAGATTAAAAAAAAAAAAAAAATTAGTTTAGTAAGTTATTTGTTAAAAAAATGTGTTAACTTCCCTAAAGTATCCCTTCTTAGCATTTGTATGAGAAATTACTCATTTGTTGGAAAACTCATTTCATATATGCAATCAATAAAAAAAAGTTTAGGAAAATAATCACAAATTTGGAAGATAAAGTAGATCTAGAACTTATATTTAATATCAAAATATCCCCTACTAGCTCTTACATTTAGGACAGACAAGTGTGCAAAGTTAACACCGTTAGTTTGACCCCTAAGTCCTTTTCAAATTGCAGGGAGTAACATTGTTAGATGGAATAAACTTGAAGGACTAAAACCTCTTGTTTAATTATATCAAAAAAAACCTCTTGTTTAAAACTTTGGGCACCAAAACCAAGATGAAACCAAACTATAGGGACCAAACATAATATTAACCCCTGAAAATTTCTTCACTGATGTTTGTGAATTTCAGCTCCTAGGCTGTCATAAAAATTTACAACATATTTTCAACTAGTACCACACATTTTTTCACAATAAAGTTACAATAAAAAAATATTGTGTGTCTTGCACAAATCCACAGCTTTTCATAAAACTGATGATTAGCAACATGCCATGTTTCTAATAGCAACCAATAAATAAAACACCAGAGCAGCATATTATAGGCTAAAATATCAGCACACTCCATATTTTATATCCAGAGAAGACACCAACCAAATGCTTCAGATTGACAAACAAGCATCAAAGAAACAACTTGTTAGACCCATAGACAGTCAGGTGATAACTTGATGAGTATGCGACACATCACCTTAGCCAATGCACCAAAAAAATCTTGGCATTGAAAAAGAATAATCATCTAGAACAATGAAATCTCTTAGTGAGCATCTCATTAATCAATTTGCACATACATTCATCTCTATAAGCATGAGATTTATAGAGACTGTCCAATCACGCATGAAAAGACCCCTAATCTCACCGAGAACATCTCTTCCTCACGAGGTTCAAGGCTTCCATAAGTTCAGTACAAGTGCTATGAGGGCTCCCAATTTTCCCATAAAGACCATGAATACAGTATATAATTTCAGTCACAGTTACAGATAGAAACTGGCATCTAAAGGTCACTTCATACTGAGACCCAGAGAATTATTACAACACTACTCAATGTTGTTATCTTAAGAGGAAGACAAGGCATCATCAAATTTGAGACACAACAACTAGAAATTACGCAAAAACACTTGGAAATATGAAGCGTAAGTATTCCTACGTGATATTGTACATGGCAAAGCCTCCATCATAAAGCATATTAATTTATTAAGGTCCAAACAACAAGGCTTGAATTAAGTGAGGAACTTGTAATATTAACCAAAAGATACAATACAAAGCGTTTATTCATCATATCTTCATGGATTAACTTACCCATAGAATTAATTTTCTACAAGCTATCCAAAAGCCAATCACGTGAAAAAATCTGCTTCAACCATAAGGTCCACTTCTATCTCCACTTTGCATCAAAGCTAACCTATTTTGGTTGCTGCAAACTCAACTTGAAGCAGAACAAAATGGTGCATCCCAGTGATCAAAATCCCAATACAAAAAGCTAAGATCAAAATCCCAGTGATTATAACGGGGTAAAATCCAAATGCAGTAAGAAAATAACAAGTTTGAAAAAGAAAAGTAGCCCAAGCTCAGACTTTGTGAAATTACAAAACATAAAATATTTTTTCAGAGAAATATAAAAAGGATGATAGCTAGATATATGAGAATTGAAGTTAGATGTACTATGCCTCTAAGAACCTTCTAATTTTAGAAAACAAGTGACCATAAACTCTACAAGCAACAGCAGCAGCAGGGGGATTCTTCTCTGTTGAAGTTACAAACTCTGGTCAAGAATGAAACTCCATCGGCTTAAGAAGAAGGATCAGGTAGGTATGGGGGGGGGGGGTAAAAATCAACAGACTGTAGAGGACGGATTTGAGATGGCTAAGATGGCCTTTTTACTTCACCATGGAGAAATGGCTCATTCCATCAGGTAGAGGGAAGGCAGATTCCTACCATTGTAAGGAAGTCCAATTTTTTCCATGTACACTAAATGCAGCCTAAGGAAACCCAATGGCCAAATCATAGTCAAATGGTTGGTATAAAAAATTAATTAATAATAAAATGAAACAGCCCTAATATACATAGTACCGTAGTAGCATAGAACAACAAAAATATTAGTAAAATTTTTTAAAACAGGGCCACTGATGTTGGACCAATAGAAGAAAATGCAAGGGAAGGAGAGAAATAGGAAGATGATCGAATAGAGAGAAAGAGGAAGAAAGGGAATCTAAGAAAATACAAAAAATTTATTCCCTCGGCTCCCTAAAATGTTACAGCCAAACAAACAGGCAGAAAACAATAATGGAAATGGTAATAAATTAGAATATTTGTAATTAAACAGATGGCTTAATTTGTAATTTACAAATGATTACCTGTGCCACCATTGACCATGCCACTCCAAATTCTCTTTTTCCTTTCTTTATCATTCAACATTGGGAAAAGTAATGATCTTCGTCTTGCTTGACAAACAAAATCAGGTAGTAGAACAAAGAGCACAAGCCTGGTAAGTGGCACATCCAAATGTAATGAACTGGAAAAGCCCCAGTCAACCAGCATAAATTCCTCCTGAGGCCCCCCATTATCAAATGGCCATACTGATTTAGCTTCTTTAAATCAGCTACGAAGCTATAGACTTAGCCCATAGTCCCAAAAATGTCAGGAAGCAACTCGCAGTGTACAATATAATTTTGTTCTGTGACTTCATAATGGGCTAACAACCCAGCCAGTGATGGGATTTTGCCTACGAACTCCAAACTTCCTGTTTCCACCACTTTGCAACCGTTCAAGCACTGCATAAGTAATTGAATCTGGGCTTAATCCCTGCTGCTTAAGTTTTGCATAAAGTTCCACTGCCTCAGCAGTTCTCCCACATCTCTCAAGACAGTCAAGTAAGATATTATATGTGACAATATTAGGAGAGCATCCTTTAGCAAGCATTTCATCAAACAAACTACAAGCCATTGCAACTTTATCTGTTTTGCCAAAGCACTCAATAAGTGTACTATAAGTGACAACATCTGGATTTAATCCTTTCTCCAGCATTTCTTTAAACCTCATGTGAGCTTCATCAAGATCCCCATTTTTACCAAGGCAATTAATCAAGCAGTTATAAGAGATAACATCAGGTTTAAAACTACTAGCCTCCAATTCTTCAAAAATTTTAATAGCATCATCAACTCTTCCAGACCTTCCAAAGCTGGCAATCAGAATGTTGAAGGTAAATATATCTGGCAGAGGACCATCTTGTTTCATCTTTTCAAAAAGATCATGAATGTGTGATATTTGCTTCAATTTTCCAAGAGCTGTGAATACTGTGTTATACATGATTGTATCAGTGTTTAAACCCTTTTCATGAATTTTATTTAGAAGCTCTATAGCCTCTATTGTCTTACCAGAGAGGCATAGACTCTCCAACATGGCCATACAAGCATCCTTGTCACCCTCATTAAAAAAGCTCCACATGTTGCAAAATAGCCTGTGAGCCTCACTTAAATGGCCCAATGCGCACAAAGTCCTTACAAGATATGCATATATTTTCTTATTCATATATTTATTTGATAACTTCAAAATAATATCAAGTTTGCTGAGTTGCCCTTCAGCAATTAGAACATTCAGAAGCACACTGTATGTGAATTCATTGGGCTGACAATCATTCTCCACCATTTTTGAGAAGAGTTGGATGGCCTTGTCAACCATCCGGCCCTTAGCAAGTGCTTGAATCATTGTATTATAAGCAATCAAATGAAGAGTACAGCCCTTATTTAACATTTCTTGAAAAAGAGCTATTGACTCATTAGTTTTACCAATTTTGCCAGTCATTCTGATCATAATGGTGTATGTGAACATATCAGGCTCACAGTGCTTCCGTTTCATGTCTTCAAATATCTTATATGCTTTGTCCACCTGCCAAACAATCGGATATGGAAGAATCAGGATTAAAGAAATATGTATTTTGAAAATAAATTCAAACCCTGTAGAACTGAATTACTTGTCCATCAATTCAATCAAGCAAATCTTTGACAACCTTAAAGCTACCCATTTAATTTTCAGACCAGTGGTAAGCAAATAATTCAACTTTCCATGTGAAAACTATACAGATAAGTGAGTGTGCATGGTATAATATCCGATCTGGATTCTTGCTACAAACAGATAATGTTAAATTCAAACCTTCTCATCCTTGACCAAAGCATCCAAAAGCATGTTATAAGCAAAAATGTCCAACTTGTAACCACGCCGTTGCATGTCCATATATACATCTAAAGCCTTGCCTGAATCATAGGACCTCAAATATGCCTGAAGCAAACATTTGTAAGTGTAGGCATTCAACCTCAAATCCCATTTCTTCACCAACCCAAGACACCTCTCTAAGTCCTCACCAGTTCCAAAGAAACCAATCAAGATGTTGATGGTAGAGATGGACCCACATATGCCATGCTGGAGCATATCATCAATAATTGAGCGGGCCTGATCAAAACGGTGAGGTGAGGTAGACTTTGAGAGGATGAGTAAGAGACGATTGTAGGTGAAGGACTCATGTCGGAAATTTGGGTAAAGGGAAGAGCAAAACTGGAAAAACTTCAAGGCAAGTGAAGGGGTTTTCAAGGCTTTAAGGATTTCAGATGCTTCTAAGGGGGTGAGGGTTATAGAGAGGGATTGTAGGTACTCAGAGAGATCTGAAAAAGGGTCATCAAAAGATAGAGTTCTGGATGTGGATTGTGGGTGTTGACAAAGGAGGATTTTTGTTGCTTTACAAATTAGGTCATAACGAGGAAGTATGTACCCTCTATTGTCAATGGGAAGTGGTGGTGGCACAGTAACCTCAGCAGCAAGAGACCGGCCTGTTGAAGACGTGGAGGTGATCTTTGCTGTGTACCTAGTAGCAAAGTGGCGGCGCATCACATGCATCACTAGATGGGGATGAACACATAACATATAGTGCTGATGAAGCATGATGTCGAAATAGATCTATAGTTGGGGATGCAGTCGTCTAGCTAAAAAATAATTCATTATTTTTCATGTCACAAACCTGATGAAATAAGGGGAAAAGGAAATGAATCAATCAATAATGAAACTGAGAAACATTTTTCTTAAATTAAAATCAATTATTCTTATGAACATGAATAGTTCTCAGTTCTCACTAATATATAATCTTTTAAGAGTACAATGTCCCATATCACCATGGTCATTTCAGAATTTTATGAGGAATCAAATCGATAGGTTGGCACAATAGAGTTAAACTCCTCAATTAATACAAAAATATATTGAAGTACCACAAGATGAAACCTGGGAATTCCATTAAACAATTATTTATTTATGTTTGGCAGAGCTTACACATTATGGAAAAAATGAACAGAGGAATGATCCAGATATAGTACACTTAAAGATCCCTTGTTCTTGTCATTTGAGAAAAAGCTTGAAGCTATTCGTTTTATATAATTTTGCACCTGCTTACAAGCAGTTGAAAATTTGATCAAACTTGATATGCACTAAATAACAAATTAAGCCCAAAGGGTAAGTCCACGAATCCAACTTCATTCCACAGCAATTGGTATTAACATATTTGGATATATTGATAAAGAGAACTTCAGCGTTCTCATCATTTTCATGGACTGAAAAATTATTTGCAAAGAAGAAGCATAACAGATTAGCAGTTTTGTGAAGGCGAACATCAGCGAATAGTTTACACCAACTCAAACGAAAATCTTTGCTCCTCACAAATGTAATATAGCCAAACTCAAACGAAAGTTTGGATGAAAAGACAGATTTGGGGTAAGGAATCCATACCTTGAAGGTAAAAATTTCGCCCTCCAACACACACAAACCCTGTTAGCGCGGTCACCTTCAGCACCGATTCCCTCTTCGCCGTCAAGTCTCAGCCGACGGCGACGTTGGTGCCCCGATCCCCCTCATCCTTGGCTTTGCCGTCTGTTATAGCCAACAGAAAATCCGTAGGAACTCATTACTGATTTTTTTTAAAAAAAAATAATAATTTTATTTTAATTTATTAAAGGGTTAAGTGGCAAATACCCTCAAACCGTGTAAGTTTTTTTTTTTTTTTTTCGATTCAGAAGTTTCAAAACATAATAATGTCATTTATTTCGTTAAAAAGTTAATGTTGACATTAAAAAATTGGCGTTAGTTAACTTTTTAATGGAAATGGGTAACATAGCTATATTTTGAAATTTCCAGAACAACATTGAAACAAGAAAAACTTTCAGGTAACATTACTCCTCATCAAAAACTTTTAGGGTAAATTTACTACTTAACCTTATATTAAATAATAGTAACAACTACTCCCTCTTGTTTTTATTATAAGGCACCAACTAATAAATTATATCCTCTTTTTTATAAGGCACTTGCTTGTTTCCGAATATTATTAAATATGTTTTTTTCCCATGTATGCTCATAATCAATAAGGGTGCTGGTAAACAAAAACCATCTCAACCGGATCAGAGTAAAAACAATGCAGAATCTGACTGCCCCTTGCCTTGAAAGAATTCAAAGGTCGTCATTAAAGTTTAGTACATTTAAAAGAGGGTGATACCAAAAAATACTTAAATTTTAAGATAAATATAATCACTTTACCTATTTAAAGACAAAAAGGAAATGTAACAATAATTTCAGTAAACATTTTTACTGAACTAGTCATCAAATTAAAACAAATAAAATAGTTATAAGAGTAAAATTCTCTTACCTCTTTTACACTTTGCCTTAATTACATAGATCTTTCTTCTATTCTGAAAACATACACTTAAATCTAAATTATTTATTCTGTCAAGAATTTTTATTTTTAATTAAAATTTATATTAAAATAAATTTTATTTATTTATTTACCTTTCATAAGTACTAATTCCGTAACTTTTGCAACAATTTTTTAAATAATTGAAGATTTTATTTTTTTTCTTTATTTATTTTTTTACAAATAGTTAACTGTAAAAGAATTTTCATATTGTGATAAATATTTAATTAATGTAGACAAAGAAAACTTAATGAAAAATATTGTTAATTGTTTTAAGGTGTAGGGATAATTTTAACATCATTTTATATTAGGGCCATCTAACACTATTAAGTTATATACAAAAGCATTATAAATTGACACCGAGCAAACACCCTAGTGGGTCCCACATGGTGGTTTTTTCGTAAATAGCTATCAGTTAATTTTTTTTTTTAATAGAAATAAAGACTTAATTAATGCAGATAGAGAAAAGTTAATGAAAAATATGGTTAATTCTTTTAGGGTGAACTTACAATTTTAACAATAATATCTTATGCTAGGCACATCTGATACCATTAAATTTTTTAGAGCACTAAAATACGCACACACTGATAACGTTATAAGTTGGGTCAAATTTACCAACCCTTAAGGTAGGGATATCTATGGATCGGGTTAGATCGGGTTGGAGGTCAACCTGAGGCCTAGTCCGATATGATCTCAAGCTGAAAAGGTTAACCCGAGGTCTAGCCCGGTCTAGTATCACCCGAGTTTGAGCTGGGCCGGACTGGACCTAATCCAGACGGTCCAATTTTTTTTTTCTAGTTTTTTTAATTACCTTCTTAGGAGGCAATATTTTAGCTCTGGTTTCACCTGACTTCTGAAAGTAATAAAAAGTGATTTAGTGAAAAGTGATTCCTATAAATTAAAAAGCAAATTATGATGTCTAGATTCCAATAAGCGGCTCGGTGTAGTGGTGAATTTTTTTTTTTTTTTTTTTTTTAAAAAAAAAAAGACCTAGGATTAGACCGGACCAATCCAGGGGGTCTAAGCCCCTGGACTAAAGTCCAATCCAACTCGAGTAGTTTGGTCTAGTCTAGTCAAATTGTCTTAAACCATTTTTTTTTTCCACCTCGGGTCGGGTCGAACCGGACCAACCAAACCTCGGGTTTTTTAGACAACCCTACCATAAGGGAATTGGTTTCCCTGCCTATCCGAGAGCCTATCCCATTTGAACTTCGTTGATTGGATCGGACGGTCGCATTTAATTTTTTTTTTACTTTTTATGTTTTGAAAAAAATTATTTTAATAGATAGAGAACCTAAAATAAAGATAATCTCCAAATTAATATTTTTTAAAAAATAATTATTTATTTAAAAATAACTAAATTGAAAAAAAAAAAAAATTCTCGAACCGTCCAGGATGGAATAGGCTCCTCCTACCTATTCTTTGGATAAGTAGGAAAAGCGGTTGCTTAACATAGAGCAAACAGACGCTAGTGTGTCCCACATTCTCCATTGACTCACTTGGTGGTTCAGTTCCAGGTCTAGCTCCTGTAAAGCAGCCATCAACCTTGCTGCTTTACTGCTGGATGGTTCCTCTTGTTACATTAGATTTGAATCATTTCAGCCGAGCCAATGATGTTCACATCGATGTCTAAATCTATTAGCTTGCTGTTTACATGGTTGTTGGTTGTATCCAGCTACTTTTGCAAAATCATTATTGTTTAATTCTAGATTATGGAGCTCTCCAACTTGAACTCGTTAATGTAGAACCTTCGATTCATCTTCTCTGCCTCTCTGCTTCAACCTGGTTCAGAGTCTCCTCCTTGTCATTCGCAGGCTTTCATCCTCTTTTACGAGGTCACTTGTCTAGCTCTACCACTGTGCTACTATCTGCTTCTTTTACCTCCGATGCTTCAAGATGCAAGTGATCGGAATCACTTCCGCCGCTAGACTTCATATTAGAAGCAGCAGGCAAAATCACACCGAAAGTAAAAGAGACAAAGTTTGCCGGGGAGAGGAAGGAGGAAGAAGCCATTTTTGAAAAGAAAAAAAAATCACCATGTGGGACCCACTAACGTCTATTTGCTCCAAGTGTTTGGGGTTTGGTAAATTTGCCCGTATTTGTAATATTTATGTGTATTTTAGTATCCTGAAAAATAAAATTTAATGGTGCTAGATGCCCCTAACATAAAATATTGTTGTTAAAATTGCTTCTTCACCCATTCTTTTAATAATAATCGTGTCTATAAATGTTTGTGTAAATATATAATATTTCAAATTTACATTATGGTGAATAAAATAGGAAAATCCCCTCGGGATCCAAGTAATCAAGATATTGTTAGAAAAGACCCGAAGAAAAGTCATAGCCATTGTAAATCTTGAGACCGTTAAGTCCTTTAAACAAGAGCCCGGCTCTTATACCAAATGAAAGACCTGGCTATCACCCAAGAGGGGGGTGAATTGGGTGTAGGATAAAACTTTAGGAACTTTGAAAATCTTTTCGAAACTTCTAAATCGACAGTTGGATAATCAAATAAGCATATCTTTGGAAATATAAAAAGATAAGGGAAGAGAATATGCAACTGTGATTTATCTTGGTTGGTCCAATCCTTGACCTACATCCAGTCCCCAGAAAACACTCTGGGATTTCCAATCCACTATCTCTTTGTTTAACCGGGTACAAGAGAAAAGCCTTTACAACCTCACAAGTTTAGTCGGGCACTTGTGCAGCCTTTACAGTCTCTTACTAAGATACTCTCCCTTACACACAGTAAGGATACAATTACACACTCTGTAAACGAAGAATTGTCCTCTCACTAAGACTCCACTCCCCCTTACAAGTTGTAATTGATACACCCACACTCAAGATACCTCTATCTTGAGATTTGAACGAATTGTAAAATGATTGATAAGACTCTCTCATAGAGTAGATGAATGATAATCACTAAAGTACATAATCGATCATCACACTCTCTACTGAAAACTATATAAACATTGTGAAACAAAGAGTATATGAGCTGAGCGTTGGATTCATAATATCAGCATTTCGACAGTGCAAGCTCATGTGTATATCTTTTCCATTTTGAGTCCTTCTCCTTTTATAGTTGATGGAGAGCATTCGACCGTTGAGCAATTCTTCCCCTTCAGGATATGTTCGTTGAATGTCTGTTGGAAGTAGCCATTAGACACTTCGAACTTCCGTTAGGCACAGGTGATTTGCGTTGAAATTAATCGACCGTTGCTTCATTAAATGCTTCATCGTCGATTGTACTTTGTGCAAAGGTTGACTCAGAATAAGTATGCCTCAAAGGAATATCTTCATCTGTCACGAACTTTTATTCCGATTGTTGCTCTGCTTTTCTGAGATGCATTAAATGCTTCTGCCACTTCGGATTCCATTTCGCCTAATCTTAATTCAAACAGGTTCAATCAATTGAAACTCAATCAAATAAGTGATTAAATATGGAATAAATGAGTTTTAGTATGATTAACACATAATAGAAAATGACCCAGTTGATTTCAAGCAGATGATCAGTGATACTGGAAGATGATGGAAATGAGAGGAACATATTCTCGAGAATTGCTTGAGTCATTCTCGAGAATCCTTAAACTGGAATCCTTTGTAAATGCAACTCCTCGTCAATACTCGAGAAGCCATTACTCAATACTCGAGTATCTATATGGTTCAGATAAACCAGAAGCTCTGCAAATGATCATACTCGCGTAGCACCTGAGTATCTCAGTGATTCAGTTATACTAGAGGCTTTAATCTTGATCAGTATTGAGTACTTCCTGAATGCTTCCTGAATATTTGCTGAATACTTTCGTCAATACTTTCGAAATACTTTCTGAATAGTTCCTTCATACTTGAGAATTCCTCAGATCAGACGTGAATAATAGCATCGTGTATTCTCGAGAATCATGTTGCTATTCCCGAGAATCAGTGAAGGGAGAATAACAAGATCATCGAAGTTTACCGCGCATTCTCGAGAATTAACTTACGCATTCTCGAGAATCATATCAGAGAGTATCCTGCGATGTTGATTCTGTCATATATCATTCTCGAGAATCCTTGATCCATTCTCGAGAATTGTTTAGATGGGAGAAAGAATTTGACGTTATAGACTACTCATTCTCGAGAATTACTACCCATTCTCGAGAATCATTGACACTCGGGAATGATATCAATACATCACCGCGCATTCTTGAGAATTCCTTACACATTCTTGAGAATCATATCAGAGAGTTGATTCTGTCGAATACCATTCTCGAGAATCCTTTATCCATTCTTGAGAATTGCTCTGAAAGATATTGAAAGGAAGCTACGCACATACTCGAGCGTCAAGGAACCATTCTTGAGAATCTCAAGACCATTCTCGAGAATCACAAGCTCATACTTGAGAATCAATTACATATAGAGATGCAAGTGAGTTGATTCTGATTCAAATACTTAAGCGCTTTAAAACCTTCTTTCCATGCAAGAAGAATCAGCCCCAAACTAGTTGTAGTTCGTCCATTAACATCAGATGAATGTAGGTTGATCGTATCCAGCGATTTTGTAGCATCCAGAACAAACTGTCAACTTCAAAAAATCATAACTCCTTTAATTGATCTTCATTTTTTGTGTTCTTGATGTTTTTGGAAATTTATTTGAGTCTAGTTTCCAATGGCACTAGTTTTAGATAAATTGGATTTGTCATTTGTGAGATACACTCAAATTACCGAAGGTTGGTCTGGACTGTGACGGTGATTCTTGTGCCGAATTGAAAACATCATAGATCTCTCATATGAACTCCTTTGAGCTTGAATTATATATCAAAATGACGCATTGGATGTCTATCTTCATATGCCACTGGTTTCGTCTCAATCCGATTCCTGATTTATGAGATATCATCAATTTACCAGACGTCGCCAGAAACAGAGCTGAACAGTATGCTTTGAAATCACGACCATTCTCGAGAATTACAATGTCATTCTCGAGAATTGGGTGAGGATTCTCGAGAATTGATGCTTCATACTCGAGAATGCCTTGCGATTTTCACATGAACAGTACCATTCTCGAGAATTACACTGCCATACTCGAGAATGACTTCAGGAAGCTTATTTTAACTCGAATTGGAACCGTTCCAACTTCCATTTGATCACAGAGACTTCTAATATCAATCTAGGAACTTGAATAATGATATTCTCATTATATTTAACAAGTTCTCCTTTCTACAAACTCCATTCTTCATTGTATTAAACTTTACATATCTACATTAAATATAAGAATTAGTCAAAGTAGAAGATAAATGTAGTATGCAAGCTTTTTGCTCTGGATAATGGCATCTATATAAGACATCATCAAAACTAATCATAACTAACAATTTGTTAGAAAAGGCCCTGGGGTCTTTTTAGGTATTATTTCAAAAAATGAAATTATGTTGTTGTAGTGATATAGTTGTTAACATGTATTGATTTAGTTGTTAAGATATAGTTGTTAATGTGTACTGATTTAGTTATTAATGTTGTACTGATATAGCTGTTAATGTTTTTTGAAATAATACCCAAAAAGACCCTAAGGCCTTTTCTGACACGTGACTTTTCTTTGGACATTTTTTGACAATATTTTGGTCACTTGTGCCTCCCGGAGGATTTTCCCATGAAAATACGCCTTTCAAATATATTTTCAATCATGGTGTCGTGGCCAAAAAAAAAAATATATGTCGGGAAAATGACACTTAAATACCATTTGAACATACAAAACCCCTAAAAAGTCCGTTAACGTATATGAAAATGACTGAAAGGTAATGTGGTAGAAATTTGAAAATTTGAAGTTTATGTATTTTTACAAAAATGCCCCTCATATTTAAATTAAAAAAGGGGGAAAAACACCCTCGCCGGAGCTTTTTGATAAAAATGCACACACTTCAAAATTACATATTCTTACCACATTTTTTTTTTTCATGTTCATATGTTAACAGACTTTTAAGGTTTTGTAAATTTAAATGCATACTTCAATAATCGTGCCTATAAATGTTTGTGAAAATATATAATATTTCAAATTTATATTATTTATAACGTTGGGTGAATGAAAATATGGAAAATTCCCCTCGGGGCCCAAGTGATCAAGATATTGTCAAAACAAGTCTGAAAAAAGTCATTTATTAGAAAAGACCTTAGGGCCTTTTTAGGTATTATCTCAGAAAACGAAATTACGTTGTTGTACTGATATAGTTGTTAATATGTACTAATTTAATTGTTAAGATTAGTTGTTAACGTGTCTT
This sequence comes from Acacia acuminata, assembly GCA_019022655.1. Lineage (NCBI taxonomy): Eukaryota > Viridiplantae > Streptophyta > Magnoliopsida > Fabales > Fabaceae > Acacia > Acacia acuminata. The sequence continues at coordinate 3,037,354 of JAFJYI010000040.1, forward strand.
GATTTAGTTATTAATGTTGTCCGATATAGCTATTAACGTTTTTTTGAAATAACAACCAAAAAGGCTTTAGAGCCTTTTCTAACATGTGACTTTTCTTTAGTCCTTTTTTGACAATATTTTGGTAACTTGTGCCCTAAGGAGGATTTTTCCATGAAAATATGCATTTCAAATATATTTTCAATCATGGTGTCGTGGCAAAAAAAAAAAAAAAAAAAATATATATATATATATATGTTTGGGAAAATAACACTTAAATACCATTTGAACTTACAAAACCTCTAAAAAGTCTGTTAACATATAAAAATGACTGAAAGGTAAATGTGGTAGGAATCTGAAAAATTTGTTTATGTATTTTTACAAAAATGCCCCTCATATTTAAATTAAAAAAAGGAAAGAAAGCACCCACGCCAAAGCATTTTGATAAAAATGCACAAACTTAAAAATTACATATTCCAACCACTTTTTTTTTTTTCATTTTCATATGTCAACAGACTTTTTGAGGTTTTGTAAGTTCAAATGGTATTTGAGTTTTCCAATAATTTTTACTTATTTAAATGATATTAAATTAAAAATTTTCAATAAATATGATAAAAAAATTTTAAAATTGAAAATTCATTAATATAATAAAAATTAATAAATTTTATAATATATTGGAAATTTTGAATATATATGTATTAGAATTATTTTTTGTTTGTATAAAAAAAAATTTAGGCAAATATAAATATTCATTCATTTGTTAAAAGAGGGGTGTTTTGGTCGAAAATAATATTTAATAGTGAACTTAACGGTCAATGAACAGTTGGGTTGATGAAATCGAGAATCTCTAATATTTAATGAGGGTTTTGTAATATAAATTTTAATTTCAGTGAAGGTCTATATATATTTTCAAAATAGATGGGGGTTTGCATAATTTAGGTAAAAATAGTCAATGTATTTTACTCTAGTTATAATTAATTTTACTGAGAGTAATATAATTGGATATTTTACTTTAAAAAACTTGCTTTTAAAATAGCAATAATAGTAAACAAATTAAACTAGTCTCTCTTAATATTTTTTAATTTGATGGGCCAAACAAAGCCTTTAATATTATTCAAGAGTATTTTAAATAATTTTTTAAACATTTGTATGTCACGTGAAAAAGTTGTTAGATTTGTTTAATCCATTAATGTTGTTAAGTATTCTAATGAATGGCCATCACTATACATCGAAGCCAAAAAAAAAATGTTAAATATCCAAAGCTGTATAAAACATAAATCATACGGGAATAACTTAAAATTTGATGGTAAATCCTCGTTGACTTCCACTAAAAAAGAAAAGAAAAGAATAATGCTTATAAAGAGGGGGAGGCGATGCTTTCTCTCTAGCAGGTTGTGGTTAAGGATGATCGAAATATCCATGCACTACTATAAAAATCACGGCTTCTGATAAATTGGGCACTACAGAAGCTCGGCACAGATAAATTACGGTTGTAAACCATTATTTATTTTCGGACCTATTATAACAATTGTAATATAACACTCGTTATATATTGAGATGTGGTAAAGCTATATTTTGCATAAAACTATCATAATAAATAACCGTCTCAAGTAAGCGACCATTATAAAACTCTATAACATACATAATGATGCATTTAAAATAACCGTTATATAAAAGTTCAGCATACATAATTGTGGCTATATGACAACCGTTATTTATTTGCTATAAAATGCTAAAAGTTTTGATGAAACAACTGTCATATATAGTGTATAAATATATAACGGTTCTTATTTAATAACCATTAACTTTTGAGGCCTTTTTAAAAAAGGGGGGGGGGTTCTCCTTTCGCCCCCTGCATATAGAACAAAATTTATATTACAGAAGCATTAGGTCCAATGAACTGTAAATAGAGGTCTAATTGATGTTATGAAGAGTTATAACTTATGAAGGTTCGACGATGTTTCATGTTCAATGAACTAATACTTGGGGAAGCCATATGGTTTGAAAGTGTTACATGATAATTATTTCTAAAGATCATTATATTTTGTCTTTGCTAATATAAGAGGTTGAAAATTGAATCGTTTGTAAGTGTTACATGATGATTGTTTCGAAACACTCATAACTTTTATCACTAAATAAATAATTGTTATTAACTACAATCATTAGTTGTATTTTCATGAATTCCGCTCGCAATATATAACGATGCACATAATTAACCATTACATTTAAGCCTTATATATCCTTGTGTAACCCGTCTTGACATACACAATGTTTATTATTTGTAATCATGATATATTAAGCATTATAAAAGCCAAAATCTATAGTGGTGATGTATCTAAAATTCAATTTCCAATCCATCTTTGTTTGTTGGCACGTCAGGGATGAAATCCGAGTTATTCAACAATTCAAGCATTATTTTGTGGTGTTTCTTAAGAATAGTCACGTTCGATCGTTAATCCTTAATCAAGGCACTTGGTTACTTTAAGGATTAACACTTGAAAGTTTTTCATTGGAAACTTGGCATGCCTATTGCCATTGTGCATGTTTGTTTCCAGTTTTTGGTTTCTCCATGGACTATTACGCTGAGCAAGTTGCAAGAATTTCAGGTAATTATATTGGTGCCAATGAGAGTTGGCGTAAATGGTAAGGAACGGGCTCAAGTCCCAAAAGGATAAGAGTTCGATTTCATCTACCGTTGTAAGGGTTCCTTTGGTAGGCGATCTCGTAAGCCCCTTGTAAGTGCTCAAAAAGCCCTGGGGCCGTACCTTGGCCTTAGTGGGGGACCGGTGCCAAAGCCACCTAAAAATTTCTAGTATCAAAAAAAAAAAAAAAAAGTAATTATATTGGTTCATTCATTGAGTATTATTAGTCTTGTTCATATGAAAAAAAGGAGGTGCTACAGTTACGAGGTGCCACACTTGTGTCTTTTTACTTTGATATAATGTTTCATCTTTTTATAAGAATTAAGTATGCGTATTTCATCACATAAAAATTATGCATATAAATCCAATTATTTTTCATCTTATTTACTCTTTTAGCATCATTAGCCTTTGTAACCTTATTCTATTAGCATTCTTGATCCATGTACGAAATCTAATTGTGCTAATAGAGTAAAATTAAATAATTTAATAATGAGAAAAAAAAAAAATATAGCCACTACATCAAAAATTGAAGAAAACCACATGTTTTTTTTTTTTTTTAAAAAAAAAAAATTTATAGAAAGATAAACTTCATTAAACACACAATTAAACGATTATAATAAACTTGGGCTACATTACATCAGCGATGAAAGCAAAACCAAGTAGCACAAGACTGTAATAAAGCAAAGAATCAAACAAACAAAAACTAAAAATAACACACACAAAAGCAGCAAATGGCGTCTACGGACAAGAAGATTCAAAGCCGCCAAAAGGTGGAGAGCCATCAAGAAGATCAGGCAAGGTGAGTCTAGCCCCTTTCCTAAAATTAAAAAAAAAAAAAAAAAAAAAAAAAACTTAAAATCACACACCAAAAAGCAACAAATGGCGTCAGCAGACAAGAAGGTTCACAGCTGCCAGAAGAGAGCCATCAAGAATTGCCAAAAACGCTGATGGAGTCAGGAAGTGTCAAGCAAGATATAACGGAGGGGTGTTGCAGCATGTCTCCAAGAGGACATGGGCCAACCCAAGTGAACCAACTTGGCTTGGAACTAACCATAGAAAGAGAGAGTAGACAAACGAACAGGGTCAGATGCCAGAAACAGAAAGGGACAAACAAACCCAAGCTCCAGCTAACGCAAGAGGAGAAATTGATGGCAAAAGCTACAAACCTGCAATAACACACAAGAAAAAACCATACAATAACATAAAAGAAATCAATGAGCAGCCTGGCAAAAAGAAGCAGCACAGCAAGATGGACCTCTAAGTGGCTGCTGAGAAACTTAGAGCTCCCTAGTAAGATCATCCAGATGTGCATAGCTTTTTGGCACAAGCTCTACTAGAACCCATAACATGAGCATAAAGTTCATCTCGTGGACGCTTCTTGAAGATGGTGAAGAAACATGAACAAAACTGATACAAAAGAAACAGAAAAACAGAACAATTCATTCACCCCAAGGAAAGGACCCAGTACATCATATATATAGGTATACGCTCACGGTGCTCACGTTGGCCATGCCAATTCTCTCTCATCTAACTAACTGATAAGTATTTATTTACTATAATATCCTCTATAGAGAACATGTATATCATTACTCCTCCCCTAAAAAGAATCCTTGTCCACAAGGATTTCATCAGCACAATAGAGAATTGAGGAACTGGTGTTAGATGACAGCAAGGTCCGCCCATGGAGCATCGTCAGGTGGAGTATGATGCTGGATTCTTGATGCTAGCGATACCTTTGAGGGTGGAGGGATTGAGAAAGCCCTCCATGGCGTGAACACTGCCGTCGATCTCCCCTGCTTTGGAGCCCAGTGCATCCTCAAAGGGATCCTCGTCATCATCAACGAGGAGCAGGTAAACATGAGAATCTTGACACCGATGACCAGAGGAGAATTTCGCACGGCACCAGTAGCACAGACCTTGCCAGCGCCGATCATCCATTTCACGCTTGGTCAGCTGGCGTGAAGGTTTCGAAATGGACGCAGAAGAAGGCGTGGGTGATGGAGTCGAAGTGGAGCCAGAGGAAAACGCTGGAGTGGCGGGTTTGGAGAACGAGAGTTGGGACTTTGGGGGATCCGAAAGAAGGGGTGGGTCGGGCCCAAGTTTAGAGCCCATAATCGTAGCAACTCTAGGACCGAATCCGTGAGCGTGCGTAAGAAAGGAGTCGACAATCACGACCTGGGGCATTTTCGTGGAGGGTCCGAATGGTTGCCTCTTGCAACCGAGCCGAGCAAGTGGCGCTGGCAAGTGACGAAGGAGCGAAGTTCAGCACAAACTGACGTATGTCTGGACGGAGACCACCGATAAACAGGTTCACCGCGATGGATTCTGGAACGTCAACCTCAGACAATAATTCATCGAATTGCTTTTCATAATCGGCAACAAGGCCGTCGCCTTGCTGTAGTCTCTTTAAGGCAATCAGAGGATGTTCATCGCGAATGTCGGTGAATTTCGCTTCCATGTGAGTGAAATACTCATCCCAACGTACTTCGGCAAATGAATGGTGTCGCATAAAAGTTTGATGCCATCTAAGAGCATGGCCTTCAAGATGGATGCTCAGCAGACGGATGCGATGCTCCGGTGGAGTGCCGTCGACTTCAAAGAACTGCCTGCAACGGTAAGCCCAGCCGCGGAAAACCGTTCTGTCGAAGCGTGGAAATTCCACACGGCTTTGTTTGGTGGGAATGAAGTAGGAAGAAGCGTGGGGTGGATGCTACGGTGGCGGAAGTGGTTCCTGGAAGGTGCCGAACGTCGGAAGACGTGAGTGTACAGTGGAGCTAGAACCTCCATTGCCATTGCCAGTGGAGTCGAGAGGTTGCGTCCCAATAGCAGAGTGAACTTTTGGTGGGGAAGAAAATCAGGAATTGAGCTTTTGCAGAAGCTCGTCCAACCGCTTCTGCATAAACTCCTCCAGTCACGTTGCCGTCAGTTTGAGGTCGGCGATATCCTGTGAGCTTTGTTCGAAGCGGGCGTGCATCGTGGTGCTGAGCGACTCAAGGCGGTGCTCTAACTCCCCCAGGCGGTCCTGTGATCTGGTGTTCGGCGGTGCCATGGCCAGACAAGGAAGCTCTGATACCTTTGATACGAAAGAAACAGAAAAACAGAACAATTCATTCACCCCAAGGAAAGGACCCAGTACATCATATATATATAGGTATATGCTCACGGTGCTCATGTTGGCCATGCCAATTCTCTCTCATCTAACTAACTGATAAGTATTTATTTACTATAATATCCTCTATAGAGAACACGTATATCAGATAACTGGACATGGAAAGTATAGAATTGCTCCTTAAATCCCAAACAACAATATGAAGCAGATTGAAGTGGCCTCAGGAGATTCCAAGAACGGTAGAAGGCATGAAAACTCCTGAAAATTCTTGAGCGAGAAAGAGAAGCAGTATCATTGCTCAGAGTAAAAGCTTAGTTCGTTTTGAACTAAACGAAGGAAAGTCAGATTGAGATTGCTTTTGTTTGCCAACTGCCGTAAAAGAAGAGATGCTAGAAGATGATGGTTGAGAAAAAGCCTGCTGTAGAGACGATGGTGTTGTGCTTTCACTTGACTGAGGAGCATTAGGTCCTAAAGGAGAATCTTCCGGAGTATGAGAATTATTGGGAGAAGCCACATGGTCCGGTCAAGACTCAGAAAAAGAACAAGAGTTAGAGTTCGGAGACGAAGCCCATAAGTGAAACCCCAAAGTCCGATTCAAACAATATAAACCATTGTTGAACGTGAAACGACCAGAAGCCGAATTTAATCAACGTCACCGCCTTAGGACAGTCCCTTGGTAAAGCCCCACTACGGTACAATGCATGCAGCAACCACCAAAGTGCTCATACTGGACTGGAGTTGAAAACTAAGAATAGAAGGCAGTGAAATGCAATCTCACAATATAAATTTAATCCGCAATCCACTTTGAGATTGATGGCAAGTCTGATCATAATCAACAGCTTCCCCAAATAAAGAACCAATCATATAAGCCACCTCCCTTGTGTAATAATCTAGAGGAAGCCCAAGAATTTGAAGCCAAGCCTTATAAAATGAGAAAGACACATGAGAAATAGGAGTTTTCAGGTGTCCATACAGAGACTGCTGCCACAAGATTCTAAAGAAGCCAAGATCCTTGACAGATAACAACCATTCGATCTGCAGAACTCTGGAAGTGAAGAACTAAGTAGTTGGGCGTTGTTGAATGACTCGTACAGGAGCTTGAAGATACTAATGAATATTCATCAAAGCTTGGATTTTCGAAACATGAATACATCTAGGACTTACGATTTTGGCAAAGAGATAATAATTAAGACAATAAGGTCAAGCCGACAATCTCATGATGCCAGGAAAAAAAACGCAAATCCCAAAAGAAAAGCAGGGGAAGTAGGAAAAATCAGAAGAGAAACCAGATTCAAAGATGTAGAAACGGCAGGTATAAGCGATCAATGGCAAAGCAAGCAATAGAGAAGCGATCTTCCTGGCCAAAACAGACAGAGGCACCTTTAGAAAGATAGAAAACTCTCCACCAACTCTGTCCCAGTAGTGACTGTACCAAAGAAAACCACATGTACCTCAAGAATAAATTTCCATCCAAAAGCAAATACAACCATTTAAATCGTTGGGTTAATAGATAATTTCTTGAGCGAAAAATTTTTCATAGGCAAAGTTCACTTTCATGCACCTATAATAACCATCACAATTTGGATCAAAGACAATGGATCTAATTTATTTTAAATAAAATCCCAAGTTTGAGCGTTACAAGTATTACTTAAAAGGATCATAAGAACTACCCCCTGTTTAAAACTGAAAATATTTGAATCTTAACCGATAGGTTGAACCAAATTTCATATGGTTGTCACCCAAAAAAAAAAAAAAAAAAAGTAGCCCCGCATAGCTATCGATAGAGAACAATACCAGCTGAAACATAAAGCCACACATAAAACCACTTCATATTTTCATAGATTTTATTACCACTCACTTCCAATCTGATTACAAAAACCCAAAAAATGATGAACAGTTAAGAAAATAAAGTATCAAAACATGTATGGGCCACAGAAATCTCACTAAGTAAAAATGAAACAATCTGTTTTACACAAAAGGGGGTTTACTATTCTCTAGTAGAAGATAAATTAACAGGTAATTGAGGACTAGCAAGAGATATCTCATCATCTTGAAACCTGCTTGGCTTCTATGTCCTGAAGCCTTAGTGTAACCGCTCTCTTGTGGGCTTCAAGCCCTTCAACTTCGGCCATGGTTTCTACATATGGTCCAAGGTTTCTAAGACCTTCTTCTGTGAGAGACTGAACAGTAATGTACTTGAGGAAAGAATCCAATGACACGCCACCATACATCCTCGCATATCCATATGTGGGAAGCACATGGTTTGTTCCACTTGCATAATCACCAACACTCTCCGGTGTCCATGGCCCTAAGAACACTGAACCTGCATGCAGCAGAGGTAATCAGTTCTATGTTCTCGTGAAAAATGAATCAGAGATGAAGTTTTGAAGGTGACATTTTACTTTTCTTTTTTAATGCATCTGAAAAGGAAGGAGAATCGCAACCATAGTCGAATTCAGATCCCCTGAAGTACTTCATTTTGGAAAAGTAGAGAGAGATCTGAAACGAATGGTGAAGCCCACCTATGAACATATGATCCAACAACATTCTTCTTGTCTCTCTCTATTGTCCCATAAAGTACAATGGGCGATCTAAATTCCTTTCATACACCTCTCACAAACTCAGGAAAAAATTAATTAACAAAAAAAAGGATCCAAATCTTGACCAGTTGACCCCTGCTATTTGGAGGCTCACTATTGCAAGCAGGACTAAGCTGTTTTCCTAAAAGGGCCAGAGAAATAAGACTGCTTGAGAGAGACAAAGACTTCCAATTTGGTCATTCAAAGCTTAGCCACTCAACATCATCAACGTCAACCCACATATTAGTTTATTGTTACCCATGACATCATAGCCTGTGCTGTGCGGTTGTGCATGAGAACTCTCTCTAAGTGGTAGGTTGCGGGTTCAATCGCGCTTATAACCTTAGGTTGTTAGTGTGCACCCCTTTAACTCAAAAAAAAAAAAATTTAGTGTTCAGTTTTGGATGGAAATGGGTTGCACAAGCAACACTGTCAGTATTTTAATAATCAAGGAACCAAATCATAAACAATGATCTCCCAAGGATTGAATTGAAATACCAAGTGTAAGGTTTTCCTTGATTCAATTGGATTGAATCATCATCTTTATCATATTATTGCAATGGAAGTTTGGGATACTCCCAAACCTTCCGCAAGAAATGCAATCTTTCAGAAAGACCATTAGCGTTTTGATGAACATGAGATTTGTATACAAAAATTTATCCATTACTGCCACACAAAATGTCTGTTCTCGTTTCTTCACTTTCTACATCAGAAAATATAAAAGCAAAATTAAGGAAAATGTTATACCTGCATTCTCAATAAAACTTTCCCACTTCTCTGCATCCTTTACATTGATAATAAGGTGTTCAGGTGCATATAAGTTTGAGAAAGTAATTGCCTGGAAGATCCAAAAACAAATACTATTTCTTAGCTCCTTGAAACTTATTGATGAGCTGAACTTTAACCAGCTAGAGGGAAACTATAACTTAGGTGAAAATGTTATGTTGCAGAGGAGAGAAATTGCAATTAGGACAACATTAGCATTTATTGCTATCATATCGTATACCCCCATTGGCAATAGAAGAGTTGAACAACAGACAAACCTCAAGCATATCGCGTGCATACACAATAAAACTGTGGCTCAAGGCTTTAGAGGCGAAATCTCCTCTCGGTAGACTGTAGCACTGCTTGCTGAGTTCTTCCAGTATAGCATCCAAATCAACACCATCTCCAACAATTACAAGAACAACCTGACTGTCAGGACCATGCTCAGCCTGAAAATTCATAAGTTTGTTGTGGACATGTTGTACAAGAATGCCAAAAGATCTCTCTTGTTAAGCAGGAAATAATCTAGAACATTAAGTACCAGAGTCAAGTTTTAAGTAGTATGTAACCCATTGGTCTGAAAGCAAATGGATCTCTTTAACAAGAGTAGGATTAATATGAGAAAGGTATTATACACTACATCAATTAACAAATCCTTTGGTACAATACTCCATTCACTATTATATTACCTGTGCAACATATATATATATATATATATAAATGATGGGTCCATTCCCACCCTTAAAGCTAGTTGTTGAGGTGGGCGAAACAACCCACTTAAATACCCTATTGGGCATCCCATACTACTCAATGTGGGACTTAGAATCCAATGCTACCAAGTCTCCATTAATATCTAAATTTCAATCTCTTCTTTTTTAAATTTCATTCTTTTCTTCGTTTTGTTTTGAATGCATACAAAGAAATATAAGGCCAGAAGTGGTCGTTACACAACCTTACACATTGAAATTTCAACCACGCCAGCATTTATGTCCAAAGCATACTAATGCAAACAAAAAGTTCCTTTTCCTCAATTAAGTGGTCCATAAATCTATCAAGGAAAGGCCTATTCATTGGTCTTTCCTATTGAATAGGTTAAGGTAAATGAGAGTAGCATAAGAAAATCACAAGATTTTGCGGGTTTTTAGTTTGGATATAGGCTAAACCATGGTTCAAACAAATACAGACATAAGGTCTGGATTGAAAGGAAGAACCCAGATAAGAGATGCTTAAGTCAGTTCTCAAGACTATACAATTTTTTTATCATTGGAAAAGGACAAGCAACTGGCTTGAAACAAAGTTCAAAAAGATGAAGGACCGAATCAAAAGCTCAAGCACAAAATTTCACGTCATTAAGCTCTATTGTGTAAACTATCACCCAAATATAAACTCAACATCCTCAATGATGTCTCACAATAAATCTACAGCTTTTGAATTCAAAAAAGTTATCCTCCACTGAAGCTGTATCTTTGAGGATCCACAACTTATTCTATTAAAATACAGATGAAAAAGAAGAATCAACATCAGAGACCATTTGAATACTGAAAAGAAGATAACATTACATAACCAAATTGTCAAGCCTAAAAATAAGTGTGACCATGCTTTGTATCCTAACCTTCCAGAGTCCCTGAGGAAACATGGTTATGAACAATGATAAACAAATAAAGATGAAGAAGAAAGAGGATGGAAGAAAACTGTGGGAATATTATGGATTATTTAGATTAATAATTATCTTATTATTAAGTTTGATATTTATTATATCTTAGGATTATATATAAATATATTATATCTCAAGATTAGATATATTATTTTGATTAACTTTGATTTGATTAGATTAAATTAGATTTTAGGGTTAGCTCTAGGTTTGCCTGTATAAAAGCCCATATGTACTCTCTTTTATTCAGAGACCCAAATTGTCCATAAAAACTTAGCTCATGACTGTTAAAAGAGGGAAGGCTGTGCGATTGAGTCATCTCTTAACAGAGGAAATCATCCGCAATGTGATAATGAAGACTCAAATTTGATGTGAACAACAATGACCCTCAACCTTTGCTTGAGCTAAAACTAGGGCCACAAAGGGCACTTATGTAGTCTACTTTGCAGCACTAAAATTAGTTCATTTTTCTCTCTAAGATTGTCCTAAACTATTAATATGAATGGATAATGTTTTGTAGAGCAAAAAGAAGCATTTCAAAATCTAGCAAACCTGTGAGAGTAAATCAGCAGCTACATGGCCAGGAATCGCATGCTTGTCTGCAATGACCAAAACTTCAGATGGACCAGCTGGCATATCAATTGATATCATGGCTTCACTGTTCTGCAGGAAATTTTAATGAGCAAAAAATTAAAGCTAAAACACAAAAACCCTTTACAAAAAATATTGGAAACAGATTCAAATATTAAACGAAAACTTCTTTACTTGCAATATCATTTTCGCTGCTGTCACATATTGATTTCCAGGGCCAAAAATCTTTTCAACCTGCAAAATTTTAGAAATAAAGTCACATATTTAAAAATTGAGATGAAAATTTTTAAGTATATAGCACTTGTTGGAAAGTAAAAAAGAATCAAATTTTAGTTTCTTTTCTGTCACTATATTATATAAGCTATAGAAAGTCAATCTTCAAGTCATGGCTTATGTAGCTAATGAACAGATTTCGCGCTAATTGGTTCTGTGTGATTCCATGCCCAATGGTTGCTGTATCAACTCTTTTAGCTCCATGCCATTTCAAATCTTGAGTTTTTTCATCCATTCAAATCAGTACATAAGCATTTCTATGAGTTTATAATATAGAATTTAAAACAAGCCACAATTTATAAGCCATAAACGGCAATTAATTTCTCAAATCCTGTGCAACACACAGGGAAATATGCCTAATTTAATTAACAATTACGATGAACAAATTCTGGTAAAAAATCCCCCTTGGTCACTAAATATTCATCAGGCTGAGTATTACGGATGAAAACAATTCTGAACATACTCTAATTTCCCAATAACAGGAAATTCAATAGTCATAGCCTATCACTAGGTAAAGTCCAAGAAATCAGACCATGAAGGTGCACCGATATCAAAATGGGATATACAAGATAATAAATTTATCCTATGAGAATGCTTATATTATGCAAGAGAGATGTGCACACATCAATGATCTCAAGAATTTCTCCCATTTATTATATTTTTATTCCATCCTTCTTAGCGTTATTTCTCTTTATTTTATTTCTTTCATATTACTAACCATAGCTGGTCATTAGGTTAGGAAGATTTTTCTTTCATCTTTTGCTGATTTGATGAGATAGTTGTCTCCTCCTTCCCATTTATATTCAGCTTAATCCCAAGGAATAAAGGAAAGCAATTCATATTATTTTCTCGTTCCTTTTTCTCCCTCTTCTTAAGTTCTAACATATCAAATCATGAACGTTCAATAAAGTCAGAATGATTAAATAGAAAACACATAATTAATACAAGAAAACATTAAGTAATAGTATAATAAACCTCCATTTTATGACTATTAATTGATAACAACGAATTGAAAGGAAAAGCCTAAAAGAGAGATGAGTGGAGGGCAGTTAGCCACCTTGGGACAGGACTCTGTTCCCCAAGCCATGGCAGAAATAGCCTGATATGGAGAAAGAAAGTCATTGTAACTGTTACTCAACTTATACCATAAAAATAGAAAAACATACATCTAAATCTGAGCATATCAGCCTCAAATAACACAACCATTCAGGGGTTATGTTACATTACTTCAAACCTGAGCTCCTCCAGCTTTGAGGATGTGCGTCACTCCAGCCTTCTTTGCACAGTACAGTACCTCCTACAGGAAAACCTTCATCAGAACTAAAATAAAGTCATACTGATTCTTTCCCTCAATATAGACAACTACCTTGCATATATTTCCATCCTGAGTTGGTGGAGTTGCAAGAACGACAGTTTTACATCCAGCAATCTGTGCAGGCTGGTATAAAAATATGTCATCAAAATCTGGAATGACGTATATTGATAATCACAATAGAAGTTACAGGATGACGAAGAATTATTATTAAGTATGACGAAAAATCTAAGAAACTTACAACTGAAAGCATCAGCGCAGTTGAAGGTAATACTGCAGTTCCTCCAGGAACATAAAGACCCACAGAATTTATGCTTCTAGCAACTCGCTTGCATTTGACTCCCTAACATTATCAGAAACCTCAAAAGGTCACATTGATACACTGAGTAATGCTGAGAACCCAGAAAGAACATACATGGAGGCATATTAAAGAAATAACTAGACGTACACAAGCAAACAGATGGAAATAGAGAAGATAAGAAAAGAGATACAGAATATCTTGATTGGAAAGGATATTCCATTATTTTCATCTTCTATTACTATCTAGCTTTCCCTGGATAGTGTCATGCACCCACTTAAAACAAAAAAAAAATTATCACCAACATATATTAGATGAATACTATCCAGCCATTAAAACTTGCAATTCTCTACAATACTATCCAGTCATCAATGGGTCCAAGATGAGTCACTCAAATTTCATTTAGCACAACGTTGGCACATCTGCACTCAGGTTTGTGCTCCCAACCAAACGCACAAAAAAAAAAAAAAAAAAAAAAAAAAAAAAAAAAAAAAAAAAAAAAAAAAAGCTTTACATACTTTCATGTTCTCAACAGTTTTCTCAGTAGACTTCTGAGCAGCATGAAATGCATATATATTTCTGTAGGCAACATCAAAAGCTTCCTTAACATCTGAATTGAGCTGCAGAAAAGGGAAAACATAACTTTAAATACTGTTCCAATCAATTAGCATGCTCTCTAAAGAGAAAGGAGATCATAATAAAGGCTTTGACAAAATCCCAATGAAAGACTTTAATAAGGATGCATTTTCTAATAGACATACCACAGGGTCTGAAAGCTCTGATACATCTTCAACTATTTTATCAAGTTCTACTTTGTCAAATCTTGAAGTATACCTACAAAAAAAAGTACCAAAAACTTGACGTTTTAGTCAATACAAAAGATAATCTGAAAGATGCAAAAGGGCAATTCAATAGTAGAAAAAACACTAGCATAAATTTTTTTATAAAAAATAAAAAATGAAAGATAGACACCAAATATCAACAAATTTCAAAGGAATAAGAAGCAAGAAGCCCCAACTCTTTAACCGCAGCATCGCCTCTTTTGTGGACATCATCAACAATGGGATTTACCTGCACAACATGAATTTTTACAGTCAACCAAGGACCACTTTAGTGATATTGATTTATGACAAGATTTTTTTTTTTTTTTTTTCGTGGTGGGGGGGGGGCTAAAAAGTAGATGAGAAGCCTCTAGAGGATGAAAAAGAACAACTTGTGCTTACCACACTGAAAATGGAAGAGAAATCTATGCGAGGGCGAGTCTTAAGGTTCTCAACCTCTGCCTGAGTAAGCTCTGATAATCTATATGGCTTCATCGAACACTTTATGCGGTGATTTGTGAACACTATCAATAAATGCAACATAATCCCATAAATTAAAGTTTGAGGGGGGAAAAAGATGGTGGAAGATTTCATCTATCTTAACATTACAATGGGCAGTTTATGCACTTATTTCTCCTAAATATATAGAAAACTATACTGATAGTGTGAGTGCTATAAGTGAATTATGTTAAATTTTTGCAGCCTATATACAAGAATTTGGAGGAAGTATATCATAAATTCCTAAAAGTATTACAGAATGACTATTCAAATTTAATTTTATTGATTTCAATCGGATGGCTCCAACATCCAGAAATGAACAGACTCATAACCTAAAACTGTGAATTGATGTACCAGCTGGGGCACGATGACATTGTAGAAATGTATTTCTGGAAATGCCAGTAAATTGAAAATGGCCAGCACGGGATGGCCTGATCAAACAGCTGCTCCCATTAAAAAGTAAAAGCTGAGCTTCCATCATCACCTTCAATAATCAGGCAACAATTTTCACTACAGAATATGGTGATCATAAAAAGTAATTAAATTTAGCCTCTCTTAAAAGTACTAAATTAAGGAGCTCAATGGCATATATAAAAGCAAATACAGGCAAAAAAATTGCAGGCGTTGTCAGCTAGAGGTAACCCACCTCAAATCTTCCTTAGGACATCCAGACCCAAAAGAGATTTCATATCAGCTTAAATTTATAGCTCTCGAACCAAAATAGGTTGTCTCATAAATGGATAAATCGTAAACTTTGGGGTTGGAAGCAAGAGAGAACTAACCTCAAATTTTTGAATCGGAAGGTTGGAGCTGTCAGTTTCAATGAAGTGAAGTCGAGCCTGGAAATGTGGGGCTTCAGTACAGGGCTCCCTTGTCCTCAATCCTACTCCTCGCTCCTCACAAAGTCAAAAAAAAAGAAAAAAGGGGGTAAATTTTGTGTGTTTTTCTTTATTTGAAAGAAAACTAACGCAAAGAGTCAAATGACTAAATTATTGAAATCAAAATATAATCTGTTTAGTTTGTTCAAACAAATGAAAATAATGAGATAAAAATAATTAGTTATAAAATCATAGTTATGAACCGATCAAGCTAGGTCAACCCGGAACCAAGCAAGCCGGGGCATGAAACCGGTTTGGTCAGTTCATAAACATGTACTGTAGCCCGGTCTCAATTAGGACAAGTTGTTGGGTTGACCTGATTGCTTTAAAAGAAATTAAAATATTTTTTTTTGAGGTATGAATTATAAATGACAATTTCACTAGAAATTAATAATAAGTTTTGTATTGATAACTATTAGTTTAGTTATTAAAGATTTATAGGTAGGAATATTTTGTTATTATTTATCTATTTTGATAATTTGCTAGAAAGAATATTTAGTGATTATAAATTATAGTGTTATTGGATGGTAGGCTAATATTATGACATCAACATATCAAATAAATTGTAAATAATATTGAATAAGTATATTATTATCTTATTAGTTATTTAAGGTATTGAATTGATTTTGGATGAAATGATATTATGATGGGAATTTAAATTATTTTTTAATTTCTTATCCTCACCGATCTAGCCTACGGGTTGACTCTAATTTGACCTATTGACTCTTGATCTAATACCTCAAATGGGTCAATGACTGATCCTAATTTAATAACATTGATAAAAACTATGGATAGTTTATTAAATATACTTTTAAAATTTTAACGTGAGAATTATATTATTAATACGCTAAAATATACTTTTGGTTTTTAAATTTAGACAAGTTCCATTTTAGTCATTTAACTTTTAAAAATGTGTTATTAATCCTTTTAAGTTAATACTAATTAACTTCACCAACAGAAAATGTTGTTAGCAAATTTATAATATCGGCTCAACTTTAACTTCACTTTTCAGAAGATTGATTTTAAATTTAAAATAGAAAATTAATTATATTAAAGAATTAAAATTTGGACATGTCAACATTTAAAATTTATTGACTCATCATTTTTGTTTGGTGAAGTTAATTGTGACATCAACTTAAAAGGACTAAAAACATATTTTTCAAAGCTAAGATATTAAAATGGAACATCATCTAAATTTAAATAAGCAAAACTATTCTTTAACCTTACTAATATTTACAAAGATTAATAAAATTAGTTATTTTGTAAAAGAATGTGTGTTGATTTTCCTAAAATATCTCTTATGATAACCACTCTTCATTCATAAATACTCTCTCTTGTCTGATTTACAAAAGGATCATAGTTACATTAAGTTTTTTATATCCATTATATTAAGTTCTCCAAGTATATATGATCATTTGCCTTATTTTTTCATATGGGTTTATTGTTAAATGATAATAATTCAAACTTAGGGTACATGGTTACATGTTAATAAAGAGCTTAACAAAATAGAAATAGGAAACTTGACCTAAGTGTTCTCTTTAATGAAAAAAGTTTACAAAGAAAATTATAAATTTGGGAAACGACAAATTGAATAACTAGTCTATATGGTAGAAACCTTCATTTCAAAAAAAAAAAAAAAGAAAAAAAAAAAGATAGTCTGTATGATATATAGAAACATTCATCTATAAATAAAATAAGGCAAAATGAAATTACAAGTCCTTATAATGTTGACCAATTTTTTCATTGTGTACCTATAATTTCTTTTCTTTTCTTTTCTTTTTTTCTTGATAAAGATAATTTTTTTTTTTTTTTTTATTGAGTCCTTATACTTTTAGTTATTTTTAATCAGAAATTTAAATTAATTATATAATTAATAATTAAAAAATAAATTAATATAATTAGAATAATTAAGCATAATTATATCCTTAAAAATTTTATTATTATTCAAACTTTATAATTGTAAAAATAAGAAAAAAATTAGAAACTTTGAAAAAATAAATATATAAGGGCCTAATGAAAAATCAGATAAAATTTAGAAGCACTTGATAAAAAGAGGAAAACTATAGAGACTTAATTAAAAACAAATAAAAATGTAAGGACATGATAAAAAGAAAAAAATTAAAAGGACCTAATTAAAAATTGGTTAAAACTATAAGACTTTCAGATTAATTATCCCAAAAAATAAACACATTCTTTATGATAAAGTTCATAATTTATTAATTCTTTTAGAGCCATCAAAGTAAGATACATAAGTTAAATAAGCTAACCCATCATGAGTTACGATTTAAATGGATTATCTCATTCAATTCATTTTGTTTTAGAAAATAGAAAAATCAAACTTAGCTCATTATAAGTTACTCCCTCCGATTCTAAATATAACTTTTTGGAGAGATTAAGGAAGCTAATTAAATTAGTTGACTTTTTTTTTTAATAAACTAATATATAATCTAAGGATACACTGAAATGATAAGTTATTTAATTATATATATATGACTTTTTTTTTTTTGTATCATTAAGTTATTTATATATTATGTTTATTAGTCATTAAAATAATTAGTTTTTTGAGGGAAAAAAATATAAATATAAATATGGTAAAATAATTTAATTAATTTCATTAATCTTTCCACACAAAAAAATCAACTATTTCTTATATTTATGACGGGAAAGAGTAATAGGTTTTTTAAAAAAATGGAAAAAATAAAATTTATTTAGCCATAATCAAAATTTCAAATTGAACAAATATATACGCAAAAGTTGTCCTTTGGTTTTCTAGTTGTATATAAAGTTTTGTTTGATTTCTTAGTTTATAAAGTATATTTTCAATCTGAAATGATTATTATTATTTTATTTTTTGATAAAAAATGATGATTTTTACTATGCAAATCATTACTATTTTTTTAAAAAAGTTTAACTCAATACATGTTTGAATTTGTAAATGTTTTGTTAACATTTATACTTATAATATTGACATTTTTTTATTAATAATGTTAGAGTTAAGAGATTAAAAATATATCATGCAAAATTATAAAACCAAAATGAAACAATTTGTAAAGGTAAAGAAACAAATGTGCACTTTTTTTTTTTTAGAAATACAGGCAAGCCGGAGCTTGAAAATATGAGTTATGGGCTAGACTATGATATACTAGCCCAATAATACATCAAACTAGTAAACGAACTAGGCGCGACATATCAATTGATCTTTCAGAACCATATCCAGACATCCCGTAGGAATTGTCGTAATTAATAACACGTCTGTATCACCATCAGCATTGTGGCCTTCCTTGGCTATAAAATGTGCACTTTTGCCCCACCCCGTGCGTGACGTGCATGCTATATATGCAAGGTGATGTCTTTGTAATACCTAATTAAAGACATCTTCAAAATGTTATAAAACCAACAGCTGTGATAACTTCATTGGTCAAAGAAAGTGTTAATTTGTAATTCAATTTACAAGACAAACTTTATTCTATATTTAGGATCAGAGATAATATAAGCTATTAAAGCTATGTTGGTTCATGAAAACAATAAAAAAAATGTTTTATTAGTTGAAGAAATAAAGGATTATATTGCTTAAAAATACACTAATTCAAGAAGTCACTTCATCGAATCAATTATTTGGATGATATCAAAACTTGTAGAAAGATTGTTTTTACCAAGTCTAATGCAGTATTTTATGACAAAACGATCAAAGTTCAAGGCATACATGAAAGACTTGGAACTTCAGAGTTTAAATAAAGAGTTTTAAGAAGCTTTAGGCCATATTTGTTTTTGTTTTCAATTTTTTTCCTCAAAACAATTTTATAAAATTGTTTTTCAAAAAAAAGTTAAGTTAAAAAAAAAAAAAAAAAGGAGAATTTAAATAGTTGTTTTAAAATATTACATTTGAAAACTTAAAGCAAAATTTTCTTTAAAATAATTTTTCTTATAGCATCAACTTAGAGGTAACAAAAGTGAGGAAAAGAATTGTTTGATTCACTCACTTTATATAATTGATATTCTTTTTTATAATTAATACCTTATTAGATTGATGCAATAGCTACCATTATCTTACAAGGTGAGACTGGTTACACGAATCACACGATACCATTAAGCTTTATGGTGACGTGGTGTAACATCCCCAATTTTCATGTAAATTAATTAATGAAATATATGAATTTCTCACTAAGTAGTGGTCAATGGTATATTTTTTTCGACAAAATAAATTAATTATTGAAATATAATATATATATATATATATAATGAGGAATTATTTGAAAAGGTGGCAATTAAATTTGGTTATGGATAATTTAATATAAGTAATGTTAAAGGAGCTAAAAATATTTTTCCTCATTATTTCTATAATTTTTCAAATAAAAGGAGGGGGAAATTTTGACGAAAAAATCGTAGAGTTTCAATATAAGTCTAAATTGCCTTTGAAAGGTAGACATTAAATGAGACTTAATTAATTAAGAGGAAAATTGTGTACATCAAATAAGGCATGGAAGAAGCTGAACATGTTGTACGAGTAAGGGAAACAATATACAATATATTATTATACTCCCTCAAAAATCCCAGCATGTGTGGATGAAGCTAAAAAGAATGGAATATATAAATAATAATCCCAATTCTTTTAACACCGTCGTACCAGGGAGCAAATGGGATATATTGGATAGACAATGTCATATTGGTTTAGAAAAGAAGTAGTGGCCCACGTGGAGAAAAAAAAAAGGGAACACAAATAAATTTTTTTTCCTCCAAAAATTCATTGCATCTGGAGAGAGGGAGAGAGTGGAATAAGGAAATACTTTTTTCAAGTCTCCAAGTATCTGACGTATGAAAGAAAAAGGTTTCATGGATGAGACAATGCAATTTAATTAAGGAAGGAGAGTGGGAGTATCACGTGGGCTTGGACATTTTTTTTTCTTTCAGAAAGGATACTTTGCATTACTACTAAAGTTCAAACAGAGGAACAATTACAATGAGACTGAGGGTACAAGAAATGTAAAGACTAACCAGAAACAATAATAGCAGATAGCAGCAAAGAAAACAGGAGTAACAATAAACTACATACGACTACTCTAGCCTGATGAAGCGATCAAAAAAGCCTCTAAATCAGCCACCAGAAGAGAAGGAAACAGACATAATAGGATAAGTCTCCGGAGCATCCAAGGTTAGAAGGGACAATAAAGGAGGTGATGGTTGATTAACCCATCCAACCGGGCACACCTCCTTATAAGCATATGTTGCAAGAAGATCAGCAACTCTATTCCCCGCGCGGGGTAAAACAAACGGAAAATCCAACCTTATTTGAAAGGAGACAAATAATATCATGAATGAGACCCCTACACCGCCATTCGCATAATTCAGTAGACTTAGCTTCGATACAGGAAATCAAAAGAAGACAGTCAGATTCAAAGATTACCTCCTCATGCCCCAAATCCATTGCCAACATCAGGGCCCTTTTTAGCGCGAGAGCTTCTGTCATGACCACTGATATAGACTTTAGTTTATCCACAAATCCCCACTTGAAGGCACCAAAATGATCCCGACAGACCACTCCTATGGCAGCAGCGTCCTTCCCGACAGTAAATGCACCATCAATATTCAGTTTCAAACACCCAGCCCTCGGTGGTTTCCAGCAAACATTACTAATACTTGGTCCTCTCATAGAGTCCAGAGACTGTTTTTCCTTATCCAAATGATCCCAGACCTCCGTATTACTTCTAACAGCCGAGTCAATTACAGCACAGGATTTGGATTTATGTCATTGAACACCTTATCATTCCTACTCTTCCAAATCAACCACAAGAGCCAACATATCAGAGAGATGTCCATGGCGGAAATGGATTCAGATTATTAATCTGTAACCACCAGGCCGTGAAGTTCTGGACATTTGAATAATCAATTCTGGCTCCTAAAGAGCTCCCGAACCACACACAGCGAGTCCATTGACATTGAAATAGGAGATGTTCAATACTTTCTTCAGCAACAAAGCAGATTGGATAGCAAGTAGTCCTAGATCTCCTCCTATTATACAATTCAGCGTTAGTGGCCATGACCTTGTTTAGAAGGCGCCACACAAATTGCCTCATACAAGGGATGGTCTTAATCTTCCAGACTGACTTCCAGCCTGTTGGGGGGACAATGATCGATGTCCCAGCTTTATGAGTGTAAGCCGAGGGAGTAGACTTTTGACTTTGGTATCCCCTCTTAACATTGTACACACCGTTGGTAGCCTTAGTCCACACAAGACGGTCAGCCAGTCCATTACCAGGAATCGGAATTGACAGAATAGCCTCCACTACATCAGCTGTTACATACCTTACTAAAGATCCAAGAGCCCAATATCCCTCCACAATTAAATCGCAAACACGCCATTATGAAATTCCCAACTCCTTTGCATTAGGCGGCTTTGTCAGGCTGGATAACCCAGGGATCCAAGCATCATCCCAGACGCGTATGCAGTGACCAGTACCTACATCCCACCTCAGATCTTACTCTAAAAATTCACGCCCATCTATCAAACTTGACCAACACCACGACGCTTTATGTCCCTTACCCACCTCAATAAATTCTGACTTCAGAAAGTAGACGCTCTTGAGCACTTTAACCCGCAAATCATTCGGCCTATTCATCAAGCGCCAGGCAGATTTAGCTAACAAAGCCTTGTTCATTGTTACCAACTCACGAAATCCCATCCCCCCTTGATCTTTGTTTAACGTCATATAGTCCCAGGCCTTCCAATGCATACTACTACCGAATGCATTTCCGTTCCACCAGAAAGTCGCAACCAAGCTTTGAATTTCTTTACAAGTTTTAAGTGGTAATTTAAAACAATTCATCAGGTATAGCGAAATCGCTTGTATAACAGCCTTAATAAGAACTTCCCTACCAGCAGATGAGAGAAAATTCTGTCCCCAACTCTGAAGCTTATTCGCTATACATTCACGGATATAGGCTAGTGCTTGTTGTTTTGTATTCCCCCATACACTTGGAATCCTGAGGTACCGCCCTGGATCCTCAATTGAAGGGATATGTAAGATACTGCCCACAGCCCTTTTAACCTCATCCGGCGTATTAGCTGAAAAAGAATAAACTTGAATTTTCTAGGCTAATGACCTGCCCAAACGCCTCACAATAGTGTTTTAGAATCTTGGCCAGATTGCCACAATTCTCACTGTTGGCACACATGTAGATTATGGCGTCATTCGCGAAAAAATTGTGGGTGAGTACCGGACAACTTAGGCTCAACTTAATACCTTGTAACGCTCCAGATTCTTGCTGCTTGGTGATCATGGCCGATAATGCTTCAGAAACCAGTAGAAAGAGGTAGGGTGATAAAAGATCACCCTACCGCAGACCCCTTCCTGGAGCAAAGGAGTTGACAGTTTCCCTGGAGAGGAAAATATTCAACCTAACAAATCTCACACACTTCATAACCAGCGCAATCCATGATGAGTCAAAACCAAAGCTCCTCAATACACCTTCCAGAAATTCCCATTCCACTCGGTCATAGGTCTTGCTCACATCCATCTTGAGAGCAAATTCATACTTATCCCCTGATTTCTTCCTCCTCAAATAATGATACACCTCATGTGCGATGACTATGTTGTCTTGGATACATCTACCCGGGACAAAAGCACCTTGAGTGGAGGAGATGCATTCATCCAATAACGGCTTCAACCTGTTAGCCATAATCTTCGAGATGATTTTATATGAAAAATTGCACAAGCCTATGGGCCTAAACTGAGATACATGTTCAGGCCGATGCACCTTTGGAAGTAGCACAAGATTGGTCTCATTAATGGGATCAAGGGCCAAGTTACCTGCAAAAAATTCCATCACCATGGTACATACGAATTACTCACTTTTGACCATGCATTATGGTAAAACATTCCTAAAAAGCCGTCAGGCCCAGGTGCCTTCGAGCTACCCAGATCAAAAACTACCTTCCTGATCTCCTTGCTAGTGACTGGCCGAGTGAGAACCCTATTCATCTCCGGGGAAATCTTGTTATCAATACATGCCAAAATAGTATCCATATGATTCGCGCTAGCTGAGGTAAAGAGTAAATGGAAATACTTTGCAATATTATCCGACACTTCAGATTTTTCCAGCAACCACCTGCCTTCATCGTCCTTGATACTAGTGATGCAATTCCACTGCCTTCTCTTGACGGTAGACAAGTGGAAGAAGCGTGAATTTCTATCCCCACCGCCAACCAATTTACTCTCGATCTTTGCCACCAGAACTTTTCTTCTTGCACCATCACCCTTTCAATGGCTATCTTCACTTCATTTATCTTCCTTACCACTTCAACAAATCTGTCCCTATGCGTCAGAATGTCAAGTTGTGACCTTAACTTATCCAGAATCACAATATTATTAGGGAATTCAATCCTACTCCACTGTTCAAGTACCTCCCTGCAAATCTTTGCTGACCCTTGAAAACGTCAATCGCCATCCTCCCATCCCCGTCACTGTTACCCCAACAATCCCCCACAACCGAAAGAAAATTGGAATGGTGAGTCCAACTTTCTTCAAATCTAAAGGATCTCTTTCTGTTCGTCTTCCTCGGTTGACATTAAATAAAAAGCAGGTGATGATCAGAGCCAAGAGGCTCAACATGAAGGACTTGTAGGTTTGGAAATAATTCTCTTAGCTGACAATTCCCAAGAGCTCTATCAATCCTTTCCCATATGATATCCGAGTCCTACCTATTATTGCACCATGTAAATCTGTATCCCGAAAAGCCTAGATCCTCCAATTCACAACCCGCAACAAAGCACTTGAAATTTAAAATTTTCCTCCAAGCCCTTGGAATACCACCCATCTTTTCCGACTGAGATAATATGTCGTTGAAATCTTCCAGACAAAGCCAAGGTTCAGAGATGCCATTGCTGATTCGAGTCAACTCACGCCAGCACAGAAGCCTATCATCCTCCAAGGAGGCCCATACACAAAAGAGATGTACGAAGGAGAAGCCAAATCACCCGCATCAATCAGAGTGTGAATTATATTGGGAGAAGAAAACAAAATACTAACCTTGATAGGCTCAAACCTCCATAGTGCCGGACCACCACTTTTACCCACCGGCTCCACGAGCCATTCTTCTTAGTAACCACATCACCTTCTTATCTTTCTGACATATTTCGCCTTCTACTTCATTTCAGATAAGAACACGATCTGGGGTTTTTTCCTGGAAGCACTCTTCCTTTAGGTTCCTAGTTGTCAAGGCAACCCCATGGCCTTGACAGTTCCAAGCTATGATATTCATGGTGCACCGGCGGTTGGTCCCATCCAACCACCGGCGTGTTCTTCAGAAGGAGAATTAGGAGCCTCAGACACTTCAATATCCCCATTAACCCAGCTGAAGGGGAAATCGATCTCTAGAAATTCCAGGGGAACAGGGGCCACTTGTGGCTAGCGCACTTTCAATCTACGCAAGGATGATTTCATCGCTCTGTGGCTCCACCGACACCTGCTAGTGACCAGGGGAGCCTCGGTCTCGGTCTTTGGGAGAATAAAGGGGGCCTCGAAAATAATTCTGCGTTGCCTCTTAGGTTCCATCAGATTTCCTTCCAACTCCAAAGGCCATTTAACATGAAGTCCACTCAAAGACTTGGACACAACAGATACCGGGGATAACCCACAAAGAGGAATAATAGCATCGGTAATGGACTCTTGAATGGGCTCCTTTTCAGCAAGAAAGTCCACCCGATAGTAAGGCTCCTTACCCGAGTCCACAGGGCTTTCAAGCACACGACATGGCCCAAGACTTCCTTCTGGTCTTCCATCCACTCTCGGGCCCACGGAACCACTTGCCAGCTGAGACACGTCATTCATGACACACGGCAAAAGATCCCTGCCGCCGAAAGTCAGCGACAGGTTCCACCGAGACAATTGGATCCTCGTAGACTGCTCCACCAAACGCAATGGTCCGTTGCAGCCCTATCTCCTGACAACGCACAATCCTAGATACAGAGGGTCCAATCTCCTGAAACGTCTCAATCCTCGGACCTGAATTGCAATTCCCCCTATCTAACTCCGGTGACCGGCTCTGATGAGGACTAGATGATTGATTGTTCCGGTCCATGAAAGTGGCCTCCGTCCAATCTTCCCGGCAAGCCACCAATGAATCCTCCAAGGTCTTGCCTATCGGAGTGCTCAACCAGCTACCATATTCCTTCAACTCCCCACCGCCCTTACCTCATCCTCCGGTTTTGAGCAGCCCCGAATATCATGCCCCAGACAACCACACCGATAACAGAAATTCTGGAGACGCTCGTATTTCATAGTAACCCAAGCCGGCTCCTTCTTTTCCCTTGGCACCCAGAACCCAGAGGTTAAGTGTTTATTAATTGCAATAAGAGCTCTAACTCTCATGAAACCCCGACCCAATCTTCCTTGAACAAAGGGATTTTCAAAAAAACAGTTTCCCCTATAGAATCACCGAGGACTTTTGCATTACTAGTATTAAGAGTTTCCAACGGGAGTCCATGAAATTGAACCCAGAATGGAGCGACGTCAAAGTTTACATCACTCAATACCATGCTATCGTCCCATTCCTGGAGATTCAACAGAAAACCCAGAATCGACCATGGTCGTCCCTTCAGAATCCGACAATAATCTTTAGAATTTTTAAACCGGAACAGAAATGTAAGCTGGGTCCGGATCCAGATCATGTATTTCCAACTCGGTATCGATGTGCCATCCTTTCTTAATCATATTGATGATAGTTGGAATGTTTAATCGTTTGCTGGTTATGATTTTTCCAATAAGCGACTTACCCTGTACACCCTCCTCACTATTAACGGATAGAGTAACCTGCTTCTTGAACCTAACACGGCTCCCTTTCCCCTCCTCCATTCACCCTAAGTATCAGAACCAAGGTCCACCACCAACACCAGAGAAATACACCCAAACTGCACCGCCAAACAAGGAGGACCACTTAGAATCACGAAAGACACTTGACCAACAGAACATTCAAACCCCCAAGAGAGAAAGGGAGAAAGAGGAAGAGACAGTCGCCGTTCAAAACAAACGATGGCTTGAGCGGGCCACCGGAACCCTACCAACCCTTACCAGAAGAGAGAGGACACCCAAAGGGAGAGTAATCTTTTTAATATCATCACTTGTTTGGATTCACGTGGGCTTGGATTACACACTCACATTTTTCTATCTTTTCACCAATCCTCTCAACAAGCCTAACGCGAAGAGAAAGGGGGAAAAAAGAAGAAGAAAAACTCTTGCTTCCCATTCTCCATTAACGCCGGACGTGAGGAAGAAAAATTAAGAGAAAACAAAGGGATTTCCCTAGATTTTTCTAGAATAATGAGGAGAGTTCAAGAGGCATGATGATTCTAGAATAAGCCTTGGAAATTTATTTAAGAAGCTCATCTCTTCCCTTTTTGGTTGCTGGTTCGGTTGAGAAGAAGAGAGGAGAGAGACAAAGAACTCACACGAGAAAACACAAGGAGAGCCCAAACAAAGAAGATCCAAGGCGTTCAAGAATAAGGTAAGGCTTTAGATTCTTATTCTACCTTCTTCTACCTTTCCTCTTGAGAGCTAAGATCTTAAGAACATTTTTTTTTTTGGTGATTTTGAAGAGAAGGATGAAAGTTGGAGAGGGAAAGAACACAAGGAGCAAGTTTTAAGTTGGTGGAAAACCAAGAACAAGTAAGTCATAACTTAAACTACCTTATGATTTCATGATTGCTAAGTTGGAAATAGTTGTTTCTTGAGTGTATATACATAAGTTGGACCTGATTGGTTAATCAAAGGAATGAATAAAGGATCAAACTTTGGATTTAAAGGTTGGATAGCAGGATTATCATAATAAGAGAAATTTGTTGATGTAAAATGAAAACTTATTGCACGACTTGGCCAGCTACAAGGACGTGAGGTAATTGGGTCATTGTTGGAGAAATTAATGCCTTCCACGTACAGGAACTTAAAGATTCATGTATGATTGAGGGAGACTTATTTTTTAGTCATCAAATAAATATTTAGAAGAGTTACTTATAATTATAATTTGGTTATTTTAGGGTTACTTTGATTTTGTGCACCAAAGGAAAATTCTACTAATAGTTGTGGTCAGCTACCAGGTAGTAACCTTAATCCTCATGTGTTATGTGTTTCTTTGTATGTTTGTATTTTCCATGATTGTGGACCCATGTCTCCTGAAAAGGGACATGCGTTTGTGTGCATTCAGTGTGGTTTGGGTTCAGAGCTCGACTACTGTGTTTTTCCTAGCACTGTGGATTCGGGGCTCGCTTTATTGAGCAATCCTGCATTTGTTTCTAGGACATGTAGTCCTTCCGCAGTTAACACAGTATACTTGGTATGTTGTATTTGTGTTACTCTGCGTTTGTTACTGAATGCTATTATTTGGTGTTTTTCCTAATTATGGTTACATACATATACTGTTTATGCATTACATATGAGATTAATGGTTACTCTGGGATCCATTTATGAATCCCATATTTTTGTAAAGCTTCAGGGAGTACTTCAAGGGTTGTAGCTGGAGAGAAGGGTAAGGATGCGGAGCTGGAGTAGACGGTGTCGTTGGGGCAGAGAATGATTTATTTTGATTTTATTTTTGTGTTGGGATAACTGTATATTCTTTTGGCCTCGTAGGCACCGGTGGATGACTGTATATTTAACCCTTTGGGGGTTTTATTTTGTTACTTACTTTAAATTATACCAGTATTGTCTGTAATCCAACCGGGAAATGCTCTGCTGTGGTAAACTCTGTTGCATGTTAATTAGTAGTTATTAGAGGATATATGGTAATTATAAAAAGGAATCCCTCTATCCACCACCCAAAAGGGCAAGGTCGGTAGAGGTGTTACACGTGGCATTGGCTATCAGTGATGTGACATGGTGTCGGTCATCGACTGTATGCATTAATGACTGGTGGTAGCCATATTAGCCATCGACAAGAGTGATGTGGAGTCGGGCGACAATCAATCCCACCGGCATTGGCGTGGCGGCGGTGATAAAAAAGGTGGTCGCCTTAGGCCTATAAGTTGAAAATGAAAGATTTTCCTCGTTTTTTAAAACAAAAAATAAGAAAAATAAAAATAAAAACATCTAAAAATTATTTTGGATTTTTATTACTATTTTTTTTAAAAAATATATTACTACTTGATTTTTTTTGGCATAAAAAAAATTTACCTCTAGTGCCATGAAAAATTTTTTTCATGGAATTTTTCTGATTAACGTCACCCACAAACTTGATTGGATGGAAATTACAATTTGGCATAGTAGGAGAGTGGGATACCACCACATACTATAAATGTCTATTTACGTATTTATGTTTAGTGCCATGAAAGAACGTGTTTTTTCATGGAATTAGATGGATCTTGGAAACCAAAGTGAAAGAGGAAATGATAGTGTAGGTAACTTCTAAAGTACATTTGGCATGTCAATGAAAGTGGGATATAATTTGTATATGAAAATACCAAAATGCCCTTGCTAATGTGATTGTCATCGAAAATGGAGGGCGGTCATTGGAAAAGAGGTAGGGGTTGTGTTTTTAGGCTAAAAATAAGATGGTAGAATCATCCAAAAAATTTAAAAAAAAAAAAAAAACCAAAGCAACCTGGCTCAGTTGGTTCGTAGCTGGGTTCTTTTAAGCACCTAGTCAGGGGTTCGATCCCTAGCGGTGTGCATGGAGAAGGTTATTTGGTCAGCACCAATGCCCCTTCGGGACAACTACGGTGCGAAGGAGGATAAGTTTCTGCCGTCGGCGGAGGACACCCCCTGATTTCTATAAAAAAAAGAATCATCCAAAAAAAATTAAAATGGGACATTATTGTTATTTTAGATCCAGTTCAATGGAAGTTAAGAGACTTCCATTCTACACCTAATGGAACTCACTTAAATCGTTTCTAGTAAAAGCGCCTTCAAAGTGTAAGTGAATACCTTCCATCATACCAAACAAGTCAAAATCCACTTCTACCCTTAATTATATTCCACTTATACATCTTCTCAATTCAATCATACCAATTGGGGTGTACTGACATAACACATTGATCAAATGTTGCCAATCGCAAAGCTTGGGGTCCTTTGGTATGAGGAGGATGCACCGGACTGGAAGGAAAAATTTAATGAGTTGAATTAAAACAATTGGAAAAGTGAGGATATAAAATTTTAATAAAATTAAAATTTAAGATAAAATATGAAGAAAAATTAATTCAAGAATTTAAATTCCACCAACAAGCTGTTGATTGAAGTGGCTGGTAAGCGAGCCTCAATCTATAGAGAGGAGAACATAAATTTAAATATTGGAAAGTACACTTGTTGGGAGAAGAAAGACTCTTTGCACCCTAAGCAAACTTTTAAAGACAAACTTTTAATTTTTTTTTTTTTTTTAATTTGAATTCAACTCAAAAGTTTTTCTTCCCCTTTCAAATCCCTCACACCAAACAGCCAGTTAGACTTTAGAGGGGTGGTTAAATTATTAATTTAGTCTAAAAACGGAATAAATTTATTATTTTACCTATATTTAAATGAAGTTTTTTAAGATTTGCACAATATTTTCCCATTGTCAATGACTTAAAAGAAAGGTAATTAAAACTATTTAAAAAATTTCATCATATAACTATAAAATGATGTGATTTTGCGCAGCATATTATATAAATTCGTAAAAGTTTTCGACACACACACATATATATATATATATATATTATATTTTTTTTTTTTTTGCCTTCATTTATTCTCTAGTAGCCGTCGATAAATTAGATATTTATATGGTAAGGAGCAAATTGGGAAAAAATAATTATTTTTATATAAATTTCAATTAAAAATATTTTTTTTATAATTTTGTATATTTTTTTAATAAAAATTAATTAGATTGGAATGAGATGACTTCAAAATAGGGGTGAGATTCAAGACAAAATATAAGGGTTATATGGCCGGAGCTTCGATGACAACTTGAGTAATTATAAGAGGTTTTATATTCAAGACATCGATAAATTAGATATTTATATGGTTAGAGCTCCGATGATAACTTGAGTAATGAGATTGACTACTTGAATATATCGATTGACTATTTGAGCTACGTGAGCCCTATTTGGTGCCATTGACAAGTTGAATAAAAGTAATGACAACATAAGTATAGCGATTGACAACTTGCACTCCCAAAGTTGTAAGCTACATTCAAGTTGTCATTACCTTTATTTAACTTGTCAACAGCGCTAGACAAGGCCCAAGGAGTTCAAGTAGTCAATCATTGTACTCAGGTAGTCAATCACATTACTCAAGTTATCATAGGAGCTATGGCTGCTAGTGTTGGAGCTCCGGCAGCCGACCATTGGAGGCCTACCGGTGGGTTGGTGTTGGTCGGCGGAGCTTTAGCACCAGCGGGGGTTCTTTTTGAAAAAAAAAATAAATAAATAGTTTGAGGAGCATTTTGGTAAAATCACAATCACTAGTGCAAAAAAGGGCTTTAAGACCGGACGAAGAGGTATCGTAAGACCGGATCTGCGACTAGTCTTGTTCCAGGCGGTCTTAAAAGTCTGTAACTTTTAAGACCGGATGAACAACCGGTCTTAAAAATTTAGACCGAACTTTTGAAATATCCGGTCTTAAAAGTGTTTCAAAATAATAAAAGAAAAAAAGAAAAAACCCAAATCAAACAACCGGTCCCAAATCACCAGATCTAGCAACATTTTGAATGTCCCTCCGTCATTAGCGACGTAGAACCAAAAGAAGATTGGAAGCAACACCAACAAGAAAAACAAAAAAGATGAATACAAAGTCCAGAAATAAGAAAACATAACAAGAAATAGAAATCATTCATCATGGAAATCGAATTTGAATCAATATAAAATGAGAGGTGAAATTGAAGTCCAGATCTACAAAAAAATCACAAGTTTAAACAACCAAATCTGAGCAGGACTTGTCGATGCTGGAAAAGCTTCAAGCAACCAAAATCAAAGTCCAGATCTAAGCAGGAGCGGTCAAGGTAGGAGCAAACAGACTTAAGTAAGAAGAGATCTGGGTTTGATTTTAAGCCGGATCTCTTCGAAGGCGGTATGGGAGGAGCCACAGATCGAAGAGGAAGGAGCCTCCGTCGTCCAAAATCCTTGAAGCAGTACTCTTGCGTCGTTGCTCAGGATTGGAGTTGATGCCATGGCAAAACCCCGGAAGCATCTCATTGCTAACGTTGCCAAGGATTTGATTATGTGGCTCTTAAGATGACTTACGAAGATTGCGAGTAGGTTAGAAGAAGAGGAAGTCATTCTTGCTAAGGATTTGACCTGTGAGGCTCTTGGGATACACGTTGAATCTATAACTAAGAAAATGTTATATCATCAAGAAGACAAGCACGTTCACGGACTTAACGAGTTTAGCAAATTTTGTTTTTTGTTTTTAAAAACAAAACACTTTTAAGACCGGTTGTTTGTAAAAACAGGTCTTAAAAGTATATTTTTAAGACCGGATCCTTTATAATCTGGTCTTAAAAGTGTTCTATATATTTAGAAAATTGCCACCGGTCATACTTTTAAGACCGGATCTTATATAATCTGGTCTTAAAAGTCTTCTATATCGGACTTAACGAGTTTAGAGAATTTATTTTTTTTAACACTTTTAAGACCGGTTGTTTGTAAAAACAGGTCTTAAAAGTATATTTTTAAGACCATATCTTTTATAATCCGGTCTTAAAAGTGTTCTATATATTTATGAAATTGCCACTGATCATATTTTTAAGACCGGATCTTATATAATCCGGACTTAAAAGTCTTCTATATATTTACAAAATTGCCACCAGTCATACTTTTAAAACCGAATCTTTTATAATCTAGTCTTAAAAGTGTTCTATATATTTGTTGAAAATTCAAATTTAATTAGTTAGCATATAAGATTATATTGTACAATTATCTTAATTAAGTTGTTAGAGAGATTTTAGGAATTAAGTTAGCAAATCATGGTTTTTTTAATTTCGTAATTATATTCATGATTGTAATCATCTTAATTAAGTTGTTAGAGAGATTTTAGGAATTAAGTTAGCAAATCATGATTTTTGAATTTTGTAATTATATTCCTGATTGTAATCATCTTAATTAAGTTTTTAGAGAGATTTTAGAAATTAAGTTAGCGAGATCATGTTTTTGAATTTCGTAATTATATTCCGATTGTAATCATCTTAATTAAGTTTTTAGAGAGATTTTAGAAATTAAGTTAGCAGATCATGATTTTTGAATTTCGTAATTATATTCATGATTGTAATCATCTTAATTAAGTTGTTAGAGAGATTTTAGGAATTAAGTTAGCAAATCATGATTTTTGAATTTCGTAATTATATTCTGATTGTAATCATCTTAATTAAGTTTTTAGAGAGATTTTAGAAATTAAGTTAGCGAGATCATGGTTTTTGAATTTCGTAATTATATTCCTAATTGTAATCATCTTAATTAAGTTTTTAGAGAGATTTTAGAAATTAAGTTAGCAGATCATGATTTTTGAATTTTGTAATTATATTCCTCGATTGTAATCATCTTAATTAAGTTGTTAGAGATTTTAGGAATTAAGTTAGCGAGATCATGGTTTTTGAATTTCGTAATTATATTCTTGATTGTAATCATCTTAATTAAGTTGTTAGAGGGATTTTAGGAATTAAGTTAGCGAGATCATGGTTTTTTGAATTTTGCAATTATATTCCCGATTGTAATCCCTAGATTATAGAACTGTCAAGTCGAGAAGATTATTTACTTATTAGCATCGTATATAATTCCAATTAAGTGAAGGAATAAATCATCGCATTCTCGGACTCATCTCGATCGGCGTCTTCTCACAATATTTACGAAATTGCCACCGGTCATACTTTTAAGACCAGATCTTTTATAATTCGGTCTTAAAAGTATTCCATATATTTACGAAAGTGCCACCGATCATATTTTTAAGAACGGATCCTTTATAATCCGGTCCAAAAAGTTCTTTATATTTACGGAACTGCCACCGGTCATAGTTTTAAGACTTGATTCTCTATAATCCGGTCTAAATGAGGCGGTCTTAAAGCTCTTTTTTGCACTAGTGAATATATCAAAATCTCATATTAGTCTCTTGAGAACTATTTTTTTCCCCATATATTAGTAGACTTTTTGGGTTTTCCTAATTCAAATGATATTTAGGTCTTTTTCCCTTAATAATATTGCAGAAACAATAAAAGCAAGGGGGAATTATACTGTGAGGTCCAAGGAAATGACTTAATTACTAGAAAGTCTCCATAACAAATAAGGTGTTGGAATTTGTGATTATATGCTACTGAATTTTTAGTGAGACTTGTTGATAATTAAATACATTCTTTGAGCCCAGTAAGGCAATAACTCTCCCAAAAATCAAACCAAATAATCGTCATCATCCTCTCCATCATATATTATGACATCAGTATCAAATTCAAGAAAACATAATTTATCATCAAGATAGAATAAGACATTACAGGGGAAATATATATATATATATATATATGTGTGTGTGTATATATATATATATTTTACAGCTCTTCATTTACACCGATTATAGCGGAGACGGTGCGGATATAACAGATAATTGGTATCAAATTTACTTTGTTAAAAATCATTAAGATTAATTTATCGAATTTTGTAGACCTTATAAAGTTTACTTCGTTTAACTTAACATTGTTTTAAGCCCATGCATTCTATAAATAAAAGTTCATAAAAGGTTATAAATTAAATTAACAGATCAAGCAATAAGGCCCAATTCAAACAAAATAAATTATAGGGACCTCATTCAAAATTGACCTAAATTATAAGGACTTGCAAAGAGTAAAGATCACGAGCCAATGTATAGATCACCATGAAAAAAGACAGAAAATTTTCTTAATGAAGAAAAAGTTGGCATAAATGGTAAGGGATTTGATCAAGTCCCAAAGGGATGTGTATTCGATCCCATTTTGATCGTCATTTGGGACTCTTTTGATAGGCGATCTCATAAATCCCTATTTTTGTAAGGAATTTCGATGTGACCCATGCGGTTTGCTTTAGCCTGGGGTACGGTATGGCTATGACCTGATTGAGCTAGTTGGCAATAAAGGGTACCATGGACAATGTACAATCATGGTATTTTAGTATTTTTCACTTATAAAAGAAATATGGTGTTTTGACACATTTTAGATAAAAGGTTACAAGTATTTTTACACATTTACGAGGTTAGGAGTATTTGACTTGCATGGCCACACAACACAGGATGCTCTCTTTTAAGTCCACACACATTCATTATTAAAATAGAAAATTATTTAAAAATTAAATTAAATTAAATATGGACGGTTTAAAATTAATCTAATGGTGAAGATGGATAATGAGCATATTTTTTTTTTCTCATCAAAATGATTAGCATAAAATGTGGTCTCAAATTTCTATAAGTAATTTTTTTTTTTCCAACTTCCATTTTTTTAATTTTTTTTTTTTTTTTATAAATAGTCGACTTTTATTAAACGTAACTTAAATGGTTAAGGAACTGTGCTATGTTTTGTTTTTTTAAAGGAGTATAGTTCTCCAATAGAAATATAATTAATAAGCCGATCATATTTTAAGCAAAGACTCCTTCCCATATATAATAACCATGCATTTGTCATGTTTTTATTAAGCATAAAATGTGGTCCCGAATTTCTAAAAATAATTTATTTTTTTTATCAACTTCCATGTTTTTTTTAATTTTTTTTTATAAAAGTTGTAACGTTTAATGCAAATTTTGCCTCTTTTCTGCCAATAGTTTTGTTTTGCATCTAGCAGCGTGCTTTAATTTATAGGTTTGTTAACAAAATGGTCGCAAAAGAATATTTTATTTTTCTTCTACAAGAAAGGAGGAGAGCGATATTATATTTTCCTACTTATTAAGTAACTCAATTTAATAATAAAAACTTAATAGCATGTCATATATAATTACTCATAAATTAATTAAAATGGTTATACAATTTAAAATGTCAAGCCTGATATTTTATGTTGCAAGCAAACGTTTTTTTGAAGACGAACATTTTCAGTTCGTTGATTCAATTTAATTATTATGACTTTGGTTAGGAGCATTCATTTTTTCCTTCTTTTTTTCGCTGATTAGATTTTTTTAAACGGAAATAAAGAATAAATAAAGTCTCCTTGAATTTTCTTACTCAAAAATATATTTATTTAAATAAAATTTATGGTAAGAAAATAAAAATTTAAATTTAAATAGTAACAAAACAAAAAAAGAGGACAGCAGTAATATAGTTAAAACCCATATTTATTATTTGGACGGATTTTTTCAGCAAATCTCTAATTCTGTGCAGAAATCAAGTATTAGAAGATATGGTGATCAAAACTAACATCAAAGAAAAATTAAGGCAATGGTTTGACTAAGCAATTCATAAGTCCCACATTAAGAATTTAAAGAGATTAATTCATACATTATATATCAAATTAGAATATGGAACCCACTAAATTAGGACTTGGCTTACATCCTTTGCTATTCAGATCGCTGCTTTGTCCAATGCTTTAAACACTCTCGTTTTCGGCCAAAAACACACACACACACCTGGTCCTTTCTTTTACATTAAAAAAAAAAAAATCAGGTTACTATCAGGTAGTAAAAAAATAATTCAGAATACTGAATAATACTAAAAAATTATTTTAGGATCTTGAAAAAATATCTCGGGATCTTATTTGGTACTAAAAAGATCTTGATTGGTACTTGAAAAATGATTTATGATCTTAAAAAAACATTTCAAATACTACTTGCTATTAAAAATTTAGTTTAGAATATTTTTGTAAGATCCTAAAATAATTTTTTTAAGATCATAAATTATTTTTTCAATACCAGTAAGTATCTTTTTAGTACCGGTCGGTACCCTAAAATATTTTTCGAGGATTCTGAAATAATTTTTTAAGATCATCAAGAATTTTTTAGTACCATTCAAAGTATCTTGAATTATTTTTTTACTACCTCTAGTGGCCTGATTTTTTTTTTTTTTTTTTTTTTTTTTTTTTATGTAAAAGAAAGGACCATGTGTGTGTGTGTGTGTTTTTGACAAAAAACGACAGTGTTTAAAGCATCGGACAGCAGCGGATCTGAATAGAAAAGGACATAAGCCAAGTCCAGTAAATTAACTATTCATCTTACAATGCCAGTATTTTAGGTTGGTGACGTGGTTGGTCAAGGTCGGTCTTTCTCTTTCTCTCTCCTCTTCCTCTCTTCCTCCTCGCTTCCCTTGCCTCTCTCTCCACGGTGGTGTTGGTCATTAATTGTAGGAGAATACAACACTTTAAATTATTATTCAATCAGGAAATGAATTTAATTCATTATAATTTGGATTTTCTAATTCAAGTCTGAATTGGGTCTTTCTTGTAAACACTAACATTAATTTTAGACTCTTATAAAGTGCTGATTTTTTGTGTGTCCTTTTGATGGACTTTTTTGAGGAAAAAAAGGGAAATAAATGTGATCCATCATCTTAAATTCAATGTAACAATCAAGATATGAACATGATTCATCATATTAAATTTAAATCAATCAAAATGTAAAATTTAATGTGATTTGGTTAAAAAGTACTCCTCGATCCTTATAGGAGCTATTTTCCCAAAATTTAAAGAGATTGAGGAGAGAAGTTAAATTAGTTAATTATAATTATTTTCCAAAAATATCCCTACTTAAAATTGAAAATTACATCAAGACAAAATTAGCTAAAAATCATTATGCTAAACAATGGTGTTTTGGGAGTATATTACAAGAAAAGTCCCGCTAATAATGGTGCCCCTTTTTTAACTAAGCATAGAAAACAAATGATTTTGGAATAGTTTAAAGGTTTTATAAAAAATAACTTATTTTAATTTGGAGAGATATCATAAAAGTGAGAAATAAATTATTTTACGTTTGGTTACAATAATAAAAATAATTATCATTTAATGATTTTCATATTTTATGATACATATCAATGGATCTTTGTTCACAGAAATATGATTTACGGAGTAGTATTTATTTATTTTAAAATTTTACGAAATATGCGTGTATCTTCGTATTTTTAAAACATTTTCTTAGGTGTTTAATTAATCCCATTAAATATCAATCGTTATGCTTAAATCTAATTAATCAAGGTGCGGAAGGTGCGAATTCATTAATAATGGCCTTGAACACAGCCATGCTATAGTGTTTATCATGTTGTATATGATCATTTTCTTAGGTGTTTAATTAATCTCATTATTATTGAGAAAGTATAAATAGGGGTATTATGGGAAAAAATTGACAAAACTTAAAACTTGTTCTTATAATTAGGACCAAAACAAACTCTAAAATGTATTCCTATAATTAGGACCGGAAAGAGTAGTTGATCTATTACCTAAAACCCCTTTCATAATGTATAATCTGAAAATTCCTAAGGCAATTAAGGCTAGAAATTTTCAACCCACCAATGCTATAAAAGGGGGAGGGTTAAACGTTTTTTTAACATCCTTATGCTCTCTAAATTTCGATCTTTACCAAAGGTTTAGAGAGGAAAAGGTGCCATCCATAAAAGGGTAAGATTCCAACCTTGTTCATCCAATCTTTAACCAAATCCTAAGAAATCACAATCTTCTTAAAAAGAGAAAAACCCAAAGAAACCAAACCTCAACCTTGTCTTTCCGCCTAACAAACATCCAAGGAGCAGGATGTTTCAAGAGAAGAAGTTCTCGTTGCAATCGGGGGGATAGGTTTGTATGGATCAACGTTAGAGGACATCAACAAAATTGAGGTTTTTAAGTGATCTAAGATAATCTTAATTTCCAATAGTTGTGTTATTAAGTCATCCTAATCTCAATAATTTGCAACCTACCCCATAGAATAGCATTTACACATGAGTCGTCCAATTTTGGCTAATTAATTATGAAAGCGAAAGTTTGACCAATTTTCTTCTTCTTCTTCTTTACTATTTCTCATATTCCTACATTATTTCAACCTCACAATTCCAATAGAGTGATAGACTGTTCAGTAATTTTTTTATTATAAAAATTGAGAATTAAACAATTAACTGAAAGGGTAAAATAGGAGTCTAAAATAGTTGAAAATATTAAACTTATCATGAAAATATTTCAACCTAAGAAAACGCGTAGGTTAATTTACTTTGCTTCTTTTGACCCATCTTTGTTCCTTCCCTCCTATATTTGCAATGCATGAAAATTAGTAATTATGTATCAGGGAAGTTGTATTACATACAGAGTAATCTTGGCAAGAGGTAAGAGGTAAGTGCGAAGTTTCTGCGAAGTTTCAACCACGCACACCAGAAATAATGTTTTGATTCTTATGAAATCGCAGAGGAATCATATTTCTAAAAGGTAATCTTTCTATTAATTTTTTTTTTTGATTCCTCTCTGAAATCCATCAGAAAGAGATGATGTTGACTGAAAATTCAACAAAATAGGGAAGGGGCCACGTACCTCTGTGCGTACCAATTAGAATTAAAATTTGGCCAATTGAATGGCTAGGGAGAAGGGGCCACATACCTCTGTGCACGTACCAATTAAATTGATGAACCTTGTACTTGAAGGGGCAGTGGCGATTATATGAATAATATCCTATACTTATTTTAAATCCATGTGCGTCTTTTATTATTTATTAAATTCGTCACTCCCTCGATTCATGGTTTAGAATTACAATAATAAAAGACGCACATGGATTTAAAATAAGTATAGGATATTATTCATATAATCGCCACTGCCCCTTCAAGTACAAGGTTCATCAATTTAATTGGTACGTGCACAGAGGTATGTGGCCCCTTCTCCCTAGCCATTCAATTGGCCAAATTTTAATTCTAATTGGTACGTGCACAGAGGTACGTGGCCCCTTCCCTATTTTGTTGAATTTTCAGTCAACATCATCTCTTTCTGATGGATTTCAGAGAGGAATCAAAAAAATTAATAGAAAGATTACCTTTTAGAAATATGATTCCTCTGCGATTTCATAAGAATCAAAACATTATTTCTGGTGTGCGTGAAACTTCGCAGAAACTTCGCACTTACCTGTCTTACCTCTTGATACATAGATTACTCTGTATGTAATACAACTTCCCTGATACATAATTACTAATTTTCATGCATTGCAAATATAGGAGGGAAGGAACAAAGATGGGTCAAAAGAAGCAAAGTAAATTAACCTACGCGTTTTCTTAGGTTGAAATATTTTCATGATAAGTTTAATATTTTCAACTATTTTAGACTCCTATTTTACCCTTTCAGTTAATTGTTTAATTCTCAATTTTTATAATAAAAAAAATTACTGAACAGTCTATCACTCTATTGGAATTGTGAGGTTGAAATAATGTAGGAATATGAGAAATAGTAAAGAAGAAGAAGAAGAAAATTGGTCAAACTTTCGCTTTCATAATTAATTAGCCAAAATTGGACGACTCATGTGTAAATGCTTTTGATTCTATGGGGTAGGTTGCAAATTATTGAGGATTAGGATGACTTAATAACACAACTACTGGAAATTAAGATTATCTTAGATCACTTGAAAACCTCAATGTTGTTGATGTCCTCTAACGTTGATCCATACGGCTATCCCCCGATTGCAACGAGAACTTCTTCTCTTGAAACATCCTGCTCCTTGGATGTTTGTTAGGCGGAGACAAGGTTGAGGTTTGGTTTCTTTGGGTTTTTCTCTTTTTAAGAAGATTGTGATTTCTTAGGATTTGGTTAAAGATTGGATGAACAAGGTTGGAATCTTACCCTTTTATGGATGGCACCTTTTCCTCTCTAAATCTTTGGTAAAGACCGAAATTTAGAGAGCATAAGGATGTTAAAAAAATGTTTAACCCTCCCCCTTTTATAGCATTGGTGGGTTGAAAATTTCTAGCCTCAATTGCCTTAGGAATTTTCAGATTATACATTATGAAAGGGGTTTTAGGTAATAGATCAACTACTCTTTCCGGTCCTAATTATAGGAATACATTTTGGAGTTTGTTTTGATCCTAATTATAAGAACAAGTTTTAAGTTTTGTCAATTTTTTCCCATAATACCCCTATTTATACTTTCTCAATAATAATGGGATTAATTAAACACCTAAGAAAATGATCATATACAACATGATAAACACTATAGCATGGCTGTGTTCAAGGCCATTATTAATGAATTCGCACCTTCCGCACCTTGATTAATTAGATTTAAGCATAACGATTGATATTTAATGGGATTAATTAAACACCTAAGAAAATGTTTTAAAAATACGAAGATACACGCATATTTCGTAAAATTTTAAAATAAATAAATACTACTCCGTAAATCATATTTCTGTGAACAAAGATCCATTGATATGTATCATAAAATATGAAAATCATTAAATGATAATTATTTTTATTATTGTAACCAAACGTAAAATAATTTATTTCTCACTTTTATGATATCTCTCCAAATTAAAATAAGTTATTTTTTATAAAACCTTTAAAATATTCAAAAATCATTTGTTTTCTATGCTTAGTTAAAAAAGGGGCACCATTATTAGCGGGACTTTTCTTGTAATATACTCCCAAAACACCATTGTTAGCATAATGATTTTTAGCTAATTTTGTCTTGATGTAATTTTCAATTTTAAGTAGGGATATTTTTGGAAAATAATTATAATTAACTAATTTAACTTCTCTCCTCAATCTCTTTAAATTTTGAAAAATAGCTCCTATAAGGATCGGAGGGAGTACTTTTTAACTAAATCACATTAAATTTTACATTTTGATTGATTTAAATTTAATATGATGAATCATGTTCATATCTTGATTGTTGCATTGAATTTAAGATGATGGATCACATTTATTTCCCTTTTTTTCCTCAAAAAAGTCCATCAAAAGGACACACACAAAATCGCACTTTATAAGAGTCTAAAATTAATGTTAGTGTTTACAAGAAAGACCCAATTCAGGACTTGAATTAGAAAATCCAAATTATAATGAATTAAATTCATTTCCTGATTGAATAATAATTTAAAGTGTTGTATTCTCCTACAATTAATGACCAACACCACCATGGAGAGAGAGGCAGCGGTCAGGAAGCGGAGGAGGAAGAGAGGGAGAGGAGAGAGAAAGAGAAAGACTAACCTTGACCAACCACGTCACCACCTAAAATACCGGCATTGTAAGATGAATAGTTAATTTACTAGACTTGGCTTACGTCCTTTGCTATTCAGATCCGCTGCTGTCCGATGCTTTAAACACGTGCCGCTTTTTTGTCAAAAAACACACACACACACATGGTCCTTTCTTTTACATAAAAAAAAAAATTCAGGCCACTTTGTGAGGTAGTAAAAAAATAATTCAAGATATTGAATGGTACTAAAAAATTCTTGATAATCTTAAAAAATTATTTTAGAATCTTGAAAAAATATTTTAGGGTATTGAATGGTACTAAAAAGATACTTACTGGTATTGAAAAAATAATTTATGATCTTAAAAAATTATTTTAGGATCTTACAAAAATATTCTAAACTAAATTTTTAATAGCAGTAGTATCTGAAATGTTTTTTTAAGATCATAAATCATTTTTCAAGTACCAATCAGTATCTTTTTAGTACCACCAAGATATCCGAGATATTTTTTCAAGATCCTAAAATAATTTTTTAGTATTATTTAGTATTCTGAATTATTTTTTTACTACCTCATACTAGCCTGATTTTTTTTTTTAAATGTAAAAGAAAGGACCAGGTGTGTGTGTGTTTTTGGCCGAAAACGAGAGTGTTTAAAGCATTGGACAGCAGCGGATCTGAATAGCAAAGGACGTAAGCCAAATCCTAATTTACTGGTTCCATATTCTAATTTGATATATAATGTATGAATGTAATCTCTTTAAATTCTTAATGTGAGACTTATGAATTGCTTAGTCAAACCACTGCCTTAATTTTTCGTTGATGTTAGTTTTGATTACCATATCTTCTAATACTTGATTTCTGCACAGAATTAGAGATCTACTGAAAAAATCCGTCAGCAATAAATATGGGTTTTAACTATATTACTGCTGTCCTCTTTTTTGTTTTGTTATTATTTAAATTTAAATTTTTATTTTCTTACCATAAATTTTATTTAAATAAATATATTTTTGAGTAA
This sequence comes from Acacia acuminata, assembly GCA_019022655.1. Taxonomy (NCBI): domain Eukaryota; kingdom Viridiplantae; phylum Streptophyta; class Magnoliopsida; order Fabales; family Fabaceae; genus Acacia; species Acacia acuminata. The sequence continues at coordinate 3,079,784 of JAFJYI010000040.1, forward strand.
GAAAATTCAAGGAGACTTTATTTATTCTTTATTTCCGTTTAAAAAAAATCTAATCAGCGAAAAAAAGAAGGAAAAAATGAATGCTCCTAACCAAAGTCATAATAATTAAATTGAATCAACGAACTGAAAATGTTCGTCTTCAAAAAAACGTTTGCTTGCAACATAAAATATCAGGCTTGACATTTTAAATTGTATAACCATTATAGGAAGAACAGAATCGTCTTTGAAGCCCAACAAATTTCACAGTCCTCTTTGAATTGTTGTCTGGTCTATAAATTGTTAGTTTTAAATTGTTGTCTCCATTATTAATTGCTTTTAGTTGTTAAAAATATATTGATGCTTTTCGTATATATTATTGTATAGTCACATAAAATAAATTTAATCATGTGACTTATATTAAGGACAATATAAAACCTAGTTATTTAATTTGGGAAGATTAAGAAAGGTAAATAAGTTATCTTAAAAATTAATTTTTACTATTTTTCTCTAAACTAATTTGTTTGACCTATAAACTGATATATAATCTAATAATATCATATGCATTTCAGAAAAATCATGTAACATGTACTATAATTAAACAATTTATTAAGCTTCTTTAATCTCCTCAAATTATTTATTTGGGTCTTATATTAAGGACATCAGATACTCCCTCTGATCCTAATTATACGACAAAGTTTGTAGTGTAAATAATTAAAATATGCTTTTATTATTGTATGTGTGAAGCTAAGGCAAAATATATATATAAATATTTTACTGAAAATCACAGTATTTAAAAATTATGAATAATATAGTTGTAAACATGAGATTCGATTATATCTAATTCTACCCGTCAAAATATTATCAGTGTGATGGTGATGTGAATAATATAAAACATTATATGGATTTTTTATTCTTAAAATTTATTGGATCTAATTTAGATAGCACAAATCAATTTCTATTTTGATATTTATATTGTTATTCGTTGAGATGATAAATTATTTTTTTAATTAAAAATTAATATAAGAAACTTCCCAAATGATACAGAAGCACGTACTGTCTATTTTAGGGATAGCTAGATCTTTGGCAACATGAGCTGTAGAGGAATTTCTATCAATCACAATAGAGTTATATTTTAAATATTCTATGAAATCAGGAATATTTCTTCTTGTTTGTTTAGGGTAGGGGTGAGCATGGTGCTTAGATGTCCAGTACGCCCGACCAAGCCCTAGTAAAAAATTGTCCAGCCTTGCCCTAAAAAAGTGGCCCGAAAAAAATTTAGACAGTTTTGGGCTGGGCTAGTAACTGAGTAGGGTCGGGCATCGGGCAGGGGGTCCTACTCAGCCCATTTGGCCTTACCCGAAAAATTAAATATATTTAAATACATATTGTTCTACATATATTATTTTCTTTAAAATATATTATATTATTATGTCTAAATATATTATATCATACTTCAAGTATCTCCAAAGCTTTAAAATTCTGTCAACTGAACTAGAATCTTCAGGGAGTACGGCAAGACATCACTACATGGGCAAGAAAAGCCCACCTTGCCTAGCCCACCCTTACCCAGCTTGAAAATGGTTAGGGTTTTTATCGGGTAGGGCTTGGCATCGAGCTGTAAAATGCAGCTCGTTCATTCTTCGGGTTGGGCATCGGGCAGGGGTCTCGTCCTGCCCATGCCCACCCCTAGTTTAGGGCCCACTCAAATTACGCTGGTATTTGATTGTGTTTGAATACTCTCATACCAATTGAACCATATATTTGATGGTTCATAGTAATTAAAGCAATATAATACACGACAAAACATGCATTATTTAATGTTTTTTTATTTATAAAAGCTCAAGTCAATGCACTAAATAATCAGTACTGCTACTGTTCCATGCACTTTAGTGTTACATAAATATAAAAAGAAAGCTCAAGCGAAGGAATAAAGAAGAATGAATCCCCCATGTCATTCTTGCTCTCATGGGCAAAAGCTTTACTCGCCAAATTAAAGTAATTTGATTGTATATTTGTTTATCATTATTATATAGTAATGAGAGGATGGGAATTGAGAAGTATGGGACCATGATTTGTAATGTAGTATTGAATTAGTGATGGGAATTGAGAATTATAGATAATATATTATATAATTGTGGTGATTAATTAATTTAATTATTTATGTCTGCAGTTACTATATATGCTTAAAGTTAAAAGTGGCTTTAATTTCAATAATTGTTTGTCTCTCACCTCTCAAGGTGATAATAAGAACAAAAGAGTTTCTTAATGTGGATAGAGTTTCCACATTTTCCTGCAATTCATTCCCCACTCTCTCATGATATGCTTTATCAAACACTGCTATATGCCAAATGTGCTTCCTGCATTTTTGAAATTCAGGGGCATGAGTACCCCCTTTGATCACTACTATGTATATATATATATTCATCCTTCGCTTCTGTTCTTGTTCATTTGGCTTCATCTATCGCTTCTGTTCTTGTTCATTTGGCTTCTGTTCCCAGTTCTGTGATGGCACAGTATGCTCCTCCGCTGCCTCAGTATGTTCCTCCGCCACCGCCGCCGCCCCCATTGTATTATGTGGTGGCACCTCCTCAGCAACATGCTCCGCCGCCGCCCACTGGTTTCCTTCAGATATGGTAAGTCCCAGAATCTTGTTTCAATCAATCCGAAGTAAACGCCTTCTTTCCAAGACAGTATACCAATCAAGGAGTTTGCATTGCGCGAGTTTGTTCCAAAAGAATCTACGGATACGATCTGTTCAGTTCAGGAATGAATTCTCTTTGTCGAAATAATTCGGAACGGATCGAAGAATGAGAGAGATATAGAATATCTTTTTTAAGGAGTGAGTTTTGTAATTTTTCTTTAATTGTTTTTCTTTTTTCTTTGTTGATCAGCCGTGTTGGTCTGCGTTGCTGCTGCTGCTGCTTACTCGAGGAGTGCTGTGATCCTTCTATCCTAACGGACGTGGTCGTCGGCTGATGCAGGGGAGAGAGAAGAGGGGACAAGGAAGGAGGAATTTGGCTTATATATACTAACTACTAATATATTTTAGGTGGTGATAATATATTACAGAATTAATACTGCTGGATCAAGTATGCAGTTAGTTGAAATCAGTGGGTGGACTTTAGTGAAGGAGGGGCTTAAGTAGTTTGCAAAATGGGTTAGGCTTATAAGTCTGTCATTAAATAAAATAGAAATCTTGAAGTTTCTGATGTTGAAAAATTTAGTTGAAATATGGCATTGTATTGTAGTTTACAGAATTAATTCATGTTAGTTTCTTTTTACGTGTTCAATGCATTTTAAAGAGCGGTTGCTAAAATCGCATTGGATTATCAAGCTTTTAAGGCAGATAATTTTATCTCGCATTAAGTTAAAACGACGTCGCGGAATGATTAATTAGCTTAGTGCAAGTACACTACTTTATGTGTTCGGATGTTAAAGCGGAAAATCGGGTTTCGGTAAAACGGATGAGAGATGGAAAGAAAAGAGAGGGAGATTAAAAGCCCTCGAACCTAATATATTTATTTTGCCTTTCTAATCACTTCCACAAAAGCTTCGTAAACAAACAATAAACAGATCATCAACGATTGTTCTTTGGGTGGAGGAGGGCGTTCTATACATCCATTCCTAAAGACGAGAGAGTCCTAGGTTTTAATAGAGAAGCAACAGCATTGTGACCACAATATCACAAACCGAGTCCCAAAATCAGCAACAAGTTTGCGTTCTTCTCCAATCCTTCGACCCCACGCTCATAGCCTCATCCGATCACCGCCCCACCCCCTCCCTCCGGTACCGTACGACGGTGGTCACGGCGAATTCCACTTCTTCCGTTCCCAATAGCCCAAAACTCCAATGCAGTAATGCTTAGACACCCAAGAGGCAAAACAGTCCCACGCTTCTTCAGCTCTCCAACCCATCTTCGCCTAAGTCCCCGTCCAGTTTCTCGCTTCTCAGGGCCAGCTTCGCGACGTCGTTTTAATTTAATGTAGATAAAATTATGTGCCTTAAAAGTAGAAATGATAATCCCCATTTTCGCTTCAAGGGCGTTAGGGTGGTCACAAAATGAGGAAATATTTTTATAGTGAAATCATGATTCATTTTATTTGTATATGTCTATAATGATAAGTTATATATTGATCAGTGTATGTTTCTATTTTGACAAACTAGTTATAAAGTGTTTATTGACAAGCACATCTATGTTAACTATAACAACAACCGTTGACAAGTGAATGAGTTTATTTTGACAAATTATAGATTGACAATTGATAACTATCTACACCTAATCATATATCATTGCTTCTCTTTTCCTTTTTTAATCAATGAGGGCAATTTCACATTGAATTTATATTATTAAAACTTTTTTTTTTATAAAGGAATCAACTATATTACATTTTTTGCGATTTTTTCAAATATTCTTACTATGAAATCGTGATTCGTGAATAGACGAGAGACAAGTTTGTGATTAATAAAATAGACTCCATTTTTGCCACACAAAAAAAAAAAAAAAGAAAAGAAAAGAAAGAAAGAAGAACACGACATATACAAGTCAAGGGAAGGGAAAAACAACGTCCATGTGGTCTTAGGATTAAATTGCGTAATTATTTGTGTGCATTTTAGTCTAAAAATAAGTTGATAAATTTTAAATATTTATTTCCATAAACTATTCCTTATTCAAATTTAAAAATGTTTACCAAATCTTTGAACAATCTAAAAATCACTTATTTTTTAAGCTTATACAAAGGATCTCTTAATTTCAGGGTTTAAATTTCATCCATTATAGAAGAATGAAGAGAAAAATTAGAGAAAATGTCAAATGATGCATGAGAGATGAAGTATGGTTCAAAGCACATCCCATATTCTCAACCAAGGAGCTAGGGAGAAATTGTATGTGGAAGTTGCTATAATGTTTTATTATGGTTATGTTTCATCATGGTTGTTCGTCAAACATTAGATTATTTCAATACACTGCAAGCATTACATTTTTCTATGAAACTCCTAGTTATGATGCACTAAGAGACACTTTGTTGCAAAAGGAGAGAGATGATGTTGAGAGGCCAGAGGTTAATGAAAACAATACAAAATAGTGGGGCGAGAAGAAAGGGAGTATAGTGACAAGCGGTAGTATCTAATAGAAATCTAAATTTTTTGAAACACAAGAATGGCCCGAGGGAGTGACATCATGTAGCCGGTACAAATAAGTCGGTGAAATAGGAAAATGATGTGTAAATTGATGAGTTTAAAGAGTGCCAGGGTAAATTCTAAATAGCTACACCCATAATACTTTCATATCAATCCTTTTTATATTCATTTCTTTCTAAAACCTCCACTGGCAAGAATTCAAAAGGCACCAAGATTCCCTTTTCCCCCGTCAATTTTCTCTTCATGGTCAATATTATTATAACTTATCTTATACAACAAGCAAAAATTCCCCTGTGCGTTGCCTGGATGCAATAATTTCATAATATTAAAGCACCTCAAACCCTTCCACTCATCCAAATTATTAAAAGATTGAATAAAATACAAACGAATATAAGGTAAATAATTTATCACTACCCAAAAACCTGACATGAACCACAACCACATCAGTCTTGCACTCTTATATGTCTAGCAACTTTTTATGTTCTAAAGTGTAGTGCTACTTGAGTTCACAATCTAGATAGTTCTAGTTGCCACTAGGGTTCAACAAAAGCAAAGTCATAACTAAACATTAATATGAAAGACCCAGGTTATAACACATCAACATGAAGGAGAATTTCTCTTCCTCGATTACTTTGACAGGCTTCAAAAAATTCTTGGCTGGGGAGGCAATGAAAGCATGCGTGTACTTTTCTCATTCTCAACAACACTTCCCCTCCTCCATTTTTCCTGTTCTCTTTATATATGTTGTCGATGTCAACACATGAAAGATAGGAATGTCGTCTAGCACAAACCTGCCATGATCATTAAACTCTATTTCTGTAATATTAAATGTATGATTGGATTAGTATTCTAATGAATATTAAACATATGATTGGATTAGTATTATAATGAATGCTGATCCATGAACGCATCTGAATTTCCATCAACTTATGCCCCCAAAAAATCAAATTATTTTTAAAAAGAAAGTGAGAAAACTTACTCACCGTAAAGTGATTGTAAATCGATGCCCATATAGCTTAGCCAAGAAGTCCTTTCTTAACATAGCTGGGCAACAATTCATTTATAACATGATCATGACTTGAAGAACAACCAAATAGGAACATTAAATATACAATTTATTTAGCTTACCAGAAGTCACCCACTTTGCTCCCAATCAACCTCTCATTGAGGGAAGCTAACATTCTTGCCCGTTGCTTACAAACAGAGACCTGGAAACAAAACAAAAATTAAACCAACCGAGAGTCCATCTACAAAGGAACAATAAGATTTCTTTTTGAATTTCCTTAACACCACATGCATTACTGTCCAGGCTTGCAGAAGATACTCACCTGAGAAATAGGAATGTTGTCTAGTGCTGTTTGCACATGTAAACAACAAATAGCACATGGATGAGATCATCAAGTTTTTGTTACCAATTGAATGAGCTTTCATGGAGCAACCCGTGTCTCCACTCTTCTAATTGGCAGCAACATGAATTGTATGTCATATGCCAATAAATCCGCAAAAAAGAAATCTTCCATGAGAATATCTCTCAATCTTGGGACTAACCAAGGGGTTAACAAAAATTGCAAATAATAGTATTAGGAAATAATTTAGATTATATTGCCAAGTAAAAATATACCTTATTATGCAGCTTCTTCTGACTAACTGTCTAACACTATTATGGATGAGATAGAAATGGAAGAAAACAATGAATGGACTTATTATGCTCCCAAGGAAGAGGCAAAATAAAGAATATCCACTAACCTCTAGGAGGAACTGAGAAATATAAATATTGCACATTATATGCTTATGAAATTATGCGTAAATACAAACACTTAATGCGTAGGCTACTTGATAAATTTACCAAATGAACCCTAAAAGATTGACAGGTTGGCCATCACCATGAAGCTTGAGGAAGCAAAAATAATTTGATTGATGATATAGAGACTCTAGGAAGAGGCTGCAAATCATGCAAGATTGCTTATTCAATTTGTTGAAAAATCCTTTCCATACCTAAGACCCTTATTCCTTGTGTTGAACCCCGAAGATTGTATTTTTGCAACACTTATGGATAATTATTTCCCCGTACAGCGTTGCCCTAAATAGGCTAGGCCAGAGAACCTTCACCCGACCCATTTGGTTTAAAAGAATGTAAAAGACAATTCATGCAAGATACAACAAAAGCACCAGATACTGGTCACGTATTCTGCAATCAAAATTGAAGAAATAAGGTTAGAAACAGAAAATAAGAAACGACAATTGGAATAAGTGTGAACCCCCTCGAGATTTTGGGTTTGACAGAATGCACTTAGCCATAAAGTTAGCAACTCCATCAACCACATGTTCCTCACTAATAACTACGTAAACACCATCAATTGCACTCCGTTCCTCAATATTGCTTGGTTTCACAAAGTTATCTGCTACATAGAAATTTGATTTTACTGCTCATAGAAGTATGAATATAAACATACAGCAAACGCTATATGTATGAATTAGTTTCAATAGTGGAGTACTATGAAATAGAGTAAATACTAACGCACACTTCAGAAATACCTATCACAGGACACTCATCACACTGTTAAAGAAACAAAGCGATATCGATCGATGTAGGCAACAAAAATATGTCCACAAACCACATAAAAGAATGAAGAAAAATACATGACATATCAATTTAGAACTCAAGGGGGAGAGTGAAGATGCCAATGAATCTAAAGCTCGAAGATGCCAATGACCAACCTCTACACCATGAAGAAAACCAATAAAAGGGGAAAACAATAAAGCCATACCAGCAGTCTCAATAAAACTCTCCCACTTCTCTGCATCCTTCACATTGAGAATTAGAAGCTCAGGAGCGTACAAGTTTTATCGTGCATATGAATTGAAAGTAAAAGAAACTCTAGATTGAATAAGTTAGAAACACAGGGTATATAGAAGTCAGACACACATCAAACATGTCATACATTGTATATCACGTACTTATCTCTCTTCATAAACTGTTTTTATAGGGGGGAAAATGAGAAGAGATAAATACAATGAAAAAGACAGAAGAAAATAGAGATGCAAAAATAAAGAATACACAAAACTTATGAATTAGTCGACAAACCTCGGAAAGCAAATCATCTGCTACATGTATTATTTGATTACTTTTCAATGATTTTTTTACTTCTATGTTGCACCGACACGCGACACGCGACACGCGACACGACACGACACGACACTCCGACACGTAAATCTCAAAAAATGTAAATTTCGACACGTTAGGACACGTTTTGATATTACATATATATTCTTAAGTATAATTCACATTTAATACTAAACATCCATAAAATGTAGAGTGTAGATAGGTAAAATTTCATGTGATTCAATAAAAAAAATAGAAATTCCATTATTTGTAAATCGCTTCATATGATTCGATGAAGAATGAGAGCAAATAGTATGATATTTTCAATAAATATAAATGGGGAAAGTAAAAATGCTTGGGGGTGTAAATGTGGGAATGTGTACAATACTCGGGTAGACTACTCATAAGTTCAAATATTTTCATCTCCATCCCGTAAAATCATGGCCTCCAGCTCTGGCTCATCAAGTGAAAGATTGGCAACTTCAAGATCTCCAATATCATCAAGTGAATCAAATGTATCTCCAGCAATGTCCCACATTTGATTTTCTCCTTGTGCATAGCTTGGATTGTTTCTTGTTGAGAGTCGAAGGTTGCTATGCACATAAACCAAGTCTTCAGCACGTTTTGGAGTGATCTTATTCCTCTTCATGGAATGCACAAAAGAATAAGTACTCCAATTGCGTTCAGCACATGATGAAGAGGAGGGTTGTTGCACAAGTCTCAATGCTATCCTTTGAAGCAAAGGTGTAGAAGTACCATAAAGTAGCCACCAAGCTTTCGGATCCATAGTGGATTTAGAATCGATGGCATCTAAATCGCCAAAAGTTCCACCATTGGTAATAAAATCTGCATACTCCTTTGTAATCTTGCCTCGGTCCTGCGGGCGGGAAAGAATCTCCTTAAGCATTTTTGTCGCTCTTGAGTAATCTCAACATCCATATGTGGAGGAACTCGACTAGAATCTTCTTGGAGCCATTCGTGACTATAGTATCTAAAAGAGAAACAAACAAAAAATAATAACTTATCAAATTATATCAAAAAAGTATTAATTTTAAATTCAATCATTTTTAAAAACTTACTTAGGATTCAAAGCATGTGCCAAACAATGTAGTGGGGTTGAATTTTTTGTCCAACGATCCACAAGAATATGATACACCACATCATAAAAAGAAGATATCTCTTCCATTCTCTTCCCTTCTTTTCGGTATATAGCTTTCTTCACTTTCTCAATCATCTCATCCCACATATCATATATCAAGTGAAGACAAGGTCTATCAGTGTCACACACTCTAATCATATCATAAATAGGAGTAGTGAAAGCAAGTATGTAATCAATTGAATCCCAAAAATCATCATCCAATATTTTTTCCCTCACAAATTTGGCCCTCCCAAGATGATCATCTTTATAAATAGTCCATTTTTCACTTATCACCATATTTTGGAGACCACCCTTTATTAATTTGAACCTCTTCAGCATCACAATCATTGAGGCAAAACGAGTCTCAGCAATAGAAAGTAACTTTAAATTCACAAACTCATTATATATGGACAATCTCATAGAATGATTCATAATGAAATGCTTTATTTGAGCAACATCTCCTACAATATCAGAAATCCAACTGCATTCCTCATATGCTATTTGATTGTTCTCCTTGTGCTGCAAAGAATGTGGAGATCACAGCCAAATTCAATGTGTGAACAACACATGGTGTCCAGGTAATAGATGGAAATTCCTGCTCAATCAGTTGCCCTACTCCCTTACAATTTGCTGCATTATCTGTGATTATTTGAACCACATTCGCCTCTCCTACTTCTTGAATAACTTCCTTTAGCAACTTGAAGATGAAATTTTTATCCTTAATCTCCCCCGAGCAATCAAGCGATTTTAAAAACATTTCTCTACTATCGGATCGCCATGAAATTAATGAGTGGCCTCCTTTGTGAATCACTCCACCCATCACTTACAATACTCACCCTCTTATGAGCCCAATCCTCTCGAATAGGTTCACACAACCTATCAACATTTGCTTTCTCCTTTTGCAACAGACTAGTTCGCAACGTGTTATAGCCTAGTGGCAAATAACCTGCAATGTTATGATTTGCTGCAAAGGTATAAGAAGCTTGGAAGTATGGGTTCTTCGCCAAATTGAATGGCAATCCTGTTGAATAAAACATTCTAGCAATAATATGATTTAATTCTTCTCGCTCCCCAACATTGAATGCCTTCTCAATAGGACTCTTAGTTCTTCTTTTTTTTGAGTCAGCGGACAAGCTAGAAGAGGAAGGGGGTAAAGGTACGTTTCTGGGTTTGTTAGCTTGCATTCTTTGAGTAGCTTCTTCTTCAGTTTCTCCATCTCTAAGCTGGTCTCTTTTTTTTGCTTGATAAACATCTACTAACTCCTTTGCCTACTAATTTCAACAGATGAGCCCTCACTCTAGTATACGAACTTTTGAAATCCTTTTTACAAAAGTTGCATGTCCAAGACAAATTCCCTCCTGCTTCCTCTCCACCATCTAATTTGGTAACATATTTCCATAGTGGTTTAGTCAGTAATTCATCAGCAGTGGCACTAGCAGAACTGGTAGAACTTGAATGATCCATACTCTAAATAAGTCCAACAAAAACAAAATTAATCAAAAAAATTATCAAGATCTTTACCTCTTAGTCCTAATATTTTTTGACTCAACTAATTATAAACATAACATACATTACTAATTACTACTAAATACAAAAAGACGTACAAAGCTTAGGTTTGTACCTTCTAATTGCTAAATAGGAAAAGACCCACTAAAATAAGCAGAGCAAAAAAAAAAAGACACACTAAAAGATGAATAGTGACGCACGGTGCACTTTTGTTTTTGTTTTCCAATTGACCAATTCTATTATATTCATAGCTTGAAAAACTTTGACAAAAAAGAATAGCTTTGAAAAATGCTTTGAAAAGGATTATTGGATTACATCAGCAAAGCACATTTTTCGAGCAAAGCTAAAAGACTTGCTAGCACTTTTGATTAAAAAAACAGAACGCCTAACACCTAAAAATCAACGGCAAAGGCAACACCGAAGAAAACAGGGAAGCACCGCAAAAGCACATAGTGTTGAAAATAGCGAAGCACAAATAAAGGTTCATACCTGCGACTGCGAATCTGTGATGCAATCCACACAAAGGTTCAGATCAAAGGAAAACGAAGCTCAGGTCTAGATCTGAGAAGGAGAGAATGACACTGGACTTGGGCGATTCGAACGGCAGTGTTTAGAATGCGAGGGTTCAAATTTAGATCCAGATCCAGCTTCAAATTAGGTTTAAAACACGATCAGGTTCATATATGATATCCCTATCTCAATCTTTATCGTTTTCGAATTTGGATCTCAATATCTCTTCAGATTGCGTTTACGGGCCCTTTTTTTTCCCCCCTTTTTTAAGTGCCAAGATTGCCTCTGTCCGTGTCGGACACGGTCAAAGATGCGTGTCTGACCGGTCAATGAGTCGGAGTGTGGTGATCACGTCCGACACGCGTGTTCGGCCGTGTCGGAGTGTCGGACTCGTCTGACACGCATAATTTGCAAAAAATTGCGTGTCGGTGCTTCAGAGGTTTACTTAATATAGTAATATCTTCTTAAAAACATCAAAGGGATCAAATTCTGATGTAATACCTTACTATGTAATCATATAAAGGGAAAAAGTAGTTAAGCAGTTAATAATGATAGTGGCAAGTGAGATTTCAAGAGCAATTCGATGACACTGAAATTTGTGGAACCAAGAGTGTCATAGACATGAAGGCTTAAAATGAAATGGCACACATTCATCTATGAAGATCCACAAGTTTTTAAGATAAGAAAAATGTTGACCATGGAAATCTCACCACACATTTATTGTATAAGAAAAATGTAGTTACTGTCATTCTAAAATGATGTTAGTTAAATTATGTAACATAAATGTTGAAACTTGCAACTTTAATAACTTATGTAACGTTCTTCAACACACTCCTCATAATTTACACCAACTCAAATAAAGAACTTAAATTCATTTAATAAATAACATAAATAATAAATAATATAGAAGGATCATTGTCACTTGGGCTCTTGTCTCCCCAACACCTGAATTTTTTCTTTTAAAAAAACCCCAATTACTTAATACATCATGACTCAATGCTTTAATAGTCATTTGAAGACTCTTAAACCGATAGTCTAATATCCAATAAAAAAGGTGTTGCTAGGTAAGAGGGTACCAATTAAGTAATGGAAAATCACATCATTTTTAATTAATTTTATTTTGGAAAAGTCTATAACAAATCAATGATCCAACTATAGAAATTATGCGAGACATTAACAAAAAAAAAAAAAAACTCTCATAAAATACCCCTCCCGAGTTAATAAATTTGGAAGCGAGAAAAAAGAAAACCATGGAGACACAAAACAACAAAAATGCGAGGTGCATACACATGAAAAAAATGCACCTTTAGTTCTGAAATATGAAACACATGACCAAAAATGTGTTTGACACCGCAAAAGCAATATGAATTGGAAGTACCCAAATGATGCCTTCGGCTTCATGTCATGACATTTTCAAAGCTTATGAAGAAAGACATCACTCTCAATGAAGAATAAAAGTTCTCTTTGGCAAATGTTGTAAGAAGACCAAATAAAGGTGCTTCCTTTAAAAAATTTGACTTAATTTTTAGGTGGGAAAGGAGATGCATTAAACCACTACTATTAGATTGAGGTACTCTCTATGTTCTGTGCGGTATGAAATAGGAGAGTACAAATAAATGGAAGTGACTTTAAAGTTTAAACTACCTCGAAGATAACATGTAGGATCTCAGATCAAAGATGTAACCTTCGTTATCACACAATCATCAACATTACTTCCACTTCCCAAGTCATTAAATAAAGCAGCACATATTGCGTCTACCACTAGCATTATCCCTTCACCCCTCTGCAGCGGGTAAAAATGTTCATACAAAATTAAAAATCAGCAAAATGACTACACCTAAATTTGATAACAGTATCAGTGTAAATCTTTCATAATTTTATCCAATTTTTTTGGGGTATATTGGTCTTACCAATACCATTTATAATGATGCTAATAGAGACATTGCACTAAGTGAACGTGACCATAACCATCAAAGAGGAGTGAATCAGTTGATCCATGTGGATAAATCTGAAAAAACATATTATCAAAAGTCACGAAAAACATCAGATCATTACAGCATGCAAATGAGGTCCAGTAACATCCACACCACCAAGGACTAAAGCAGCCTGGACATTGATTACTAGTAGTTAACCAAGTACACAGAGCTACACAATTTTCATCAAGCAGAATTTAGATTACCAATATTACATACCAAATGCTCCCGACAAACTGAATCCCAAACTACCATGGTAGTTTGTACTGGATGAGAGGTGGTATTACTATTAGCAAGTTGATATCTACTTAGAATCATACAGGCAAATATCCTTCACAAATAGGGCATGCACAGTTAAGTAAATTCCAGCATAAGAGAGATTACTTTCGGTTAACAAAATGGCAAAAATTCAAAGAGGCAGCATGATATGAACAAAATAGGAGCAAAATGAAGGGTAGTTTCCAAAAAAAACATGGGGGTCTCATGGATGAACACTTCAAAAGAAAATTTACAGACAAGAAAGCTAATGTGTCATATATTCTAAGAAGCGAGGATTGTGCTAATAATAATAAACAGTTGATAGATTGCTTACTGGCTAATCTCCTTTGGTGGGTGGGTGCATACACGAACAAAAACGTGACCTTTTCTTTTTCTGGTGGCTTCTTGTCCCTCCATATCCATAGAGATAGTCTCGCAAAAGAACTCTTGGACTTTGATCCATCATTTTTGATTTTCCTTTGCTTTCTCTTTCCTCATCAAGTTTCAGCAGAAGAAATTGCAGTCTTTGCAACTCCAATTGCAAACGTGAAACATTGCCAAAACAACCCAATCTTTGCCTAATCTACAAACCCATTTAGTTGATTTGTGTTTCTTTGGAGGAAGCTTTCTTCAGAAGGATGACTTGCTTTGTGAAGATCAACGATGACGGTGGCAGCATCATCGTCACATCCTCTTTTCTGCTCTAAACCGTCTTCACTTCCAGGGCTATGGAATGAAAAAGAAGAATGGGAAGGGTAGAGAGATTGTGAGGCCTAACGAGGATAAGGTGAAACAATAAATAGGAGAGAGGCATTTTGAAATTTAAAATTCGAAATTGCACTGGAGGAGGAAGAATGGGAAGGGTAGAGAGATTGTGAGGCCTGACGAGGATAAGGTGAAACAATAAATAGGAGGAGAGAGGCATTTTGAAATTCAAAATTCAAAATTGCACTGGAGGAGGGGTTTGGATGTCCTCAGAAGCTTTTCTCTCAGCGTCCCTCAGCGTCTTTCATCTCATCCATTCGATTGATCTAAAAGGTCAGAACAAAACACGTGGACCTTTAAAAAAATCCCTCATCCCTACCAACTCCTTAGCGGTCTGGGCTCTCGCACTTGCCATCTCCGGCATCTTTCACAGCGCTCTCTGACTTCATCCCACTTGATAAATATAATTAGACACTATTCATCCCCTGATGATGATAAATCTAGATCTCCTGTCCTTGATCTAGCATACATGTTGAGGCAAAATATATATGGGTGATCAATTCAATGTTTTTTTTTTGGCCAGAAACGGGTGTTTTTTTGGAAACTGTTAATATGGGCACTGCTATGATGGGAATCATTCCCACCTTGACCTCAGTTTCGGGCATTATGGTTCAAGAGGACGCCACAAAGATTTTTACTGATAATTTGCAGACAAAGTGGGGCATACTATACTTCTTCACCCATGAAAAGAAGCAAACTTTCCATTGCTTTTGAGAAAGGCTTTAAATCCGCTTCTTAAGTCAATATCATGTGCATTCTAATATTAGCATTAGCTATTCGTCCCTATTTCTGGATTAAATCTTTAATTTTCTATTGGTCAATTACTCTGTAAGACGAAGTGGGATGAAGTCAGGGGGGACGTGAAGGACACCGGAGACCGCAAGTGTGAGAGACCGCTGAGGAGTTGGCAGGGATGAGGAATTTTTTTAAAGCTCCACGTGTTTTGTTCGAGATCTTAGATCAATCGGATGGATGAGATGAAAGACGCTGAGATAAAAGCTTCTGAGGACATCCAAACCCCTGGAGGAGGAGTCTTGGGGGAAAACGTACAAGTGAACGGCTTGAAGAATGAGCCGCTACTGTGGTAAGGAATAGTAAATTGAGTCACAAGCTACAGTGAACGGCTTATTTTGATTTTCCTATTAAGTTTAGATTGATGATGATGATGATTGATGATTGAAAAATCTAATCCTCATCCCGTTAAAGCAAAATGGACACACACATTCGAGCAAAAAACAAATGGACACACACACACACAGAAAAATAACTAAAGCAAAATTTTACCTTAGACTGCCACCAGTCGAAATAATGAAGAGTCGATATCTTTATTGGGATCTTGTGCATCCGAAGCGCGGTGACCAATAATTGCATCGAGACACAACATCATCGATATTGCTACCCAAAAACACAATCCTCTCCCTAAGCAACAACCCCATCGCATCAGATTCGGCCCCCTTCATGGCCGTAGCAGGCGTTTGAGTACAAGATGGTTTGAAAGTGTCATAGAAGTTTCCAGGTGGAGACACAAAATCTAGAGTTTTAGAGGATTTTGGTGAGGATGATCGCATACACCTGAGTGAAGTTCTCGAAGAATGGGGACGCAAGGGAATAGAGATTTGGGAATTGAACGCGGAAATTGATGGCTTTGAAGGAGAGAGGTGAAGCCGGCGAGAGGTAAGCAAAGTTGAAGGGTGCGAAGGAGAGGTTGAAAGCAAATCCATGGTTGAAACTATCTGAAACTAAACCCAGACGGAATTTATCGAAATACTGAGCTGGTTATTATCCCATAAGGGAAAAGGGAAAGGGGAACAGGGAAAAGGGAAAATGACATTTGAGACCTTCTTATACTCTACTACAATTAAAAGCTAATATAATCTGCCAAAAAATTGCCCCATATTCAATAAAAATAGATTGGCAAAAAAAAAAAAAAAAGAGCACTCCGTAGTAAAAAATAAAAATAGAAGGACCTTTAAAAAAACACAAAGCTATCATTTAGAAAAGGGTTAAGGAGCATCCAACACAACAAACTATTGGCTCAGGAGCGTCCAACACAATTAACTATTAAGTGGAGCGCCCAGCAAAACAAACTTTTAAAAAGTAGCGCCCAGCACAACGCCGTTAGCAAAAAGTTAACATCCATTATCTAAGGTGCGTCCAACACAACAAACTATTACTCCAAGAGCTCCCAGCACAAAATTCTAAATTTTACTAAATTAAATAATTTTTTTCTCAATTGTCATTATTCAAAACTACTTGTATAAATATCTATGGAAAAGAAATTACTCACTCTTCAATTTTGTCAAAATTATAATTTGCTAAAATAAACAAAATTTTTAATTAAAAATATAATTATATGATTTAAATAAAACACAAGGTGTTTTATAGTTTATTATATATGTTAAACAAAAAAAAATTATATGATTTATTTTTATTTTAGAAGAAATTTATGTGAGTTAAAAAATTCATTTAATCTTTATAAAATTTAAAAAATCTATTATATCCTGAAAGAAATGAAATGAGTTTAATTTTTTATTTTTATAAAAAGAGCTTAATGGATATCAACGTTGATACTTAATAATATAAATTTGGCAACTTGATGATATATTTGTTAATTAAATGATGTATTGCTTATATGGATATGAGACTTTCGTAGGCCAAATTACTCTTTAACCCATTATAATTGCTCTTTAACCTATTCTTAAATTGTCATTGCTCAAGCCTCTTAAGTTATCTTTTTTTTTTCAACAAGTCCCATATTCATATAATTAGTAGATCATTTAATTAACAAATATATCATCAAATTGCCGAATTTATATTATTAAGTATCAAAGTTGATATCCATTAAACTCTTTATATAAAAATAAAAATTAAACTCATTTCATTTCTTTCGGGATATAATAGATTTTTTAGTTTTTTTTTTAATTTTATTAAGATTAAATGAATTTTTTAACTCACATAAATTTCTTCTAAAATAAAAATAAATCATATAATTTTTTTTTTTAACATATATAATAAACTATAAAACACCTTGAGTTTTATTTAAATTATATAATTATATTTTTAATTAAAACTTTTGTTTATTTTAGCAAATTATAATTTTGACAAAATTGAAGAATGAGTAATTTTTGTTCATAGATATTTATACAAGTAGTTTTGAATAATGACAATTGAGAAAAAATTATTTAATTTAGTAAAATTTAGAATTTTTGTCTTTGGGCGCTCTTAGAGTAATAGTTTGTTGTGTTGGACGCACCTTAGATAATGGACTTAGCTTTTTGCTAACAAGCATTGTCCGGGCGCTCCTTTTTAAAAGTTTGTTGTATTTGGGCGCTCCACTTAATAGTTAATTATGTTGGACGCTCGAGCCAATAGTTTGTTGTGTTGGAAGCACCTTAACCCTTTAGAAAAACTACAAAATAAGGAAATTTGATTACAAAAATAAAAAGAATATGAGAAGTTAAGTGTATTTTGACATAAACAAAAATAATGATGAGGGATAACTATAAAAAAGCCCTATAAGGCCCTGTTTGTTACATGAAAAGTTTAAAGAAGGAAAGGAAAGGAACTGAATGGAAAGGAAAGAAAGATTGGATGAGAACTTATTTGAGTGTTCTGTTAGGTAGGCATGGGAATGGAAATATAAAATAATAATTAAAAAAAAAAAAAAAAAAAGATGAGATATGAAATCTCCAAAATGCCCTACGTAAAAAAAAAAAAAAAAAAACCCTTCTTCCCCAACATCGATCCCTATCTTCGATCATCAACGTGATCCAACAAGATCACAAAGTAAAAAATTGAGACAAGAATATAGACCACAACACCATCAACACCATCTCCATCCACGTCTCTCGCAACGTTTGCCTCTCCTTTCTCAGCTATAGAACATAGACCACAAGACATAAACAACATAGCAGCAGAAAAAGTGGAATAGAGAGTGCGATGGAGTCAGCCGAGGGGGGAGTGCGATGGAGTCGGCGGGGGAAGAGAGAGTGCGACGGAGTCGCCGAGGGGAAGAGAGAGTGCGACGACGTCGATGGTGAAGGGCTATTTGGAAATTCCCAACTTGGGAAGATCAAATCCCACCAATTTTTGAAGGAAACCACTCTCCCACGTTTGAAGGAAGATCGGAGGTTGGTGGAAGATGGCTTCCCAGAAGGTGGTGCTACCAAACGGCGTTCTGTGATGGAAGATTGCAATCTTCCCTTTCCCTCGATCAATCTTCCGTGTATCAAACGGGTCAAGAAAAAGTAACTTGCCATGGCATATGGCAAAAAAAAAAAAAAATCCCATGACAAGTTTTAATTTTTAAAGGTAGTAGTATATAATAACAAGGGTTAAGGTGCATATTGGCCAATCAAGTATTATGCTAGGAGCACCCGACATAAAAATATTTTGAAGGGATAAAAAATACCAATGAACAGTTGAAAATGGGCAAAAATACCAATAAAGAATTTAAAAATGGGGCACATAGGCCAAAAGTTGTAGTTAACACAATTGTATTATGTACATCATTTTAAAATTCTTTATTGTTATTTTTGTCAATTTTCAATTGTTTAGTGGTATTTTGCTCCATTCGAAACATTTTTGTGTTGGGTGATCCTAGCGTAATACTTGGTTGGTCAATTTGCACCTTAACCCTAATAACAAATTCATGCTACTCCATTCCATTGTTGTCGGGATAGTGGAGGCATTTGCTAGATGTGGAGCTGCATGATAATCAAAGGGCGAATGTCCAACCTTCAGGATGAAACCCTAGGTAATCTCTATAAATAGGAGATTACCCTCAGGTGCACAACTCGAATTCATATCCCTTTATCTTATGGTTACACTACACACACACCCCACTCCTCTTGGCTGAACGCCATTCTTGTGTAGCACAGTGATCGTTTGATATTCTGTGGTGTCTTCCTCATAGACATCATAGAACTATCTTCTCTCCGGGGTCCCTATCTCTTGACCTAGAGAAAATCATAGATCCTAAACCAATCCAACACTAACCCTTTGTGGTTAGACATTTATGTTCCTAGAATCGAACATTGGCGCCGACCGTGGGGATTTGTAGATTTCGATTCCCAAACCACGAAAGACCACGAATACCCATTTCAAATGGCCGCAAGTACTAGAAGTCACGCTCAGATAGCTCGGCAGGATCAGATACCGGAAGAGCGATCTCAATGGCAACTACTTCAAGAACAGATAATCCAGTTCGCTGACTCGGTTATCCGGATCATGACCACATTACTAGGGAGACTGAGGAAGAAGCCGAAGGATACTGGAACCTCTCCAGTCTCTAGGCAGGTAGACCAGCCGGGAGTCCAGCCACAAGATCCTCTTCTAGAGTTTCCAATGGAAAACAACGATATCCGTCATCTGAACGACACAATGGACTCAATGTTACAACGAATGGAGGAGATGGAGATTCATCGACAACTTCAGAGACAGGAAGATATCCGGGCACAAGAAAACATAAATCAGATTAATGCCCTCTGGAGGCAAGAGGAAAAGCAAAGGTGCAACAGTTGTTGAACGACCGTACCGAAAATCTAGAACATAGCACAAGCCGAGATATCGTTGGACCGAATCAAGATTTTGTCCTTGTCCGAGATAAGGGAAAAAGTGTTGCCGGACCAAGCCGGGTTAACGGAGCAACGTCGGCTCATATTGAGGTACCTCGATCGAACCACCAGGAAGAAGACTTGGCGAAGTCCGAAGGATACAGTTGTTAAAGGAGCGCCTCAGGCAGCTTGAAAATTCCTCTTGACATGCTGGCCGAGATACGAGCAACCCTAGTCGGGTTAGTATCACCACCACTACACAAGCGAATGATGATAAGCAAAACCAGGATCAGGGCCAAGGGATTCAAGCAACGCACTTGGAGCGAGCAACGGGGGAGCAAGTTGGCAGGACCGAGGTAGTACCTCTGGCTCAGGACACACCGGGAGCGCACTCTAGAAGGGGCAACGTTGTTAAGATCCCAAGTATATTTTCTAAGGAGATCATGGCAGCGGCTTATCCGAAGGGTTTAGATTCAAAGGACCTGCCGAAATATGATGGAAGTCAGGATCCACAGGATCATGTCACTAATTTTAAAATGTAGGTTATGGTGAAGGGATTTGAAGGACTTGTCGTGCCTTGTTTGTTTGGAGGAACTTTTCGGGGACCAGCCCAAATTTGGTTTAATTCCCTGCCATTGAACTCCATCCATGACATGGAAGATTTAGAGATGAAATTCTTGTTGAACTTTGCTACTAGTCGGAGGCAGCCAATGATCGAGTTTCAGCTTGGCCAAGTCAAGCAGGTGCCTAATGAAACTCTGCAGAAATATTTGGAGTGTTTTAAAGACACGGCCTTGCAGGTGCCGGGATTGAAGGAAGACGTGCATCTACATTGTGCCATTGTTGGCTTGGATAGCTTGTCCCGCTTAAAAAAGTCCATCATGAAACGGTGTCCCCATACTCTGACCGACTTCACAGACCGATCTACACAGTATTTGGATTTAGAGCAAATGGAATTATCAAGTATCATGATGAGGTACGGGATGAAGAGTCTGCCAGCGAAGGAAAGGGAGAAAGGCGGCAAGTCTACTAAGGGAAAAGAGGAGCACAATAGTCACAGGCGGGAGTACAATGGGAGAGCGCCGGACAATAGGTATCGGGTGGAAAAAGGAGGCCCAAGGGGGCGATATGAAAGTTACACTCCGCTTAATGTATCCCGGTCACGAGTCTGGAGAGAGGTGGCCCAGACGGAGATGAAAAAGATAGAGCGACCCCGGCCTTCCTACAGCCGATCTGGGGCAGACCAATCTCATTTTTGTGAATTCCATGATGGCCCAGGGCACACCACGGACGAATGCTATCACCTCCGCGATGTGATAGAAAAACTTGTACGAGGAGGAAAGCTGCGACAATACGTGGTGGAAGCCCTGGGGCAGAAGAGTAAACGCAAAGAGCTAAGTAGGGAGCAAGAGCCCCCTCAGGGAAAAAGAAAGTCGGGAGAGAAGAAGAAGAAGTCGGGAAAAGACGATGAAGAATACCCGGAGGCAGACTTCGAGTGCAATTAAGTAATTATTAGATGGTGTTAGTTTCGGGCGTATTGATATTTTGTCTTTTTTCCTCGAATCTGTAAGCATGGTAAATGCCCGACTTCAATTAATGAAATTTTACGATTTCCTCGAAACTGTGGCTCCCGAATGAAGATTTTATGAAATCAAAACATACTCCTCTGGGATTGATAATCCCCTTAAATGGTTAAAACGTGCCTTAAAGAAAACAGACGTGTTTCCTTGAGACACGGTAACACCAAAAAGAATGCGTGAGCGAGATATCGGCTAAAACGTGTTCTTCCGGGATACGGTAACACCCACATTATGGTTAGTGCGTGGTTCTCTGAAACACGGTGTAACTACTGAAGCCCGTTGTGGCTATGACATATTTAAGCTAAGGTAGTAGCAAGTTAGTTATCACAGTGACTCTGATCAAGTCGGACCGTTTTAGGTTTGGTTATGATACTAAACCTAGACGTGTGATGAATGGCTTCTTGCTCTTGATTGATTTCTAGTAAGTCACTTAGGCGGGTAGCTTTTGCCCATGAGTGATCCCAGACCCACATTGTGCACAATGAATTGGTAATCTCGGCCAAGTCCTCGAATTTAGAAGAGAATTTCAAGCCCGCCGGATGCGGCAACAATAATTTAAAGACCTAACTCAGAAGGATATTCAGAGTAAAAGGAGCATAAGTAAATTAAATAGCTTTACGTCGAAAGGCAAAGGAATTCCTCAGAATTGACAAGTAATGTATGATTTTTAATAACTTGGTTACAAAAAGTTGTCAAGGTTGAGAAACCTAGGAATAAAATATAAAATCAGGGACCCTGAGCATCTTGAGTATCCCAAGGGCCAGGATGAACCTCCGCGTCTTCAGTCCTCTGATCCCTTTCCAAATGACTTCCAGTGGCGGTCTCGGAAGAAGGAAAAAGAGGAATAAGTCTACCCCCCGGACCACGGAGAGAGGATCCATTCCGGTCGTGTTGAGATTAAGGTGGGGATTTAGAAGGCGAATCTGAGCAAGAGTATTCTCAAAAGACTCCGCAACACACTTCACTATCGCCGCGTCCTTTTCTTTAATAGCGGCATTAGAAGCATCCAATGACGATTGATAGCGACTCAGGTGACCTTGGAGTTCGTCCTGTTTCTTTAGCAAAGTTCCGATAGAGGACTTATCCCTGGCATGAACCTCCTGGTATGATTTCAGGTGATAAATCGCCATATCCAAATCAGACTTTGTTTTCTTTGCTTCAGCCTGCGCCGTCCTCATGGTTGCCTCGGCAGCCTTTACTTGATTCAAGGCGTCCGACTTGATGGCTTTTATCAAGGCTTGATGACCTTCTACCTCAGATTTCATCTTTTGAAATTCGGCCTCTCGAGAGGCATACTGTGCATTCACGGCAATCAAAGTCTGAGCTAACCCGGAAAATTGAAGGGAGCCCAGTTTGAGGTCCTTGATTTTTTGGATCTCGGCATCCCCATACTTTGTAGGCTCAAAAAAGCGACGGGGAGGACAAACAGCACGGCTTAGTTCAGGAGGGATATTTTGACTCCAGGCAGCTCCAGGGGGAATTCCGAGTTTGATTGCAGGGGCGGAGGAGGATTTATGAAAGCCGGAATAGAGGCCACCGGGATGGGAGTCGTCTCTGGAACAGTAGAAGCTTTTGATTGTTGAGAAGAGGAGGGAGTGACTCTCATTTTCTTGGCCGAAATAACTTGGCCATCCTCTTCACGATTAGGGGCAATAAATGCTTGCGCGATTCTCTTTTTTGCCTCGGGCTTGGTAGAGTTGGTTTTAACCAATGCCCGGGCGAAGGAAGGCAACTCCTCATCGGCTGTTTCCTCATCGGTCAGATCTGCTGAACAAAAATGTAAGGTTAGTCATCACCTTTAAACAAGTACCGACATGACAAAATAGAAAATCGTACCTGTTGGTGGTGGCATAACGGGTGGAGGCTTGGAAAGCCGATCGGCTGGATTCAAGAGGTCGTGCTCTATGACATGATGCTCCAGAATGGTTATTGTTTTAAGTTCGGCATTAGACATCATGTCGGCATGAAATGTGAAGTCGGCAGAAGAAAGCTTGTGGTGATCATAGGTCTAGTAGAGAGGAAATTTTTCTTCCACGGCCCCGGACTTGGCAACTTCAAGGAACCAAGGAAGTTTCTTGAACTCGGCAACTACCTTAAAGAAGGCAGATTTGAAATTTTGAAACGAGTGAGTCAGTGGTTTAAAAAGAGGGCGATTGGGAATACTCTGGATAAAGGTCCATTCCTTTCGTCGGGAAACATCATGATCAGCATCCTCAATGGTACGTTGAACCTCAAAGAAGTAAAAAAAGACAGGGATGGTGCAAGTCAAGCTTTCGACCGGCAGAACGTCTCAAAGGCCACGGCAAGAGCCCAGCCTACGGGATGAAGCTGAGAAGGAGCAAGGTGCAAATGATTCGGGAGGTTGATTTGAAACTCGGTAAAAGGAAAGCGGATCCCAAGTCGAGAAATGCAATCCGGTAGAAAAAGAAGAAATGAGTATCACGCTCTGGATTTCGGTAGTTAGATGTAGATTCGTCAGCTGTGGGTAAACGGATAGAGTAATTCTCCCCGCCGTGAAGGCCGGTGTTCTGAAGCTCCTCGATGGTCATGGTGTTCTTTGCAGTTAACACCTCTTTGGCGACCCATAGATCGGGACTGTTGGAGATGCGGAAGGGCCTGCAGAACCTTTATCTTTAGTCATTGACCATCTTACTTGGTATGGAGATGCACGCATTTATACCTATACGTAAGAGTTTTAAAGTAGAAAATAGAGAATATACCTGAAGGAATAAAGTCATTAGGCGGAAGTGGGAAGACAACACGTCAGAATAGTTCAACGCAGTATGGGCCGGGATAGCCGTTGTGACGTTTCTACACCAAAATTCCGAATTTGGTTTTGGACTACTTTGGATGAGATCAGAAAATTGAAATTGTGGGGCCGAGATAGAAGTGGCGGGAAGGACAGAAACCCGGTCATGGATAGAAAAGGGACCAACCAAAGATTTGGAAAGAGTAGGGTTTGAATAAGACAGCAAAGGCACGTGATTTTGTGGCCAAGGCTCAGGTCTAGGTTTTCTGGGTTTGCGAAATAAGGCATCCTTCTTTTCTTCGTCAGAATGAGGATCGATCCAAAACCAAGTTACACGTCCATCGGAAAAGATTTGAGTGTTTCCTTATCTATGCTGGGGAGAGAACTATTGTAAGGATCAAAAGATGGGAGATTGTTGGTATCCATAAGCCCCTAGAAAAAAGAGTCGGGGTTAAGAAGGAGAGAACCTTGGGAGGGTAACTAAATGGGTTGTGACACTTGAAGCCCAGAAATATGATAGCCTAAACCCAGAAGTATGACAACATGACCCAGAAAATCAATAAATTCAAGATAAAGAAAAGCCTAGAGGCGTTTGAATGATTCAGACCAAGCAAGGGGATTTGACATGTTTCCTCGACATTTCTCGTTCAAGAGAGGAATTACCATTGGTCATCACCATCATCCAACCAGTCGCATTTTAGTAAAAGAAAGCATTAAGGGGGAGGGTTGCTGGAAATCTATACACATTTAAACAAACCAGAGAGATTTGAAATGCTTACCCAGAATAGTTAGAAAGCTAGATATTTGAAGGAAGAAGGCGTCCAAACTAGAAAACGCAGAGATGCTGGAATAATGAAATAGTATCAGGAACTAGAAGCCTGGTGAGGAAAAAGCATTGAGTGTTTTTTGCGCGAGAAATGGCAGAGTATAAGACAAAAGTGACAAGGAAGGAATACATATAAGCGTTACGGATTTGAAAAGTCAGGGGAGGAGTACGAGGCAAATCAGGATGAGATCTCATAAAGAGTAATCATGACGGAGGCAAAAGGACGTGGACATTAAATGCGCACAAAAATCGAAGATGGCTGGCACAGACGCGTGGCTTTTTAGTGGTAAAGGGCGGTTACATGCTGCGATGCAGGGAAACGAACGGACGGAGAAGTAAGCTCGTTCGTATTTCATTACGTTTACAGGAACAGATCCTTTTTCCTCTAGTTGATCCGTGGAATTTTTTGAAGGCGGATCCGGTTTAACTGAATCTAGTTAAAATTTGGGTTTCCGTATAAAGCTTTGTGGAATGTTCATGTAGAGATCTAGGCCAAATAATCAATCCATCCCAGCAGCCCCGAGATCTAAACTACGGGTTGGGGGCAACATGGACAATGAGTTTAGTGCAAAAACATGATTAGGGGATTAATGCAAACCGGAAATCAAGAAATCAATCTCGGATGAACATTCGAAATGAGCAAGATGAATTATTTGCGAAAATAGTAAGTATTTTCTATTGCTTTTGATACATCCCGGGATAGGGGCTACCGGTTAGAAAAGTAACTCGGAAAGAAAAACCTCGGTTTACATGGCCGGGGCGTAGGATGTAAGGGACTTAGCCGACTTTCACAGTTCCTCGAAACCAAGGATAGCGCACTGCATGAATTCGTAAAGCCGGCAATGGGTGAGAAATGAGTTACAAGCATCACTTTAATCCTCATAAAAGTGGACAACCAGTGAGTGAAGAACCAAAGGCAAGTTGAGAGCCTGTCAAGGTTCGGAAAAACAGACCCTTAGCTCGGACATGCGAAAAATCGATGATAGGCAACAAATGCCGGGAATGGACAAACCGGGCTATTAACCAGGTTGCTTGGCGGAAGTGGTAAGTATTTTCAAGGTGGTTTGTTCGCATAAAGATAAATGCAGAAATACAACTCGGATAAGTTGAATATATCTAGGCCGAGGCCGCATTTCACATCAGATGACTAATCCATCCCGGAAGCTTAGAGACCTAAACTTCCAGGCTGGGGGGCAACTATTACGGATTCGTATATTGGGCCCTGGTCTAACGTGGCCCAATAAGGACCCACTTAGGTAAAGGACCGGTTTAAGCAAACAAAGTGCTAATTGCCTTTTAATCAAGGTGTTAATCTCGGCAAGTACAGGTAGTGGAGCAGGAAATGTCAGATAGTGGAGCAGGCATTTGCTGGACGTGGAGCTGCATGTTGATCAAAGGGCGGATGCCCAACCTTCAGGACCAAACCCTAGGTAATCTCTATAAATAGGAGATTACCCTCAGGTGCACAACTCGAATTCATATCCCTTTATCTTATGGTTACACTGCGCACACACCCCACTCCTCTTGGCTGAATGCCATTCTTGTGTAGCATAGTGATCGTTTGATATTCTGTGGTGTCTTCCTCATAGACATCATAGAACTATCCTATCTCCGGGGTCCCTATCTCTTGACCTGGAGAAAATCATAGATCCTAAACCAATCTAACACTAACCCTTTATGGTTAGACATTTACCTCTTGACCATGAATATAAGAGAAAATCAATTTAAAGAATAGATCCTAAACCAATCCTTTAAAATACTAACCCTTTGTCCCTTTATAATATGGTTAGACATTTATGTTCTTTAGAATCATTCAAATGATATTTTCTGCGATTTCCTTTTTCCTTTCAACCGAACGCTATAAAACTAAAAGTTGGAGATCTATTTTATTTAACAAGCAAAAATTCCCCGCGCGTTGCATGGAAGCAATAATTTCATAATATTAAAGCACCTCAAACCCTTCCACTCATCCAAATTATTAAGAAATTGAATAAAATACAAACGAATATAAAGTAAATAATTGGATTTCAAATATACTAACACAAAATGCAAGTTATATCACTACCCAAAACCACGACATGAACCACAACCACATCAGTCTTGTACTCTTATATGTCTAGCAACTTTTTATGTTCTAAGGTGTAGTGCTACTTGAGTTCGGTATTGAATTGATTTTGGATGGTATGATACTATAATGATAATTTAAATTATTTTTAATTTTTTATTCCTCACTAGTTTGGCCTTTGGGATAACTCTAATTTGACCTACTAACCCTTGACCTAGTACTTCAATCAGGTCAATTGCCGATCCAAGTTTAATAACATTGATAAAACTATGGATAGTTTATTAAATATACTTTTTAAAAGTTAAACGTGAGAATTAGATTATTAATATATTAAAGTATACTTTTGGTCCTTTAAATTTAGACAAGGTTTCGTTTTAGTCGTTTAACTCTTAAAAATGTGTTTTTAGTCTTTTTAAGTTAATACTATTAACCTCTATTAACCCCTACCGGCCTCGCCTTCACAGGTGGCGGGTAGTGTGATATCTCTTATTTATAAAATCCAACTGTCACACTTTTCCAATAATATTACATATTAGAGCAATATATCACAGTGTAATGGTAAAACAGTTTGGACGTGATAATAAATTACAAACCTTGGTTAAAGTATTATTACATAAAAATCTCTACAACAATTCTGTGAATATTGCAGAATTGGTCCAACACCTTCATCTACTAATATCCTCCTGGGAGCTATATCCAATAAACTGTACATCATACAGGTAGCAACAGAGGCTGGAATCCTGAAGGATCCCAGAGTAACCGTTAATCTCATATCCAGAGTATATACAGAGTATGTAAGAAAACCATAAATCATATAGCATCCAAAGGTCGCACACAGCGAGGCATACAGCCTAAACCAGAACAAGCAGTCTCTATAGCACACAGCATAGACTGCAGGGCATAACAAGGCCCTAGTCACACACGGTTCCGATACCAAAGCGCTTGGCAAATAACAATACCGAATGCATACACAATCATGGTAAAGCATACATACAAAGTCATACAAAGCATATGAGATTAAGGTTACTTACCTACAAACAACTTATAGTTCGAATAACAAACTCTTGGCTACTGAATATGAATAATAGACCTAAAGTAATGCAACATAAATGGTGTCATCATCCATATAACTTTTCCTTAAGAATAAGTAACTATATCACTCATATGATGGGTTCTTTCACCATTTGAGACTCATTAATTCTTTTTATTAATGAGTATCCCTTCATTGATAATTTATCCTTCATTTTCGCATATATCCTGGAATTTTCCAGAATTTGACCCAACTTCAAAAATTCATAACTAATTGTAGAAAAATTTGATTGGAGTGTTCTAAAAATCTACATAACCCTTGATATGTCTATTTTTGTCTAAAAAGACTTTATTGGTCCAGAAACAGGTAAATATTTCCCAGTTTCTGAAAATGCCCTTGCTGGTTTTAAAGCTATTAAATTTGTATTTCTTCATATTTTGACCTTAATACTTCCAAAATCATACTTCATATTCTTCCTTATACAAAATTCCATTTCAAACACTTTAAAACCATCAAAATCACCAAAATCAAATCACATCATCATGTTCTAGCTATTGGCCAAAATCCCTAAAATTACAAGAGATTAGGGAGATAACTTACTTGTTCTAACTCTTTTCTTCTCTCACCACTTTTGAATTCCTTTGTAATGGTGACTTGGGCTTCAATAATATCATGTAAAGGTATTAACTATGATCTCAAACATAACCATATGAATTTAAAGGAAATAAACTAATTTTCAAAACTTCCTTACTCCAATTCTCAACTTCTTTGCTTGCCTTCCATCTTTGTGTGCTTCCTTTCTCTCTTCTCTCTCCATGCTTATTTCGAATTTAGGGTAGAAAATGAGGGAGTTTATGGTCTTAAATAATGGTTAGAAACAATATAAAAATATCCCTCTTGGTATATTACCAAATTGCCCTTGCATTTTCTTCATTTTTCATGCATTTTCATGTCCAAAACTAGAATTTTCCTTGGCCCTTCCTTGTTGCACGAATTTATCTCATTTTAGGCACAATTATGAGCTTGCTTAAGTGTCCTTTTAGTACATATTTAGGCCCCTTTCTTTTCCCTTCATTATTGGTCCATATGTCCCTAATAATTCTCTAGGCTCTTCTTCATTTTCTAGATAAACCTTGATTTTTCTCCTCCTCCCTTCCATGTCATGCCATGTGTCCTTCCTTGGGCACAAAATATCTTTTAATTATATACCCATTTTGTGGTTGAGATGCTTTGCTTAATTGAGAAGGAGATTAGGTGTCCCATGCAATTAATTAGAGATATAATGTGTCCCTTGTAATTAATTCAAGATGCATATGTGTCTCCCGATTTATTTTCTTTAAATATTATATGGACACTTGGTGGCTTAGGTGTCCTCCCACATTTAATTCTCCAAGCATATGTGTCCTCTTTTATTAATATGGTGTCATGTGGACTTATTCTAGTTGCTTCTTGAATGATCATGTGATAAAAACGTTTATTCTTCCATTTCCTTCTCAAAGAATGTCAGCGAGAGAATAACCCATCGAAACCCCTGCGCATTCAATTAGCATTTAAGTTCATTCTTGTTTCAACTTTTAGAGCTAATGTGTTTACTCATCTACTCTTTAGAGAGTTCTCTATTGATTATCTATCTCCAGTGTGTAATCATTTGAGTTTGAAATAATGCGGGGGACTAATCGTAGGTCAAGGAGATGAACCAGTATAAATATTTCCTACTTTCATCCCCGTTTTTGTTCGAGCATTTTTGAAGATATGATGGAGCTAGGATCATGGCTCATCCCCAATTCACCCCCCCTCTTGGTGATATTCCATCTTTCACAAAATCCCCCATAGTCTCAAATTTTCCACAAGAACAATAAGTGAATATTTCGTCAAATGGTAGTCGCATAATTGCCCATCACTTTTATCAACTTATGGAACCCTACTCTCCATTTTTGTCTATTGAAATCTTTTCATGAAAGTAATCATGTATTCTTTTAAAGATCTCAAATAATTTCCTCTATGCATGTGATTTCAAGAAGCAAGGGAATTCAATGAATTTAATATCCTCTTCTTGATTCCTAAGATTATGCATTGTGTCCATGGTTAATAATATTATCATTAAAGCCATCATTTAAAGTCAAAGATATTTTTGCTAATACTCCTCTTAATCTTGCCATGTGTGCTTCTTGAATTTTCTTTTGAATTCATGTGCATATGTCATTTTCCTAGTTTTGCCATGTGTATATTTTCTTGAGTCTTCCATTATCCTCTTATGCCTCTTCTTTTTAGGCATAATAATGATCCTTTATTAGCCAATTAAATGACAACAAATATCATTTGCCATGGATTTAATGAAAATTCCATAAATTCCAAAAACATGATACTAATTAACTTTATACAATAATTTACATGAAAATTGGGCTATTACAAAGCGTCCATAAACAATTCCAAAATCTCAAGATCAAAATCTAGGATATTACAACCTCACCAACAGAAAATATTGTCAACAAATTTAAAATACTGACTCACCGTTAACTTCACTTTTCAAGAGATTGATTTTAAATTTAAATAGAAAATTAATGATATTAAAGAATTAAAATTTTGACAAGTCAACATTTAAAATTTATTGACTCATCATTTTTGTTTAGTGAAGTTAATCGTGTTAACTTAAAAAGACTAAAAAAATACTTTTAAAAATTAAGGAACTAAAATGAAACATCATCTAAATTTAAATGACCAACATTATGCTTTAAATTTACTAATAT
This sequence comes from Acacia acuminata, assembly GCA_019022655.1. NCBI lineage: Eukaryota > Viridiplantae > Streptophyta > Magnoliopsida > Fabales > Fabaceae > Acacia > Acacia acuminata. Next base: position 3,110,704 of record JAFJYI010000040.1, read on the forward strand.
TTACAGAGATTAAGAAAATTAATAGAATTCATTATTTGTAAAAGAATGTGTGTTGATTTTCCAAAAAATATATCTTCTAATAACCACTCTTTATTCATAGAAACTCTCTCTTACATGTGTAATTAATGAAAGGATCATAGTTATATTAAGTTGTTTATATTCATTATATCAAGTTCTCCAATATCTTTTTTTTTTTATATCGGTTTATTGTTAAATGATAATAATTCAAATATAGGGTACATGTTAATAAAGAACTTAACAAAATAGATATAAGGAACTTGACTTAAGTATTCTCCTTAATAAAAAAAAGTTTACAAATAAAATTATACATTTGGGAAACCACCAATTGTATAGCTAGTCTATATGATAAAAACCTTCATTTCTTTTAAAAAAGAGGATAGTCTATATGCTAGAAACCTTCATTTCTAAATAAAATAAGGGATAATGAAATGTCCTTATAGTATTGGCCAATTTTTAATTGTATACCTATAATTTATTTTATTTTATTTTATTTATACACATTTGAGAAATTATACTTTTACTTATTTTTAATCAAAAATTTTAGTTAACGAGTATATAATAAAAAAATAAATTAATATATTAATATAATTAGAGTAATTAAGTATAATTATATCCTTAGAAAATTTTAATATTATTCAAAAATCATAATTGAAAAAATAAGCAAAAATCAGAATTATATTTTTGAAAAAAAAAAAATATATAAGGGCCTAATTAAAATTCAGATAAAATTTAGAAGCATTTGATAAAAACAGAAAAACTACAGAGAATTAATTAAAAACAAATAAAAATATAAGGACATGTAAAAAGAAAAAATTACAAGGACCTAATTAAAAATTGGTTAAAACTATAAGACTTTCAAATTAATTATCCCAAAAAATAAACACATTCTTTATGATATAGAGTTCATAATTTATTAATTCTTTTAGAGCCATCAAAGTAAGATATATAAGTTAAATAAGCTAACCCATCATGAGTTACGATTTAAATGGATTATCTCATTCAATTCATTTTGTTTTAGACAAGAGAAAATCAAACTTATCTCATTATAAGTTACTCCTTCCGGTTCTAAATATAAAATACAGTTGACTTTTTCAAAAAAAAAAAACTAAGAAAGCTAAATAAATTATTTAATCATATCAAAAAAATTAAGGAAGCTAAATATAAATACCGTAATATGAAATGATTAAGTAACTTATTTAGCTTCTTTAATCTCTCCAAAAGAAAGTCAACTAAGTCTTATAATTAGGATTTGAAGGTAATATAAGCTATTAAAGCTATGTTGGTTCATGAAAGCAATAAACGATTTTTTATTAGTTGAAGAAATAAAGGATTATATTACTTAAATGGACACTAATTCAAGACCTCACTTCATTGAATATCAAAACTTGTAGAAAGATTGTCTTTACCAAGTCTAATGCAGTATTTTATGACAAAACGATCAAAGTTAAAGGCATACATGAAAGACCTAGAACTTTAGAGTTTAAATAAAGAGTTTTAAGAAGCTTTTGTTAGCTCTCGATATTTTGATGATCACAATTTCTAAGGTGTTGAATTAAGTAATGTATTTAAATATAAGATCACTACTAGAAAATGGCAAATTTGCGACGGAATTTGCAAGGGAAAAAAATTTCGTCGCAAATTTTGATTAATTTGCGAGGGAAAAAAATTTCCCTCACAAAAAGGCCAAATTTGCGAGGGAACAACAGTTCCCTCGCAAAAAGATGATTTTGTGAGGGAACCTAAATTCCCTCGCAAAATGCCATCTTTTTGCGAGGGAACCACTTTTCCTCGCAAAGAGGTAATTTTGCGAGGGAAAAACGTTTCCCTCGCAAAATGCCCTTCTTTTTGCGAGGGAGCATAATTTCCCTCGCAAGATAGATGATTTTTGCGACGGAGTATTAGTGCCCTCGCAAAATGTCAAACACACATTAACCTAAATCCTTTACTCCTTCCCGTGAATTCTCGACTCTGTCCTAGATCGACTTGCTTCTCGTCTTCCCTTCATCCCTCAACGGCGTTCAATCTATTCCTCAGAGCTCTAGCTCCAGCCTTAGCTCCACCGTGGCCTTACTCTCCTCGACAAACGCAAAGCGGTGGCCTCCCGATCTCTTCGTCCGACGGCAAAAAGGCGTGGCCTCGTCTATCTCTTCCTCCCGGCGAAACACGGGGAGGATGGTGAAATGCTGCTGGGTTGCGGATCGACAGATTCATTGGTCATATATCGAGGAACCGAGCCATATTTCTCTTCCCCAATTCGTTGTTCCGCCGGAAACCCTAGCCGATCCGAAACTCACTGTTACCTTGCTCTAGGGTCTCATGTATTGCCTCGTCGCATATTCTCTATGCTCTTTATTGCGATCATCACCACTTAATTTTTCTGTTTGTTCCTTTGATCTCAGCGATGGCGAAGTCAAAGAACCATACAGCTCACAACCAATCATACAAGGCCCACAAGAATGGCATCAAAAAGCCTAAGAGGCACCACCACACTTCTACCAAAGGGGTATTCATGTTCACTTTCCCTATTCTCTTGCGATCTGTGTTGATTCTCTTGTTTTTGTTGTTGTCTAATCTATTGCTTTGTTTGTTTTTTTGTTTTTACCAGAAATTGTTGTAGATGGATCCCAAGTTCCTGAGGAACCAGAGGTATGCGAGGAAGCACAATAACAAGAGTCTTTGACATAACCCGAGGAAGAGTAAAGCGTGCACTTTCAAACGAAACTATTAGGCTTTTTTTTCCTTGAATTATTTGATGGTATTTTTTTTTTGGCTTTAATTTAACTTGAATAGTTTGCTCTTATTGAATCGTTGGTGGTTTCTGTGAAAGATTCTTTAATTTAACTTCAAACGCCTTAGGTTTTTGTAAAGCTTCGCGTATTGCTCTGATTGTTTTCTTATGTTCTTTTGGAATGTATGCTTCTCTTTTAGTCTGATTCCATATACATGAGGGAATGAATCTCTATCTAGTTTAAGGATGATGAACACTTGATGAGTTTGTTCTGTTATGGTGACTATGCAGACATCAATTGGTTGTATCGCCTTTTCCACCATTTGATAAAATTGGGATTAATTCGGTTCAAAGAGAGGCTGAAGAAATGATTCCTATGAAACAAATGAAAATGGACTGGGTTTCGTATATCCCATTAGAGGATCGGTATTTATCCCATTTGGCCTTTTTTCTTTGAGACTTTCTTATTAAACGGTGATTTATAGTCTTCGAATCGATATTTATGGTTGATGATTTAATGACTTCAACGAGAGAAAGTCAAGTTGATAGAGTGAAGTCCCAAATATATATCTTGAGATACACCCAAAGAAGGTATTGCCTTCTCGTCCGCCTCTTTTCCTTGTTGTGTATGTGATAAGTCTGTTCCTACTAAGTTTGGCTAAACCTTACCATACATTTATCATATTATAATTGAGGAACCGATAGCAAAGAGATAAGGGATTGCAGCTAAGTCTAATCATTCCGGAATATACTTGAGTCCGGATGTTTGCATTGCATATCGTCTTTGTGCACAATTGTTTAACGATACAACCTTATTTTTTGTGGCATGACAATATGTTAATGGTGGAATTGTGTTCTTTGTATTTTTTTGTTTCTTATTCTTGTTTTGTTCTTTGGAGAGTAAATGTTAGGGTTCTATCCTATGAGATGAACATGTGTGGATTTGTTTATCTTGAATGGAAATATTAGCTACAAATACAATAATTAGGGAAACTAGTAGCACTTTGTCATTTTCTACCTTCTGAGAGTGAGGTAACTGGTTTCTTTTGCACAGCTTGATGATTTTTTTTTAAATTTTTTTATTGTATTAGTTGTTGGAATTAGCATAGGATTTCCCATCCATACACTTTGAGCCTTGATATGCATATTTATGTTTATGAACATGACTTGTATTTTTGGGTGATTAATCCATGTTACAGTGTCCGCTTTAAAGCATCGAAGTTGGACCGAGTAAAGAAATATGAGTACCGCTTACCTTGTGAGTCTTGTCTCTAGAATATTGTAATTTTATTCTTTAAATGAATGTATCAAGTTGTATCTAATATTAGAGAAAATCAAACCTTTTGATTCTAGCAATTCGAGATTGTATCAAGATATCATATAATGTCTTTAATAGATTGTAATCGTGGGGGAAAATCAAGGATTTGTATTGTTTGATGGATAGTTGATGTTAATTATTGGGGTCTAAAATTGTTCTAGTTTAGTGTCATGATTATAACCAGTTATTGCTAATGTACTTGTTCGACAGGTTTTATATGACAATTTGTGTGTTTCACGATTTATACTAGCCTTTTAAGGAAGATGAACTTGAAAAGGCTCGAGGTTCAAATTATTTTTCCTACGAGAGGAAAACCAAGTAAATGTGGTGGAAAACACTTGGTGAGGTTTGTTGTACATTTGGTTTTCGATGAGTTCATTTGTTTTTTGTTTGATGCGGGTATTCGTGAATTTGATTGGGAGTTAGATGAGCTTGAGGTAATAAAATATTCGTATTGTTTGTAATTTATAAAATGTCAAGACACGGGCAGCTTAGAAGTGGTAGTTTGTAAGTTTAAATTATCCATGCATCACTTTTGTTTTCCCGGACTATCAATCATGTAACCGTAAGACTCATGGAAGTCTTTTTATGATATACAAGTCTTTTTATTTTTTGTGTATTTTTTTAAAAAAATAAATTGAAATTTGCGAGGAAACTTTTTTCCTCGCAAAATCCTTTTTATTTTTTAAAAATAAATTGAAATTCGGATTTTGCGAGGGAAAAGTTTCCCTCGCAAATTTCATGATTTTGCGAGGGAAATTTTTCCTCGCAAATTTCAAAATTTTGCGAGGGAAAATGGCATTTTTGTGACGGAAAATTGGTTTGCGAGGTGGTTTTTTGCGACGGAACTTTTTCCGCCGCAAATCCCGTCGCAAATCAGTTTTGCGACGGAAAATGTCTACGTTTTGCGAGGGAATTTTTCCACCGCAAAAACCAGTTTTTTTGTAGTGGATTTACTAGAGCAAAGATTCACTCATGCCCGAGCATTGTTAATCTGACAAGATTGTTCAAGCATTTCAAGTTAGCTTGCTTGATCAGAGCATTTGAAATGCTCGAGAAACATCGGGATAAAAGCATAATTTCCAAGTTACAAAGTCATGCCCGAGCATTGTTGGTTGGATTACCCGAGCATCGTCGAGCTCAGAAGAAGGAATTCAAAATTAAGAGTTAAGCTCAAGCAGACCAAAAAACCCTTGCTCTAGCATTAGCGTATCAAGCAGAAAAATGACGAAGTGGGAAAGGCTTGCCCGAGCAAGAGAAAGGAGTTGCTCGAGCACCATGCTCGAGTAGAGGTAAATATATGCTTGACAGGATTATTCTATCTATATTTATCGCCTCCGAATGAAGTATGCCCGAGCATGCAAAATGGCCTGCTCGAGCACCATGCTCGAGCAGAAGAAAAATCATGCTCGAGCAATGGTAAAATGACTATCCTCGTCTCTGTCTGGGGCTTACTCGAGCAAAGACTTTTGGCTTGCTCGAGCATCAGCGATAAACCATTATATTTCAAAATGCTTCGGAATTGCTTGTCTGAGCATATCTTTGAGTGGTGCTTGAGCATTGACGATAAGTAACCATTTTTAGGAAGCTTGCCCCAGCAAGCTTGAACTCTTGCTGGAAGCACTGTGCAATTCTAATATTTTTCAAACACATCTTCTATACTGTTGCCCGAACATATTCATGGTCTTGCTCACGCAGAGTAACCTTTGTTTTCAAATCACCGTTCTCGTAAAACTCAAAGCAATGAAAGCAACTCTATTTCTTTTGCTTATTACTTGTTGTTATTACTAAATGATTTTAACAAGTTTGTTAATGAGTCTTAGGTGATTTAATCACAAGTTAACAACAGATTTGAATAAAGAAAATCTTGTGTCAGAAACATTAAATGTAGTTGCTCGAAACCGATGATAATCTCCATTGCCAATACTCTGATCCATGTAAAGTCTCTTTCAGAAATTCCGACTGCGCATTAAATGCTATTTCACAACGGGCAAAACAAAAGGAATGAAGAGAATGTCGTCACTGCAAATCAACCGTGATTATTCAAACGACGAAAATCTTAACATAAGCTTCATCTGTCTAACAGATACATTTAAGACTCTCAACGGCTATTCTTCAAGCTTCAATCAACGGTCATTAATTACAACTTCTATAAATAGTCGAAGCATTGAATTCGTCAACTACCGAAACGAGCTGTGCATTCAATTTGAACTTATTGCATTTTCGTTGTTTCAACTGTTTCATTAACATCTTCGGATATTCATTGTTCTTCAGTGTTCATTTATTATTCACTCGTGGGTGTACTATTACAACTTGTAAGAGGGAGTGAGTCAGAGTGTGTAATTGTACTTGTCCTTGAAGTTATAGTGGAAATCCCAAGGTGTGCTTGGGGACTGGATGTAGGTCAAAGTGTTAGACCGAACCAGTATAAATCGCTCTGTGTCCATTTCTCTTTATCTCTTTTACCTTGCTTACTGTCTTGTGTATCTCTTGAAAAGATTTTTGAGATCACCTATTCACCCCCTCTAGGTGATATTCTATCTTGACTTTAGGCCATATTTGTTTTTGTCAATTTTTTTCCTCAAAACAATTTTATAAAATTGTTTTTCAAAACAAGTTTTTTTTTAAAAAAAATTTAAAAAAAAAAGAGAATTTGGATAGTTGTTCTAAAAAAATCACATTTGAAAACTTAAAACAAAATTTTCTTTAAAATAATTTTTCTTATAGCATCAACTTTGATAACAAAAGAGAAGAAAAGAATGGTTTGATTCACTCCCTTTATATAATTGCTATTGATATTATTATTTTTATAATTAATATCTTATTAGATTGATGCAATAGCCACCATTAACTTACAAAGTGAGACCTATTACATGAATCACATGATGCAATTAAGCTCTATAGTGACGTGGTGTTGGCTGTTGACGACAGTGACATCGTGTCGGCCATCGACCGTATGCATGAATGATGTGGCGTGACCACATTGGCCATCGACAAGAGTGACGTGAAGTCGGCCAACAATCACGGCGGTGGCATGGTAACGGTGATAAAAAGGTGGCTGCCTTAAGCCCATAAGCTGAAAATGAAAGATTTTCCCCATTTTTCAAAACAAAAAATAAGAAAATAAAAATAAAAACATCTAAAAATTATTTTGGATTTTTAATTTTGAAAAATTTATTACTATTTTTTTTTTATTAAAAAAAAAAACCTAACTGAAAATTTCTGATTAACTTCACCCACAAACTTGATTTGGAAATTACAATTTGGCATAGTAGGTACCACCACATACTATTGTCTATTTACGCCTGTGTAGTGCTATGAAAGAATTTTTTTCATGGAATTGGATGTGGAAACCGAAGTGAAAGAGGAAATGACAGTGGAGGTAACTTCTAAAGTACATTTGGTATGTCAACGAAAGTGGGATATAATTTGTATATGAACAGACCAAAATACCCTTGCTGATGTGATTGTCATCGAAAATATGGAGGGCGGTCATTTTAAAAGAGGTAGGGGTTGTGTTTTTAGGCTAAAATAAGATGGTCAAAATCATCCAAATTTTTCTTAAAAAATGGGACATTATTGTCATTTTAGTAAAAGCGCCTTCAAAATGTAAGTGAATACCTTCCATCATACCAAACAAGTCAAAATCCACTTCCACCCTTAATTATATTCCACTGACATCTTCTCAATTCAATCATACCAATTGGGGTGTACTGACATAACACATTGGGGTACAAGGGGGACGGGAGGCATTGGATGAGAAAGAAAACTTTAATGAGTTGGATTAAAATAATTGGTGAAGTGAGGATATAAAATTTTAATATAATTAAAAGTTAAGATAAAAGATTAAGAAAAATTAATTTAAAAATTTTAATCTCACTAACAAGTTGTTGATTGAAGTGGCCGGTACAGTTTCCCCACAAAGAGGAGAACATAAGTCCAAATATTGGGAAGTGTACTTGTTGGGAGAAGGAAAACTCTTTGCACTCTGAGCTTCTAAAAAGGAAACCCTTAATTTCTACCCAAAAAAACAAACTTTTAATCCTGCATTTCTATTTTTTTTGAAAAAAAAAAAATTCAACTCAAAAGTTTATCTTCCTCCTTCAAATCCCTCACACCAAACACCAAACAGCCAGTTAGACTTCAGAGGGGTGGTTAAATTATTAATTTTGTCTAAAAACGGAATACATTTATGATTTTACCCATATTTAAATGAAAATTTTTAAGATTTGTATTATATTTTCCCATTGTCAATGACTTGGGTAATTAAAAGTATTTTAAAAAAAAAAATCACGTATAACTATAAAATGATGTGATTTTGAGCAGCTTATTATATAACTTCGTAGAATTTTTTGACTTATTTATTTATTTATTTATTGTCTTCGTTGATTCTCCAGTAGACGTCGATAAATTACGTATTTATATGGTGAGGAGCAAATTGGTAAATAAAATTTATTTTTATATAAATTTCATTTAAAATATTTTTTTTATAATTTTGTATATTATTTATAATAAAAACTAATTAGATTGGAATAAGATGGCTTCAACATAGGGGTGAGATTCATGACAAAACGTAAGGGTAGTCAAATGCTTTTGGAATAAAAAGAAGGGAACATTTAATTTCACTCCATCTATAGCTATTTAATATTAAACAACCCTAAAAATTTTCTGATTACTGTACCCTCTAGGACTAAACTAAAAATAAGATTTTTGGTTGAAAAGACATTTATGTCTTTGTCTTTTATATGACCCAGATGGTTTTATAAATTCTCATACGTATCTTGTAAATACACATATTTGAGTTGTAAATTTCCACATGTGTCTTGCAAATAACATGAATTCTTGTGAATATACTCTCCTTGTAGATGGCCGAGACGGTTTTGCAATTTCACTTATTTATCTTGGAAATAAGCATATTTGACTTGTAAATTCCTATGTGTCTTGTAAATAATCATATTTGACTTGTAAAGTAAGGACACAATTGTCTTTTTACCCACAAATTTTAATTTCAGTTTAGTCATAAGGGGTGCAATGAAATTTCAAAAAGTTCTGAGAGTTGTTTGATATTAAATGGCTATAGATGGGGGTGTAGTGAAATTTTCCCTAAAAAGAAAAGGGTGGTCAAATTATAATCCTAGAGTAAGAAGATTAATAATAGGGAAAATTCCAAATAAATATCATTTGAACTTGTAAAACCCTAAAAAGTTTGTTAACACTTGGAAAGGATAAATAGGTCTCAAGGGACTAATATACATTTTTGAAATTTGTGCTTTTACTAAATTACCCCTCAATTTTTTCTTTTAAAAAAAGAAAAACCTTCCCCAGCGCCAAAGCTCTGCCTCCATTGTCGTTGGAGCTTCGGTACTGACGGCCGGAGCTCCAATGACAACTTGAGTAATGAGATTGACTACTTGAGCTTCATGGGCCTTATTTTGCACCGTTGACAAGTTGAATAAAGATAATGACAACATGAGTATAGCAATTGACAACTTGCACTTCCAAAGTTGTAAATGGCTACAATCAAATTGTCATTGACAATACTTAAGTTGTCATTACCTTTATTTAACTTGTCAACGATATTAGCCAAAGCTTAGGGAGTTCAAGTAGTCAATCCTTGTACTCAAGTAGTCAATCACATTACTCATGTTGTCACTGGAGCTATGGCAGCTAGCGCCAGAGCTTTAGCCGTCAAAGGCCTGTCGGCGAGGTGGTGCTGGCCGACGGAGCTTCAATGCCGGTGAGGGTTCTTTATTTTTTTTTTTTTTTTAAAAAAAAAAATACTTGAGGAGCATTTTGGTAAAAACACAACATTTCAAAATCCCATATTAGTTCCTTGAGACCTTTTTTTCCCCATGTGTTAACAGATTTTTTGGGGTTTTCGTAATTCAAATGATATTTATGTCTTTTTTCTTTAATAATATTGTAGTAATAATAAAATCAAGCGGGAATTATACTATGATGTCCAAGGAAATAACTTAATTAATAAAAAGTCTCAATAACAAATGAAGTGTTGTCATTCCTTACATTGGAATTTATTATTACATGCTACTCAATTGTTAGTGACACTTTTTGATAATTAAATCCATTCTTTGAATCCAATGACTCTTCCAAAAATCAAACCTAATAATCGTCATCACCCTCTCCATCATATTATCACATCAGTATCAAATTCAAGAAAACATAATTTATCATCAAGAGAGAATAAGACATCACCCTCTTCATTTACACCGATTATAGCGGAGACGGTGCGGATATAACAGATAATTGGTATCAAATTTACTTTGTTAAAAATCATTAAGATTAATTTATAGAATTTTATAACCTTATAAAGTTTACTTCGTTTAATTTAACATCGTTTTAAGCCCATGCATTCTATAAATAAAATTTCGTAAGAGGTTATAAATTTAAATTAACAGATCAAGCAATAAGGCCCAATTCAAACAAAATAAATTATAGGGACCTCATTCAAAATTGACGTAAATTATAAGGACTTGCAGATTTTTTTTTTTTTTCAAAAGTATTACTCCCTCCGGTCCTAATTATAGGACATATTTAACCGATTTTGTGGAGATTAAGGAAAGAAGTTAAATTAGTTAATTTTACTCATTTTCCTAAAATGCCCTTATATAAATTTAAAATGACATAAGTAAAAATAAATCAATACTTCTTGTCACATATTTTTCCAACATAAAATTTTCCTTCTCACACACTATTTAATTGAAATAATGATCTTGCTATATATATGTGTGTACATAAATCTACACACATATAAACACACACAGATATATTTATATATATGTGTGTGTGTTTTTATATATGTACATATATACACACATATTTATTGATAGACACACACACATATTTATACATATATCTATACACACACACGTGTCTATATATATTTGTGTGTAGACACACACACACATACATACATACATACATATATGTACACACAGTGTGTCTATATATATTTGTGTGTAGACATACAAATATATACATATATAGACACACACACACATACATATATACAAAGTAACACACACACACACATACATATATGCATACACACACATGTAGACACACACATATATACATATAAAGAAAGACACACACACACATATATATATCTTTAAATATTTCATTGATTGGAAGAGTCTACACATCCATATACATATACTCACTAAAAACCAAACACACTTGAGAGAATAAAATAGGGATATTTTAGGAAGAAATTGGTAAAAATTAGAATGTTGTCTTATAATTAGGACTAAAATCAACCCCCAAATGTTGTCTTATAATTAGGACCGGAGGGAGTATGTATTAATTAATAATAAAATATGAGATATGTATCAAAGATTTTTCTTATAAAAAATAAGCCCTAAATCCATCCTCAGTGTGGTCTGTTTCAGGTAGATGGCATGTCTAAACCAATAGCTCTTTGTTACCAAAATGTTATTTTCACTGCATCCTCATTGGCCTGCTAAGATGTTCTCATAAGGAGATGTTAATTCCCTTATGGTTGGGATGTTAATGTCCCTTGGCCTTTTTTGAGTATACTTTAACTCTGATGTTAACAAGTGAACCAGTATTATTTTGTTTTTTTCCCCTAATTTGTTTGGCTTTTAATTGATTGAATTATAACTTCCTCTTCCATAGTTATAGTTCATTGTTGATTATATTCATCATTTTGGATTTTAACTGTGAAATCAAACAATATATTCTTTAATATTGCACTTGTCAAACAAGATAGATAGGTATTGAAGGATTCTTTATTAAGCAAGAGCAAGAAGTATTTGATGAGCTTTTAACAGTCAGGTTATATAAAAGTTAACAGGAAGAAGAAACATCAGCCTACTTTTATCATTATTATAGTTCTTAACAGAATTATAGTCAAATGGAAATGGAAAATTGTGGACAATTTGAAAGAAGAATGTAATATCTTGAATTTTGGGCTTAAAGACTTGAGGATAAGCATATATTAGATAGATGATTAAGCCCAATTTAGGAAATGTGACAATATTGTGAAAGGGATTTCTCTTGATGCTGGCAAACTAGATTCTTGAAAGGTAATCAGTTTGTGACGTGCCTTTGACTAAGCAAACGATATTCAATCGGGTATGAAACTTTTCAGAATCTTGATAATCTTTAATTGGATGTCATATAGGTCAATTGGGTTTGTATATAATGAGTTATGAATTTTTTAAATTAGCCCTAGAATCTAAAACATTTTCTAGACCAGAGTGTCTTAAAGGTTGATTCTGAAATAGTTGACATGTGATTGACTATAGGAGGTATTTTTACCTCAAAATCGACTTAATAATGGTCTAATGGCCTTTGGAATCATTGCAATTAGCCATTGTAACACCCCAAATTCCCTACCACTTATTGTGCTCAGTGACACGTAGTAATTAGGAATATGATGTTGACAGATCAAAGTAAAGCGGGACGGAGAGCATGCACTAACGTTTGGACAATGAGTAACTGATATAAAATGCCCAAGTATAAGGTGGTAAATTAAATATCTCGAAGGAATATCCATGTGATACAATCATCTAGAACTTGTATAATTAAGACTCCAACATAATAACTATAAAATCTTAAACCAAGCCTTAACTAGACTTGTGGCTTGAAACCCAACACAGTTGATCAAACCTATTGGCCAGGCTGGTGTTTAAGTCTAGTGGAAGTCTCCCCATCTTTCATGGTAACTTATGACTGAACCACATAGACCAACCCTTTGTTAGTTTAAGCACCAAATGGTTTGAAACAACTCTATCAGATTCATGCCAAAGACTAAGCCCTATTCACCTTCTTTATACTCTTTTTTCGACCGGTGCCTCTTCACGACTCTGTTCACTGGTGCCTCTTCACGGCTCCATCTATGACGTCTTCTCAAATCTAGGTTCCTTTTCTGAACCTTTAGTCAAGGCTGAGATTCAATTATATGACAGATATTCATTACATTTCAGTATCAACCATACATAGCACACAGCAAATGTAAGGTAACAACAATACATAGCACATCGCAGATGTAATGTTAACAATGTTTGCACTCACCAGTACCACAACTCCTCGTGTCCTCAGTGCTAGGAAAACAAGCCTACGGTATTATCATGACTATAACCCGCACAAAGCTGAATGTGTATAAACAGGTGACCTAAGACCCATATCTTAGTCACAGTGCATGACCTAAGACCTAATCTTGTCCATGACTTCATGAATCATATATAATCATACAAGTTATAGACGATTATAATTACAATAAGAGAACGTAACTTTTATCATATTGTTAGTAATATGTCCGTCTTTCAAATTCAACCCCGAACTCCTTGGATATCCTAACATATTATCATATCACTTAGAATAATATCCTAAGGGTTATTTTTGTCATCTTTGACCCTTTTACTTATTCCAATTTTACCCTTATATTTCTTTAAAAACGCAATTTTCAGCATTTTGTCCAGATTTTTCACTAACTTTGAAAAATCTTAACTAATTCTTCAAAATTCATTTTTGAGTGCTGCAAAACTACTCATGACTCTTGAAGTGTCAATTTTCAAGGAAAAATATTTCCAAAAGCAAGAACATCACAGATCATTCCCAGTTTTTAAGTTTTCAAACACTGTTCAAATTTAAATCCAGTAAAGAAGGCTTATCTTCAAAAATTCCTATCTCCTTTTCCAGAGCTCAAAATATTACATATTTTATATATTTGTAAAGCCCTACATGTCTACTATATTCCTGTAAAATGTCATGATTTTAGGACTTCATTTGATATATACAATAATAGCCTGAACGTTCGCTACCAGCACAAGAATTAAAACTGGAAATTCTACTATTTTCACAAATCTTTTTCCATTAATATCTAAAAAAATTTCCCAACATGTTTTGACCTCATCCAGAATTTTAATTGTGATAGAGGCCTAAAAACATGTAAAGGAATTTACTTCCTAATTTTCTAGATTAAACCACAAGTTTACTAAGACCGGAAACTGTATTTGAGATTCACAGTTTTCTGGGTCTTGCAGGATACTACCGTTGTTTTATATAGAATTTTGCACGGATTGCATCACCATTGACAAAGGTTACCAAAAAGACATCTTAGTATGAGGAGAGTTTCTGTGAGCTAAAGGAAAGGCTTACGATAGCACCCGTGTTGATTATCCTCGATCTGAGTGAGATCTACACGGTCTACAGTAATGCTAGTTTGCAAGGATTGGGATTTGTCCTAATGCAGTATGGTAGAGTTGTGGCTTATGCCTCTCGTCGGTGAAGCCTCATGAATTGAATAACCCTACACATGACTTGGAGCTTGCACCGATTGTGTTTGCTTTGAAGATATGACAACATTGTTTGTATGATGTTGTTGTTGAATTGTACTACGTGACCACAAGTCTCTTAAGTATCTATTTGATAAAAAAAGAACTAAATATGAGGCAACACAGATTGATGGAACTACTTAAAGATTACAATCTAGAAATTAAATATCACCCAAGTAAGGCTAATGTTGTTGCCCACGCACTAAGCAGAAAAGTCGTGCAAGTGGCATCAATGATGATAGCAGAGCAGAAATTGTTAGAGGATTTTTGAGATTTGAATCTATCAAATCAAATCTTTACAAATAACGATGGGATATATGATGTTTGTATTGCAAATCTTCTTATGAGTCATGAGGAGAATGACTTAAAATCCAAAATAAATGAAGCTCAAATGCGAGATAAACAAGCTAAGTCCATTCGAGAAATGATATCTCATAATGGATCTTTAGATTATGATCTTTCACCGAGTGGACTAGTTCGATACAAAAAATGAATTTATGTGCCGTCAGTAGAAGACTTAAGAAAGAAGATACTGGATGAAGTTGAGTAAATACACTATTCATCCAGGAGCGATTAAAATGTATCACAATTTGAAATCAAAGTTTTGGTGGCCTGGAATGAAGAAATATATAACTTGGTATGTAGCTAAATGCCTAACTTGCCAAAAAGTTAAAATTGAGCATCAACGACTAGGGGGACTTCTAAAAGGAATAGGAATACTTGAATGGAAATGGGAAGATGTTACCATGGATTTGATAGTGGGTCTACCCAAGATTAGGCACTATGATTCCATTTGGGTAATTGTTTATCGGCTTACAAATTCTACACACTTCATCGCTATAAGTGTGAATTATTCTTCGGAGAAATTGGCGAAGATTTATAACAAAGAGATTATACGACTCCATGGTACACCGAAGAGTATCATCTCTGATAGGGATCCTCGGTTTACTTCTCGATTCTGGCAAACCTTACACGAGGCAATGGGGACAAAATTAAAACTTAACACTGCTTATCATCCCCAGACTAATGGTCAGTCAGAGAGAACTATCCAGACACTAGAAGATATGTTACGAGCTTGTGTATTGGATTTCAAGGGTAGTTCGGATCGATATTTACCTTTGGCTAAACTTGGTTACAATAATAGCTACCATTCCAGTATACAAATGGGTCCTTATGAGGTCTTAAACGGTAGAAAGTGTAGATCTCCTATCTGTTGGACAAAATTGTTTGAGAGGAAATTGCTCAGATCGGAGATGGTTGATGAAACCTCATAACAGATTAATTTAATCTGGAAGAGGCTTCTCGCAGCACAGAGCAGACAGAAAAGCTATGC
Organism: Acacia acuminata; assembly: GCA_019022655.1. Lineage (NCBI taxonomy): Eukaryota > Viridiplantae > Streptophyta > Magnoliopsida > Fabales > Fabaceae > Acacia > Acacia acuminata. The sequence continues at coordinate 3,126,423 of JAFJYI010000040.1, forward strand.
TGATAAAAGAAGGAAGCCTCTAGAATTTGAGGTGGGTGATCATGTTTTCCTTAAAATATCTCATGTTACTGAAATTGGAAGAGCCATAAAGCGGAGAAAACTATGTCCCCGATATATTGGACCTTTCAAGATATTAGCTAAACGAGGACCGGTGGCATATCATTTGGCATTGCCACCAAATCTTAGCCGGTTGCATGACGTCTTTCATGTCTCCTAGTTAAAGAGGTACCAACCAGATCTGGAGCATATTTTGGAGTATGAGGATGTGGATGTTCAAGACAATCATATTTCTGTAGTTGAACCTGAGCAAATCATTGATCATCAAGAAAAGCAGCTTTGGTGAAAAAAATATTCTTTCTGTTAAAGTGATCTGGAAGGGATTGTCTCCCAAGGAAGCGACGTGGGAAACAGTTGAAGACATGAAGAACCGCTGCCCTGATTTTATGTCCCGAAATATGATTAGTGTATAGTCAAAATTTCGAGGACAAAATTTATTTTACGGGGGGAGAAATATAACATCCCTGCTTTTGTAAATGATGTACTCGTATGAACTAATGAAATAATGAGAAGCTTTTGACTGCAGTTTGAATTGTTATTCTCTGTCATATTGTACGATAATTATTTTTAAAGACTCAAAGATAATGAACTAGATACTCTAGTTAAAGTCAAATTTTGAGCTAATTGGTGGAATGATAGGAAGAGTTGTCTTGCAACAAGATTTAAGTGAATAAAGGCAGACCGACTTATTAAGGATTAGAAAGACCATTTGGGGACAGATTATTGAACTCTAGATAGGCTAAAAATTTTGCCTAATAAGATCAAACAAAAAGAGGTGATGATCGTACCCTAATTTAAAAAGGAAGGAAGCTACATAAAATACCAGAACGGTATAAGCCGGTACAATGAATTAGGGACAAAGAGTATTAGCAGAACACAAATTATTCCCCTGTAGAGTATGTATGCATCATCCATAGGCAAGGAGAGGAAGAGACACTACAAAGATCACATGCTAGAAAGGAAAAGTCCATTGTAAAAATCACTTGAGGACATGTGTCACTACAGGGTTAAAAGTTGACTTTTTGAAAAAGGTAAAAATCAAGTAATGATTACATGGCACAAAAGTCAATTCCTTACCTTTAAGAAGTAGGTTTTGGCTGCACAAAAATAGGGGAGAGAATCAATTGATTTTATCTGTATGTAAGCTCAAACACAAGGTACAAGCCTTAAGGGAAAGTTAACCGGTGAAAAGGGGACCGACAAGGACCAATTAGGGACTTCTTTCTGAATCAAATGGAACAAATATTTGACCATCAATGGTGCCACATATAAAGGATAAATCAAGGAAAAGATCTAAAAAACTTAAAGAAAAGTACAAAAGGGGCAAGTTATTAACCAATGGTGCACAATAAGGACCAGTGGATAAAAGGGTGAATTGGATTATTCAATTAAAAAAACATGGGATCAAATTTTCATGACCTTGAATGTGCCACCTCAGCCCTAGAAAAATCTAGAGTTTCTTGCAAATAAAGAAAGAAGAAAATATGTAATAAACCAGGGAACATGCTTTTTGACCATTGGATAAAAGAGCGTTTTGGGTAATTTAAGTAATTTGCATATGGAATTTTTTTTTATAAAAATATGATTCCATGGGCAGAAATGGCACCACTTTAGCTGCTTCTAGAAAACTCTTGAATTTCCTTAGAAAAATATCAAGAAACCTTAATACGTGCTATTAACCAGTGGGCGATAGCGTGAACGGATAATTCCCTGCACCCTGACCATTTTATAAGGCTATATCCCTTACATTCTTGGATTCTATGGGAAAAATCTAGGAGTCCTAGGGAGTGTCCAGCCAAGTCCACATACTCGGAGGAAGAAGCAGAAACACTGGTTTAAGCTCCGAATCCAGGTAAGCCCGAAACTAGCTCCTGAAACTTGAAGCTTAGGTTTTTCATCAACAGGTTTGATCATGAATTTGTGATGTGATTTTGATGTTTTTGAGGGTTCTATTGAGTTTAAAATGAGATTTTGTATGGGAATGGGTTAAAGTTAAGATTTACGAACTAAAAAACCCTTAAAACAAAGAGAAACAGCTAGCTGCCAGGTTCTGGAATTTTGGGCAGCGACGCTCAATCGATGGTTTTTAAATAATAAATGAAGTCTGATTGCTATGAAATTTTACAAACTTAAATTAGACACCCTGAGCTTCAATTTGATATAATATTTTGTAATTTTTCAAGTTTCCTACTAGGAGAAATTAATTTTTGAAAAAAATTCACAAAGGACTAAAATTTCTCTCGAACCAGCAAGCAAAGTTTGCCTATGTGATAAAATATGAATCCTTCTAGTCTTTGAAGGTATTTGTAACATAAACTAGACATCTTAAGGGTTCGATGGCCATTGATTTCACATCAAACAAAGTTTTGTAGAATTTATTAAAAATGTTTGAAGCTGGAACGTGTGTGTCTGGAATTTCAGAGTTATGGTCGGATTTTCTCAAAAGTAAAAGAAGAGTTCCTGGAAATACTGAAAATGAAGTATATTGGTTTTGTCTAAGGTAAAAACACATCCGAAAGGGCTTTCGAGCGTTGTGAAAATTTAAATCTCTCAACAACCATCAGGTAGTAACTGTTTACTTACATACCGTATGTTACTGTTGTATGATTGTTTGCCATGATTGTGGATTAAGGCTGTAGGGCCTAGTGAACTGCGTGTTTTTGGGTCGCTATCGTGCTTGATATGTTAGGGTAGTTGGGTTTGAGGCCCGGTTACTGTGTTGTTCCTAGTGCTGAGGATTTTCCGGGGCTAGCCTTGTTAGGCGGCTCGACGGTTATATAGATTTCGGGGCTGACCTTGTTAGGCGGCTCGACAGCTTGTGGTTTCCAGGGCTTGCCTTGGTAAGGCAACTCGACGGCTTGCTGATATTGTGTTTGTGATTCTGAATGAATATATGGTATGTTTGCCATGTGACTAATATTTCCTACTTGTGGTTGCATTCATACACTGCATACATAAAGTATTTGAGTTTAACAGTTACTCTGGGGTTCATTTTTAAACTTCAGACCGATCTGTAGATACAAGTGACCGTCCTTGAGCTATTAAAGTTTTTTTAGAGAGGTAAGGGCACACGATGGAGGATTGAAGAATAGGGGATGCCCTATTATATTTTGTACTTATTTTGGGACGACTGTATATATATTTACTATTCAGTATTTTATTTTGGATGATTGCACCCTTAACCCTACAGGGACTATTTACTTTTTGGTTATCGTACTTTTACCAGTATATTAGGTACGTCCAAACCGATAAAATGCTCTGTTGTTGTACTATTATATCAAGTATACTAAAGTTCAATAATCATATTGCGTTTCATTTCATTGCATAGCCTTTCCTACATGAACATCCACAACAAATCCAGTGTGTTTGACAAGATCCCCTTCTTGGCTATGCAATTAACTCAGTTTGATAAGCATACGTCTTTTAGACAGACCTAGGACTTCCCTAAGCAAGCCTTTCAGGACTTCGATCTAGATAGGGAGTTCACCCCATAAGACAGTAGTACAGCTTTCGAGAATCTTTATACCGACTGAAAGCACTTTGATGTATGTTTAAAAAGGAATAAGTAACCGTAGAAAGGTAATAGATAAAAGGAATCCCTCTAACCCGCCACCCGAAAGGGCGAGGCTGGTAGGGGTGTAACATATGAAACTCTTGGATTCTCATACACACATGCACACATATGTTCATAAGGCATTGACTTCACATGCCACCCTACTACTAGGCCTTATGTAGATGCATATAGTGTAAAGGGGCATCCCTCTCCACACACCACCTTGAAAGTCTTCTTATCACTTTGGACAATTTTCAGGTTCACGCCACGGGTGATAGCGTACTTATCTATAGCCCCTTAAGCTCTTTTTTGTCTTTAAATGTCATGCCAACAATAAAAGAAGGCCTAGTAGTCTCAGCCTCAACCTTATGAAGGACAGTCTGCTCTTGCAGAGGACCATAATCACTTTCACGAACCAATCCATCCTCATCTATATCACTATCATCTTCCACATCCATCTCCCCAACTTCTAAATTATCAAATACACTTTCTTTTGTATCTGAACTACAACTTTGAGCCATATATGTGCCATCATCACTATCATAATCATTAGACCATTTAGAGCCTTCACAATACGAACACTCTCTTCCTCATCCTTTGGAACATCTTCATCTATACTTGCCACATTTTTTTCCTTTTTGAATCATATTTTTAGACCCATCTTCATTGACTATTTCCATTTCCTCTATCACAACATTCTCGTCAAAACCAAGAACTCAATATCATTATAGTTATCACCCCATCCCATTTCCTCAATCACACCTTCCACATTTTACTGTGTTGTCCTCATTCACTGACTTTATTTTCACTTTCCCCAGCCCCAACAACATGTAAAATACTATCTACAACAGACTTATGGCCTCCCTGCAATCGAGCCTTAGTATGTTCCCACCTCTTCATGGTCATTTCATACTTTACAATAACACTTTCTACTGACTTGTCATGCATCTCTTCCCGGTTGTCTTCATCTTGGATTACCTATTTGTCCTTTACCTTCAATGCATTAACCATTACACAGTACATAAAATAAATGAAATCAGGGGCCTCCATGCCATTTCATTTTCACCAACAGAAAACAAATAACAAATACACAAAACAAAGAAAGTAATGTTTATGGTTCCCAATCGTTGCTTACATGGAACAAATTCTTGTCATTTTATCCCCTACATATTCTGCCCGAAGATTCCCCATTCACGTGCAAATCCTCTTTTCATTTGCCACTCTTTCTCAATTCCCCACTTCCGCGAACCACATTCTTCGCCTCACTCACTCCATTTCTCTTCTCCGTTATCGTCGTAGTCATGTTCACTCACCAAATCAGAAACCCTTGTGTGTTGCTATCATCTTCACTCACAACATCAGAAACCGTTGCACGTTGCTGTCATCTTCACTCACCAAATCAGAAATTGTCGTGCGAATTCTCTCCTCACTTACTCCAAATCGATCATCATTCAACCGGCGAATGAACCCTAGCTCAATATTTGGTTCCTTCCTCAGTGATTTCTCCATGTCTCAATTTTAGCTTGAAGTCACTTTTATGTTTTTAGGGTTCATTGTTTTCCCCAATTTTGTTCAGTGTAGCGCCTTCTCACTCCAATTCATCATACACATTAGCATTTTAGGTAAAACATTGTAACTTAACGGTTCAACATCCTCTTCATTAATGTTTTATGTGACTTTCACTCTAGAATTCTAACCACATGACTTTTGCACCCAAAAATTGTACTTGGTATGGGCGCTCCTTCGGATAAAGCACATGTGTATTTTTGCACCTTAACCCTTGAAAAAATAAACTTACATTTGTTTTTTCAGTCTCACCGTCATCAATTGAGTTTCCTGCATCAACATTTTTCGTTAGCAACATCAAAGGTGTTAGAAATATAGGACTAAAAGTATATTTTATAAATTTAAGGGATTAAACGTATATCTCATATAAAACTTAAAGAACTAAAAGTATATTTTAGCCAAGTCTAAAAGAAATTCCTAATAACTACTTATTAAGACTAATAAATAGGGAATATTAACAATAATTTTATAATATTTCCACAAAAATACGGGTTTGGATTCTCTAGAATCTCTTCTCTTCTTTTCTTCTCAGTATCTAATCTCCACCTTTAGATTTTAAAAAAAAATAGATAGTCCGATTTAATATTTTATAAAACTATTATTTTGAACAAAAATAAATAAACTTAAACTACTAAATCATGATCTACACAATTTATATATGGAATAAAAACAAAATAAATAAAAAATTAAATTTATAAAACACTATCATAATTGTTTTAGAAAATATTAAATCTGGACCATTTACTTTTCATCTAAAGGTGAAAATGGGATTCTGAGAAGAAAAGAAGAGAAGAGATTATGAGAAAATCTACTTCCCAAAAATACGGAACGGGCTTCTCTCCTTTTCTCATTTTATCCGCTGCCCTCCGCAGCCTTCCCTCCTCCAATCAGTGTCTTCCACCTATACATAAAGAGAAGAGAAGCAAGCAAAAAGGGTTGGAAAAATATTATTGGAAGTTGAAAAAATATGTTAGGTATTGTCTAGTACTAAAAATATACCGGATGATGCTGGAAAATTATTTTAAGATTTCTAAAAAATATTTCGGGATATCGCGGTAAACAGAAAATATCTTGGATAATACTGAAAAATTATTTTAGGATCTTGAAAGAATATTTCGGGATATAGATGTTACTAAAAGGTAATCGGATATTACTAAAAAATTATTTTAGGACCTTAAAAAAAATATTTGAAGGTATTAGCCGGTATCAAAAAATATTCCTTAAAATATTTTTTAGTAAACAATACCTAAAATATTTTTTCAACTTCCAAAAATATTTTTCCAACCCTTTTTGCTTGCTTCTCTTCTCTTTATGTACAGGTGGAAGACTCTGATTGGAGGAGGGAAGGCAGCGGAGGGCAGTGGATAAAATGAGAAAAGGAGAGAAGCCCGTTCGCAAAAATACGGGGTAATAAGGAAGCCAACAGCTTCAATTACATCACATACATTCTCTTAACATCAAATGAATATTACAGGAAATTACACAATGAAATCTGAATCAAGATACTTTCTTTCCTAAATCATAATACTTGTAATGACTCGATCAGTTAGTGAACCAGTTTGTCTTTTCAACCAAAAAAACTTTATCTATAATTAAAGATGGAGATCATTGTGTGTTTGAGAGGCATTTAGTAAATACAGGTTTCTGGCATTGCTTTTGTAAGTAATTGTCTATAGAAGGAAGCTTAACTACATATAATAACCATCACTGAATTAGCTAAATCTGTCAGCCACTTCAGAATCTGAACAAATTGATGAAACTTTTTGAACTGAAGCAAAATTTGCAAAAGAATATACATTTATTTTTTTGTGAACTCATACAACATAACATCATTATTACAACAAGCGAATGAATCGGCCAAATCCATCATCAACAGCATACCTTACCCAATGCTAATTACAACACTTGTATGGAGTGTTGTAACAACACACTCCTTTTTATCATACAAATGAATTGGGGTTCAAGTTCATGGGCTATGAATGAAATATACTGATATTTAGTGGCGGAAAAAAGAATAAAAACAGAATTATCAACACTGTTATATTGTCATGTGCCTTGGAGTTGGTAGCTCATGGGGTTCCTGGGGTAATATCCTGAAAAACCTGCAACCTGTTTCTCCTTGCAGGTTTTTCCCCCAGAAAAATTGAATCCTTTTCATTCATTACCATTCTTACGTATTCTAATTTGGCAGCCCTTTTTGGTGTCATCTTCTCATCAAAACACAAAGAACGCCTCACTGTAGGATTCCTTGGCCAAGAGACATTCCCAGATTCAGATCCATCATCTTTTAGGTCCCATGTTCCAATAATGTTTCTGTTATAATTCTCATCATTATCATTATCAGCTTGATCATAATCACCCTCAAAAGCTCTGTACTTTCCGCAAAATAACTCTGCTTCATCTTCTTCCGCCATATCTGCCCAGCTTTTCTTCAACATTGTTGGCTTCCAATTTCCAACAGCAGCAGAATTTGCTGTACACTGACCAGAACTCTGATTATTTTTCTCTGTGTCAACAACACCAATTGCAGACTCGTTCGCACCATGTTTGACCTTTTCTGGGAACTTCACAAATGCTGTGTCATCATACTTATCATTATAAGGAGGTCTTCCACAGAAATTCACCTCACCCCAGATTTCCCTTCTTTGATGATATCCATTGTTGTTTGAGCCCCATGAACATCTTTTTTGTTCTGTATGGGGAGGAAGAACGTTATGGTCCCTTCTTCCAGACCTTTTTCCAGATAAAGTTTCAAAGAAAGAACCTTTTTTGTGTTCAACAATGGAGTTTTGGGTTTGGCACAGTGGTTTTTCTTTACACTCTTTGGCTACCACTAGCTGTGACTTTGGCCGTGACTGTGGCTTCGACTGTGACTGTGACTTTGACTTTGACTCTATCTCAGCTAGCATCTCAGAAGCTCGTTCATAAGATTTAGCAAAAGAATCATCAATCTTCCTGTTCTTATAGGCTGAGCTTACTGCCTGAAGCAGAAACTTTGCTTCTGTTATATTGTTCATTTGCATCAAGCAGATTGCTAGGTTGCACTGCTTGTTCCTATCAGGCTCAAAAGACAGTGCTTTTCTGAGAATAAAGACAAAAGAAAATGAAAAAAAGAAAATTTGTTAGTCTCCTATTTGAAGAATTGAAAAATGAGTCAATAATTCATATAAACAACTAATTCTAAAATCGCACCTATAATGTTCTTCAGCACTTTTATAATCACCTTTCTGCAAGTAAGCCCAGGCAAGGTTCCCTAATATCCTAGTATTGATGGAGATTCAAAGTAATATTAATATTAGTGAGCAAGGCCAGTTTAAGAACTGAATAGAAACAAGAAGGAAGAGCAAGAATGAAAAATCTTTAAAAAAAAAAAATCCACCTTGATATCTCCTGTTCAACAGTTATATGAATCTTCTTCCCTTGAGATCTTGCTTGTTTTGTTCTCTTTCCAACAAAAGCAACACCATCTTCAATCTTCTTCAGTTTCTGTTGAAGCATTGCAATCTCTTCATCAATCCTTCCTGACCTCTGCAAATTACAGAATGATGTTGAGAATAATGATTATTTACTAAACAGGGATTAACCCCAATATGTAAATCATTCAGTTAAACAATATATGGTTATCTAGAGTGTACATTTGGATTAACTATGTGTGGTTTATGTGCTTGAAAGGTGAGCACTAATAATTAATATTCATGTCAAATATAGATATGAGATTAAATAACTCAGGTTAGATAGGGGGATTTTATACAAGTCACTATCACTAGAGTAGTAAAATATGGGATTGAGGGTGGGGGAGATATGCATAACAAAAATAAATGTTTTTTTTACCAATGGAAGAAAAATATTGTGCCGTGTTGATTTTAAAAAAGGCAAACAGAAAAAAGGAAAGTGGGATTGGACGTGTTAATTAGAACTGTAAATGATGATGTAGTTTACTTGAGTGTGGAACACTGATATAGTACAAAACATACCCTACACATTTTTAGTTTCTTTAACACATCATCTCCTTCTATAACAAGGTATGCCACCAAACGTTTAAAATTTAACCCAAAAAAAAAAAAAAAAAAATATGCCCATATGAAATGCTGAAAGCTTAATTTAATAATTATATAATGCTAAAGAATTGAAATTTTAGGCATAACTGTTTCTGATTCCTAACATGAAGCAAATTATAATATCAAAGGACATGGATCCAGGGAATACACCGTCATTGTTTCCATAACTAGTCTTTCCCAGTCACTTTCATGCTTGGTCAAAGGATTTATGTGAAGCTGATCATCAGTAATAGTTGTGAATAATTACATCTGAGACAAAGTTTTCTCCTGGGTTTTACCATTTATCATGAAGCAAATTACCTAATATCAAAGGACATGGATCAAAGGGATACACCGTCATTGTTTCCATAACTAGTCTTTCCTAGTCAATTTCATGCTTGGTCAAAGGATTTATGTGAAGCTGATCATCAGTAATAGTTTTGAATAATTACATTTGAGACAAAGTTTTCTCCTGGGTTTTATCATTTATCATGTTAAAATCTGTGTATATGGTAATAAATAATTACTCAAAACAAATCCTAAAACAATTGCAACAAAATGAGAGCTTATACCAAACAAAAGTCAAATTCCCCATAACACTACCTCCCTCCCTCTCCCTCCCTCCCTGCCTCCCTCTCTCTCTCACACACACACACACTCTCTCTCTGTCTCTAGACACAGACACACATCTCACAATTATGTGCACACACACATCTATATTTTTCTCTGTGCAGAAAACATGGTTTACTTTGTTGAGTTAACACTAAAATATTCACAATTATGTGCAGTATTGCAGACACTAAATGGCTAGAAAGAAGAATGCGAGAAAAGAAGAAAACTATGGTTTACTTTGTTGAGTTAACACTAAAAATGGCAGCTAGCCTTGCAGAGTTCATCAAAAAGAGAGTTTACACACCAGCCAATAAGTGAAGCTCTTCATAGCACACTGTACTTCGTTTTTTCCTTCTCATATACACAGCGTCTCATACACTATAATGTTCAGAGAATGAATGAGTGGAATGAAACAAGCAAGAGGGATGTTTTACCTTGTAGAGTTCAACTAAGATGTTATCGATGGATGCCTGAGAATCAGAAGGACAGAGATGACGGAAAGATTTGATGGCTTCAATGGCCTCATCAGATCGATTCAGCTGTTTCATAACTAAGGCCATGTCCTTCAATGCACTCTCCACACGATCCCCTGCATTTATAGCTCCCCAGAACATAGATATTGCCTTTCCTGGATCCTTATCCACCAACTTTTCATGCAACAAGAATCCCGAAGAAATAACTAAGATTTAAGACTATGCAAAATTGGATCATCTGGTATTGAATAAAAGAATTATGTAGAAAATAGCAACTGTATAAGTCGCTTCCTCCTTTATATTCATTTTCTGGTTTCTTTCTATCTCTTTACCTTATCTCACTATATGTGATCAGTCTTTGAATTTCCAAAAAAGAAGAAATTGAAAACAAACTAAAAATATGAATACTGGTAGAGACATCAAAAGACTCGGTAAAGAGAAACTACCATATTTCATTGCAAGATACTGAGCCTCACAAATAAAAACAAGTCCTTCAAATCAATCAAATTTTTTCCCTATGTAACCCTTGAAGATATTCTAGACAAAAATGACGATGTAAATCCATATTAACTTTTATAGTTCATTACAAAACAGTGAGCTTTATGGCTTATTCTTAAGAATCTATGAAATGTCTAATATTACCAGAAATCAAAAAAAAAAAATTTTACCACAAAAGAAAATTCACTACCAGATTTCATCAAAAAGCGCTATATCGTAAACCTAAAGATTTTTTCAAAGGAGAGCATAAGTCTTCCATTCTCCCGTGAAAGGAATTACAAGACCAAGAAACGAATAAGAAAACCTGATCAAGATTAACTGACGCAACTAAAGTTTAGTAACACGTTCAGAAAGAAAGAAAGAAAGAAAGAAAGACGAGGAATTGAGGATTCATCTTGTTACCTGAACATGCTTGGCCTTAACGTAGGGTGAATCACCAGAAGGCACCTTGTGAATAACATGGAAAAGATTATCATCTTTGTTTGCGGGCGATGTTCGGTTGTTTTCTAAAATTGGCGTCGCCGGAGATTGCAACGGAGCGAATGATATAGACTTCCACTTTGGCGGTGGCGTGAAAAGGCATCTCGCAGGAGAGCTTCTGTGGAACGCCATTGAAGAAAGAAGAAAGATCAGCAGAAATTTCGCCGGAAAACGTTCGTTTGACTGAATCGAGAACTGTGTAGAAGAAGAAGATGATAAGAGCAACGGGAATTCTTGGAAAGGCGAAAGGTAGAGAAAGAGAAATCATTTAGGGGAGAGGGAGAAAGAGAAGTAGCAATGAGTAGTGAAATGAGAGAAAGTGAAGAAAGAAATTTGGAAAAGAAACTAGCCGTTTTATAATTAGTAGCCGTTGCTGATGGTTCGTTGGTGAATGGTGCCTGTTTCTGGAGCAAAAAAAAGAATGGTGCCTGTTCGAATTAACATTGGCAAGAAAAAAAAAACACACACACACACATCAATTTTTATTTATAATTTTTCAAAAAAGTTGAGGAACAATTTTAAGTTTCTGGAAAAATATAAAATAAGGGTTTACACTTCTCATATTGCATAAAAAAAAGAAGATTCCTACACACACATGAAATGATGAGACCTACATCTTTTTGTATCTATGACATAAGTATACACTTCTCCTACAACATGAGAAGTGTATTTCCTATAAAATAACCCAAAGGTTTTTTTTTTTTTGGAAAAATATCTCTTAAGTCCCAAGGAATATAAATAATATTTAAAAAGTTCCAAAATCTAAAATCACATATCAAAAAAGTCCCTAGGAAGTGCTATATTGACAACAAAAAGTGCTATATTGACAACAAAATTTAAAAACCTAAAGCCATTTTGAATCTCAAGTTCCTAAACGTACAGAGGTCATTCACAATAGAAAAAGCAATATTGATAACATGAAGTGCTATATTGACAACAAAATATAAAAACCTGACCATTTTGAAACTCAAGTCCCTAAACGCATAGAGGCTATTCACAATTTTTTTTTTTAAAAAAAAAAAAAAAAACCATATTAATAGAAAATGCTATATTGACAACAAAATTTAAAAACCTGGAGCTATTTTGAATCTCAAGTCCCTAAACGTACAGAGGCCATTTACAACAGAAAAAGGTATATTGACAACAAGAAGTGTTATATTGACAATAAAATATAAAAAATTGGTCATTTTGAAACTCAAGTCCCTAAACGCACAGAGGCCATTCACAACAGAAACAGGAAGTGCTATATTGATAACAAAATTTAAATATAGCACTTCCTATTCCTAAATTTTGTTGTCAGTATAGCATTTCTTGCTATCAATACAACTAATAAAAAAAAAAAAAAAAAAAAAAAAAAAAAAATCCCTAGAAACTTTTTTGATATGTGATTTTGGGTTGGAACATTTTGATATTTTTTATGTTCCTTGGGGAATGATATTTTCTCTTTCATATATATATATATTTTATATATATTTATATATATATATATAAATATAACCCTAGGGTTTTGAGAAGTGAAAGTAAAACAATTTTTTAACCAATGACCATCAAGCCATGGGTTTGGGAGACAATTGTTTTTGTTGGACATGTATATGCATTTTCCATTATAAAGCTAAAACGCAACTTAAAAACGATACTAAGGTCCAATAAAAAAGACTATGAAATTTCAACCAAAAAAGAAAAAGAAAAAAAAAAAGACAATAAACATTCTCACATGAAGTTTTGAGTTCAACTTTTATAAATTAAGAAAAAAAAAATCATCTTGAAAGAGTTTCTCAATTGAAGTTTTCCTCGGCTCTGTTTTTTATACAACCTATTAAAAAGGTATTAGAATTTAGAGGTATCATCTCTCTGTTGTATATATTAGATAATGAGTATTACAATCTATTTATAAGAGAAGCAAGGGAGAATATAGGAGATAATTTAGGAAATACAATAAAGCCTAATTAAGACTAATAATGAGTAATTAGGGTCCTATAATCAGATCCTACAATCAGTGCATCAATCAAGGGATCCTGATTTATTTCCTATTCTAACAAAAGGAGAAACTATTTTTGCAGAATCCAGTACTTTTCCTCAATTTTTTATTTAATACATTTTCTTTTCCTTTTTATCAAATCATTTAATTTTGTTTTCGTAACTTTATTTTGTTAACACTATTAGTCTCTGTTTGGGAGCCAATGATGCTAAAAAAAAAATTAAAAAAAAAATATTGAAAAGGTACACGTACCAAATTAGAAATTAAATAAAGTATAGTTATCTATAAAATAGTTTTTAGTCAAATATAGGTATGAACAAAAAAGAGTCAAATGTTGTACTTATTTTTTTTCGTATCTTTATCAAATTATGTTATTGCACAAATATACTAGACACTTGAATTGTACTTTTCAGAACTTTGAAAAATAGTACAACAAAAAAGAAATATATTTTAAAATTTCATGGCATATATATTATGATAAATTTAAACTATTGAAATTGTATGTCAATACCAACCTAGCAGAATAATTAGGTTTGAATTCTACTTTGTTTGAAAAGATTTCTGAGGAGAGGCATTTTAGTCGCAAAGCCTTAATTCGAATTAGTCAATTGCTCAGAAAAAGCGTCAAACACTAAGAGCTCAAATGGTTTTATATATATTCCCTTGGTACTTAATAAACTAATTCAATATGTACAAAATTTAAAATAAAGATAATATCTCAAAATATGAACTACGAAAAATAGAATGGGGTTCGAGAGTTGTGCGTGGGAAGGTGTTAGATATCTTCTCATTTATGAGAATGATTAGCCTAATTTGATTATTAAAAACTAATATGATCTTTAAATGTACTTTTATTACCTAAAATAATAAAAGGAAAGAAAAACAAATAAGAAAACAAAAAAAGGGCAAATATATTTATCTAGAATGCCAGATTTAATTTGGGAAGAGAGCCTATGACTTTTGTACCCTTTAGAGGGGATCAAAGTACATATAGTTTGTGGTAAAAAGGTGCGTCATTTGGTTTGTATAATTTTTTTTTTTAAAAAAAATGTTTATTTAATTTTTTTAGAAAACTTTTTTTTTTTGTTGGTTTGCATTTTTAAAATTTATGAAGACGGTTTCTTTATTTTTATTTTTTTTTCAAATTTTTAAAAAAGGGGGATTTTAACAACTATTATTTTGGATTAAAATTTTCGGTAGAGATTCACATACTCTCACATGAAAAATTAATCGTTTCTACTTGTTCTAAAAAACTTAATGCATAAAAAAATTTTTGAAAATATCAAATTTTTTGTCATCATGAGTAAAATCAATCATAGGTATCTCAATACAAATTAATTTTTAATGCACAAGACATTATACTTCATATTACAAGAAAACTATAAATTCTTATGGAAAAATAATTGCAGAATATCGACTTCATTACTTAATTAAGAAGAAATATATTCTTGCGAAAAGTTTTCTGTTTTTTACACAGAAATCTTCTCAAATAATATATTCTCAATATATATTTTTGGAAGACACCACAGTATGTACTGATGCGTTTCTTTTTAATAGTGGTCCTCTAAATTGAAAGACCCATTTTGTGAGCTTTGACGTGAGCATTCTCTTCTTTCATCACTGGTCCTTCTTAGTCTGTTTCGCAACCATTCAGCTTATCAACAAATACTTATCAGATTACGCCACAGACCTCTTCTGGTTAAATTAAAACTTCACCTCAGACGCGACACCAGATTCACCAAGCTCCTTTTAGGAGTCAAAGCTGGGGTGGTTCTTAGAGGATGGATTTACTGATGGTTAAAGACTGCTGGAAACTTGGGAGAGCTGGTAAAAACTTTTCCCAACACAAACCAGGGAATGGAATAAGAACAAAGTGGGAAACTACAGTGAAAAGAAGAATATGAGCATGTTTGATTCTGTTTCTGCTTTTTGTTTCCAAACTAATTTTATAAGATTCTTTTCATAAACAAATTTTGAGAACAAAAAAAAAAAATTAAAAAAAAAAAATTCTGTTTGAATAGTTGTTTTAAAAAGTGTTTTTGAACGTCAGTGACTGTTGCCAACAGTGACGCATTGGTGATTGTCGTTAGTAGTGTAGTGTTGATAGTGGATAGATGACGGCTTCAAAAAATAAAAAAATAAAAAAAAAACACCTAAAAATTATTTTTATTTTAAGAACAAGTTTTTAGTTCTTTGATTTTGAAAGCAACTCATTGAAAACAGTTTTCCAAACAAGTTTTTTAATTTTTTTTTTTTTTTTTAAACTGTTCTTTAAAAAAAAAAAAATCAAACAAGCCCTATGTTTCTATTTCTGAAAAGAATCACAGGCATAGAAAGGCCATAGCACATAGAGATAAGGGTTATGGGTACCCAATGTGCCCCTCATGCTACCCTCTCCGCTACCCTTCAAAATTGAAGGGCTTCCCAAATGTTTTTTTTTCGTATTTTTTTTCACCATTAGATTTTACATAAAATAAATGACATTTTGATATATTTTAAACAAAAAGATGAATATGTTTTCAATTTTTTAAGATTTTTCAGAAAAATGGTGCAATTTTCTTTTTCACTTATAGCACTAAATCTTTTTAAAAAGTAAAAACACCTCCATTTTTTTGCCCATAAAATATCAAAATGTCACTCATTTTATGTAAAATCTAACGATGAAAAGAAATCTAAAAAAATCATTTGGGAAGCTCCTCATTTTTTAGGGGCAACAAGGAGGACATTATGGGGGACACATTAGGCAACCCCCAGCCCTAGAGATAATCAGCGCCTACTTCAAACGGAGCAGGAGTTATGGAAATAATACAACAAGGTTTGGGGCGGGAAGAATTGTGGTGGTACCAGAAATCTAGATACATTTGGCTCAAATGGGGGCAAAAATTGCAGATTCTTCCAAACATCAGCAATAATTAGAAAACGAAAAAAACAAATTGAAGGGCTCAATAACTCTGATAGCGAATGGAGAACTCAAATTGATGACTGTGAACTATTGCAAAGAGTTGTTAAAGGATGTGTTTGGTCTGAGGGATTTGAAGTAAGAGGGGAAGGAAAGGAAAAATTTTGAGTTGGATTTAAGAATATTGGAGAAATGAGGTTACAAAATTTTAAGAAAGAGAATATGTAAGATAAAATAATATGAAAAATTAATTAAAAACTTTTAACCACACTGCTCTCATTCTTTTAAATCCAACTCAAAAATTTTCCCTTCGTTCCCTTTCCCCAACCTCCTCTCATTCCAAACAAGCCCTTATAGAGTGATTTGCCAACCATGTTCTAAAACTCATAATAAGCATTACAAAAGTTTTGCTTTATCCTTCTTTTTTTTTTTTTTTTTTTCATTAAGCAAAGCATGTCTTAAAATTCATTTGGCATGACTTTGAAAAAAGAATTAAATTTTATGGCACAAATATTCTACAATAAACTAGATACTTTAAACTGGTAGTAACAGATAAAAAGGGACAGAGTCACCTACTCACGTTAATGGTTAAGCTTCAATTTTTCTTCTTGTGTGAATCAAGTTTGTTTTAGCTTGTTTGCATTAGCTTCTTGCATATACTTTCATGTAAGTGAGATAAAAACTCCTCTCACGTACTCTTTATACACTATAAAATCCCTTAAAAAATGCTACTATAATGAAAAGAGAACAGAACATTACGTGCCATGGTGTTCTGTACACTCAAATCAGACTTCTTTTTCGTACAGAAGTGGCAACTATCTGTGTAGGCCATAAGTTTGCTCATTGCATATAAAATCAATGATCTGCACAACACAGTTGTAACTTCATATAGAATTGTGAGTGAAGTAGCTTTAGTCTTCCAAGTTCATAAGCTTGACCTAAAGGATGGATATATAATATAATATATATATATATATATATATAATGAGAATAATCTTGAGGAATAAAATAGCTAATTAACATTGCTCTATAACAGTCAAGAGTACATAACCTAGACCTAGAGATGAGGAGTAGTACAGAGGAAGGACGCCTAATAAATGTTGGCATGAAGGATACAGTGGCAATGAGCCAATACAACAATTTCCCAAAATAATAACATCAAACAATTGAAAATATTTTTATATATAATTTTACTATATGAATAAATTTCAAGGACCTTGACGATTACCCTTCGGCTACACCGATGCTGATTTTGCATATATATCACAAATGATGAGTTCCATTCCACTTATCTATCTCCATTGCGACAGAATATCTAGCCCTGTAATGTGCAGGAGAAATCTCTCAGAATATAGGAAAGGCTGCATTTGGATTCTATTGCCAGTTCGATTGAAACGAAAACAGATAATCAATTCAATTTTTGAAACAGCATTCCTTCAACTAAGTTATTTATAAGCATGTTTATATTATGCAGAGATTCCATGAAAAAAGGACTCATGAAACTAAATTTAATATCACTTTACCTCAATCCTGAACTCAAATTACTCTAGTAATATTTCCCTCCTAATCTTTGACTAAGGATAAAGAAATTTTGCACGAGAAAAACCAGATAATGTTATAAATTCTATATTCAACATTAAGAGCTTCCCGGAAAAAGACCAACCTCAATATCAGAAAGTCAAACATTTTGTTCTGCAAGACCGTTCTGTTTTCCCAAATTAGCTTCTCTCCAAATTGCTTCCACTTCATCTGTCCGAAAACGCTGAGTAAACGTAGATTCTTCAAGCAAGGTTGATGTGCCATTGGCAAAAGCAAGAAGGCCAGTATATGCTATCATTGCACCATTGTCAACACAATATCTATCATCGGTGGCAAATAACCTTCCACCCCGTTCAGCACACATTATTTTCATCATCTCTTGCAAACGCTCATTGCAACCTACACCGCCAACTATGAGAACATCTTTCTTATCACAATGAGCCATAGCGCGCTCAGTTATCTCCACAAGCATAGCAAACAATGTCTCCTGCAATACGTTAAAAGAATTCTGTTGTATAGTATTATTGTAATAGAGAATGAGAGAGAGGGGGAAAGAGAGGGAAGAACAAAGGAAATAGAGGGAAATAGAAGAGAGACCGAGAGAGAGAGAGTAGACGCAAGAGAGAAACAGGGGAATGCACCAAGCCCCATCACATTATAATCTGGTTGCAAGTGGGCACTTCACATCTATATATAGGCAGTATAGTGGTACTGCTAACTAATCAACAACTGCCTCCTATAACTACCCTTTATTCTGTTTTCTGTTATTTATTTATTATTTGCAAATCAAATTCCCATCCTACTGATTTTTTTCTTTCAATATTCTTAACAAAGGAGGCAGCATAAATTTTACCTGCAGAGAGTAGCACAAATCTGCAGGGGTGCACTCATTGATCTTTAGCTTTTCTTCAGCAGTTGCTTCAATATAGCTCAATATTCCACTAAATGACACGTCCATTCCTTTCACAACATACGGAATATCTATAAATTTCTCTCCTTTCTTTGCAAGCTGGAGATGAGAAAACAACAAATGGCAAGCTAAGAAATATGACGATTGGTGTAATATGAATAAAAACGATGGTTGAAAAATGTTCTCTTAGCTCCTTTCTTATACATCCAGTGGTGTGTAAGAACATGTAATGCAGTGAAATAGAAATGAAACAGATAAAATATAGGTTCCAACAACAAAAGAAAATGCCCATGAAATTCATCATTTCCTAATTTGTGAATTAATATAGTAACAGCACAGAGTCTCAAATACCAAACACAAACAGAAAGAATTGCAAAGTCATTTTCAAACTTTTTAAGAACAATTATTCAAACATTCTCCTGACAGAATGAAAAAGGAGATCCAGCAACATAGCTTCTCAGAACCCCAACCCCCAAGTGGAAAGAGGCAAAATATACAAGACCTTCGTTTTTAAAAAGGAACTAAATGCTTAACTTTGGAATACAGTGAGGATGAAATAAGCCTTCCAAAATATTGGGATAAATAATACGTCAAATATTATTTTTTGAGTCTTGTTAATAGATTATATAACTTATCTCTCCTGGAGTTGCACAAAATTTAGAATCAATACAGGGTGTACCAAAAATCAAGAGGAACATGATCAATACCATGCATATTTCCTATAAAATGCAGTTCTAGTAAAGTGATGAACCTGCTCAATGTTGTATCCAGGGCTTGGATCATTGGAAAGTGTTAAAACCCTGGCAAACCGGTCCAAGCAATTTCCTACAGCAATATCAATGGTCTCTCCGAAAATTCGGTATCGTCCCTCACTATAAGCAATGACCTGAGTGTTCCCACCACTTACATACAAAACAACAGGATCATCAGCGCCTGTTACAACCCTTCCCATTTCAATATGTGCCACACAATGATTCACTGCAACAATTGGCTTCTTCCAAAGCTGCGAAAGAACACGAACAACAACAGCAGACACTTGTAACGGAGCACCCATGCCAGGACCCTTGGTATAACAGATGCAATCAATCTCGTCCGGAGTAATTTGAGCTTCTTTTAAAGCAGACTTGACTAGGGGAAGAACATGTTGAAGATGGTGCTGGGCAGTCTCTCTTGGAAGAAACCCTTGTCCAGGAGGTGTAATGTAAGTGTGGCGAGGGTTTGAAAGAATTGTACCATCTAAAGTTACAACGCCAACACCAATTTTGTTGGCTGAACCCTCAAATCCTATGGCTATCATTCTCTTCATTTCTCTTCAAAAATGAGAAAAAGATTACGCTGTATCACCAAAACAAAGAAAAAGAAAGTAGTATTTAGCCACCTTTGATTCCCAAATTCTAACAACAGGATATTTTAAAAGTAGGTAGATGAAAGGAAATCTAAAAGTAGTTTCCGCTAAAATCATTTGAAGTTTTCAGATTACAAGTTCATGTCCCCACCCTATTGTTCTCTAGGTAGAGGAAACTTAAACAAGCAAAAAAAATTAGAAACATTTCAAGTGTTCAGCTTTGCTAATAGACAAGTTTCTATCAACTTAAAAGCCAATGCGTCAGGTCCCTTAATTTGCTATCATAATAATGAAGTTGTATCTCACTATTTCATACCTATTAAGAAAGACGCTGAGTCTGCTAAACTAAGCAGAGAGGAAGACGAGGCCGGAGGAAGAAGTGGGAGAGACGGAGCAGCCACGAGGTCAAAGGGAGAAAATCGAGAACGGCGAGTTGCGAGACACAGAGGGTATGCATGGCAACCATTATGTTTCTGAGATGAAACAGTTTCCTTGGAAGAGTTCTGAGAATTAGAATATTACTTTTGTTAACTCATTTTATTTTTACTCTGACAATCAGAATTGTTAAATCCAATAACAAAAGAATCCAATCCCATTTCATTCAAATCTATAGTTGGAAGCTCCGACCAGAAACTGGAATCATAATCATTCAAAACCCATATATTCAAAATCAAACGATTACTAGTCAGTATTACAAAACTCAGTGGCTCATTCGAACTTCCGATATCACCCCACTTGAAAATCCCCAAATCCAAATAACATTGGCGAAAATAAAAACCCCGCGAAATAAATAAATTAAAGGCAAGAGAGAAACAGAAAAACGACATAAGTTGGGGGGAAAACAAGACTGAATTTATATATTTTTATTCTAAGGAAAACCCGGAGAGAAGGAGGAGGAGGATTTTGTTCGTACCAACAGGATGGCTCAGCTGATGAAGAAGAAGAAACAGAGGGCGACGTCGAGAGGCAGGGTGGGCAACGCCGAAAGAAGACTGTGAGCGACGCCGAGAAGAGAAAGAGACCGAGGATTTCAACAGAATGAGTGATTACCGATTTTGAAGGGGACGGAGGTGAGTGCGAGGCGGCGAACCAGGGCTTCTACTGGTGGGGCGAGTGCGAGGCTGAAGGATGAGGTTCCTACTTCATAACCGTCAAAAAAAATTGATTCTGATTTTGTGTATTCCCAGCACACACGACAAAAAAAATAATTCATAAAATAAAAAAAATAAAATTTATCGATTTTAAAACATTATTCCTATATATTTTTATTCTGGAAACAGAAATAACCAAAAAAAAAAGACTAATTCCGAAAATGTTACCATGCACACCTTGAAAGTCTTAGGACTGCCCTATCTTAATTTACAGGTAAAGACCATACAGAAGTCCACATTTGGTGCTTAGAATTAGATGCTTCTTATGTGTTTATACCTTTAATTAAAGGTATGAGCATATTTTTTTTATATTTTATTTATTTAAATTTAAATTATATCTTTTTCGAGATTTTTTTACACCTAGTATTTCAAAATAATTAATTTTCATAATACTAAATGTAGAACTGGATATTAATTACTTTGAGATATTAGGTGCAAAAAAAAAATCTCAGAAAGTAGCATATAATTTAAATCTAAATAAATACATATATAAAAAAAAATTAAAAAAATATGTTCATACCTCTAATTAGAGGTATAAACACATAAGAAGCATCTAATTCTAAATACCAAATGTGGACTCGAGCATACACCCGGGCATCCCATGAAAATTGGAAGTTGGAACCATAAAAAAACAGAGAGGTTAGGGATGGTATGAAAAAAGCAAAAGAAAAACAAAAACGCAAAAAAGGAAAGAAAGAAAAAAGAGGTTAGCCACTGTTTGGGTGACCTTTTATGATTAAATTTAAAGGTCAAAATAGTGGTTTCTAAAGATATTTTTCTTTTTTGGAAAATGATCCGTCCAATCAAAAAATACAGTTAAAAAAAAAGAAGAAGAAGAAAAAAAAGTAAGGGTAAAGCCAGTAATACAGGCTCAACCCGCCAACCTACATGTTTGGGCAAAATGGAGCTTCCTAGCTTGTAAAAGTGCGGGCCTGTGGGTTGGCTCGTACAATTTTTTTTAAAAATATGATAATATTACAAAACTAATAAATCTCACAATCTCACCTTGGCACTTCTCAATCCCAAAGAGAAAATACCATAAGCATGCCCAAGAAAAACATTCAATATATAAAATGTTATATGGATTAAAATGATTTGACTATATATAGAATTGATTGAAAAATGTATTGAAGAATGAAAAATTTTACATTCTATTTTCTGTAGATTGAGTTATTGAATACCTTAATGATTTCAAAGTCACATATTTTTACTATGATGGTTTTGTTTGATATATTGAATGAATTTAATGGTTTAGAAGTATCAATGACATTTCATTTTTTACAACATTTTCAAATCGATCATTTTTTATATATCGCAAAGGACGATCGAATAGTTTATAATCGAAAATCATTCTTAAAAAAGGTTGAATTTAATGGTCTAGAAGTACCAGATATTTTATAAATACTCACGTCATATTAATATTGCATTTACTGGTAAAACTAAGTTCATGCAGGTTTGCTATGGATTACTATTAAACTGAGATTGGATCAATGGCGGAAAGTCTTTGGCCCCTGGCTGATCTTATAAAATTTGTTAGAATATATATGTATTTATTATGTGATATTTTATTTGGCCACAAATTTGGCATCAACTAATTTTTTATCTTTTTTGTAAGGATAGTGTTTGTTTGATTACTCATCGTAAATTTTGTGAGAGGAAAATAAAATTCTTGTTTGAGATACCGAAAAGAGTAGTATCATCTTATATATTGTTTTAATTTATAATTATATGTTATTATTTGTTTATATTTTCTAGGTTATTTGATACTATTTAGTAAATACTCTCTCGATCTTTATTTAAGGAACCAAAACTAACAATTCTCACAAGTCAATAAAAATAGTTAAAGTATTTAAATTTGTCCTAAAATTTAAGTAATTTTCAATATTATCCCTATTAATTACACTAAACTCTAATATCATATTAATTATTACTCCTTTTTTCCCTCGAAAAAAAGGGGTAATAATTAATTTTTATTAATTATTACTCTCACTCACTACCTTTTTAATTATAGGTATACATGGAAAAAAATATTTAATGCTTTTTGGAAACAAGCAAGTGTTTTACAAAAAGAACCAAATATATTTGTTAGTTGGTACTCCCTCCGGTCCTAATTATAAGACAACATTTGAGAATTGGTTTTGGTCCTAAATATAGGACAACATTCTAATTTTTGTTAATTTCTTCCTAAAATACCCCTATTTTATTCTCTCAAGTGTGTTTAGTTTTTTGTGAATGTAATTATATATATGTAAATGTGTAGTCTCTTCCAATCATTCAAACTTTTAAATTGTTAGATTCTAATCTGTTTATCAATCAATTGTCATTAATTTGCCAATATATATATATATATATAGACACACACACACACACATATACATACATATTCATAATTTCATACACATAGAGATATGTGTGTGTGTGTGTGTGTGTGTGTTTTTTTTTTTTTATATGTGTGTCTACACACAAATACATACATATATACATAGACACATATATAAACACACACGCATATACATATATATATTTGTGAGTGTGTGTTGTCAATATATATGTGTATGTGTACATATATAAACACACACACATATATACATATATATTTGTGACTGTGTGTGTTGTCAATATATATGTGTATGTGTACATATATAAACACACACACACACATATATAATATGTGTGTGTGTGTATTCATATATATGTGTGTGTGTTTTTATGTGTGTCTACACACAAATATACATACATATATACATAGACACATATATAAACACACATATATCTGTGAGTGTGTGTGTGTGTGTGTGTTGTCAATATATATGTGTATGTGTACATATATAAACACACACACACATGTATATACACATATATGTGTGTGTGTATTCATATATATATATATATATATGTAGATATGTGTGTGTGTACACCTATACATATATACACATATATATATGTATATAACAAGACCATTATTTCAATTAGAAAGCGTGTAGAAATTAAAAGAAATTTTTGGGTTAAAGATGTATGTGGTATGAGTTGTTATTTACTTTTACTTTTGTCATTTTAAATTTATATAAGGGCATTTTAGGAAAATGAGTAAAATTAACTAATTTAACTTCTCTCCTTAATCTCCCCAAAGTTAGTTAAATATGTCCTATAATTAGGACCGGAGGGAGTACCTTATAATAAGAATTAAAGAGAGTTATTCAATATGTTTATTTTTTGGCACAGGCTAAATTTTTTTTCTAGTTCCGTTACCGGATTGGATGCGTTAGTTCTAATGAAACTATTATATGAGATCATTTTGTTCAAAACAATCTAATCATCTGGATGATTTTCAGAATAAGTTTTCTTTGTTTATTTCCACATTGTATGAGGCAGTGAAGAAAATATTGATAATTCAACATATCTAGAAGATATGGTAAATGAGTAAATCTTCAACGTATAGTTTGATGAAAACATCATACATAGTGCAGATGAAAAGTATATCAACGGTTGAAAAACCATTGATGACAGTTGCATTTGAGAAATCAATATACTTTCTAGACATAAGATAATTTTATGACTATGAGTGATATTGTCATTAGGGAGATTAAAAGTATTGTCATCAGGGAAGTAAAAATATTGTTACAAGGGTTGTAGTACTCTTTTCATTAACCAATATTTTGTCCCACAGGGTATTCTTGGTAAGGGTTTTCACGAGGCAACTTCAATATATATTATGTACTCTTTTTTCTTTCACTAGGTTTTTATCCTATTGGGTTTTATCTAGTAAGGTTTTAATGAGGCACAATATTTGTTCATGAACATTTAAGGGGAAGTGTTATAAATATTACAATATTATTTGTAGATGTCCATAACCTCCCAAGAGGTGTCTTTTGGAGTTTCACAATACAATTATGTAGGTTTAATCTTTGTTGTAACTCTTGGATAGAATTTAAGGACTTGTGGCCTATAAATAATGACATTGTATCAAGTGATTGTAATTATCCAAATGAATAAAACATTGCTCCCTCTTTCTCCCCAATTCTCTCTTCATCTCATTCATCTCTCCCATTTCAAAATCTTATATTTTCTTGTTTTTATAACAAAATTAAACATTTTTGGAAACAATTTTTTTTATTTGGGTAAATCTTATTAAAGACTCTTGAAATATCTAAATCTTTATTTGGGCCTCTAAATATAATAAAGGGTAAAGGAGCAAAAATACATGTGTACTTTATCCTTGGGAGCGCTTCAAAGACAAAATACTTTTTTTAGGAGCAAAAATACACATGTGGTTACATTTTAGGAGCAAAAATCACACCACCGTTAAAATCTAACTTAACGGTGCATTTAGTGCATTTGCAACAAAAAATGTCATATTTACAACAGAAAATGTTATATTTACAACAACATTTAAACATCTGGATTTTGAACATAGAAAAGTCATTTACAAAAAAAAAAAAAAAGAAGAAAGCTATATTTACAACGGAAGTCTTTGTATTTACAACAAAATTTAAAATCTAGCCATATTTACAACAGAAAATGTCATATTTACAACAACATTTAAACACCTGGATTTTGAACATAGAAAGGTCATTTAGAACAAAACAGAAAAAGGCTAGATTTATAACGGAAGTCTTTGTATTTACAACAAAATTTAAAATCTAGCCATTTACAAAAGTCAAAAAAGGTTATATTTACAATGAAAGTGTTGTATTTATAACAAAATTTTAACGGTGGTGTGACTTTTGCTCTTAAAATGTAACCACATGTGTGTTTTTGCTCCCAAAAAAGCATATGGTGTTGGGCGCTCCTGAGGATAAAACACATGTGTATTTTTGCTCTTAAACCCTATAATAAATTCTAGTTCAGCCAAGTAACTCAATTCAGAATTTTATGATTGGGTGATATTACCTATATGGCCTATTTTTCCACTCTCTTGCTTTCTCTCTCATCCTTCTATCCCCCATCTTGTTTTCTTCGGTGATGCTCATCAACCTCTTCCCCTCCTCCATTCCTCTCTGGCCCATTCTAGCATACATACGTAATGAGGTTGAGATATACAAAACATCTCACCAAGGGCTAACAAGTCAAGGAGTGGCTGCAAAATTTGGTTGAGAAATAGATCTAACATACGTTTGGATCTTTTTATTTTTAAGCCAAAAAGTTACTTTTAAGCTAAAGCTAAAAAAAAAAAAAAGATTTTTAAAAAAAGCTAAAAAGTTTGTTTGATGATTATATAAATTTTTTAGCTTAAAAGTTACTTAAAAGCTCAAATTAAAAATAAGTTGTTTGGCAAATTTTTTGTCATAAGCATTATAATAAAAACTATCATAAAAGGTATATTATAAAATAACCTTTACACTATCAATATATTCATAAAATAAAAAATACTATGAGAATAGATTTGCCAACAATGGAGCACATTTAAGAAATCATCAATAATCTTACATACAAATTGTCAACTAGTATTCCATTCACTTGAAATCATCTATTTCTATTTTCTATTAATGTTGATCTTTGTTTGATTTCAAACTCTATCCATATAACCATTATCTACTATTCTTCTATAACTATCATGGTTTGTGAAACCGGACCGGACAACCGGTTCGGCTTAGGAACCGGCCAACCGACCTTGAAACCGGTCGGTTTGAGGCAAAACCAGTGAACCCGGTGAAACCGGCCGAGTCAAATGGGTCAACGAGTCGGGCCCTATTTTTTTTTATTTCCACCCAGTTTTCCAACGACATCGTTTGCCACTTTTTTTTTTTTTTTACAGAATGGAAGGGAGAATGATTTGATAATCAAATCAATTGATTTGATTCAGCGGGATTTTCAACCCTTCCCTGTCAAACTCAGCCGACGCACACTGATCGATCTTCCTACCTCCTTGTTCGACTCTTCCCTCTTCCTCCTCCCTCCGTCCGAGTTCCAACTGAAAGCGTCTCCCTTCGTCCGACAATCACTTCGCCGGTAAGCGTCGTTTTTACAGAGCTTCGCCTTCACCGTCCGACAAGTGTCTCCCTCCTCCATTATAGAGCTTCGTTCGTGTTGTCGTAAGGTTGGTCTTTGGAGTTCCTTTTAGGGTTTTTTTTTGGGAAATTTTGCCTCAATGCCATTTGTTTCTTCAGGTTCTTGCCATTCTTGCTTCATTCGTGCCTTCCAGAGCTTCGTTGGTCTCTTTGCGAGAGCGAGAGGTTCAGGTTATTTATTTATTTTTTAATTTTTTAGTTTCTTTTTAGTTCATTGTTCTTCGTTCATTCGGCTTGCTTTGCTCTGGTGTCTACTTTTTTACTTTTGAATGTTATATTGGTTTGATTGGGTTTGTTTTTTGATTTCCTGAAGCTATCAAAGTTTGGCTCTGTTTTCAGGTTCATATAAGCTGTTGCTTTGTTGGCTTGTGATTTGCATTTTCATTTCTCTTGTGCTCTGTTCGGTTGGGCTTGGGATTCTGAAGGCTTGGTTTGCTTTTCGGTCTGGCTTGGTTTTGAATTTTGATTCCTGAAGGCTATTTGGTTTCTGTCGTGCTCTGTGGAACACACTTCTAGTTCCATATATATATATTTGGTTTGCTTGTCATCTCTGTTTGGTTTGGGTTGGATTCCTGAAGCTGTTAATGGAGGGAACATTTGGATTGCTTTTCGGTCTGAGGTTCTAGTCTAAGGTTCTGTGTTTGTTAAGCTGTTAATGCCAATGGAAGGAAATATTAATAATGAAGATGCCCAGAATACTACCACAGCTAATCCTCCTGAGTCTAGTAATCCTCCTACACAATGTAGTTTTAAAAAAACCGATCGTGCTTGGGAATATGTATCTCATAAAAAAGAGGGGAAAGTAAACGTATTTACATGTCTATTATGTGGTTCAAGTTATAGGGGAGGAGGAATAAATAGGTTGAAACAACATTTAGCTGGTGTTAGTGGTCAAGTTTCTTCTTGTAAAAAAGTTTCTCATGACGTACGTGCTAGAATGAAAGCATCATTGATAGAAGGTTCAAAGAAACATCCTGTTCATAGTGATAATGTAGATGAAGGAAATGTAGCTACAGAAAGTGTAGAACAGATTGTATCAAAGAGGAAAGCGCCTAACATTGTGGGGGTTGAAAATTATTTTGCACCTAGGATAACCCATGGTGCTCAACCAAGCATCAAGATGTTTGGGCAAGTCAAGAAGCTCAACATAATGCGAAAAAAGCTTTTGCTCAATGGGCTTATGCCAATTGCATTCCATTTAATGCATTGACTTGTCCGTTATTTCAAAAAGCCATCGACGTTTATTCGCAATTGGGCCTAGATTTAAGGTCCCTAGTTACTATGAGTATAGAGTTAGCTTGTTGAGTGATTGCAAAAAAGAATGCCAACTTCTAATTGATAGCCATCGAGCGAAATGGAAAGAAAATGGTTGCACACTCATGGCTGATGGTTGGACGGATGTCAGACAATGAACTTTGATTAATTTCTTAGTCTATTCGTGTACATGGCATGGTTTTTGTGAAATCGGTTGATGCCTCATATTTAATTAAAGATGCCAATACAAAGTATTCTCATTGTTTAGAGAAGTCATTGAGTGGGTGGATCCGAGAAAATATTGTTCATGTTGTGATCAGGACAATCGCAAACTATGCAAAGCATGTGGTAGGTTGATAAAAGAGAGATACAAAACCATCTATTGGTCACCTTGTGCTGCTCACTGTTTAAATCTGATTTTGAAAGATATTGCATCAATGCCTCATGTTTCAGACCTTACGAAGAAGACATCCAAAATCATCGTATTTGCTTATAATCATTTGACCTTCTTGTCATGGCTAAAAAAAAAGATCTGGTTGGAAAGAAATTGTGCGTCCTGGTGCTACAAGATTTGCCACTACATTTATAACCCTTCATAGCATATATTCTCACAAGCATGACTTACAAGCTTTGGCTATTGATCAGCATTTTTTGCAACATAAGTTAGCATCCACTGAAGCCGGAAAAACTTTCAGTGCAATTGTTCTAGATAACCGGTTTTGGGGTGATTGCTTTCAAATTGTGAGACTTGTGTCTCCATTGATCAAATTGTTGAGAATTGTTGATTCAGATGAGAAGCCTTCAATGCCATATGTCTATGAAGGCATGCGAGAGGGCTAAAAATGTGATCAAGGATGTGTTTCAAAAGAAAAAGGAACTATACAAGCCTTATACAAATATTATCCAAAGTCGTTGGGATAAGCATTTGAAAACTGAACTTCATGCAGCGGCGTATTTGTTGAATCTTGCATTTTTGTATAGTCCTGATTTTGTCAGAAAGCATCGATGTATGGAAGCTGTGATTGATTTGTTTGAGGTGAACTCAAACGACGATGTTGATTATTATGTAACAATGATGAAGCAAATCGGTGTATACCGCGAACGAAAAGAATCTTTTGCTAAAGTTTCATGTGAAAAAACAGCCCGTACACTAGTCTCATGTAAGTACATTGACTTCATATTCAAAAGCACATATTGAGATATCGAAATTAATAATACATACTAAATGTCTTTTATTTTATTTTGCAGATGATTGGTGGTTGTACTACGGGGTGCAAGTACCTCAATTGCAAAAAATTGCTTTACGCATTCTTAGTCAAACTTCTACTTCTTCTGGATGTGAAAGAAACTGGAGCTTGTTTGAGCATATTCATACTAAAAGAAGAAATAGATTGGAGCATCAAAGGCTTAATGATTTGGTTTTTACTAACTACAATTTGAGGTTAAAGTTTAGGTAAACTTGACTTTTGATTACTTGTTTTATAATTTTATACTTTTATTACATATAGATATATATACACTTTATTAATGTTGGTATTCTATCATGTTGGCATTATAGGAGTCAATTGAAAAAGAATAAACACAATTATGATCCCATTGATTATGAATCAATTGATAAAGTTGACTTTTGGGTGGTTGAGGAAGATTCAACACCTGAATTTGATGATGTAGATGCAACAAATCTTCAACTTGAACAAATGGCAAGGGATTTTGGAGGTTCCTAACTATCTCTTCTATTATATAAGATTATATTTCTACACAAAATAATATAACTATGTCTTCACATATGTATTAATAATTCTATTCGTTTCATATATAGGTGATGATGATTTTAGTATTGCACCTCCATCTTTACATGATGATCATGTCGCTTCTAGTGCCTTTACTCTTCCTCCTATAGCTCCACCTCCTGATGTCTCAATACCTAGAGAGTTGAATGATGTTAATGCTGATTACAATGATGATGATGATTAGTTTATCAAAGGTGAGAATATTTTGTCATCATATACTTTATTTGATATTTTGCTACTATGAATATTTTGTCTCAAATGTAGGTTGCAAAGAAAATTCAAAATTGTTAAGAATGATATCTAAATATGTCACAAGTATTGGAGTATATGATTATTTTGCTACTGATCCAAAGTATTGAAATGATATATAGTATGTCAAATTTATGTTGGTGTGATGAGAAATTAAATATTTTCTATTTTTTTATACCTCACCGGTCTAGGCCCGGGTTGACTCCGGTTTGACCCACTAACACTTAACCCAGTACTCCGACCGGTTAAGTGACCGGTCCGGGTTTCAAAACCTTGATAACTATAGATACTCATTTTTTCATCAATGTTACATTCTTCTTGAGAGCAGTATTTGATTATGCTTGAGAGCACAAGGAAAGCATACACAAATGAAAATCTTTCAAAGTCTAATCACAATAGCGCTATTAAGTATCTTAGTTCAATATGAATATGAATTTATAAACCGGACTAGGTTTTAATCTCAAACAACAATTACTTGACCCATGCCACTAAAGTCAACCTAGCTTTATGTAGATAGGATGCTCATTTGTTTCAACTTTCAACACCAACTCTCAAGAAAATTATAAAAGTGTTTACTACATATAAAAAGATTCACCAGCATAGATAGATTAGTCAACAAAACAAGTCATATCATAGCATTTGAATCGCTACAGGAAATCAGATGGCATTGCAAAATCAGACAACCAGAGAAACTAAAGAATTTTCATTCCTTAAGAAACTGAGCGAGTTTGTGTCATTTTGTACCTCGCCTTATGCATCTTATCAAGATCAAAGTTCTAAAATTCATGTTCCAGAATAATGACTATGAATAGAAACCTAATAGCCATGCTTACAAAAACAATGCAGAGTACAGTTGTAATAAGCATATGTCTCTTTGAGCAAAAAAAATAAGCATCTGTCTCATTACTCATATTAATGATAAACTCTTCATGCCTAACAAAGCAGACTGAAAAACTTGGGCGATATCAGGAACATGAGTAAACATTGTTAAAGCAATCACATGATAACACAGTGTTAGTATAATAAGTAAACATTGATAGTATGAACAAGCACTCCAATTCTTGTGACTGATTTCTTAAGCACGTAAACGTCGTAGTTTCATTTAGAAGAGAAGCGAGGAAATTTCAAAAATTGGAAGAAAAAAAATCTATGGCGTCTGAGAAGAAAGGAAACAACAAACAGCAAAAAACGGAAACATCTGAGAAGACAACAAACAACAAACATCTCGAAGTAAAGTTGCGTCTTTGCATAACGTAAACAAAGCATGTATTCAGGAGAGAAGAGAGGAAATTCCAAAAAATGGAATGGTGATCGGAAGAGTTGCGTCCTAGGGTTCGCTTGCCCCCTTTGTAGTTTAAGCGAAGCTCTCTCCCTCTCCGCTCCAGTACCGTCGCAAAGCAGAACATATAACAGAGGAGTGGCAAAGCGGACGAGATGATGGTCGAATAACGATTAGGTTCTCCTTTTTTTTTTTTTTTTTTTTTTTTAAAAAAACAAACTTATAAAAAAGCTCGGCTTTTTTATAAGAGCTTTTTCTTCATTGTAAAATAAGCTCTTTTTATTATAAGAGCTTTTTTAAAAAATCTATTTGGCCTAATTTTTACTTATGTTATGGACTTATATAAGAGGCCCATTTGTTATGTGGCCCATAAACGACAGCGGTTTCCAAAAGCTCTCCTTAATAAGGTAAAACACTAATTGGCCTATAATTAAGGCTATAATCCCGGACAGTATAGGTAGCGGAGTAGAGACATGTAGTGGAGCAGGGATGCGTCAGGTAGTGGAGTAAAACATTGCGGGCTTGGAGGCGCACAAAGCCCAAGGACCGAAACCTTAGAGGTAATCCCTATAAATCGGAGGTTACTCAATAGGTGCACACTCTCGATTTATCTATTCTACTATTCAGTCTCACTATGCACACACCCCACCCCATTTTGGCTACCGGCCATATACTCGTGCATAGTGATCTTCAGACACTCTTTGTCATCTTGCTTATAGATATCACTAAGTAATCACTTCTCTTTGGTGTCTACCTAATAGATACCTTGGAGGAACCATTTGATCCAACATAAACTACCTACTAGTCCCTTTAGGCTAGACATTTGTGTTCTATACTAGAACATTGGCGCCGACCGTGGGGAGAGATAAACTTTGATTCCCAAACGACCAAAAATGATTGCAAACACCAAAAGTCATAGCCAGATACCTCGGCAGGATCAATTGCTAGAGGAACAACCTCAGCCAAATTAGGAGCGAACGATTCATTTTGAGGATTCGGTCGATCCAGGTCACAACCAAGTTGTATTGGAGATTGAGGCGGAGATAGCTGATACCGCAACCTCTCCAGCCCTTTAGAACTAGGTTATCCAACAAGTACAGCCACCAGTTCAACAGTAAGACCCTCCTCTTGAGTTTCAAGTTGAGAACCCCGATATCCGCATGTTGCAGAACACGTTGGGTTCATTACTCTGGCGGATGGAGGAGATGGAGATTCATAACCGACTCCAAAGACAAGAAGATATCCTACTTACACAAGATGATATGGACCGCCGTAATGCCATCTGGCGGCAAGAACAAGGATGAAGAATGCAACAACTGCTAGATGAGCGTCTCAAACGGTTGGAAAACCCAGTTCAAAACACAAGCCGAGATGTTGCTAGCCCTAACCGGGCTAATATCCTCATCCGTGATACGGATCGGGATGCTGCTGGCCCAAGCCGGGCTAATACCACATATAAATCATGTGGAAGAAATCCCTGCCGGCCATGATCGAGTTCAGATTCCTGGAGAAGAGACTCGAAGAATACAATTTCTGGAAAAACGCTTGGGGCTGCTTGAGAACCCTACACAAAACATCGACCGAGATGCGAGTGGTCCCAGCAGGGTTAGTATCACAACTACCGCTCAAGTTGACACTGGCAGCCCACAGGTTAATAATGCCAAACAAGA
Source organism: Acacia acuminata (assembly GCA_019022655.1). Lineage (NCBI taxonomy): Eukaryota > Viridiplantae > Streptophyta > Magnoliopsida > Fabales > Fabaceae > Acacia > Acacia acuminata. The sequence goes on from JAFJYI010000040.1 coordinate 3,159,771, forward strand.
CCAAGCTCGAATCCTAGAGGTTTGAATCCCGGACCCAATACGTGCGAAGGGTAAGCAACCTGTTGAAAGCCAAGATCCCGGCAAGGAAGATATGGTACCTCCGTCACAGAGCATGCTCGTGACCTATACAAGAAGGTATGGCGGAGAGAGAAACTAAAGTCCTTTCTCGGATGAAATCATGAGTGCTCCGTATTCCAAAGGTTTTGACTCAAGGGACTTGCCGAAATATGATGGGAGCCACAACCTACAAGTCCATCTCAACAATTTTTCCATGGAGATAATGATGAAAGGATTTGAAGGACATATCATACCCTGGCTGTTTGCAGGGACTTTGCAAGGAGCTGCACAGACATGGTTTCACTCACTGCAACCAAATTCGATCCGGGATATGGATAGTCTGGAGCAGAAGTTTTTGTTGAATTTTGCGACAAGCAGAAAACAGCTAAAAATCGAGTTCACTCTCGGCAAGGTGAAACAATTACCTGGGGAAACGCTGTAGAGGTATCTAGATCGCTTCAAAGATACAGCTCTACAGGTATCGGGGTTGCTAGAAGATGTGCATCTACATCTGGCTATAGCCTGCCTGGACATTTCAGCTCGGTTGAAGAAATCGTTCATGAAACATCCTGTCAAGACCTTGACGGATTTCCGAGATCGGTCCAAGCAATACCTTGAACTGGAACAAATGGAGATTGCAAGTCGTGTGACGAAAGAGAGGGCTAAAAGCCCACCTCCGAAGGGAAAAGAGTAGCATGATAGGTACAAACAAGATATCCATCGACGAATCATGGATAGTAAGTCCCGAGGAGGCAAAGTAGAAGGAAAATATGAGAAATATACTCCTTTTAATGTATATAGGGTGCAACTCTGGAAGGAAGTATCCTTGACTGAGATGAAGAAGGTTGAATGACCTCGGCCACTTCAAAATAAGACCATATTGGATAAGTCTTGGTATTGTGAGTTCCATGACCAATATGGACATACAACCGAACAATGTTGGGATTTAAGAGACGGAATAGAGAAGATCATCTGGGATGGAAAACTCCGGCAATATGTTATCAAAACCCAAGGGCAATAGAGCAATAAGCGTCATTATGGGGGTCGGAGCAAGAGCCTGCCCCCAGAGAAGAAAAGAAGGGATCAAAAGAAGAAAGCAGAAGATAGTGATGATGAGTTCCCTAAGGCTAAGTATGAATGCAATGTCATTAGTGGAGCATTTGGAGGGGGAGGAGACTCGATAAGCCAAAGGAAGAAATACCTGAGGGAGGTCCTCTCCATTAGGGATCGCTTGGAATTCAAGAAAGATTCTACGAAGCTGAAACCTCCCATACTTTGCTTCACCAAGGAGGACTTAGAAGATGTAGCTCCAGGCCATCATGATGGTTTGGTGATCACTGGAACGGTGGTAAACTACCAGGTGAAGAAAATTTTTGTTGACAACGGAAATGCGGTCGACATTCTCTTATGCGATGCATTTAAGCGAATGAAACTTGACCCAGAGGATCTAAAGCAGTGCAAGACGACCTTGACAGCCTTCAACGGACAGGATACTCACCCTAAGGGGTATATAGACCTCAAGTTAACACTGGGGACTAAAGATGCGTTCAAATTAGAACGAGTTAGATTCGTTGTGGCCGACTTCCCATCCTTTTACAACATCATTTTGGGACGACCACCGATACACAATTGGGATATGCTGGTGTCTACTAAGCATCAAAAGTTGAAGTTGGTTAGTAACAAGAACGAGGTTGTCACAGTTAAAGGCGACTAGAAGGAATCCTGATAGTGCTACTTTGAAACCATCAAAGAGAGTAGGGATGGTCCATCCCCTTCATCTCGGATTCAGAAAGGAGAAAATTCAAGCAAGGCAAAAAAGCCTCTAGAGAAATCGGTCAATTTGGTAGAGCTAGATTTGCAAGAAGAAGACAAAATCCAGAGAGAAGAGCCAAATAGAGAATTGGAAGATTTCGTCCTGGGCACTGAGCCGAGATAGGCTGCTAAAGTCAGCAAAGCACTGGACCCCGTGGTTCATACCGAGTGGAGGACTTTCTAAAGAAGAATAAAGATGAATTTGCTTGGAGACCATCTGAAATACCCGGTATGGACCCTGAATTTTGCTGCCATAAGTTGGCAATTCATCTGGGATCAGTTCCAGTGGCCCAGAAGAAGAGAAAGCTCAGCCTGGAGAGAGGAAAGGCCTTGGAGGCGCATGTGAAGGAGCCGTTAGAATCCGGTTTCATCCGGGAGGTGCAGTACACCACCTGGTTATCCAATGTGGTAATGGTAAAGAAGCCGAACGGTAAATGGAGGGTTTGCACGGACTACACCGACTTGAATAAGGTATGTCCTAAAGGCACATTTTCAATGCCTAATATCGACCAATTGGTAGATAATTCATCCGGTTTTCAACTCCTCTCTTTTATGGATGCATATTCTGGGTATAATCAAATTGTCATGCACCCCGACGACTGATGAGAGCTATCGAGCTGTCTCAAAATAACCAAGATTCAAAGATTTGTAGTATAGGAAAGTTGGATCGTTTCTCTCAAGGAATTTGCAGTGGGTCTAAAATCAACAGTAAACAAGTAACACAATAACAAGAACCAAAATGGGGGAATTTTTCAATGTAAATTAAATGAGACAAAGCTAGAATAGAATGCAAGAAAACGAGATTAATCATATTAAAAACAATTAACCTAGAATTGGGATTCCATAACCTTCATCGGACAAAAACATAATAACCAAACTCGTGATTGATTCTGGACGAACGGAAATCTTTGCGTTTGTCGAAAAATTCCCTCGACTAGACGATCGCCTAGCATCTGATGGAACATATGGCGAGCTCACTGTGCAATCGCACAACGCTCTCTGGAACCCGGTCCGACCTATGTCCTTAGGATATCAATTTGGGTATTAGTTTAACTGTTGTTAATTAAATAATATATTGAAAGTTAAAAAAAGATACCATCATATCATATGTGAATGATGCGTTTTTAGTTTTAATGTTAGTTATTATTATTTTCTTAAATTATGAATACAAGAGAAAAATGTAAGAGGTTTAGTTCGGGACAATTTAGTAATTTTAAATTTTATATCATTATGTTCTATCCTTTTAAATAATTACAATTTTTATAGTCTTTTACAATAAATATTATTTTCTCTAGGTTCTTTATTTTAATTTTCCCCTTTTTCATTAAAAAATATCTTTAAGGGTATTTGTGTCATTTACTTTTGACTTCAAAAATGGCAAATGAGGCACTAACACCTTTATGGTTTTATGAATATTCGAAACACCCTTTATCCTTTCTTATCTTTATAGTTCATTTGATGGGATTTTTCCTTACAAAATCCCCCCAAAAAATCTACTAAATTAGTAAAAAGATAAATAGGTAATATGGTGTGAATATAAGATTTTGAAATTTGGAAGTTGATAATTTCAGTATATAACCATAACAATTAATAACTTAAATATACACAGTGACAATACATCATGCAAGACCAAGAAATCAGAGCCAAAAGACAAATGCCTAGAGTTTCACGCTAGGAATAAACTTAATATGTGTGGGTGTGTCAAAAGAAAACCAAACATTACTTTATATATTCTTTACTTGGCAATCTTATCTTATCGCTCAAGTTTATATAGCCTATAAAAAGGACTTGAGAGCTCCACAACCCTCAACGGTTCAACCAATATGATCTTCTTATACGTTAAGAAATGGGCAATGTCACCACTAGATATTACAAATGTTAATGGTCATCCATCAGTTTTCAACAGCTAGGAAGAATTTACTCTTTTTTTTTTTAATAACATTTTTGAGGTGAACCTGATTCCAAAACACTTTCATAAACCAACAATTTTTACGCAAAAACTTGGGAAAAAATTGAAGCTTAGCCCCATAATAAATTGGATTGGTATGTGAGTTCTAAATAATGCAAAATGGCATGAGATTGCTATAATAATGCCTCACAAGTTCTTCTCAAGCTCCTTATTGACTGCTCAGTTGAAACGAGTCCCAAAATTTAGGGACGTTGGGCCACATCACAGAACTTGGGCATACTCCCATCTAATTTCATTAATTCAAAATAATCTTGTACAAATTTTGCGGTGTGACACATTATATTATAAAATACAAAAGTTAAATATTTTGAATCCCAATTATCAAAACAAGCAAAGCAATCTGAACTTCAGAATTAGAATAGTAAACCAGAGAAAACAAAGGGCAAACAAAATTGTCGTGTGGGAGATCATCTTTCATCTTCCCTTGGAAATTGGCAACGGTGACGTTTACTTCCTGCCTGGCTTCCTGGTTAATGCACACACAAGAGCACAGTATTATCAGTTTGAATTGAATTCCTATAGTGCCTTTCAAGAGACATAAATATAGTGAAGGAACAAAAAAATCAAGTCCTTGTTTGATTCTGTGTTTTAAGAATAGTTTTTTAAGGCAATTTTTCAGAATAAGTGTTGGGAAGGGAAAAAATCGTTTGGATGAAGTTCTAAACAAACATATGAGAACACAAAAATATAAGTACTTGATTAAAATAATTGTTCTTAAAATCAACTCCAAGGATACCTAGCAACATGCAAGCTAAGACTGGAGACGAGTTCGAGTTTGGGAGGTCAGAGTTCAAACTGTCAAGTGCCGGAGAAAAATAGGGCTCTCTGTTTATTGCCCATTTTTACAGAACAAAATAACAGAAACCAAGAAAATATATAAAAATTGTTTTTTTTAAAAAAAAAAACCATGTTGTTCACTTCTTTTAAAAAAAACTAAACCAGAAATTAATTACCAAACAAGTTTTTTCTTTTAAAAACAAAAAACTACTTTGAAAATAGGAACCCAACAAGGCCCAAACTTGCAATACTATTCTGCCACAGAATATCAGGAAACCTTCTTCGGCCAGTTGGAACGTTCATATATCATTTATCAGAGAATTCAGAAGTAGACGGACATTTTGTGCACAAACCTTCTTCGGCCAGTTGGAACAATCAATCCTCTTTTCTCTAGGCTCTTATATCGATCCTTTACCAGGGTGGAACAAGCCTTCATACCAATAGAAAACAATCAGAATGCAATTGAGTTAACGCGAGTAAACAGGTAGACCCACTCCCAAAAAAAATACCAACTCCGATCTTAATATAAGAGGTAATTGGGAGTTGGATTTGTTTTTAAATATAAGACCTCAATTCACTTTGTCCTCATATTTGTCATTTCTTTTCTAAATTACCCCTATTGATTACAAATGTCAAGGGGAGTTTGCAATAAGGGGTAGTTTCAACACACTTTTAACAATTAACTGATTTCCTTAATCTACAGAATCAGTTAATAATATCTTATGTTAAAGACCGGAGGAAGTAAAATAAAATAAAATAGAGCTGCAGGTGACAGAATCAGAGGTTTCCAAGTTTACCTTGAGCTTCCGAATGGACCCTGTTATCTCCTCAGAGAGTAGAACTTGAACAGGTTCAGGCTCATATCTATTCAATCGAGAATCAGAAGTCATAATTATGGATTTTGGGTTTTTTTATAACAAGAACAATCAAGTGTAACACTAAACGTGGAAGAATACTTGTTAGACCTGCACACCCAATTCAAAAGAAGACTGCTTACTTGTATTTTCCCAAACGAGGTGGACGTGACTTCAGCCTCTCTTGTTTCGCAACAAATCGCCTGAGATGTTTCTTGTGCTTCTCTTCATCTTCCTTTTCAATTTCTTGAATGATATTTTGTACACTGCAGCCAAAATGACCATATTTCCACTCAACTTAATCTCATAATTATTAGTATTATCTTTTGAGGGAGAAACAAAAAGACAATATATTACCTATCAATTTCTTTTGACAATTGCTCCAACTTCTTTTCTTTAGCTTCTTTTCTTAATTGCTCCTTGCGCCTTGCTCTCTTGTTCAACTCAACTTGAGTCACTCTTTTTGTTTTAGTAGGTCTGCCCCATAGTTGTTGAAACAATTTAATTCATTAGCTACTTATCAAAGAAACAGTTGGGTCACACTTATCTAGTGAGTAAATAAAACGTATCCAAATTATTCAATGCAAGAATCAAATGTTTTTAACATTAACATACAAAGTAAAGGGCATAACCATCAAGCACGTATTCCAAATACAGAGTAAATTTTTTTTTATTTTTTTTACATAGTAGAGGAGAGGGGCAGAGTTCGAACCCTGGATATGTTACTTAGGGCATTTTTAATAAATGTTTAAAGTTTAAAGAAGAAACAACAACAATAAGACAGCTAATCATAAAAAAAAAAAAAAAAATCGATTGAATTTTCAGAGGGGATTTTTTATTTTATTTTGCCAGATAATATCTGGAAGGACTGAAAGAGTATATATTAGGCCTTCAAACTAAGTGATCAAGAATTAGAAGGTCAAAATCAATTTACAAAATGCCGCATGCCATAAGGGAAATTGAAGGAAAACATTTTATTTGAAGTGAGGGAAAATTATCACAACGTAACACCACGAAAACATGATCATAAAGCTATGATGGCTTACCGCTTCTCCAATTCAGTGTCGTCATTTTCAAGATTCTCTTCCTCATCATCACTCGCATCATCCACTTCAAGAAAATACATCTGAAAAAAATTGCATGTAGTAGCCAGAATTCAGGTAAAGATTAGGACAAATAAAAGAATAAACACAAGCATCACAAAGAGTTCAGGAAAATGATTAAGGGCAGATCACCTTCCCAAACAAGATTTCAATGGAGGACTTTCAAGGTAGGAATATAAAACAGATTGTAAAGTTACATATCCAACATCCAAGGCTTTGAATGCTGGAAAATAATAGTAATACTGCTAGGAATAATAATTCCACATCGATAAATTTAATGAGTTGTAAGTGCAAGAGTAAAGACTTACATCTTCCTCTGCAATAGCTTCTCCAGGGACAGTTAATGGTACAGGTTCAGGTCCCAATTCATCTTTATAGATTTTCTGCATTTCTTGTGCAACAGCACAAGCTAATGTATCCTGGTTGAACAAATTCAAATTTAAATTTGTCATGCTTAATCTTTACAAGATGAGGAAACAGAAAAACAAAGAATAATTTCTCAGCAATGAACCTGGTGACTTTCAAATGAAGGGTTGAATGAGCATCCAGGAGGATCAACTTCTACTGCTGGAATAAGAGAAGGCTTTGATACCTGTTAGGCATACTCTAACATATTATCCACAGAAAACACAGTAAAGGGAAAATGAAACTATCAATGCATAGACAGAATCAATATAATTATTACCTTTTTGACCTCGCCATTTTCATCAGCTGTGAATTTTTTGTTTCAAAAAAAAAAAACTCAATATTAATTACAGAAAAAACACAGGCAGCAATAAGAACATGCATATAACGTAATGTACCTATATCTCCCCACAGATCAAACATGCCAGAAGCAGAGCCAGAAGCAACCTGACAGCATGAGATGGAAGAGAGTATATTAAACAAGTTCTAAGGAAGTTTTGTGTGAAAGGAAGAAAAAGAAGTGATGCCATTCGTGGAGATTTAGGGGATGAACAATTGACTAACCTTATGGTCATCATGATTTGCTTCTTTTGCATTATGGACTTCTTTGTGCCTTTTAGTGGACTTCTTCAAAGTTGAAGACGGCACTGGGTTTAAAAATGGGTTCTTCTGTAGCAAGCTGTCACAACGAAGTACTTTTTCCCTATGTTTTTCAATCTTCTTCTTCACAGAAAGATCTACAAATATAGTTTAGTTTAGCTCAGCGCAAACACAAACTCAGACATAATCAATATCACATAACTATGACCTAAAAATATCCAGGAGTCATGATTAAAAAAGAAAAATATAAACTATATTTCAATCTTATAGGCACTAAACAAATACGTTTTATTGTCCATCTTCCCTACTTTCTTGTGAAAACTACATGTCACTACACATCTCATAATCAATTCCTAAAGTAAATAAAAGCAAGCAGAAAAAGGAGTTATGAGTCAAAACCAGACCCCAAATTCCAAGCTGGGAAGGCATGAAAAAGAACAGATAGATCAAGTCCATTCAAACAAAATCAAGCTACCTTCATTTATAAATTTCCAGACTATTAAGTTGTCTATCACCCCCACCACAAATTTCCACAGAAACTAGGATGGAAATAATTTAGAAAACGTATGCGTCGAGTTAAACATAAACCTTTCATAAACAAAATAAGCTTGTCAACGCCGGACAATGGGAATATAACATTCATAGCAGTAAAGGGAAAAGAAAAGCAGAGGGAAGAGTAATAACCTTTAGACTTGTCGACATAAAAGAGGGATTCGCTGGGAACGGAATCCATGGGGCCACCAGAGAGAGCATCCTTAGTTGATTTCTCAACGAAGTCTTCAATGTCTTCTGTACTAATGTTAGCCCTCCACGCTTTCTTGCCCTTCCTTGAGCCTTTCGCTTTCTTTCCCATTATTTACACCGAATGCGAAAGAATTTATAAGCTTCCCTGGGTATGCTACTCTGGAATACTAGGAAGTTACTTTCAGGTTAGATTGCTCCCTATTGAAAGATTGGCATTTCGTGCTTAGTTTTGTCTCGGTCGTAGCACTCACCGGCGACAGAAGCTGCACGGAGAAGGAGGCGGTGGGGAACCAGAGCTGAAGGCGGCGGCGACTAAAGAGTACTATTGAATCGGAAGCCCTTATAAGATAAGGGTTGCTACTGCGACCTGTGAATTGTGATCGTGGTCAAAACAGGAAGAAAAAGAAGAAAAAAAAAAAAAAAAAAAAAAAAAAAAAAAAAAAAAACTCCTGAGAATTGGTTTTTATCAATTTTTCTTAAAATATATCTATTTTTTTCTCTAAAATGTGTTTGGTTTTTGGTCGGTGTATATATATATATATATATATATGAGTGTGTAAACTCTTCTGGTCAGTGAAACTTTTAAATTGTTATATTCTAATTTATTTATCAATTAGCTGACGTTAATTTATAAATATATATATATATATATAAACACACACACACACACACATATATATATATATATATGTGTCTCGTGTATATATGTATATATATGTGTGTCTACAGACAAATATACATATTTGCCTATATGTATAAGTATGTATGTATAATGTGTGTGTCTCTCTATATATGTTTGTGTATATATGTATCTATAGATGTGTGTGTACACCCACATATGTATGTGTGTGTGTATACATATATGTGTATCTATGTATATGTGTGTACATATATGTATATCTGTGTGTATCTCTCAATATATGTGTGTGTAGATCTATGTATATACATATATATACACATTTATATGTATATATACAAAGATCATTATTTCAATTAAAAAGAGTGTGGAAAGAAAAATTCCAGGTATGAGAATTATGTAACAAAGGCCGTTGATTAACTTTTACTTATGTCATTTTAAATTTATATAAGGGTATTTTCGGGAAAATGAGGAGAATTAACTAATTTAACTTATCTTCTTAATCTCCCCAAAATTGGTTAAATATGTCTTATAATTAGGACCGGGGGAGTATTAAATATACCAAGCATAATTAGCTCATTTGAATAAATTAAGGAAGTTAATTAATTGTTTCATATAATATGTATTTCTAGAATATCATAATCATCTTCATTAATCCCTTTATTTCTTCCATTTCTTAATTATTATTAAGAGAATATTAATAAGGATAAATAAAAAAATTAAGAAATATGGTAAGTAGGTTTTATATAGGAATTAAGGCTAGCCCTTGAAGGGCCAAAGCTTAAAAGTTTAAAAGTCGGCTCTTTAAAGCCTAGAGTAAGAAAAACATCCGTTTTTTAAGGCTCGACTCGAAAACATGCGGGCAAGGCCAACCCTAAGCTATTTTTATAAATTGTAAATATTATTCTTATTTTTTTTTTTTCCCAAAGAAATATAATTAGTAAATTATAACAATTAAATTCTAATTTATCAAATAAATATCGTCACTACAAGATGTATTTCCTAGGCATGGAAGTGGCAAGAACAAAAAAGGGCACCAACGTATCTTAGTGAAAGTATACTCTAGACCTGTTACATGAGATAGGAAGGTTGGGTGCCTAACTAGAGGGGACACCAATGGAAGAGGGATGCCACTTAGAGATCAAGCCACAAGGTGTTTTGGTTAACTAAGAAAGATACATAATACTTGTGGGAAAATTGATATACTTCACCCACACACGTCTTGATATTAGCTATGCAGTTGGAATAGTAAGTCAGTTTATACATTAGCCACATGAAGAGCACATGGAGATTGTATACAAAATTCTGAGTTATCTAAAACTTAATCCTGGAAGAGGAATATTCTTTAAGAAAGGTACTACCATAAACATTGAAATCTATACTGATGCAGACCATGCAAGGAATAGAGAGTCTTAAGAGCTCAACCTCAGGGTATCACACATATGTGTGGGGAAATCTGGTTACGTAGAGAAACAAGAAAAAGACTGTGGTGTCAAAAAGTAGTGTCGAAACAAAACCAAGAGCTGTTAACGACGGAGTATGTGAAGGAATCTGGGTTATCAGATTACTGCATGAGTTGGGAATTCAACATGAAGGACCAATGCATGTGAGAACAATACCAGCATTGAAGTGGTCAAGAACCCAGTATATCATGATAGAACAAAACATGTTAAGATAAACAGACATTTCATTAAAGAAAATATTGAAGCAAACATCATGAATCTATTACACATAAAATATGCAGATCAGATTGTAGATATTATAACTAAACCACTAGGCAGAGCTAAGTTTGAAGGATTTCAAGTCAAACTGGGAATTATTGACATCTACTATTTAGCTTAAGGGGGAGTGTTGGAAATCAGTCATTAATTATTGAATCCCTTGATTATAGCATTTTATCATATCCCTTGATTATAGCTTAGATAGTTTAGGCATGATTCTGATTTCATTTGATTGATTGTAATCTTCCCTTTATTGTTCCTCTTTATTGCCTCATAGAGGAGTGTTCTCCTTGGGGCGAGCAATGTTCTCATATACTTATATATTAATAAGAGTGAATTCTTCCTCTCTGTTTCTCATCAATTAACAAATATAAGGTATGTTTGGTTACTCAATGATTCACACAAACATATGGCATTGATTATTAGGAAACATTTGCTCATGGGGCTAAATTCAATACTATAAATGATTTAGTCTCTCTTGCAGTTAATTTATATTGGTCGTTGCATCAGCTAGATGTTAAGAACGCTTTCCTAAATCGTAAGAGGAGGTGTACATGGAAGTGCCATTGGGGTTGCGAAATCCAAAAAATTCCAGCAAGGTTTGTAAACTACTCAAGTCACTGTAAGGGATGAAACAATCTCCAAGGGCCTAGTACGAGAGATTTACATATGTTGTGAAGAGTTTTTGGTATAAATAGTGTCAAGCTGATCATATCTTGTTTGTTAAAAACTCTAATCATAATATTACTACTTTAATTGTCTATGTGAATGACATAGTGGTGACAGGGACGATGTAGAAGAGATTGCAAAGCTGAAAAATAAGCTGGCTGTAGAATTTGAAGTGAAAGATCTTGGAAATCTGAGGTATTTTCTTGGGTTGGAAGTTGCAAGATTACCCACAGGAATTAGCGTATCTCAAAGAAAGTATACTTTGACTCTTCTTAAGGAAATAAGGATGCTCGGTGCAAGACCTGCGGAGACTCCAATAGAATCCAACTGTAATTTGGAGATTAAACCAAATGGCAAGTCAGTGAACAGGGAGAGATATCAGAGATCAATGGGAAAGCTGATCTATTTATCTCTCACTAGACCAGATATATCCTATGCAGTAGGGGTAGTGAGTCAATTTGCTAGCAATAAATAGGATCCTCATGTACTTGATGAGGACACCTGGTGAGGATCTTTTCTTTTAAAAAGTAGACAGTTGAATTTAGAAGTCTACATTGATGGAAATAAATGAATATCAGGAAGCAAAGAAGAAAATGGTGTAGAAGTCTTTACTGATGCAAATTGGGCTAGATCAATATATGATAGACACTCAACTACAAGATACTGCACATTTGTGTGGAGAAACCTAGTGACCTGGAGAAGCAAAAAAACAACATGTAGTGTCAAAAAGCTCTGCAGAATCAGAAATATAGAGCATTGAGACTAGGAGTATGTGAAGAAATATAGCTATTGCGTGTTTTGGAAGAATTGAGATTATGACCAATTACACCAATCAAGATGCTCTCAAAAGATTGAAACTAAGGTGATAGACTTAGCTTATATGCCTTTAGGGAAATAGATAGCATATGTGATGACCAACCCCGTTGTGAAGCCCAAGTTCAACGAGTTTACAAGCAAGTTGGGAATGTTCAATATCTATTCTCCAGCTTGGGGGGAGTGTTAGAATTGGATTTAGAATAAATGAGCCTAATTAATAATAATTAATATTTGATAATCTTTAATTAGGATCCTAGTTCGTTAGCATGATTCTAGGTGTTATTGTTTAAAATTTGAAATCATTTAGAGAGAAAATATCTAGGGTTAGCTAGACCTATCCTTTTCTCATCTATATGTACACATTATTAGTATTCAATAAGACTTGAATTTTAGCACTTGATTTGTTCAATTTCTTCATTGATCCATATAAAGATTCGGCAGTGTTTTATATTGATTGTTGAGGACGTAACACAACTCTCCTCATTTACTTGAGCTTGGGACCAGCTATAAACATAGACGAAGTTACGAATGAACATCCATCACCCACACACGGAAAAAAAAGAAGGTAAGATTCGCAAATATAAGAAAAGTTTGAAAATTAAGTGCAGACGACAACTAGAAAGCTACCATGACAGTAGAACGACAGACTAATGATTGAATGTCTTTTAATGATAGGTTTTCATTTGTTGACATCTTCGTCAGTCATGAATTTGAGATATTTGACTCTCTAGCAGTTAGCACAAAAAGATTGAGAATTATTGAGTACTTAACAACAATACCATTAAAAAGACATGCCATTCCAAAAGATAAAGACATGACTTACCTGTAAAGTAGCAACAAATAGTAGCATAGAGACAAAAACTTGAAAGAGAATAGCTTCTGCTATAATACTAGATCACGACTTAAATATTGTACTTAATCACTCAACAAATAACTACAAGTAATTGATCACTTACCTTCAAGGGTTAAGTAGCAAATCCGCCCGAAAATATACACCCAAAAGAAATGTTGCCCTAGAAGTTTTTTTATTTCAATATTGCCCCTAAAGTCTAAAAACGGTGCAATGTTGCCCTTTTTCGTTAAAAAGTTAACGGTCAACGTCAATTTTTTTAACTCAATGTTAGTTTTTTAACGGAAAAAGACAACATTGCTACGTTTTTAGACTTCCGGGGCAATATTGAACCTGAAAAAACTTCCGGGGCAACATATGCTCTTGGGCGTATACTTCGGGGCGGATTTGCTACTTAACCCTACCTTCAACTATGTGACATTTAGATTGTTTCATAAGTTCACGAATAAAGAACAAAAGGTAAAAGTTGCACTATCTCCCATTCTCCACTTATGTCATCTGGAAAAACAGCTATCCCAGCAATAATGTCAAAACTGAGGAAAATGAAGTGAATACAGTTCTAGCATTTCTCACTTGCAAATAATTTTCCAGCATGAAGAGCTTATTCTCACTTGTTCTGAATCTATAAAGATAAGTCAGACCCTTGAATTAGGCACAACACATGCATAAAGTCATAAACACTCTAAATTTGTTGTTCCCCATTTTGAGTTGTGGTTGTTGTTACAGTATACATTAATATTTGAAAGAATCTTAAGAGCTTGAGCATGCAACTCAGTACCACATTAATGGAATTTGTATTTATAGAGAATCAGTCAAAAGACAAAAATCATGCCCTTGGGAATATGCCATGCAAGAAAGGACAACAAATCCCAGGACTTCATTTGCTTCAACAAAAACCAAAAGGAAAAAAATGATAGGGGGAGGGGATCATAAACTTTTCAATAGATATAATTCACATTACTGTTACACAACTTAATGAACCACATATCATATCATGTAACAACAAGGCCATCACTTATTCCCCCATACTATAATATAGACAGCCGTAAGGGTATAATAGAATTTATAGTTGCTGTAATATACTCTACAGTTTCAAGTATAACATCAGAACAAGGATGGCTTCTATCCTCTACAGAGAATACATGAATATTATTGTTCAATTCAATCCAACTGCACCCTGGATCTTTTCTCAATTTCAAGCTCTGCAATCTCTTCCTCATATTCAGCTTCTGATCCCACCTGCCTTTAACAGCATATATGTTGGAAAGAACAACGAAAGCAGATATCGATTTCGGATTGAAACTGAGCAACTTCTTGGCAGCTGTTTCACCAATTTCCATGTCCTTCCAGAACCAACAAGCATTAAGCAAAGTTTCCCAGATTGTCACGTCTGTTTCAATAGGCACCCTTTTGACAAATTCCACAGCTTCTCTTAGATGGCCTGCACGACCAAGAAGATTCACCACACATGTGTAATGTTCTATGGTTGGATTTACTCTGTAGCATCTTTTCATTGAGTAGAAAATTGCCAATCCTTCATCAACTAGACCAGCATGGCCACAAGCAGAAAGAATGCTGACAAAAGTAGCTGCATTTGGGACAACTCCTTGAGCTAGCATGGATTCCAAGAGAGAAATTGCCTCAGAGCCAAGTCCATGATATGCATAGCCGTTTATAAGGGCGGTCCATGCAGCCACATTGGGTAAAGAAATGTCAATGAATGACCTTTGAGCATCAGTGAGATGACCACATTTGGAATACATGTCTATAAGTGAAGTCCCAACATAAACATTAGATTGAAATGGTGTTTTAATCAAGTTTCCATGAAGTAATTGTCCTTGTTGAAGAAATCCAAGACATGCACAAGCATGAAATAGGACAGAGAATGTTGATCTGGTATAGTCAATCTCTGATCTGCGCATGGCTACATAAAGTTTCAGAGCCTCCTCATGCTGATTGTTCATAATGTAACCAGACATCATTGAATTCCATGTCACAGAGTCTCTTTCCCCTTTAGTTTCATTAAAGATCTTCACTGCTTTACCAAGTTCACCATATCTGGAATATACAGAAATCATAGTATTCGAGGACGTTATAGTCTTAGGACTCATTTGCTCAAATAATCTCTTTGATTTCTCAGCTTGTCCACTCATAGCATAACCTTTAATCATCATGTTGGTTGAAATCGGATTTTTCTCCTTCAATCTAAAGAAGACTAGCTCAGCTTCGGTGATTTTTCCAGTTGAGACAAGGCCACTTATCAATGAGTTCGAAATGTTCAAACAAGGCTCTTCTATTTTCTCATAAACTCTAATGGCATCATGTACGGCCTCACAATAGCAATAAAGTTCAACAAGTGCACCATTAATTGAGCTATCAAAATCAAACCCACACTTAATACAGAGCCCATGAACAGCCTTTCCTTGATGTAGAACCCTAAGTTTAGCACAAGTCCTTATAACACAATCCAAGGTAAACTGATTTGGTAATGTCCCAAAACTTCTCATCCACCCAAACAATTCTAAAGCCCTTTCACTCCCATTTTCACTCTTAGCAAACCCTGATATCAATATAGTCCAAGCCACAACATCCCGGGTTGGCATTTTATTAAATACATCCAATGCATCATCCATCATGTTACACCGGACATATCCCAAAAGCATCAAACTCCACAACAGCTCATTCCCATCATACAGCTCAGCAAAAACCAACTTAGCTTCCTCAATTTTACAGCAACACGAGTAAAAATTCAGCAAAGAGCTTCCCACAAGATCAAAGTTCACAAAACCAGATTTTAAAAGCAAGGAATGAACTTGATTCCCATGACACAAAGATCCAGAATGTGCACATGCACTCAGTAATGTAGAAAAGGAGCTTTCATTGAGTTTGACATTACAGTGATGCATGAGTGAAGCAAGAGATAAAGCTTCACTGTATCTTCCCCATTTGGAATAGCCAGAAATCAGGGTATTCCATGAGACAACCGTTCGATGTCTCATTTCATCAAACAAGCGGCGTGCTGCTTCTAGATCACCAGACTTGGCATGCTTAGTTATTAAGATATTGGTGGAGACTACTACATTGGAGAGATGAGATTCTGAGGGTTGATGAAGGGTTGTATATAGTCTGAACCCTTCTTTCCGCCAATTGTACTTCCAATTACCCAAAAGGAAAATTTTCATTGACATTATAATATCGTAAAGAGCTCTCCAAAACACCTTATTTTTTCCCTATTCACTAATTTTGCACCTGCCTCGTTTAACATTTTGGTGAGCATTACAAACAAATCAAATATACTGCAGCATCCTCATTTGTTAGATCAAAACAATAACATTAATGGGTAGCAACAGAACAATTGTAAAATAGCAAACAGACTCACAATTTCTTTTTCAAGAGAGAGTTCCCATCATAGTGAGCTTAACATCCCCATCCCCACCAAGCAACCTGATTCAGGAAAGACAATGCAACAATGTAAGCAGAACAAGTAAAAGGAGGAGCATCAGATAAAATAGGGAAAAGAAATAGGAAATGGTGGCAGTACATTTTGATGGTGCCCTTTGGAGACAGGCTGGTCTTCAGGACATCCTGCAAGCCCTTGATGGCATTAATGTTCATGTGCAAAGCTGCCGAATTGTAGTTCGTATTGCTACTCTTAGGATTCATTACTGATATTAGTAACAACAATTTTTTATGGTATTAACTATCCTGACTGGGAGGAAGATGTTCTATTGCAGCTAGGTTATGTAGATCTAGATTTTGCTTTGAGGGTCGACCAACCCCCAAGAACGAGATGCTAAGAACTACTATGATCACTAGGAGCGGTCTAACCATCCAAAATTGATACTACCCATACAAACAAGCTGCAATAAAACATCATCCTTTCAGTCAAGATAGTACCATACAAAATTGTTTTGTTACTAACCTCAGTTGATCGCAGAAGGAGCAAAATGAACTATTTAAGTATAAATTCAAATATACTCAAATATTAATTTTAAGACAACCACAAGTAACGTGAGATGCATGCATGCTTAAATATCAATAAATTACACCATTATGAATTATTGTAAATCTTAGTATAAACAAATAGAAAATTCAAAATAATTCAAATTAAATAATTAAATAAATTTATTTTTTAAATTTGTTACAAACTAATATTAATAATGAAAAAGAGATCAGATAACTATAAGGATTTGACTAAAAAAAACTACAGGAACTTAATTAAAAATCATATGACTATAAGAACCTCATAGGAAATCTACAAGGACCTTGTTAAAATACAGTACAACTATAAGAAGTTGAAAAAAAATAAAATTACAAGAACTTGATTTAAAATCAAGTGAAACTATTGAGCCTTATAGATTAATTATTCCATCAAATGTGTATATCGCAAACATTGATCTTTTTTCAACACTATGTTTGTCTCTTGCGCGATCCCAAAACTTGACATCATTGTCATCTTTTTCCTTGATTTCTTTTGCTCAACAAATAAATCTAATTTTTGTAAGTCAGACTCCCCTCCCCTCCTCACCAATATGAAGATGTTTCTGTTTACATAAGTTTGATCATAGATATTCAATGGTCAAAACATTATTCAATGATGAACCTACTGTCCATTTCAGCACATAGTTCAGATAAAATCAACCCCAAGCTCTAATTTCTCCGGTTGCTGTGATACATTTACTTCATTCCTGGGAATGCTTAATGTCTCAAATTTGATGTTACTAATTTTGAAGCAAGAAAATGTGACCGAGTTGTCGTAACACAACTGCTTGAATGGATACATGCTTGAATCAAGAAAAAAAAATTAATTGCTAAAATCTAATCTAAATAATTTAACATTATAATATCAATTATTCATATATTAAATTCAATAATTAAAACGCTAAGGCTAAAACACAAGTATCAATAAAGAATTTTTCCCAGCACCTACAAACCCTCGACCATGCTGACACGAAACTACATCGCATACATACCAAGGGTATGACCAATATTCCAACATGCTTAATCGCTCATAGCCAATGATTTTAAACAAGAAGAATGAGTTGTACCTGGGAGTTTGCAGATTATTATTATCTTCTCAAAGTATGCACCTGAAAAGCAGAAATAATCAATCATGGGAATGATAAAGAAGTGTTAGAATATTAGGAAATAAATCAACTTTATTATTAGGATCCCTTGATTATTTTCCTCCTTGATTATAGGATCCTAATTATATCAACTTTATTAGCCTTTATTGTAATTTATCTTAGTCCCTAAGTTTCTCTTCTATCTGCCTATATAAAGGCTCCTATGTACTCTCTTTTATTTACTGAGTTTAATAAGAGTGAATTTTACCCTCTAAATTCAACATGGTATCAGAGCTAGGGTTTCCACCCCTGGTTCCCTGAGTTTGTGTCTGGGTTCGATTTTCTGGTTGAGTGCTCCGTCTGAAACAGAAACAGAGAGAGAGGAGATATTTCGCATTCTGCCACGTTCCGTTTCTTGGTACACGAGGCAGCCCATCGTTCTCTCCGTCCTCCGATCGGTGTCCGTTGTTAAGTTGGTGGCCGTCCGACGTCCCTGTGATGGCGCAGTGGCGCTGTGACGGCGCGTGGAGGAGCGTGAGACATCCGTTTCACCTGAAAATTCTTGATTCCGGCTCATCTTCTCACTTCCGGCAATTTCCGGTGATTTTTTGCAGCTTCCGATGAGAGTTTGAATTTTCCGGCAAGATCTCCTTACTCCGGTGAGAATTTCCAGATTTCGCGACTTCCTGTTTCAGTCTCCTCTCCTCATTTTCAGCTCGTCCGACAATTTTGTGGTCTGGGTTCATCGTTTTCTGATTATGAATTAAAAATATTCAAAACTATTCAACTCTAGTAACGTTCGGCACAGTTCTTCATCAACATCATTGTTGGTGGTAGTTCCTCTGTCATCGTGCCTCTCAACTTGTCCGACGACTGATCCTGTCGTCGTTGGTAGTTCCTCTGTCATCGTGCCTCTCAAGTCTCAACTCATCCAACGACCAGTCCCGTCGTCCTCAACTCGTGAGCATAGTTCTTCATCAACAACTCATCTCCTCTTCGAGCATGTCATCGTAGTTGGTGGTAGTTCCTTTGTCATCGTACTCCTCAACTCGTCTGACGACTGGTCCCGTCGTCCTCAACTCGTCCGATGACTGGTCCCGTCACCCTCATCTTGTCCAACGACTGGTCCCGTCGTCCTAAACTCAACATATTTTTGAAGATTGAAGTGTCGCAGCCGTTACCCGTTCACCTTGTCGCAACCAGTAACTCCCAATGTTGTCAAGTATCTGTTACTCTCAAAATGGGCCTCTGAGACTCAAGAAGTGCAAGCCTAAGGGGGAGTGTCAGTAGTATAAAGTTGTATAAGTAAATTGGACATGATTCATATCCATGATCCAACTTGAGGGGGAGTGTTAGAATATTAGGAAATAAATCAACTTTATTATTAGGATCCCTTGATTATTTTCCTCCTTGATTATAGGATCCTAATTATATCAGCTTTATTAGTCTTTATTGTAATTTATCTTAGTCCCTAAGTTTCTCTTCTATCTGCCTATATAAAGGCTCCTATGTACTGTTTTTTATTTACTGAGTTTAATAAGAGTGAATTTTACCCTCTAAATTCAACAAGAAGAAAATTTCAGAGAAAGCAAAATATCGCAAGGGCAATACCAGAAGGAAATACAGGAGAAGGCAGATTGCAGAGGCATTGAAGTTGCATAATTTGGGGGTTGAGGCACCATCAATCCTAAAGCCCCAAGGCCTGAAGCACACAATAATCCTATTCGAACTGACATAGAAGCTTGTATACCATGGAAATTTGCCATAGTAGGAAACTGTGGACAAATTTGATTGTTGAGATAGTTGTTTTGAAAAATTCAGATGTTTCACCAGCGAACTCTTACTTAAGCGAGACATGCATTGAAGTTATCACTCCATCGGAACCCTTGCCTTATGCGTAAAGCCTTTCTTCATCTTCATCCTCATACTTCCCCAAAATTCTTCATAGAAAATTTCCAGAAATCGTAATTAAAATAAAAAAATGAAGGCCATTTCTTTCTCAAGAACCACAGCGACAAGTCGCAGGTGAATCAATTATTAAAGAAGAAAAAATTATTTTTGGAGCAGAAACCTTCTTGCCAATGATAAACAGAGAAGGACAAAACATTTTAGCCAAGCTCAACATCGAAAAAAAAAACATAAAATCAGACAGACACCAGTTTGGATTTATTACAACCTTCAATGCCTTTGAAAGATGACCCAACTTTGACAACCCGAACCCAAGCCTTCGAAGACCCAACTTCAATGCTATTGATCGTTGCAGCGAAATCACAGGACAAGGATGAAGAAAATAGAAGAGGTGGTGCAACGGCAGACGACCTGTGATCGGTGTGGCGAGGGTTGACGGCAGCGCTGGGAAGGAAGACGCAGCAGAGTATGCTGGAGTCCGGAAAGAGATGGATTAAAATAATTTATTTAAATTAAATTTTTATTTCAAAATAAAATAATGTAAATTAAGTAAAGGGTAAAAGAACTTTACACATATGTTTTTCCTCAAGCCAAAGACCACGAGATTTTTTCTAAACCAAAAGTACATATATGATTACATTTTGGGAGCGCCAAAGACCACGTGGTAGTTAGTTGACCAAACGGTCAACGTTAACTGGATGGAAGTGAACAAGCTTCGGGTGAAATTACACTTTTTTTTAGTTTTAAATATTAATTACACTTTTG
Source organism: Acacia acuminata (assembly GCA_019022655.1). Taxonomy (NCBI): domain Eukaryota; kingdom Viridiplantae; phylum Streptophyta; class Magnoliopsida; order Fabales; family Fabaceae; genus Acacia; species Acacia acuminata. Next base: position 3,180,524 of record JAFJYI010000040.1, read on the forward strand.
CCCCTAGTTTTAAATATAAAAAAAAAAAAAAAACTAAAATACCCCCGGTGGGTCCCACCACGCCACCACCACCGTCGGCGACCACCTCGGCGACCACCACCGCCGCCAACGGTGGTGGTGGCGTGGTGGGGCCCATGGTTGGGGTATTTTAGTTTTTTTTTTTAATATTTAAAACTAGGGGCAAAAGTGTAATTAATATTTAAAACTAAGGCCAAAGTGTAATTTCACCCGAAATTAGAGCCGGAAATCGGGCGGCCGTTTAAGCCCCGGCCCGTAGGGCTCGAGCTTGAAAAATAGGCCGAAATTTGAAATTGGCCTGCGGGTCGGCCTATAGGGCCTCGGGCTTAATCGGGCCCGGCCCGCGGGGCCTCGGGCCGGCCGTTAGGCATTTTTTTATCGTAGCATTTTCATTTAAAAAAAAAAAAAATTAGTCAAAGAGTGAAGACGCCCTCGCTCAAAGTGAAGACAAACAAATATCTATGAAATTGAAGATAGTGATGAAGAAAGTGACAATTGACAATGATAGTGGTATGCTTTTATATTTTATGTGAGTTATTTAATATTGCTTAGTTTAATGCTTCTTACATTTTATGTGAGGCAATTGTAGACAATGGTTTGTTTTTTATTACGAATTAATGAATGTGTTTACTTTTTGGATGATTTGTATTGTTTAGATATTAATGTTGATAATATTTATTTGATAGATTAGAACTTTAATGGTTGCAATTTACTAATTATATTTCTTTAGAAAAACCCAGGAAAAAATAGTTAAAATTTGGAATAGTAATTTTCAGGCCCTGCAGGGCCGGCCCTGGCCCTAGTACTATCGGGCCGGGTTTTGAAAAATAGATGTTTTTCTTATCTCAGGCCCTGTAGGGTCGGGCCAGCTCTACCTAAAGCTAAGGGCAAAAGTGTAATTAATATTTAAAACTAAGGCGCCCTCTTGCATCACACCACCATCACCGGCGCCTCTTCTTCATCCACTATAAAATGCCCCTAAATTAAAAAAAAACAATCGTGGAATGATTCTTTTTGTTTTCGCAACGGGACATAAACAAACCCTAAACCAAATGGCGTGAAGGTGCAGATGTAAAACTGAAGGTACACCATGTCAGCAAGAGTTAAACCACAATTAAAAGAAACCCTCTGTTCGTTCGGACGTTCAAACGACAATGTTACGTTCGAACGTAATAAGCACCCAATCACTTGCGTTCGAACGTAAAATCTGACAGCTTCTTGAGGTTTATATCAACAATTTCACAACCCTGTATACAGAAAACCAGACCACCAAAACACAGAAACTATATTCTACAAACAAACAAAGACGCGTGTAAAGGGGAAAAATATATTTCAGAGAGTAATAGGGCATCATAGAAGAAACAGGGCATCGCGCAACATTACTGACATACAGCTAAAACACCAAACAATGAAGACCCATTGCAACTTATCTCTATTCCACCTTCAATTTGAGCAATGAGACACAATTAGAGCAAGAGGGTCGGCAAAATTTCAGAGAGTAGCTCGACTTATCGTCGAATCGGAGGCCGCTTGGTTTTTTCGAGGAGGGTCGGTGGGTTTTGGTGATGCCTGCCATCGAAGCATCGACGCAAGCGGCCATGAAGAAGAAGCGGAAGAAGAAGATTTTAGGGCCAATTTCGTCGCGATGATTTTACTCTCCTAGGAAGATTCAAGTTTTCCCTCCATTTTCGGATGGAATGAAGGTTCCCTTATTTGAGGGAACATTGGCGAGGCGGGAAGTCACCTTCCTGAGAAAGCAGCGCCCCAAACATGTTTTTTGTGAGGGAACCTCGTTATCTTCCCTTTCCATCATCTACATTCGCTCTAACAAACGGGTCCTTAAGTGCTACTAGGTTAACGTATGAGGGTAATAGACGGCTCGCCCTACCCAACATCGGTATCACCTAGAAATAAGGGAGATTTCGCTTTGCCTTTAGATCGTGGGTAACCCAACCCTTTTCTTAAAATGTTTATTATATATATATAAAAAAAAAAAAAAAAAAAAAAGAATGATACTTCAATGGAAGCCACCAGAATTGGACCCATGTTGGAAACGCTAGGAGGCGCATCTAATGTCCAACAATAATTTATCTTCAAAATATATAAATTGTCATTATATATATATATATATATATATATGGAAAAATACTTCTCATGTTGTAGGAGAAGTGTTTTCTCATATCACACACACAAAATGGTGGGACCCACACACACACACACACACACACACACATATATATATATAATTACCATTACATATATATGTGGGTCCCACTATTTCATGTATGTGTAGGAATTTTCTTCTTCTCATGCAATATAAGAAGTTTAAACCCCATATATAAATGGTATTTGGATGGTATTTAAATTATTTTTAAACTTTTTATTCTTAACCAGTTCAAGTTTAATAACCTTGAACTTTACCATAGAAATTCTTTGATGGAGAACCATTATAAACCTATGACAAAATCCACACTTCCCCAAAAAACATCATTCCTTTCCAATTCATGACAATAAAAATAAAAAATATCTATTACAGTATATTTTTATAACCATTATGCCTTATTACAACTATTTATTTTTACTATTAACTGATATAGAGGGGGGACGTATAATATATTTCTCTTCTTTTAAAAAAAAAAAAAAAAAATTCATTCCATTACGTAAAGCTAATTAACCTAATTTTAAAGCAATTCTCTTATCTCATGGACTAAATTTTTAATGGTGAGTTTCAACCAATAAAATGTTTTTATGAAAACATTGAGTTTAACTTTTTAAGAATATGCATGATGATCAATCACAAATATTTTATCAAATCCACATATTGGATTTATGTTGATAGAACACAATGACACCATATGGTCTCTATAATCAACCCTACCTAATAAAAAGGCTTGTTCTATTGAATGCATCCCCAGATTATTCTGGACAATCCTCTCCTTGACAAGAACTAAAATTATTGCAAAAGAAATCTGCTTCATGATTTGGGGAGTGCTGATGGCATTTAGAAACTGTCTATTATACTTTTCTACTTTACTGCTTGTTATGCAAACCATCAATCAACTTTATTTTTAAAAACTTGTAATACCTAATTCAAAAGAAAACGGATTAATTTAGATCCATTAATCAATAAATACAATTTATTATTAATTATTTCATAATTTATATTTCTCATAATTCACTAATTAAGTAAACATATTTCCTTCCAACATCCCTCATTTTTTAGATGTAATTTATTATCTTTTTGACTACATTACTTTATTTATAGGATATTTTTTTAAAGTAGGGGGAGGATTCCAAAATATTCTTCCAGCGAACAAGGCGCATAGAGCAAAATCTTGTTATGGTTAAAAACCCTCACTGTGTTCTTGTTTAAAATTTCTTTTCACACCTAATAGAATGATGAAAACTCAGTCCCATGGCTAATGTTACAAAGACAGCATCTCACAACACAAAATACAAAACCTGGAAACCCCAATGAAGTAAAGCATGATTGTGTATATTCCATCTAGGACATGTTTGAAAACAAGTTTGCCAAAACCAAAACCACATTTAGGCCTTTTGGCAAGCATGAAACGTGTTTACAAACAAATACTAAATTAGTGTACCCATGAAAGAGGTAGAAGTATTATGCTAAAACCAAGGCTTGTTCCATTATGACGCTGCCCCTTCTTCATCATCAGAGTCCCCATTATCTGAAGACTCTTCTTTATGTTGCTGCTCATCTCCAGCATTCAATTTACTCCTCTTCTCCTTCTTTCTTTGCTTCTTCTTTTGACGCTTCAACCGCTTCTTTTCTGTTCGTTCCTCAGCAGCTTTTAATCTTTCCTCCCGTCTCATATTAAACTCTGCCACTTCCTTCCTTTTCTGATAATCAACTTCCATCCTTGCAAGTCTATCTTGCTCTTTCCGTCTCATCTGCCGATACTGTTGGAAGAGGAATTTGAGTAACACAGGAAAAGGGGAAAAAATTAGAACATATTTATTGCTTTCCCACCTTCCCAACAAGTTGATACATGATTATACACAAATGCATTTGTCACTGAACTGCTTCAATATAGTGTTTACCACGGATTTATAGAGCACAGACGCACTTAGTGTCAAGTTTCATGGGACCAAACTACCCAATCAGCATGTATTTGACACGTATAGAAATGTAAGGCCTAAAAAACTGTAGGCTCAAACTTGCACCAGACACAGCTGAACATATAGCTCTTTCGTAGTGTTCGTGTAGCACATAATTAATCAGAAAAGTAAAGTTCAACATCTCTTAGTAGATGTCGGATATAAATAAGCACAGGCCCATTACTCATTTATTCTGCTTTTGTTCAATTATTTATTTCTTCTGCTTTTCTTCATCTTTATTATCTTAGTTATGTTACCGTTTGTGATTTAGGAGAATGAGGTAGATATGATAAAGCCTAGGAGTCAAGATTTTATTAGGTGTTATCTAGAAAGCACCAAACCGTACTTTATATTGTATCATATCAACATTCAGAGAGATGAAAAGAAGAAAAGCCTCTTTTTCTTCAATAGATTTTCTAGGGGGCAAACAGTGTAGGTACTTAAAAGATAAGATACTGTTGGTCAACCTTTTCAATAAAAGCATATCACTAGATAGAAAATATTAAGAAGTACGAAATGAGTATATCAAATATGATAAGATGTACACCATTCCATGTTATATTTTACATGTTTTAGATTTGACATATCAATGTGTCACCATGTCTACATTATGTTGGTGCCGATCAGCATGCCTACATTTATTACCAAATATTAATAAAGTCAAAAGATAACGTAATTTACTGATTAGGCTTAGACCCCCATATTCTCCTAAAAACAAAAAAAATAATAAAGTCAAAAAATGTCTGAAGAGGGTTTCATAGTCTAGCTGTTTTGGTGAGAGGTTTTAGCATCAGACCCTGATTTCCCTGCTCAATTTTTGGAAACAGATCTAAACCAAGAGACCTTGCAGACTAACCAAAATCACACCCTTTCTTGTGAAAATCAAGAACCCATTTAGAAGAGGCCTTGGCTAATGCAGCATCTTCACCTAAAACAAAAAATTTATCAATGTTATTCCCCCATTAGTTTAGCAGTTCCCACCTATCCATAGACTCCTTATTTTTCTCCTTTTGCCTATCATTCTTGGACAACATTTTGAAGCGAAAGCTACTCTTTGAAGGTTAATCCCCAAACATTAGTGCAACATCAGCTGTATAATGTCCTTAAGAATCCTTAACCACAAGGTCAATCTCTCCAATATACTAGATGAGCAGAAAACATTTTAACATGCACCTTTAGTTCATGAAACTACCACTACTATACACTTTCTTTCAGAAACTCACATTTATGGCCGCACCAATGCATAAACCAGATCCCCAGAATGGCAGATAAAATTACAGCATCACTTTTTTCTTTTTGGCATTTAGGATATATATAATATATTCTATTACAGGATAAACGACGTGATGCCCCTTTGCTTCATTATTGATAGGTTCATTAACAGATTGGATGAATTCTACATGCCATAAACCTGAAGATTTAGTACAAAATATGCTAGCCTGGATAATATTAAATGACTACCAGCACTATAATGTTAATTCCACTTCCCCCAAGCAAGTGCTAACAGTAAAATGCATTCTCATTATCAAACCTCCTTAGAATGAGTTAGAGTGAAAAAAGAAGAGTACTAAAAGGAATATTTAAAAAACAATTACATTTTGCTTCCAACGACTAAAAACTAATTTTGAATCTTTCAAATTACCTGATGAAAGTCACCAGAGCCAGAACCAGCAGAGCTACCAGAGGTGTTGCTGACACGAACGGGCACATTATCAATAATCCGTCGGAGCTTAACCTCAAGGTCCTCTTCTTCCTCCTTAAAAGCAGGCGGAGTATATTCCACGAGTGCATTGGATGCTGCTGTCGCCAGCGGAAGCGGCGGTTTCGACTTATCTGTCACTGAAACCACCTGAAGATCACCGTCTTTGGGTTTGCCCGTTGACATATTTGGATTCTTGTAAGACCTAAGTTTTTCAGTTCAAGAAAATCCCCAAATTTCCGCTCAAAGATGTTCACTCAGTCGAACGCAAGTAACTAAGTTTAATTGGGATAAAACGAGAAAGAGCAAAAGAAAAGTTCGAGGACTCCCCAAATTCAAAGCCTATATATAGACTATACACTTCTTTTCACGAAAGAGGGCAAGGATGAGGCACCGTGATAAGCCTCCAATGGCAATGGAGACAGACAGCTACAGTGGATGAAGGCGAGAGGGAATTCGGGGACGAACCAGAGAAGGGTTCAATTAGGAGGCCGAATCGATAATAATTGGGTTTGGATTTTGGCGTCAATTGTCGATTGCCGTGGGATCCGAGGACCCGACCCGAACCCGATGAGAAACTGGTTCCGGACGGCTGGACTCTTAAACCAAGCGAGAAGGGTGTGGCTTTAGGCAGGCGTGGCCCGATTTAGTCAAGTCAAGTAAGGTGTCTATTGAACACTCTCAAATAACTCTCTAAAAACCTTGCAGTTAGTGATGAGATAATAACTCTCTAAAAACCTTGCAGTTGGTGATGAGATAATAAACTCTATTTATTATTTTTTAAAATCCTCTCAAAAAATGGGGCTACAATAAACGTTTTATTTTAATTAACAATGATTGAATTCAACAAGCTAAGTTATAAATTTTACTTTTGTAAATAAAATCCTCCTAATGTTAAGAAAATTACCTCCTACTTAAGACCTTGACTCAATATTTAGTTGAAAGAGAGATAAGATTTTAATGAGTTTGATTTGAAAAACTAGGAAGTTTGGTTGAAAGTTTTGAATTATTTTTACTCTCTTTTTTAACATTTTTTCATGATTGAAAAATTATTTTCCACCTGAATAAACAGGAAGGAAATATATCAGAAAAAAATAATTAATTTCACAATAACAATAATACCCATATTACCAAGTTAAATAAGATGTCTCCTTTTATATTACTCGAGGCTAAATATCTATCTTAATCCCAAATTACTCAAGAGGCTATATATCTATTTTAATCCCAAATTAAATTGTAATAAAATCTCATATTACTTGATCTTAAAGTCTAATTAAAATTCCCTTCATCATGCTCAAATTCATATTCAATAATAGCCAATAACTAAATCGATAAAGCTAAAAAGATTAAGTAATCAAAATTAATACTACCTCCGGTCTTAATTATAGGAACACTTTCATAATGTAATTTGCATTTGCACTACAAAAGTGATCCTATAATTACAAGAGAAAGTATCAACTATATCTAAACAATGAGAACCAAAGGCTAATCTGCCAGCGCCTTAGTAGCGTAGTGGCATAGGAGCTTGGCTCCCCTCCTCCATGTCCAGGGTTCCAACCCTACCCCCTCCCCCTACTATGTGTATCAAAAAAAAAAAAAAAAAAAAAAAAAAAAAAAAAGAACCAAAGGCTAATCTACCCATTACTTCATAGCTCCTCCAAATAAACTAGTCGGCATTAATCCACATCAACACAACAATAAATTCCAGATTTAGGACCATAATGAAAATCAAAGGGAAAGGGGATAAAAACATAGCAGTGAAGTTAAGAACACACCACTGATTCGGTTGACGGCAAGCTAAGGAAGGAGACCGAAACAGTGATGGCGCTCCTCTGGTATCTCTATTTCTTGTTTTCAGAACTTGTGGCCGTGCTCTGTTTCTTCACTTTTCGTGCCGCTACTCTCTTCTGGTTGCTGAAGCTCGACCCTGTGGTGGTGAGAATGGAAAGACGGATGAAGGTCATCGGAAACGATGGAGGTGTGGGCAAAGGTCGCCGGCGACGGGAAGGCGATGAAGGTCTGAAGGTCATGTGTTGCCGCGACTGTGTCTCCTCCTAGTACCCGTCGAACCAGCGCCTCTGTTTCTCTTTTAGCACAACAAAAAACTGACGGCCGCCTCTCTCTTGCGCCTCTTAGATTAGGTCTTCCCTTTTAATTTTGTGGGCCCTATTTGCATCAATATCAAATTAATAGTAATAGCATTCCAAAGCCGTTCACTGTAGCTCCTCTCCCAAATCACTATTCAATGCAACAGTGTCAGTTAAATAATGCAATCTGGTGAAGTTTTGGGGCTCCGTGTCAGCTAAACATTGCAATTAGATTGAATTCACGATATTGCCCCTCGCCTGCCAGCTATCACCCACCATCACACACTTGCCAAGCCTGTAGCTCACCTCTGCCACCTATTGTAACACTTGCCAAACCTTAAGCTAAGCTCAGCTCAGACTCCGACTCCGACCTCGACGATGCATATTTCAACTTCATTTTCCCAGTGACCTTCTCCACTCTTCACCGGAAGCCAGTTCCACCTTCTACAAGCTCCGTCTGTTTGTTCTTTCGCCAGTTCCATCCATCGTCTGCTTGGATGTCGTGCTTCAGATCTGTCGCTTCTACAAGCTCCGTCTGTTTGTTTTCTAGCAGTTCCATCCATCCTCTTCCGGCAGGTCCGTCTAAACTTTGATGCTATTTTCCTTCTCTGTTCTATGCAAATTCCTTCCCCCACAATCAGAGGCGGATGCAGGTATTTGCCCCCCTAATTTTTCCCTTTTTTTAAGAAAATAATTTAGGGTTAAATCTCAGAGGCGTTATCATTCTCAGGCCGTTCACCATTCACCGTAAGTTTTGCTTTTATTGTTTAGTTTTCGCCATTTAAGTTTATTCTGCTTCTCGTGTTCACTTCGTCGTTCGATGAATAATTTGCTAGAGTTCACTTTGCTTGTGTTTTGCCGTTTGCCATGCGCTTTGCTATGTTCTGTGGTGTTTTTAACTTTGTAGGCAATTTGCATTTTGAACACGTATGTCTTCCTCAAATTTTAGGCCACATATTGGGTGGAATTATGGAGCTTAGATGGAGAAATATTTCGTGCAATCTCTTCAAGCAGAGGCGAGTCAACTACCCAATGGAGAAAGTTATGTCACCTTACCTCACATTTTCATTACATCTTACTTCCACATATTTATAACTTGAATTATTGAATTGCAAAACAAATGATTTCTCTTACATGAATTTTGAATCCTTTTTTTGTGGTACTTCCTTTTCTGAGAAAGAGGTCAAAACTTATTGGGATTGTGGCAGCACAAGATATAGTTTTTGCTCTTGCAGAGTTTGGTGTTTGTGCAACATTTAGTCGAGGTATAAATATCATCTATGCGTTATGATATCGAATATCTTTGTTCAATTCTATTTGCATCGAAAGTCAATGTATGATACATATTGCATGTTTTAATCGTTTTCCTTCCTTTTTTGTTTCATAAACTAATCAAAGAATATGCTTCCAGAACGTGAGTCCATATGAAGTTATAAGGAGTCTGTTCTATAATAAGAACAATGATTCACTTATTGCAGTTTCTGTTTATGCTTCAAACAGTTACAGTTCTTTGAAATACAGAAGCACAATGATTGAGTATGTCTAGTTCCTTTTGATTGTTTTACAAACATCTCCATTTTCCCCCACACACACAACAAAAAAAGAGGGGAAAAACCTCATGATTCATGAGCACAAACATAATAACTAAAAGAACTGCAAATGGTAATTGTTGCTTTGTCTGATGTTTTTTTTTGGTCCAGGTACATAAGGAGGGGCAAACCAGATGCTAGCTTTGCTCTTTTTGAATCCAAATCTTTGAAGTGGCCAGGTTTTGTTGAGTTTGATGATGTAAATGGGAAGGTTCTCACCTACTCTGTGCATGATAGGTAAATATTTTATTCTTGAAACTATTATGTGGGCAATTGAGTCGGTCACAATTTTTTTCCTTTGATAATTTATTCTCATAATTTTTGTACAATTGGTATGCATCCATTATGCTTTGGGATTCAACATGGGGAATATGTGCTGGTGCTGTATGGTGTTGGAGGTTTATAAGAAACTATGGCTAGAATAAAGCATTGCATCAACTAATGTGTATTAAATCAAATATTTTACTATTTTGAAACAGTTAATATGTTTTTTCCTTTTTTTGTAGATAGCATAACTTCATTCTATGATGTTACAAGAGTGTTTTTGGACCTCCGTTGAGATAGATCTGCATTGCATCAACTAATGTGTATTAAATCAAATATTTTGTTGTTTTTAATGTAGTCAGTTTTTTGGTTGGTGTTGAATCATATATGTACTAAGTGAAAATTATGATATGGTTTTGGTAAGTATTTTGTGATATTACTTAGGTTTTAATGTCAACCCCCTGCTCATTTGCCTTGCAAAGAAGTAGAAATTCGGAAATTATGATTCCTTTTATGAAAAGGGCATGATATTTACTGCAGATCAAGTATATACTATAGAGCTTCTTACATAGTTTCATCCCATAATATTTAGAGTGTTTCGTCTATCACTGTTCCTCACACGCTCAGCCATCCAGATCAGGTTATGAGAAACACTATAAATATAGGATCTTAGTTGTTCATACTCTAAACCAAGCTTTTCTAATTTTAGATGCCTACTATAAAAAAGTCATAACTATAAACCCTGCAAAAGAATATTTGAACCATTTGCTCGAACAAAGGTTATAATTGGGTTAGGCATTTTTATTTATTCTTTTCTTCACTTTGGCGTTTAAAAAAAAATTTGTGGAGCAAAAGATGCTTACTTAATTTCTTCTTGTATGTGTGTGAATTTGATGTTCCTTTATCATTATGACTTTCTTTACTTTCAAGATTTTAGATACTATTAGAATAATTGGTATAGGTTCAACTTTTTTTGGGGTTGTGAATTGTTATTCAAAGGTTTGTTCTAGAGATATTTTTGCCTAACCTTTCTTTTAAATTAAGTATGCAGGCTTTTGTTGTTTATATTAATAGTCAAATGGACTCATTGATTAATTGTTATCTACTCACTTCAGTATTATATATAAAGCTTCAATATAATCTCTTCATTGGCTATAGGTTAGAACCTGCTTCTGTTATCTATCGTTAATTTTATTGTTATCTATGATTTTTTAATTGTGATTATTTTTGCTATCTATTATTTTATACTAACTGCATATTTTTATAATATATTTCATAGATGCTTCTTGATTATAGTAAAGCTGTTGGTATGTTTAGTTTGGTCTACCATTTTTTAAAAAATTTAATTTTCAGGAAAAAGTGACCTTTTTTTAAATTTAATTTTCAGGACAGTAATTATGTGCTTTCTATTGTTATATTTGTTTGAGCAGGTATGACCTCAATGTGGACCTTTTGGATGTTCACGCAGACAAGAATACATTTCATCGCTTTGACAAGTACAATCCTTAAGTACAATCCTTACTGTCACATTGCTGTGTCAGTTCACCGCTCAGAGTTTTATACTTAAGTAGGTATGACCAGGTTATGAGATGAATTTTTTAACCACACCCTATTATGCATCGACAAGCAGGTTAATCTATTATATGTATTCAAATTCAAATCAAGTTTATTCGGCTACCCATTATGCATATATTTCCTAGGTTGATCTCAAATATTCATTACAATATTGAATTTTTTTGACTGGTCAACGAAAGTCAGTATATATATATAATTGTCTAATTGTCATGTAACTACATTACTCTGATATGACCATACCTCATTAGGTATGATTAGGTACTTTCACTGTTTCTTAGACACAGAAATCTGTACCTACTCCTACTATTTAAATATTTATTATTTCCCAATGCATAGTCACTTCAGTGTTTGCTTTCAGCCTCAACGTTGTGTTAGTACATTGTCCAGATGTTGCCATACTTAGTGCCTGTTTGGCCTAGCTTATTTTTTACTTAAAAGCCAATTATAAGTATAAGCTAGGCCAAACATGATTTTACATAAGCTCTTATAATTTAAGAGCTTATTTTATAATGAAGAAAAAAGAGCTTAAAAATAAGCTCTTTTTTTTTTTAAAAAAAAGAATGAAAAGAAAACTCATAATCTCTCGATTGACTACTACGGCCACCGCCACCACCGCCGCCCCGTCGCCACCCCCCCGCCGCCCTCGGCGCCACCACCACCACCACCACCCCCGCCCACTACCACCGCGCAACCACCACCGCGCCCGCGCCGCCGCGCGCCACCATCGCCCTCGCCCCGCCCCCGTAGCGTAATATACTTTTTATGATAATTTTTATTAGAAAAAGTGCTTATGACAAAAATTTTGTCAAACAGCTTATTTTTAATTTCAGCTTTTAAGTAACTTTTAAGCTAAAACATTTATATAATCACCACACAACTTTTAGCTTTTTTCCAAAAGCTCTTCTTTTTAGTTTATACTTATAAGTGGCTTTTAAGTAAAAAATAAGCTAGGCCAAACGGGCTCAAGTAGGTATGAATAGTTAATTTTCACATTCCTTCAAACAATACTCTGTTGTCTATTACTTTTAAAATACTCCACTATAGTACAATTCTTCAACGAACTTTTCTATATAAGCCACCTTGCTTGGTTGCTCTTCTAACATTCATCCGTTTCTTATATCTTCTTCTCATAGCCATCTCCTCCTGTTTAAAATACTTCACTACCCAGTACCCTTCTTCAATGAACTTTCCTACATAACCCACCTTGCTTGGTTGCTCTTCTAACATTCATCTATTTCTTATATCTTCTTCTCATAGCCAGACAAGTTCAATACAAAACAATGGTTGGTAGGCAATGCTCCATGATCACAGAACTAGATGACAGTAGCGAGATATGGAGAATAGTAGTCCGTGTTGTGAGGAAATGGAACAGCTACCATAAAGATTCTCCAAGACAACTGTATGCAATCTGTTTTCTCCTCATGGACCAAAAGTTTTCTCTTTCCTTCAAATATTCGGTTCATCTTTTCCATATTCCTAAGCAATATATTAAGCTTCTTGAAGTTCTAACTTATATCATATCTTTCACCGGCCTTACAAGCTATATGTTTAAATCATTGTTTTTAAGGGTGACAAAATACAAGCCTCAGTCATGAACAAATCTTTATTCGGAAAATTTGAGCAAGAGTCGGCAGAAGGACAATGCTACTTCATAGCAAATATGGAAGTGATCCCCAATGGAAAGGATTACAAGGCAGCCAACCACCAGTTCAAGTTGCTCTTCAACGCTGCCACTTATGTGAAGGAAGAGTCTGCTGAAATACCCTTGTCTGTATTCAATTTCTTCCCTATCAGGGACATACTAACCCAAACGCTTGAAAATCATACAATGTTCCTGTTCGGTGAGTAGATTTTATTGCTTCCTTTTTCACACAAAACCATTACCCACTAACCTTATACTTTTTTTCACAGATGCCATTGCTTTCGTAATAAGCATAGTGTGACATCCCAAAATTTGAAAATTGAGAATTACGATTTGGGGTTAATTATGGAAAAATTTAGCCTTATGAAGTTTAGAACTTACTTTAGGAATTAAAGGTACATTTACCGTGAATTAAGAACAATATTTAAGAGCCTAAAGAAATTATTAGAGTAAAGAATAAATCCAAGGATTATTTACAAGGGATAAATTATGGCCCAATATTTATTGGGAAAAGGGAATGAAGGAATTAGTAGAATTTTTGGGTTGGACCATACAAGCAAATCCCAACCTTTCTCTATTCATACATCAGTGCAAATATATCCTCTCACTTTATTCATTTCCTTTGGCCCAGCGTGATCATTGCAGCACCAATATTCCATCAGTTTTCATTATTTCACTTGGCCCATTTATATCACATAACCTTTTCTTTATCATTCAATTAAATAGCCAATTGGCCCAACACGTACACATTCATTTGGCTGCAACCCAATTAGCAGAACATACACACTTAAACCTTCAATTCAATTCCCTCATGCGCAAATATAGCTCACTCTTCCTGTAACCATTTTTCCGCCACCTCACTTCCTTCCTGTTTATTCTTCCGACAGCACACCACACCAATGCTCCACCATTCAACACCTCACCCATTCATGCAACCCGCCACCTCACCTCTCCCTCATTTATCCAACCCAATATTCGGCTAACGCCTTATTCCTCATTTGATCATTCATTTCGAACAGTACAGAAAAGAAACAGAAAACAGAGATAAGAGGGAGCACGAGAGGATTCGGAAGGGAAGAGAGGAAGAAAAAGAAGGAAGGGTTGAAGAAATCACATACAACCTTAGATTTTAGCTATAGTAAGACTCTTAATCCTTCTCCTGTCAATTACTTTGTCATTTGAGTGATGTTTTGAGAAGTTCTGGGTTGATGAAAGCCAGAGCTCAGTAAAGTGTTATCACCAGATAGAGTTTGTAGGGGTATATTTGAGTAGATCAAAGACAATATTTGAGGTTGCATGTGTTATTGGTTTTGATGGGTACTAGCCGAATCTGAAGCCCTTGTTTTGGTGGGTTAGTGTCGATTTTTTTTAATGAAATTATTTCAATGGAGGTCTAAATAGAGTTGAGAGAACATGATGCTTATTTGTGTAAGCATGCGTCGGACCATATATGGTGCTAGTGAATGTGAGGTCTGAAATTTTGTGGTTCCTTTAAAGAAGAAAACTGATTTTTCAGTTTTATTTATTTAGTACTTCAAAGAGATGTGACATGAATGGCTAATCATTGTACGTATTGGCAAGGAGTTAATATGAACAAATAAAGGACTTTTGTTTGGTAGTGGGAAAAGTATCTTTTGATTAAATAGGAAAAAAATAATAATAATGAGTATTGTTATTGGTCTATGCGTCTACTCCACAAGAAGAAAAAGGGAAGGTATAATAATATTATTTGATTGTATATGGGTACACATCTTCAAAGCTGTCAACGTTCTGTGTGGCTTTTGGAATTTAATGCATATTTTTGCAATCTGAACAAAAATTCTGTGAGCATATAGTTAACCTGCTAATCTTTAAATAAGTCCAGGAACACCTCATTTGGACAAGTATATAAGGAATTATGATTTTTCTAAAGATTAGTTAGGGAATCTGAAAAATTCTGATTTTCAGAAATAAGTCTCAATTAATATACATCCCTAGTCATAAGGGTATTAAAAGACAAGTATTTTTAGGGTGGGTCTAGAGAAGTTGAATTTATAATTGTGGTTAAATTGGTTAGTGACCCACCTCTATATGTAAATGTTAATTATAGGATCTGAGAATTGCCGTGCCTGAAGGTCAAGCATAGTCTTAAGAATCTGGTGGAAGGGGTCTTGTCCATAAGACCAACAGGTAGTAACTATAATCTCACATTCTTTGCATAGTTATATATGTTTTTGTAAACCATATTGTATGTCCTACCTGTATGGGGCCAGCACCACTCGTGGCTCGATTGAGCGGAAGGGCCGACCATGGGGCCAACTTCCGGTGGCTAGGCGGGGCCTAGTGCATTCAGTTATTTTTGGTTTTCAAATTACCAAAATGAATTTCCTAGCGCTAAGGTATTTGAAATCATTTTATGATTTACTTGTATTACAGGCTGCATTTGGTATGTAATATCTGTCGTTTGAATTTGAATTGAATTTCAATGCTTTATATGCTGTGTGGACTACTTTGTTTGGTTGATTTACATATATTGCATATGCTAGAATTTGAGATTAACCTGTTACTCTGGGATTCATTTATTTGAATCTCAGAGCCTTCATTATATCCAGGACGTGGGCAAACTAGTAAGCAAGGAGAAAGAGGCAAAGGCATAGAAATAGCCTGATTTTGAGAAGAAGGAGGTGTGAAGAGGTTGCAGATGAAACGTCTAGTTTCCTTTTTGTCTATGAATTTTATTATTCCCTTATGACTTAGATATTATTTTGAGATAGTCGTATGTGGCTACTGGGATGTATATATTTCACTAGATACTTTTGATCGTAGAAGTAGAGATATATATATATATATATATATATATATATATATATATATATATCTTGCTAACGATTCTTTTGCAGGGACAGGCATGTATATAACAAGCCCAAATTATGGTGAATGTTTTGGTAGAGCTTTGGAGTAAATGGAGAAATAAGGAAACACTCTGATTGAATTTTAAGTATGATGTAATTTTAATAAAAGATTGAACCACTTTGTTAAAATATTTCCAAATGTTTTTAAAGGTATTAGAAAAGCCCATTTGAACTTTAAATATTATTTTGAACTCTCTTTATAAAAAGGGCTTTTATTTTCGGGAACAAACCTAACTCGGTGGTTTAAATTTTTATTAAATAGTACATCGAATTCATAATAGGTGAAGATGCCACTGTTTCCGGGGCTCGAACGGTAGGGTGTTACACATAGACCCATTGGAAGAATATTACTCAGGATCAGATAAAAAGACTAAGCTTAAACTAGTATTAGCTGATGAAAGGTACAACACTACTATATTTTTTTTTCATCACTGTCTCACAACTCAAACTCCCATCACTGTTGCCTTACAAATATTGTTCAAGCTCTTCAAAAATTTCTGTAACAAAGTACATTCCTGGATAGCATCCCATGCAACCAGAAAAAAACTTCAGAATATTTCATGTTCCCCAGTTTGTTTTCATTAGCACCATAGATTACCAATCCCTTTTCCAACATCTATCTCTGCCATTCTTGGAAGTAAAAAAACCTTAACATGAGTAGTCTAATCCATTTAAGTCTTATAAACAGTCAAAAGCATGACTTAAACACCACTTTTGCACGAATTCCAACTTTTCCATACATCTTCCACAAGTTCTGGCCACTGCTAACATTCTAATTAAAAAATTTCCATTTCTTTAATAGGGGAAATAACATCCAGATGGTACTGTACGATGATTGTGCTTCCAACTTTGCTACACACTAACTTACTAGCACTCAAAAACCTATGGTCTTGCTTACACAGCTTGCAAGAATAGGTTTTGATGAAGATAGTAAAACTTATTTTAATCTTCCTTCACCTGTTAACTTTCACTTACGTTCAACATTTCTTCATTGCTAATGTGCATTTTCTGTTCCAAGGTCGACCAGAGATCTGCAGTTCATTCAATGCAACAAAAATCCACCTGAATGCCAATTTCTAGAGGTCGGAGATTTTTATCAAGGTGTGCGGTCTTCATTTCTGGAATACAACTCCATTCCTACTATTACCCTTTTTGCATGTGTTAAAGCAATTACTGAATATTTGTCTTCAGAGCTGAACACCTACCATCACCAACCATCACTTCCCTCACTCCAACAGCTGGCACTCAGAACTCAAACACTGCTGCTGAAACTATCCTTTGAAATACACCCAAAATTAAAGTGTCTGACATCCCTCTTCAGGAAGTGGTGTGTCCCAAACTTGTATTCTTCTCATTCTACCCTATCAACTCATGCCAACTAATTGTGCTTCCAATGCTTCGTAGGGGAAATATTTTGCGGTTATCTGTGAGTTAAAAAAAACCCTATCACGGGATGGATGGTTTTATGATGGGTGCTCAAGGTGTGGCACCAAACCCAAAATGACCAATGGTGTTGCTTCTTGTGCGAACAGATATTGCAAAGGCAAAGATGCACCGTCCAACCCAAGTATGATCATTTGAAATCAACTTTATTAACCATATATCTCTACATCAGTGTTAAACATCTACATCTCATATGTATTTTTTTCTTGCAGGCTTAGGCTGAACTATCTAATTACTGATGAGTCTAGAACTGCTTGAATAGTATTTTTTGACAAATAGGCAACTGAGTTACTAAAAAAGAGTGCCTCCCAGTTAAAGGCAGAGCTACCTGAGGTTCCATTCTAACTTTTCCACATCAATGCCAACGTTTTTTCAGTTTTCTGACAACGTCTATGCTCTTTCCTTTTAGAAGGACAGATGTTTCGCATTCCCAAAAGAAGTTGATGATTTGCTTGGCAAGAAAATGCTCTTGAAGATGAAGCTAAACAGTTACAACAAGAACCACCCAAACTCAAGTGTCTCAGTCACAACATATGCTAAGGCAACTAATCTTCTTGATGCCTTTGATGCAGCCGCTACTGAGGTTCAATGTTTTTTTACTTACAAGTTTTACCTTATGCATTTCAATTTTTTTTTACCATACTTACAGCTCTCACTACGTTTCTGTCTAGGTTGGTCAACCGAGTATATGCCATGATGAAGAAGAAGAAATCATTTTACTGAGGAATTGCACTGCTAGAGATAACGGACCCTCAATAGCAGAACCATGTATTCCACAATCGGGAAGCTTGCCAACAGTTGACATTGAAGAAATTTCCCTTTTTGATGACATCCAAGTTATTCCATCAAAGGGGAAAAGGAAGGTTTCTGCAAAGAAACAAGTCTGGACATGCTTTGAACTCAGCCACACATGGCCCATCATCTCCAGCGAAGACACCATCCAAGCCACTCAAATGGATCAAGAAGGAACAAAAATGAACCACTTCCTCCATTTGCATCAGTTTATTAAGTAGTTTTTTTTTGCAGTATTCGTTGTATTGATCACCTTGCTTGTGGTCCCTAGATTGTAATGTCGTGACAGATCTGACTAGGTTGTAATGACTACTTATTAGGAGAGTAGTTGGTTTAATGTCAATGCTGTGGAATCCAACCAGCTTTATACTTGAATGAACCTTTTTGTAATTGCTTTTGTAATGAATGATATCAAGTTACAACAAACAGATGCAAAAATTATCCCACGAACCCGCATTTAATATTATGACCAGCCATAACATGTGATGCAAATACTTACAATTCAGCTGGACAAAACTCATTTACAAACCATTGCAATATTGTTTCTTAATTTTTAGGGAACTTTCCCATATTATGACACAGGGAGGATGTCCTGCTTGTGATATCCAATTCAAGTTGCTGCCAAATAGTCAAAACTACTTTATGCCATTGGTGGTCAAAATACCCAGCCAATGAATACGAGGAAAATCAGGTACATTTATGACATTTGATCTATTCTACTGGACTGCTACATAGTTTCATTGACATAAAACCTCAAAATCTACTGGTATGTCTGGTTGGAGCTACTCATATCAGTGTTCTTTACTATATACCTTTGTTTTCCTAGATTGTTGATGTTTCGTCTTTGGAGGCATATCTGGAAGTAGAGATGGATCTAATACTTCAAGAAGGAATATCCAAAATTGCAATAATGCATAACTGCCATAATATCAATGGAAGTTATCAATATTACAAATTTTCAATAAAACTGGGATGTCCAGAGTAACATAAAACATTACAATGATTAGTTTATTTTTAGGTCTTCATAGATGAAACATGGCATCATTTTTAATAACTTTATGTTTGTTCGTTTTATTTAAATATTTAAATTTTATTACTTATTTATAGTACCAATTATCAATCCAATCAAAATCCTGAAAATCCGGAGTGGGTATGTCTGACTGGTATACTTACCTGCATTGTCTGTCATTCACACTGTACTTAGAAATCATTTACTTAATTTTTTTCCACATATGAACAATCCCTACGATTTCGGTTTGACCTTCACGCCTTTGTTAGCAGAAGATACAGAGGTATGGTACCTTACTATATACTACAAAGTAAAGTATTGTCCTATTTTATAAATTTGTCTCCAAACAAACAAAAGTATTATCTCCTTACAATACCGAGATTTACACTTCACCTATTTTTCCCTCTCAAAAATTGGCTACAGCCACACTACAAACATGCATATGCTTCATGCCCATGTCTCTTTCTTACTCCAATGCTAATGTTTCAAGTCACTTGGAAGGAGTAACTGATGCCACCTGTTGCTAACATTACTTTCCACTTGGACACCACCTGTGCAGGATATAATATCAGCACGTGATTTTATCACTCAAGTATTACATGAGTTTTCCTATTCTTGCGTGATGGATTCTTCAAGTGTCTTAGGCTTGGCTAGATCAAAAGGGCAAGGAAAATAAAGCATTTCCTAACCTCACCAAGTTGGACGGTTCAGTGTTGTTATCATTTCACTATGATTTTGCACTTAGGATTCCTGTCTGTGTTTCTTGTCATCCGGAGCTATTATTTCCTTTACTGTTGCTGCTTAAAATTGACTTCATTTGTCTCTTTATTTTAGTATAGACTTTACAGAGGAAGGAACAACTTATTTCTTGCATAAAGTAGAGTTTGTACTTGCATTTTAGAATCCCACATTCAATGAGATGCTTCTCTTGAAGGTGTTCTTGCATTTTGGAATATACTTGCTTCAGATTTTTATTTACAGTTTCCCCTTCAGAGCAATATTTTAGCTTCTTCAAATCAGTATAACAAATCAAGGGTAAATAGAGATTTAGCCAATGGACATGAAAGTGCATCGTGCAGAAGCTGGGTTTAGTTTGAGCTGATTTAGTTTGGCTGGGAAAAGAGTGACCAGAACTAAATTAGGAAGAAGAGTGATAAAGGGATGGAACAAAAATGTATTAATAATACTGAATTCTACAACTATAGCTTTCAACTGGTCGATGTTCTATATTTCTTGGTCTTCGTTTAGTAGGTTCAACTATTGTCACTTTGTAATGTCATTTGTTTTTTAAATCTTACCAAGCATAATAGTAATAATAAGGGGTTGAGCATAAGTAGAATAGGTGGAATGGATTGTTTTTATAAGTATCTTCATTTTGTTAAATATGACCTTTAGCAATTCGGTATTGTTGTCCCTACAGTTCAATCATTAGAGTAAATTAGCATTTGTTTGCCTCCAGTTTTAAATAATCTATTTTTTAGTTTTACAAGGAAAAAATACTCACTTATTTAAGCCTACAACTTATTCAAATGCTGAAAACATAACACTCCATCTCCTTCATGCCAACTACTTTTTGGGTGCAGATCACTTCTAGGCTCTTACTCAAAACCACCTGAGATACTGGGCCTAGCTGGTCAAATTACAGCACCGTAATAACACCAGTAAGTTCCTTTTTCCCTTGGACATCTTGGTTTGCAAAACATCATCTACATTCCCTTATTTTTCTTCATTCTTGTTATGCTTCAATAATATACCTATCATATAATTTACTGTTCTGACATAACAAATCAATTATTTGATGGAAATTATAATGATTCTCTGAATATCATGCTGTATTTTTAATCAGAGGTGCAGGGTGCGGTACCCTTAAACCAATATTGCAATAAGTTGATGTTATGGCATTTTACATGAGACTATACTATGTTTCTATCTTGAAATCTTGCTGATTCTTACATTTTTTTAATCATTCATTCTCTGAGTTTAGTCATCATTGTCACTAATTTCAATGAGCAAAGTATTATGTCATCTTAAGTCATCCTCAAAAGGGAGTTTTACCCCGGGGGAATTGTGGGTGTGGCTATAATGATTCTTGGTCTTTACAAGAAGGAGTTAGTTCTCATTCTTGAGGGTCCAATCAGACGAGAAGGTCAGTAAGTTAAAGTCAGTCGTGTTTTATCTGCATCCTTTTTTCTCAAATGATTGACTACTAAGTATTTTGTGATATTACTTAGCTACTTGCCTTCTCCAAGCTATTTCATTTACAATGTTGAGTGAGTGTGTGTTTGTGCGTTTTTTCTTTTTTTTTTTTTTTTTTGCTTGAAATTTTTCAGTACACTAATTATTTGAAGTTCTTGGGATTTATGTGGAACCCTCTATCTTCGATCATGGAGGTAGCTGCTATATTGGCAATAACACTCGCCAATGGAAGGGTGAGTATATTATTTACCATCTACTTGGTGTCCTTTATGCATTTATTAGAGATTTTGTTCAATATAACCCATTATTTATTCGAGACTTTCTGTAGTATATTCTTCTCCCTGTTCTAGCTGATGCTAAAACCTACATGTGGCAGTGTATTGGTCAACATTTTGCTTGAGTTTCTTGGTTTATCCCTTTCAAAATTTGTGAATAACTAAGAAAGAAGTCTGATAATGTGAATCAAATATCTCACAACATGACTGAATATAATCTTCATCCTTTCATTTGTAGTTGCTTCTTAGCCTTAGTTTAAAACATTTACTTGATTGTTGAAGAAGTCTATTGTCATCTTGCATTTGGAGCCAATCGCTTTGTGCCTTACTCATATTTGATGTTATGGAATTTTTATAAAATTCCATCCCTTTCAAGTTCTACGTTTGTTATGGTCTCGTCTTACTATTTTCAGAATGTAGTATACAATGCCATTTCCAAAATAGCTTGATGATATAGTGGAGATCCATCCTTTTGCATCTAACACACGTCCCACTATGGTTGACTTATTACTTTCTTCTTCTAAAGGTTACATTCAAACATCTCTAGATAGGTGAGTGGCAATGACCTCCAACTTGGTTGTATGTTTTACTTCATAAAGGTCCCTCATATCACTCAACTGTCATCACCGCATGCATTTAATTCTGAATCACATTCCTCATCTAACCATATTTAACAAGAACAAATGTATAGAATTGTCATTCCCTTACTTAACTTCCATCCAATATATTGTATCTCAAGTTCACCACTTAAATCTAACTTTTTTTTTACCCTTATTCTTCATCAGTCTTTTATGTTAGTTGTTTGTTCAACATGCCTCCAAAAAAAAAAAAAAAAAAAAAAAAAAAACCGTACCTCAATAATGGAGTGAAAGTTGACTACAAGGAAGAAGCGAGGAGAAGTGTTTTTCAGAATATAACAAATCTTCATACAAATGACAAGTCACCATTTCATTCTTTCAAGAGTCCTAGTATATCATTACTCATCTTGACATCTATCATATAGTCAAAAATGATAGGTTACTAATTACATGCATCCATCTAGAGGAAATGGATTTCAGGAACAGTACCAACAGATATCAAAGCAAGAGGTTTTGCACAATGGAAATTGACTTTGAACAACATAGTACAGTTCTTACTGGATCATCAACCACTGGAGCCAAAATTTTTGATACCTCCTTGATCACACGACGCCTTGAATTTGAAGTTGACACATCACCTACATGTAATATAAAATTACATATCATCGCTATTGTATGAAAAGAAGCCATCCATCATGCACCTCTTACTCAAAAACTATTGATGTCTTTGATACCAACTTATTTCACTTCATTGGCATACAGTTACAATCCCACATGTTTCAACCCGACATGTTCTTCGCTCGTCCACTTATTCTCAATTTGTCTTGACGGAACTTACTCCATCAAGCAGTAAGTCAACAATAACAAAGAAGCAAATACAAAACCATCAACCGCTTCAGACATATGCAAGTTATGATTTTCGGATACTTGCTTTATCGAAATGAACTTTTTTAAATGAGTTATATTCTTCAGTAACAATTTTGTCTATTACCAGTTCATTGCTATTCATTAAGATAATCTATCTTCATTGCTAGATCCTGAACAGTGTTACCAACATATTGACTTTTTATATGACGATAACTCGGGTTCCGACAATGATGACAATCAAAATGAGCCACACCCATGTGAGGGTCAGCTATCTACATTTGATGTCACACTTATAATGCATTTTAATAACATACTTACTATATTGTTACTTACCCTTTCAGATACTAAAGTTGGAACCACGACAAGAAATACATCGCAACCATTAAGAACGAAACACCCATTCATTATTGGTATATAATTATTAAACATTTTTCCCTTATAATTTCCTTCTCTTCACCTAATTTTGATTACTCAAATTATGTTCATAATGTTGTAGAGTACTTAGATGAAGGAGATCTTACTTATGAATGCCACATATATGGTGCAAAATTGTGGTTTAATGAAAGGGTTCAGAAACAACGAAGTTCGGCTGCACCTCTTTTTACAATGTGTTGTCAAGGAGGAAAAGTCCGTCTCCCAAAAAATCTTGTGCCTCCAACTGTGTTGCATGACCTATTCTTTGACAAATAAGCAGCCATGTCTAAGAATTTTCATGCAAATATTAGAAACTACAACAACATGTTCTCATTTAATTCAATGGGTGGCAAAATTGACCATGCCAAAAACAATGGTTGTGGGCCTTACACCTTCGCTCTCTTTGGACTAAATTACCATCACATAGGGAGTCTTCTTCCGAAACATGGAGCGAAGCCTGTGTATTCACAACTTTACATATATGACACCGAAAATGAAGTTCAAAATAGAATTTCTGTTGTAAGGTACACACAGTACATCTTTTGACATTTGATTAACAATGAATTAACTTTTACAAATAACACTCCAAATCTAACACATTTGTATTGCTTTCTTAACAGCAAGCATTTGAAAGACTCTAGCATCGATCCAATAATTGTTGAACAAATTAAGGACATGTTGGACCAATTTAACCCCTTCGTGAAACAATATCGTATGGCAAGTTCAATGATTAGTAGGCCTCATCCTCGTGGGTTAAAGCTTCGTTTGATTAGTAGCAGACAACATGATGGACAAACACATAACTTGCCTTCCACTTCAGAAGTTGCAGCATTGATCATGGGAGATATTAATATCAATTTCAAATGGAGGGACATTATTGTTGAGGAGTTGTCTGGTACACCTCAAAGGATACATGAGTTACATCCATCATATCTTCCATTACAGTACCCTCTTTTATTTCCAAGAGGAGAAGATGGCTACAGGGAATATATCAACCATTTTGTTGATGATTTTGGTTCTAATAAATCAAAAAAAGAGTTAGCATGAGAGAATACTTTATATATAAGTTAATGAGCAGAAATGATGAGGTGTCAACTATTTTACATGCTAGAAGACTTTTTCAACAATTTGTGGTGGACACATACACAATGATTGAGGCCAAAAGGTTGTTATGGGTTAGAACACATCAAAAAGAACTACGTGCAGACATGTACCAAGGATTATCTGATGCTTTGATCAGTGGAGAGAGAAATGCATCCGCCATCGGCAAACGGATTATCTTACCTTCTTCATTTACGGGTGGAGCACGTTACATGATTCAAGCCTATCAAGATGCGATGACAATATGTAGATTTACCGGATACCCAGATCTATTCATAACATTTACATGCAACCCATCTTGGCCTAAAATATCAAGATTTTGTGCAAGAGAAACTCTAACTGCTTCAAATAGGGCTGATATCTTATCTAGGATTTTTAGACTCAAGCTCAATGCTCTAATGAATGTCATTAAAAAAAAGGTTGTTTGGAAACATCCGTGCAGGTATTGAAATCCGACTTTGTTTGTATTACGCGTTTTTAATAGTATTCAACATTCCAACTATATATATAGCTACAATTAACTAACACTTTTTTATCAACTCTTTTTTCTCCATCGTAGAAGTTTACACAATTGAATTCCAAAAAAGAGGCCCCCCACATGCACACATCTTTATATGGCTAGCAGAACGTGACAAGATCAAAGAACCTGATGACGTTGACAAAATTGTATCCGTAGAAATCCTAGATCCAGATTCTGATCCTCATTTGTATGAACTAGTACAGAAGTTCATGATGCATTCTCCTTCTGGCACACTTAATCCAAAAGCACAATGTATGGTGGATAAGAAATGCAACAAATTCTTCCCGAAAAAATATAATCCACACACAACAATTGACAATGAAGGATTTCCTACATACAAGCGAAGAGAAGATGGCAGGACTATTCATGTTAAAGGCATTGCATTGAATAACAGGTTTGTTGTTCCATATAATCATACATTGTTGTCCATGTTTCATGCCCGCATAAATGTCGAAAAATGCAACCAGTCTACTATAATCAAGTACCTATTCAAGTATATCAATAAAGGGACTGATCGCATCGTTGCCTCGATTTACGAGACAGACCAAACTGGCAACCCATGTAGAGCACTGGATGAGATTGAACAATATTACAACTTCCGATATATATTTGCATGTGAGGAAACTTGGCGTATATTCAGATTTGATATCCAATATAGGTTCACATCGGTGGAAAGGTTAAGCTTTCATCTACCAGACCAACAATGTGTCATCTACTCTAACACTAATGACGTCGTTGAGATTCTGATGAAGCCAAGAGTCAGTGAGTCTATGTTTATTGCTTGGATGAAACAGAATAAAGATGATGAATTAGCAAAAACACTGTACTATTATGAATTCCCACAATATTATGTATATCATCGCAGCAAACGTATGTGGCAAATAAGGAAAAGAGGATTTGCAATAGGTCGACTTACTCATGCTGCACCTTCATCAGGAGAATTCTACTACCTCTGGATTTTGTTGACTAAAGTAAAAGGGCCTTCATCCTACAAAGCTATTAGAATTGTTGATGGTGTCATATACCCTACATATCGTGTTGCATGTATTGCATTGGGATTGTTAGACGATGACTGCGAATTTGTAGCAGCTTTAAGGGAAGCATCTATGTGGGCAAGTGGCCAGTCATTGTGAACTATGTTTGTGAGTATGTTACTATAATGTTGCCTTACCCGGCCTAAGGTCGTTTGGAAGTAGACTTCTCAAATATTATCGGAAGTAGACTTCTCAAATATTATCAGAAGACTTATTATATATTCCACATCATGACCCTATGTCATCAGGTATGTTCATATTCCTCTAACTTTTGTCTTATTACCCTTTTCACTAGCAAGTAATGTTAATGCTTTCTATTCCTTCATGTAGCAGTACTTATATCAGCATCAGAAAAAGAGCAAGCTGCCCTTACTAAGATCGAAACTCTACTGCAAAAGAATGGGAAGAGTATCTCTGATTTTCCTTCACTGCCATTGCCGTCATCGAGTACTCATGCCAATGTTGATAATCATTTAATTTGCCAGGAATTAAATTACGACAAGGTTCAACTATAGAAAAAGTCAGAAGAGATAGTGAAATCATTGAATGTAGATCAACATGTTATCTACAATATAGTCATGTCAAAAATTAATTCTTGTGTTGGTGGATTTTTCTTTGTTTATGGATATGGAGGAACGGGGAAAACATTTTGTGGAACGCGTTTACCTCATCAATTCGTTCCAAAGGTGAAATTGTGCTCACTGTTGCATTTAGCGGTATTGCAGCCACATTGCTACAGTCTGGCAGGACGGCACATTCAAGGTTTGCAATACCAATTGCAGTTAATGAAGACTCAATGTGTAACATCAAACAAAATTCTGCGCTGGCTGAATTGATTAAGGTGACCAAACTGATTATATGGGATGAAGCACCCATGGTCCAACGTTTTTGCATTGAGGCATTTGACCGTACATTAAAGGATATAATGCATTGCAATAAGCCCTTCGGTGGCAAGGCTGTATTGATGGGAGGTGACTTTCGGCAATTGTTACCCGTTATTCCAAAGGCATCTAGAGCTACTATAGTCAATGCTTGCATCACTTCTTCACTTTTGTGGGACTCATGTACAATTTTCCATCTTACAAAAAACATGAGACTTTCAAGTTCTGAAAATGAAGAATATGAAGAATTACATGTCTTCTCAAAATGGCTTCTAGATTGAGATTCCAGACAAATACCTCATCCACAATGTTGACAATCCTATGATGGCTATTGTGTCAGCCACTTACCCAGGTTTGCTTCAACATTTAACAAACTCAACTTACTTCAATAGTAGATCTATTCTTTGCCCAACAATTGAAAGTGTGAACCAGATAAATGAATACATGTGCTCTTTAATACCTGGTCAATTGATGGAGTACTATAGTTGTGATCTATTTGTAAGTCATCTCAAGATGTTGATGGATTTGAAAATCTATACACTACAGAGTTCTTAAATACTATTATTTGTTCAGGACTCCCTTTGCATATTCTTATTCTAAAGGTTGGTGTGCCTATAATGTTGTTAAGAAATATTGATCAAGCTGCTGGCTTATGTAATGGAACTAGACTACGCGTCACACATCTTGGGAAGAATGTCATTGGAGGATTAACACTAAATAGGTCGAACCCAAACCAGAAGGTTTTAATCCACAGGATGGACATGAATCCATCGACAAATGTTAGCCTACCATTTAGGATGAAGAGACGGCATTTTCCTATTACTTTATCTTTTGCAATGACAATTAACAAGAGTCAGGGTCAATCATTACAAAATATTGGGTTATATTTGTCGAAGCCAGTGTTCACATATGGACAATTATACGTTGCTTTATCAAGAGTGAACAATATTGCTGGTCTGAAGATTCTTATACAAGATGGTTCAAATAGTGGAAAATGTACAACCACCAATGTAGTATACAAGGAAATATTTAGAAATGTTGTAGTGAAATGATTGAAAGATAATTCCTGTTCTTCCTACATGTTCAAAAGTTGATTTATTTTCATGTCTACAATGTTCATGTACTTCTGTTGATGTTTTTGAGCTGCACCATAAATTGCACAATCTACAAAAGTACACCACCATCAAAGACAAATTCTCTTCCCTTTCTCAAAAAATTTAAATTGCAGTTCTTTTCTTTTACCACTACATTTTTAATTCAATTACTTGAACATTTCAATGAATGTATGGACAATATGCACTACAATTTTCTTAATTTGTTGCACCACGCAACGTGCGGGGGGATGTCGTGCTTGTTCCAAACAATGCCATCCGTGCTCCCTTAGCTGTGCTGCAGATAGCAATATAAGTTGTTTTCCTGTTCATGTGACTTAATTTACTATTCTTTTTAACAGTGTTGGCTTCATCTTCAAGCCGTTAGATCTTTTCTAGCTCCGTGCCGGATGAATTAAAGAAAGAAGAAAGAGTAGGTGAAATGGATGTTGACATAGTCTGATACTCCACAATGGATGTTGCTCTTATTTTGCTCCCAAATTTCAAAATTTGAAATTTGAAATGTCTGTATAATAGGATCAAATCAGTTTGACTTCCCCGTCATCTCTCCTTCGTCCCTTGGCGCTGCTCATCGTTGCCGTCATCATTTGAGACTATTGTCGGCGATGGCGCAAATGGTTTACCTTCTGAGGATCTTAATGTGGCAACTGCATCTTCATTTGAGTGAGAAAGGTAGATGATTCGGAAAGCGTTACGGAAGATGGTTTGAGTGAGACGAGGGTTTGCAAATGTATTCCTTTCTCCTTTTCTGTCATTCAGTTGTGTTTCTGTCTTCTTTTGATTCTTCCCTCCATCATAAAAGAATGAAGAGAAACCTTGGGGGACTGGAGTTTGATTTTAAAGATATAATTTAGGCCCTGATACATGCTTTTCTTCTAACGCTGTGATCCATAGGTTGCACATATTGTTGCCTCCAGTATATAGCCCTTGCAAAGCATGTGCATATTGGTATGGTCAAGCAATTTTTTCGCCGTTTGAGTTTATGATTAAACTTGCATCCTTTTATGGATGCTAGAATCCATGCTATTGATGAAATCTTTTTGCAGGTAATAGTGGATTTTGTTAACAATGTCTTTCACTATGCAGGAGATTCCATGCGGCTTATAACGGGAAGTGCGGATCAGACGGCAAAGCTATGGAATGTTCAAACTGGGCAGCATTTGTTCACATTCAATTTTGATTCTCCTACTAGGTCTATGGATTTTGCCGTGGGCGACAAACTTGTTGTTATTACAACTGATCCCTTCATGGAATTGTCTTCTGCAATTCATGTCAAACTCATTGCTAGAGACACCAGTGACCGTAAGCTCAATCTTTATGTTCCTTGCTTTTATTGAAGTATATAAGGTTTAGGGGTGCATTTATCATGTGAATAAAGCATTAATTTTGAGTGTTTACCCATCGGGGGGAAGCCTCCAGTTCCAGTTTTTTTTTTTATAAGTATATGTGTAGAGAAGCAAATAAGTTTATTATGTTTGCTGGCCACGTATGGTTAATACTTGTGTGGAAGATTTCATCCCTATTTGAGCATGATGTTTTAGCATCCGTATTTTTAAATGCAGTCATGATGTTTTTTTTAATAAATAAACTGATTCTTCACAAGTGATAATTTGCAGCAATGATGATTCTATTTTTACCAATGCAAGTGAACAATGGTCTTCTAAACATGTGACTAATAGCACAACACTTATATCTTTGGATGCTCCTAATACAGCAAGTGCTTTAAGGAACAGATCTGAGCCTTTGGAAATTAAAGCAGATTACGTTCAATGTAATGACCAATTATTTACCCTCAGCTATGAGAAGACTAGTGGTTCCGCATGCCATGATATACAAAATGTGCATGCTATCACAACGATGTGACTTACGGTGGAGAGAGAAGCAAGCCCATTGGAAAGGAGCATCAAGTACGTCACATCAATTTGAAGCACCTTTCTCTATAATATCAAGTTCTTTGGCTATATATGGGAACTATGAGATTACTTATTTCATTTTTTTCCCTGCCAAAAATCAGGATATTGCAGGAAGAATCACTTCTCCAATCCCTGGTGTAAAAAATGTAGCAAATGCTAATGAACTTGCTGATAAGGTAACCCCTAGATTATCTTTGAACTATAAAATGATGCGCTTTATATTCCGTTGTCTAATGGACGAACTTAATTAATGTTCTTGGGGTATTTTCCTACCCATTTGTTCCGAGATGGAAATAAAAAAAGAAGTTATATTATATGGTTGATGCTTAAAACAAGTCCATTTCTACCGTAAAGGAAGAATATGAGCACATTGAATCGAACTATATATCCCTCCATTAAGTGATATGTGCTTTTTCACCATCTTCTTAACATCTTACATACTTGCTAAGTATGAGGTTAGGTGATTGGATGATGCATAGTGAACTAGGATTATATGGTGTACAAATTGATGTTATGTTTATTGTTGGCTAGAAAACCTTGAATCAATCAGTTTTGTTATTAAGAAAAGAAATTAAACATGGGTTAGCAATTATGATGTTGCTCAGATTTTGATAGAGCAACTATAATTTGGAATGGGAAATTGTTCAGAAAATAATGAGGGTTGAAATTAGAAAGGAAAAGAAGAGACTATACAAAAGTCATTATCGACAACTCAATTGTAGTGTTTGACGCGCATATATTTTACCCTTAAGTTTGTATTTAGACAATACAATGATGGTATGACAACATAAAGAGACATGCCCTTTATTACAGGGGTGCCAATAGTTAACTTCTTTTAATCCACTACATTAAATTCTTGATCCCTTAATATGCCCTTTAGCTGATCCTTTGATACTAAGCCACCATGTACATACTAAAAGTACCACCATGGAGTAAAGTGGCTACAAGTATATGTATATCATGACTCATGAATTTGAAAGACTTTGAAATCTAACATTTTATTCCATCAACTGACTACTTCACTAAAAGTGTATAACACATGTAAGAACTTGAAAGGGTCATAGTGCATTGCATTAATGTGTGATCTGTGATGCTTCAGTCATTTTTTCTTCCTTCTCTCGCTCCAAGCTCGCTGACAAGGTGCATTGGTTACCGGAGTTGATTTCATTCTTTTGGGTCTGTAAGTATTTCAATGCTTGGTTAAATTGCTCTTCTAATTTCTGTATTCCCTCTTTGTTTTTTGTTTTTGTTTTTTTTTTTTTGCTTTTCTGCTTGGTCGGTATTATGATTTTTTTTTTCCTTGAATGCAAGAGAACATACCCATTGAGGAGGTGTTTGAGAATCTGACCTGTAGTAGGGAAGGTCTCGCCTCTGACATTGTTTAACAGAGATTGGCCATCTTTGGTCGATATTTCATTTACAATGTTGGGTGAGTGTGTTTGTGTGCTTTTTTATTTGTTTTTTTCTGGGAAATTTTCAGTACAACAACTTTTTGAAGTTCGTGGGATTTATGTGGAACCCTCTGTCTTGGGTCATGGAGGCAACTGATATAATGGCGATAACGCTTGCCAATGGAGGGGTGAGAATATTACTTACAAAGGTTTCGGTGTTAAATTTATTTATTTATTTTTTTTTTCGAGAGAGTCTTGGTGTATTCAACCTTTTTTTTTTTTTTACGAGTCTTTGTACATTGAACAATTATTTTTAATATGAATCACCATGGTTTAAGATGATTGGTTTATGTATGATTGAGAGTGTCTGAAAACATGTCCAATAAAGTCTTGGAAGAGGATACAAATTTATTGTTGTCTGTTGGCATGCATGGAGTTCAATGAACCTCACATTCTTCTCCTGCCATACAAATTTCTTGTATTCTTGCCATAGTCTTTTTCTTTTAACCAAAAAAAAAAAAAAACCTGTCAGGCCTATCTGAAATTTTCTAATCAGGCATACATCAAAGAGGCTTATATGATGGGATGTTTTCACCGGTTTCATATGGAGAAATATATTGATTCTGATGGCGTAGGTATTAAAATTATTTGATGTGATATTGATATTATTGGAGATAAAGACATTTAGTTTAGAGTGGTAGATAGATATGTTAAATCTCTATTATGGGTTGTTTTCAGCAATTTACTTTAGAGGAGTTTCATGATTGTCATGGAGTAGGCACTGTAAGTTATTTTCCCAGTATTTGGTGAAGGGTCCGTATTTGTTAGAAGGATGAATACTTAAATTAGTTTAATAGCTTTCAGTTACTTAATTGGTACCCTCTTACATAGTAACACCTTTTATATTAGATATTAGACTATTAGTTTACTCATCTTCAAATGATTAAAGCATTGACTCATGATGTATTAAGTAATTTGGGTGTTTTTTAAAGAAAAAATTCAGTTGTTGGGGACAAGAGCCGAAGTGACAATGATCCTTCTATAGTATTTACTATTTATGTTATTTACTAAATGAATTTAAGTGCTTTATTTGAGTTGGTGTAAATTATGAGGAGTGTGTTGAGAAACGTTAAATAAGTGATTAAAGTTTCAAGTTTCAATTTTTATGTTATAAAACCTAAGTAACAACATTTTAGAATGACAGTTACTATATTTTTCTTATACAATAACATGGTCATGTCATATATTGACCAACACATTCATCAAATCATCATTTTCCAACAATTGAATTTCTTTACTATACAGAATTGGGGGCATGAGAAATGTCCTATGCAAAATCATTGACTGATACAATGTCATTGGTTTCACATATTTACAGCAACACATGAATCAAGCTCAGTTGAATATTGTAGAGTGACTTAATTAAGAATAAGAAAACCTCTTCCATGTAATTATAGATGATCAAAGTATCAATAAGAAAGTGCAAGTTTTTGAAACCATGCTATGATGTTTCCTTTTCAAATCTTGCTTAAAAGTATGATATGATTGATATGATTTTTTTTTTTTTTTAAAAAAAAACCAATCTACTATTTCTCTAAGCATCCTAAATGAGGGGTTATTTTGGTTAAATCTATTATTTTGGAATCATATGGTGGTGCTTTTCAGATCGTTTTTAATTCTCATACTACCCAGAAGCAAGAGGATTTTGTGTTCTCAGATTGTATTGCTTATGGAGGATTTGATTTAAAAAAAACAAAGAAATTAATAGAGCAGTAGGTAGATATGTAGAGGCAAGAGACAACTGAAGATTTTATGCATTAAATGTTTGGATTATGGGCTGTTTTTGGTAGGTGATTGTAGAACAGTGTGTAGATGCCTCTCCCGCAACATGTGCCGGGGGGTGGAAGGGGGTTCATGCTTGAGATATTCGAAGGAATTTTAGTTGCACTATTTGACTGATAAAATATATTGATGTAAGTTCACATGACACTATTGCTTACATTGATAGACATTATTTTCAATTAAAGGCCAATAATGTGTATCAACTTTCTGTCAATGATGAATTAAGTCATGATCTTTTTATGAATAACCAATGATATATCAAATTATATTAGGTCATGAAGTACTAAAGAGTATGGCTTTGTTTTACGAAGCCATAGAAAAATACGATTTGAAAGCCTAAAGCTGCATATTTAGAGTCATTCAAAACACGTGTCTAGTGAAGGTGAAGAGAACTGCAAGGAATGAACTATGAAATGAAGTAAATGCATCCCACGCAATACACAAGAGGAGTGTGTGGTTGAATGCTTTTGAGAGAGGCCATGCTTCTGAATGCGTCGGGGGTGTTAAGGGAGTACCCAATTGATAAGATCTTTAGAAATGTTTAGCAACATATATGAGATATTGTCAATTAATGTTACATATAGGAATGTTTATGTACTATTATGTGGAGCATTTTGATGTAATTGTTTTTTTTTTCTTTTTTGCTTTTAAACTGAGGCAGAAGTTGCTAAACATATAACAATATAACTATTGATGAGGTTGTGGCTCAAATTGTGCTTTTGGATAGTGACAATTTTTTGTTGGTTGATTTAAAATCCAATTATGTTCTTTATATTTCTTTATGTTTTATTCAATCTCTTACTAATTTGGATGAGTACAATGTAAAGTTGTGCTTTTATGTTGTGAAACTGTTGTAACCGCGCATCGCGCGAGGGAGTCATTACTTGTTGAAAAGAAAATAATAATAATAATATTTTTTTAAAAAAATTAATTAAAAATTTAGCTTCTAAGTTGAAATCCCACATATCTAGATTGATATCTCTTGAAATTTTAATAAAAATTCTTTAATTTAATATTAATGATTTTCCAAATATATCATAAATATATTAAAAGTGAGAAGTCATTATCTATCTTTTTAAATTTTTTTATTGTTTTATATTAGTAACTCTAAAATCTTCAATTTCTCATTAGTTTGGCCTTCAGTTAGCTCCATTTTAATTTTGATCTGACCCGCTAACTTTTAACCCTACCTTACATATAAGCCTTCCATCCTGAAACCATTTAACTAGTTTTAGAAAACAAGCTGTATTGTTATGGGACCACAGTGGTGTGGATATTGTTTATTAAAGCTATAGCCTAGTTTAATAGCATATTAGCTCTGAGGAATTGTTAAGATTTTAAACCCCGTCACCCTCCAAATAACAAATATTTCTTATGCCACTTTGTAATGTTTTTAATTGTGCTAATATTTCCTTTCATTCTTATTATAAGGTACTTAACTAACAAATATATTTAATCCTTTTTATAACGCACTTACTTGTTCTCAAGAAGCATTAATTTTTTTATATGTATATCTATAATTAATAAGGATAGTAGGTGAAAATAAAACCCTAATTCTTAATATTTACAGCCTACAAATACGATAGTGGGTGAAAATAAAACCCCAAATCTATCTAGTGATATACCCATAATTCTTAATATTTACCGCCTATATACTAGAATATTATTTTAATAGGAATAAAACCCTAACCCTAATATCTCTCCCGTATAAATAGTTAAATACCTAGTCTATTTAGGGCCCGTTTGGTACGAGGAAGATTTGAAGGGGAAAGGAATTTAGAGGAGGAAAAGAAATGGAAGGCAAGATTTTGAGAGATGAGGGAAGATGAATTGTTTGCTATGAAGAAAATGAAGGGGTAGTAGTTAGTAAAGAATAAAAAAAAATACATATTTTACCCTCAAAAGTCATTAATTCAAAATGAAAAGGAAAATTATATATTTTTATAAAATATCATCGTACCAAGTTCGAATTTGTCTAAAATATTTTCTGCGCTAAAATATTCTCCCGCCAAGTTCAAACTTATCGCATAAATTCAAACTTAATGTGTAAATTTGAATTTAATCATATTTTCTTGCATTATAAAAGAAAATTATGAGGGGTAAATATCTCCGAATTTTTAGGGGTCTTATCTTCTCACATATAAAGGAAGATTGGTGGGCCCGAGGTGAGCTTGAGAACTTGAGTTTCCGAGAAGATTGGACACAAAAAACGTACCAAACAAGGGAATTTGCTAATTTTTCCTTCCATTCTCATTGAATCTATGTACCAAACGCCCTTAGTCCATCCGGATCTTTTCGACGCCACACACTCAGGTTCATTTTCTCTGCATCTGTTCTCTCTTTCTCACTCCCTTGAATGTGCTCCTAGTAAAAATTCATCTATTTAAGGTGAGTTATACTTTGACTGTACAACTTTATCCACTTGAAAATGGGGAGAACAGTGTACTCTTGGGCGTAACTCGAATGCATGAGTATAGATGGGCATGCCGAGAGGACTCACAGTCCCCTATAAGGAATTAGTCATTCACAAGAGTGGTAGAGCTTAGATAGCTTCTACTTAACTCAGGACTCTGTTCGCATAATAAGTGATCATGAAGAATCATGATCTGTTGTAGAGTTAATATAAAAAGATTCTTAGTTCTGTGAATTAGCTACATTTAATCAATTAAGAGAGATGATACTCTATCTTTGCTTTCGGCTATATGTGAATGACGATGTGAGAGATGATGCCGCACGGTATCCAAATATGAAAGGTAGATCACTATAAGTCCGACCTAAAAGGTTCAATTTTTAAGACCGGATATATTTATTATCTGGTCTTAAAAGTCGGTCTTTTAAGACCGGTATAATTAGTCGTTTTGTCTTAGAAGTCGGTATTTTTTAGACCAGATTTTTTTTGTCCGGTCTAAAAATATCAATTTGTTTAGACCGGCCTATTTTTTTTGTCCGGTCTTAAAATTTGAGTTTTAGGACCAAACAAATATATATCAGGTCTATATAGTACGACTTTTAAGACCTAATGTTTTAAAGGTCCGGTCTAAAAGTTTCTTTAAGACCGGTTCAAGTTCGATCTTAAAAGTTACAGACTTTTAATACTGTCTAGAACAAGACCAGCCGCGGGTCCGGTCTTACGATGCCTCTTTTGTCCGGTCTTAAAGCCTTTTTTGTACCCGTGAAGATAAAATTTGAATTTTTTCATATGAGTCATAAGACAACTAAGATTAAAATGATATGAGTTGTTGTGTTTTCATTGGACAAAGTTCAGTTGACATGGTCCTAAATTAGGGAAAATGATAGTCAGATCCCAAGGAACATACAAAATATATAAAAAAGTCCCAACCCAAATTGACAACAGGAAGTGCTATATTCACAACAAAATTTAAAAACCTAGCCATTTACAATAGAAAAGCTATATTCACAACAGGAAGTGCACAACAAAATTTAAACACCTTGATTTTGTTTCAAACTTAGGTCCTTAAGCGTACAGAGGCCATTCACAACAGAAAAAGCTAGATTCACATCAGGAAGTGCTATATTCACAACAAAATTTAAAACCTAGCTATTCACAACAGAAAAAACTATATTCACAACAAAATTTATACTCTTGGATTTTGTTTCAATACAAATATTATCAAAGGGACTTTTTTATATGTGATTTTGGGTTTGGACTTTTTTGATATTTTGTATATTCCTTGGGATATGGCTGTCATTTTTCCCCTAAATTATGTAAGTATTTCTTCAATTGGGAATAATAATTTACTAATTGGGCAAGAAAAATTAATTTCCACTAAGCTTTATCTCTACATCATCACGTTTTTCTCGAAAGAGAGAGGGAGAGGAAGGTTTAGGTGTAGATAAATATTAGATAGCCATTAATTTCCTTTACCCAGTAAGGAAATTGCCATTCCAGATTATTTCTTAATTATCCATGTCATCCTCTATGTCCCTATTCAGTCAAAACATTCAAATAAGCAGTCAATTAATGGTCAACGTGTATTTTTGCACATATTTTGAAAGTTCATGGTTACCTTTACTCCTCAAAAAAGTATTTTTGTTGGGGTGCACTTTTGGAAAAATCTAGTGTATTTTTGCACTTTAACCCTTAAAAAATTCAAACAAATGATCAACTAATGGTCAATATGTATTTTTTGCACATATTTTAGAAGTTCATAGTTATTTTTACCCCTAAAAAAACATTTGATACTAGGCGCACTTTTAGGAAAATCTCATGTCTATTTTTTCATCTTAACCCTGAAACAAAATGAGTAGCATTTTTTCCCCTAGTGCCATTGGATTCTTAATGACTAATTTCAACAAACTATGAGTATAAAAGAAAAATGTAGAATAAAATTAAAAAATAGTGTGTATAATACAAACTGCCATCACTATAAACAGAGAAGTGGATACCATAACATTGAGGGGGAAAAAAGGATACCATAATATGAAAATAATTATAGGGGGGTAAGTATAAAAGATAAACAAACCAAAGCTTAACACTTCAGCAACAAAGGAGTTTGAGGAATTAATTGAAGAGAAAGAAATCCTTGAATTCGTTGGCTATTTAATTTAAGTATCAGCAAAACAAATCTTCACTAGGCAATAGTAAAATAATCATTTTCAGTGAACATTTCCCCTTCAGGAGATCTAGTAAAGTCAATGAATTCTATCAATCCGACAGAAAAGTTAGTTTTGGTTGGTCATGAAATTTGAGCGCCATCCTTCTAGCTTCTTAACTTTTCAAGAATATTGATCAGAAACTATACAAAAGACGCCAAAAGGAGAAGGGCAAAAACACACAATTTAGAGCCATACTTATTTACTCTCATTAGATATATGCCACAAGGAACAATACACCTACTGCATTATTCTTTGAAAATAAGCGCACAGTGGACGTTGTCACGAGGACAATTCTTGCTCTCCATATTTTTTATAGGAAATATTGGTGAACTATCCCTATTTAAAAATTTTATTAGCCATAAGGACCTGATATGTTTATACATAGAGAATATATTCTTGAGAAATTTAATTCGTTGAAAGTACCAGTACTCAAATTCAAGTCCTTTTAACCAATAAAATTTTCAAACAAGATTGGTTTACCGACTTTCACTTTATTGTATACGTAAAAGAGACTCCACTTTAAAAACTGCAAGAAATTTACTATCTGTCTCTATCTTCAATCAATGAAGAACGAGAGGAATGCCAAGAAAGTTGGTCTGGCAGCTGTTCTACGACCAAGAGGTAGAAGATCCCCATAACACCGGTATGTGGTCGGCTACCACGGCTGTAGTTGGATTCCAGAGTTAGAGTTTCGCCGTCAATTATATTGACAGAACCAGGTTCAGGATAGCAAGTGGACATTCCTACAATGCAGCCTTCTTCATTCCCAGCCTCATTTCCAGTTCCATAAATTGGCATTGAAGAACATATAACCCTTCCATCCTGTAATCATCTCACTGATTTCAGAAAACAAGTTGTACTGCTATAAATACCACAGTGGTGTGGACATTGTTAAGCTATAGCCCAGTTTAAAGTCATACGAGCTCTGAGGAATTGTCAAACCTTTAACCTCCATCTCCCTCAAAATCACAAATATTTCTTATGCCACTTTGTAATGTTTTTAATTGTGCTAATATCATTTTGTTCCTTTAAAGATATATATCCTGACTACTATGATGCTCTTCCTGATCGGTAAAAACCTATCCACCCATTTTTTGCACATAATGAATTACATATAAAGGCTCAAACAAAGAGAAACATGGTAAGCTGAAAGTTCACAACCTTGCTTAATTTTCTGGATCATAATCATGTAAATCTTTTCATATATATATGTGCGTGCGTGCTTGTCTATATATAATTAACACTAGTTAGTAATTGAAGACCGAAAAATAGAAATCAATTATCACCTGTCCATACAGAGCCGAACCAATTCCACCTGCATGTTGATGAGCCACACCATAGATAACATAACCACCTCTTGGCATTGGGAGGTTTGTTCTCTTGACATCAACGCATTTACTGCTATCCTTATGGTCATTGCTGCAAGAATCAACTTCATACTCAATCTGTAACAAAGAAATACATGTTGCTTAAAAACACCCAACAGCATGAGAGTACATTTTTTTATGTTTTAAAGTTGAACTCAGATTCAGACTGATGAACTTGTCACCATAAGAATTACATACCATGCAGTTTTGCTTTATACCCAAGGCTTTTGAACCAACTGATACTTGCAAGGTATCAGTCACATCAAGTGCATAAATCTTAACGGGCACTACCAAATCGCTCCAATCAACCCACTTAACTGTATATCTAAAGTAGAGGCTTCTCCTTGGTCCCTCAAATCCTTCCTTCACTCTGCACTGAGTTTTATGATAGCAACACAGCAAACCACCTAAATAATCCGGCCCCAAAGGCCGGCCGTATTCGTCCACCGTGGTGTTATAAAGATCACACTTGCACTCAATGCACCCCAACCTATCTTCTACACCTCTAGAATCAATGGCATGGACATTAAGCATCCATTTCTCCTCAAACCCATCTGGAATTTCTGCAGGATTACCTATCTCTATCCCGAATGGATCCGGAATTTCTGTAGCTGTTTGTCGTGTTTCAGATCCGAGACCAAAATGTTGTGCAAGAACATCTGGGCATAAGCCACTGTTCCCCACCAACACATGATCTGAATCAAATAACTCATTACTTGTGTGTGTCACCCCTATACGATGATGGTATTTGAAAACAGCCCAATGATGGAGATAAGTTTCATGAAGAGGCACAGAATTGCCTTGTTCATCAATTACTTCACCATCGAAACTCTTGATGGCAACATGGCCTCTTGGAATGTCTATATCATAGTAATATTTGTTTTGAACTGATCCTGGTCCTAATTCAAACTTGGGGGAAATAAAAACAGCTTCCTTGATATTACTTTCCTTCTTCCATAAAGCATTTGACAGTGGTGCGACCAATAATAGCAGTAATGTTGCTGATAGAAATATAAAAACTCGAGAACGAGATACAAGTCGCATGTTGATTCTGTCATATTGGAAATCATTAAATGACATAAACTTCTAATTAACAGCTAGGAAACAAACAACACTGAAATAAGCCGAACTACGAATAGTGTCAAAAGCATTAGAAAGATGAAAAATGCATAAACATAATGATAGCTAATACATTCAAATAAATTACCACCATCACAGAAAATTTTATTCGCAAGGAAAGCATTACCAAGTAGGATATGAAACAACTATTAGAAGAAACTATGGGCCTGTTTGATTATGTTATCTGTTTTTTTCCCTTCAAAATAGTTTTATAACATTATTTTTAAAAACAAGTCTTTAAAATATATATATATTTGAATAGTTGTTTTTTAAAAAAATCTGTTTTTAAAGTGTTGTGGTAGTGGCGCGTTGCCATTTATGGCATGGCAGTGGTTGTCATGAAAGTGTAGTGTCAACAATGGATAAGTGGCGGCTTTAAAAAATAAAAAATAAAAACAAGAAAAAAAAACCTAAAAACTATTTTTGTCTTTTTCTTTTCTTTAAAAAAGAACTTACTAAAAGCAGTTTTTTAAACAAGTTTTCATTTTGTTTCAAAAAAAAATCAAACAAATGAATAAATTGTTGGTCGAAATGGTAAGCGATTTAACCTCGTAAAAGGAGAATACAAATTTAAATACTATAAAATGCATTTTTTTTTTTGCTAACAATATGAATCCTCCTATTGGAAACAATCCTATTCAAGACACTATTGACCACTAAATGCGGACACCTCTCTTAACAGGAACTTTTTTGTCACGTTGAGATGGATTAGCCCCTTCTATTAGACTCAACCTTTGTTGGTGGTAACGCACTTATTGAGAGGGCTTTAACTTTAATGCTCCCAGCCCAACAAAGATTAGCTAGGCTGAAGTTCAAAGTGGGATACTTGGGTTCACCCAAAAAAAAAACAAGAAATCAAACAAACCCTACGTTTCTCCTAGATCTTGTTCTTATTTCAAGAACAGGCAAATCATAGTGATGTCCCCAAAATCCCATGATCTGCATTCTTTTGAAGTATAGAAAACCGAAAAAAAAGTCCGATGGATGATTTCATTCAGAAGCAAAAGCAAGTAATCAGTAGCATGTTAAAAAACACGAAATTGCAACTTCCAA
Source organism: Acacia acuminata (assembly GCA_019022655.1). NCBI lineage: Eukaryota > Viridiplantae > Streptophyta > Magnoliopsida > Fabales > Fabaceae > Acacia > Acacia acuminata. Next base: position 3,221,935 of record JAFJYI010000040.1, read on the forward strand.
CTCGATGAACCCATACCAATAAACTCGACGAAAAATTCAAGAGAACCTCATAAGCAGCAAGCACACAAAGAAAGTGAAAAAAGGAGAAATAGCATACCACAGTAGAGGAGGGACTAGAAATATGACTGATCCGGTTGTCTAAGAAATTATACACACCCACACATATATATAGAGAGTAATATAAAAAGCATATACAGCTAGAGAACTTTGAATACTTCATGTGATAGTGACCCGGAATTTTCATTTTGTGCATAATAAAGAAAACGATAGGGAAGGATCCGGCCGGCAGGTTGCGAGGTAATTTGAAGGCTGGCTCAGAATATGACAGAATGGAGTATTTTGGTGCTGTACGTCAGGCGTAAGCCATGACGCAGTGATGAACATAGAGGATTGTTGATAGGGATTGACCGGAATAAGGAAGATGAAATCAATCAAATAGAAACAAATGCTCCTTTTAAGAAAATTTAATTATAGGAAGAAAATTGAAATTTAATATTTTTTTTGAAAAAATATCAATTGTCTTGTGTTATAAAACAAGAGTTAAATAATTTCCTATGCACTTTGCACAACTCAAACACGGAACCTCGTCATGGTTTACCACCATGTGTGGGTGGATATGGAAGCAAAGGTGTAATTGGGTGTTTAGGGGGAGTTGCCTGATGCAAGGGTGATGGTACAGCTTGTAAATGCCCAAGTGGAGGAGTTTTGGCGGGTGCATGAACGAAAGGAAGGAGTGCCGAGGAGGCTGTTTGAGGACAAGGTAGTAAGGCACTAGACTTGGGTTGCGCCCCCAGAGGGTACTATCAAGGCAAATGTGGATGGGTCCTTTAAGGATGCCAATGTGCTGGCGGGAATAGGAATTATCTGCAGAAATGGGTTGGGAGAGTTTGTGGGGGGTATGGGGGAAGCAGTGAAGTCGCAATCACCATTTATGACTGAATGCCTAGCTGTGAAGAAGATTTTGTTGTACAGATACAAATTTCAAAATATACCTCTGATCATAGAAACTGACTGTGAATTGTTGTACAGGATGATACAAAGAAAGACGATACAAGGCTGTGAATGGGAGAGCAAAGATCTGCTGATAGAAATTCTGAGGTTGCTGGAGATGCAGGAGGAGGTTTCAATGTCCTTGGTGGCTAGAAGGGGCAACAAGGCTGCAGATTGGTTGGCAGCGGAGGCTAAAAAGGAGATGCACCAGCCTTCATGGTTGGACCAGGTTTCATTTCCTTTAAGCAATATTATCTTGCAAGACTCTATGCAATCACGGACTGATATGAGCAAATCTGCTATTGTAAAGGAAAGGACGGGGGTGGGTTAAGGGTGATGAATGCATTGTCAAGTAGGAACGTCGTATGTTTGCTAGTTTTAGTTATCTGCTTTCTTTTCTAGTTTGGTAGGATGAGTGATAGGTTGTAACTAGGCATGGAAATAAGTCAAGCCAGGTCAGGCTTTGCCTAAATAGGCCTGAGCCTGTAATGGGAATCTAAGTCTGAGCCTATATGCAGGCTTTTTTTTTTTCAGTGTCGAGCCTATATGAGGCTTAGGTAAGCCTCGCGCCTTTTTACGACTACTTATAATGTAGGCCTCTAAAAAGCCTCATATTGCGGTGCCTTGAAAACCATAAGTAGGCTTTGAACCTACTAAAACCTAAATAAATGTATGCTTTTGGTAGGTTTCAAAGCCAATATATTTACAAATTGTAGACTTTATCATAAAATTAAAACAAACATAATTACTAATAATAGGAAAATGTATCCATTATAGTTTAGCACTGAATATACTCATATCAATATAGTCATAAACCAAAAAATTCAACATCCATATCACCATAATGAAAATTGTGTAAAAGATCAATTAAACAACACAATAACATCAACATCAAGGCTTCAATATGATCTCCTCCTATTCCGATGGCTCCTACATAATAAAAGAATAATTTAAAATAAATAACTAGTCCCAACAATCCAATACAAGTCCAACAAACATGCAACAAATATAAAAATAAATAAGTATACAATATTCATACCTTAAGTTTTCTCTTCAACACAATAACATCAACATCAAGGCTTCAGTATAATCTCCTCCTGTTCCGATGGCTCCTACACAATAAAAGAATAATTTAAAATAAATAACTAGTCCCAACAGTCCAACAAACATGCAGCAAATATAAAAATAAATAAGTATACAATATTTATACCTTCAATTTTCTCTTCAACCCATATTTGTGACGGCGATTACGCCACCACATAAAAGAACTTCAACAGATTGTTCATTCAATCTAGCATGATATTCATCAATAACTCTTCCCCAAAGACTAAATGTGGATTCTAATGCCATAGTTGAGATAGGGACAACTAATATATCGATGCCATCATCGATAAAACTTTAAATTTTGCACTATTATATTGTTCTTCCACCACTCTAAAGCACAAAAAGATGAAGATTCGGAAGAAGGAATATAAGGATCATCAGCAAGATAAGTTTCCAACTCTGATTTTGTAGGAGGAATCGAATGCTTTTGACGGATCATGTTCAACATTCGTTGCATTCCTTTATCTTTTTGTTGTGCACTAGTATCTGCTAAGGGAATGCTATCAATATTGACTTCATCAGATGCAGAAGATGAGGAATGCAACTCCACGTACTCAAGATATAAATCCTCCAATGCATTTTTCACTTTTTCCACATTTCGTATAGCCTCACTTTCTGATTTGTACATTAAAGGAAAGCTTATCTCAATAGCCAGGAATTTTATCCTTGGATCCAAAACACTTGCAATAGCCATCAATAAGTTGCATTCCCCCCAATATTTATCAAATTTTTCTTTCATAGATTTTGCCATCTCATACATGAACAAGTCAAGAGACTCCATTGCATCATCAATCACTTGTTTCACGCGATGAATTTCAGCAAGATATAAATTAGAAGTAGGGTATTCACTACCTGAAATGACATGAGTGGCATCATGAAAAACTTCTAAGAGATGACAAATCTTCTCAATCTTTTCCCACTGCTCAGGATCAGGTGCATAAGTATAATGGGGCTCTTTTTCATCATAAGCAGAAAATGCATGCTTGAATTTCATTGCAGTCGTCAACATCAAGAATGTAGAGTTCCATCTTATAGGACAATCAAGAATAAGCTTCCTTTCTTTCAAACCCTTTAACTCCACAACTTCACAAAAAGATTTTAGCCTTGCATCTGAGGCATTTATAAACTTGGCACTTTCACGAATTTTGTGAACGACATCTTTAATAGTGCTAAGGCCATCATGCACCAACAAATTTAGGATATGTGCACAGCATCTAACATGAAATAGTTGCCCACCAAGCACCAACTTATTGTTCAATAACAAATTCTCTTTCAAAGTTCTTAAGCAAGTGTCATTGTAGCTAGCATTATCAACGAAAGCGAGAGAATATTTTGTTCTCAATACCCCATGATCTCAAACACTTGAAAATTGCATTTGCTATATCTACTCCTCGTCTTGGAGCAGGTGTTGGTCGATTTCCTTGATGACAAGTGAACCAGTCGAACAAGTAATAAAGTGTAAGTAGAGTATCGTCCCACAGAGACTAAGATACCGAGAGGTGACGCGCTAATCTTTGTGTGAGTTGTGAAAGCGTAAAGTAAATATAATCGGGTTGAGGGGTTTTGCAATTATGCTACTAGCAAACGTAAACAAAATGACTTTAAATGAGAGAAGATATCAATAAGAGGTTAGGCTGGACTCAGAATCATCCTTAAGTGCATCAATCCCCCAGTTGCTCTACCCAATGCTATAGCATCTATACTGTACATCTTCCGCAATTGCTACAGCATAGCTACCAACTACAAAGCTATTTGGTTAACCCACCTCTATTATCTACCGAAGCTTCTGTGTCCGATACATATGATACTAACTATACTCCTTCCATATTCCTATGGCAACTTTCTAGTCAGACCTGCTTTACACTCAGGTGTTATAGTTATAAGAGGTAGACCCATTCCTGAAGCCTACAATAATAAGTCAAGCCGTGCACGGGCTGCCTAGCAAACATTGTTTCTCAGAGGTCTAACCCCAACTCCTTGCCAGTAAGCTGAGGCCACAGATCTAGCCCTTAACTTCCGTTAACCGACTAGTAATTAAAACACCGATACGCAAACCAAATTTATTGAATTAAGAACTTGCAACTAGGTTCATTCAACACTTAAAGACTCATCCTCGTCCGCCATATAAAGTTCAGTTCATGGCGACGAGGGACACACAAAACAGACACAAACAGAATGACCCATGATCGACAAAATAAAGCTAAATGGAAAGGAAAACAGAAAGCTTTGGCGGAATTTCCGACGGCGTGGTCAAGGTCCTGTCACGCTACCATTCCACGTCTTCTTCGTTCTGTCTTACTACAGGGAAGGATGCTGGGTTGTCCTGGAAGTCTCGTGCTCTTGTGAAATCTCTCACTCTTCTCTTGAGTCTGCCGAAAGATAGAATCTGGTTCTAGGGCTCTCCGACTCTCCCCTAGGGTTGGCGCCTATTTCTTGTTTCCTTTTATAATCAAGTTTTTTCTTGCGACGTAAGTTACAGCGAGCTGGGCCTTTCCCAATCCGTCGGGATCTATCATATCTTCTGATCCAAGTAGATTGCTTCGTTGATTCGGGATTCTTCAAATCTTTTAGTTTCGATCCTCCGCATCTTCTATTCCGTCACGTCGGAAAGAACCTATCTGTTAATATGGCCCTTTATTTTATTCCGAAATCATCTAGGTAATAAGGTCAGCAAACATGTCGCATAGCATTGCGTCCTCTACTTTGCTATAGCATTCGGGATGCCTTGTATTGCACTTCGAATCATTTGTCAGAATGCTGACAAAGATCGTATCAGCCCTGCTATACGATTTCCCTTAAAAACAAAGTAAATTGTTCCATTTTTAGCACATGCAAATGATTCCTACTCTTTAGTCCCTATATCATGAATGTATGCCTTTTTGCTTAGATTATCTGCAGTTAAGCATGTATTTAACATTCAATTTAGTCAGTAAGTATAGGGAAAACATGGTACTATTTTTGCTCATCAGCAGGGACTTTAACAAAACTCAAAACTCTCTTCTGAAGATTCCACATATCATCAACAAAATGACCAGTAACAACCATATATTCAGCTACTTGATGACTTGACTTCCACATGTCTGTTGTAATGCTTACCTTGCTCACTTTTTGCAATATTTTTTTTAAAGTATTCTTCTCATCTTCATACAATTTGAGGCAATCACTTCTAGCAGTCTTACGAGAAACTTTTCTAAAATCCGGATTTGCATATTCAAATGCCCACATCAAAACATCATCTTCCACCATGCTAAAGGGACACTCATGTACCATAATAGCAGTAGCTAAGATTTCTCTCATCTTTTCATTAGAGTACTTAGTGCCAGGAACAATAAAAGGATTAATTCCTGATTCACTTGGTAAAAATTGTAAGGTGGTTTGCTTATTTTGTCGAGAGACAAACAACCTACGTTTCAAGCAACCCACCGAATGCCTCTTAAGATGGCTAGTGCTAGCTCCCCTTACACCAGTAGCTAGCTTTTCTTTACAGTACAAACACATTGCTTTCTTGACACCATCATCAAGTTGAACTTCTTCAAAATGTTTCCATACCTCTGAAGTTTTTCGTCTCTTTTTTATGATAATAGAATCTTCTTCACCCTCAATTACTACCGGTTGAGAGGCATTATTGTTAATGTTCATTGCATCATTTGAAGGAATTGCCACATGCCTACTAATTTGTTGTTCAATTTGAGGTCCTTGAAGTTGAGGAGGAGCAGATTCACTTGTGTTGTTGTTGAGGCTATCCATTACAAAGACTTGTGCTATATATATATATATAAAAAAACAAACAAACAAACAAACCAAATTAATTATAGACTATATAAAATTTAGGCCACAAAAACTACATAGTGGATACTATCAATTCATTCAATTAACACATGTGATTTAAAATATAAAACTTGACCATATAGAACAAACATAGCAAGCCGAGATATACTACATGAAGACTAGTGCTTTAAAATAGAGTACATAAAAACTAGCAAAATATGTGATAGAAAATCTACTTTCACCAATACATCAAACGTAGCTATGTACAAATGACTTACAAACGTAGCTTAGGTTTGTACCTACTAATTATCCTTTACTAGATAGTGAAAAACGCACTAAAAGACGTACTGGCCAACTTAGTTTTGTGCAAGAGGTTGCAAGTGCTATTTTTTTAAGCCTCCAGCTTATGTAATTAGATTTCTGGATAGGGACAACGCAGCCCCACGATACATAAAGCTAAAGGATTGAGTGTTTGGGCGTGAGCCCCGTTTATTCATAAAAATATATATATATATATATATATGCACTAAAAGACAAGATACATAAAGCACTTTTTTTTTTTGAACAAGCCTATTATATTCATTGTTTTGAAATGGATTAATATCATCAGCACATAGCACTTTTTTCAACCAAATGAAAAAAACGTACTAGCATTAAAAGACAAGACACACAAAGCACTTTTTTTTTGTGGAACAATCCTATTATATTCATTGTTTGAAAAGAGATTACATCATCAGCAGAGTAGTTTTTTCGAGTAAGAGAAAACGACAGTGAACACCTTCAATTGACAAAAAAAAAAGCACTAAGACCTAACATTTAAAAAGCAACAGCGAAGCGCAGAGTGAGTTACCTGCGATGTGAGTCTGCGACGATGGAGCACAAAGGTTCAGATCAAAACCAAACGATCCTCAGGTTTAGTTTGAGAAGGAAAAATAGAGCGAGCCACGAAGGAGAGCGAGAGGATTTGGGCAAAGTGCAATGTGATCGAATGAGAGCCAAGGGGAATAGCGAGCGACCGAGTGACTGAATGAGGCGAGGGAGCGGAATATTGGAATGGCAATCGACATTCATGGAACGGGAATATGGAAAAGAAAAAGTGATGATAATACAATGGGGGAAAATAAAATTAAAATATAAGAATATAAAAAATATAAATATGAATATAAAAAACATATAAATTAAATATTGTATATATACATATGATAAATATATATATATATATATATATTATAAACAGTCCAGGCCTGAAGGCTTACAAGTCCAGCCTTAATAAAATAGGCCTGGCCTATTTACACAATCAGGCCTTTAAATAGGCCTTGGCCTGACCTTTTTAATAAATAGGCCAGGCCTGACCAGGTCCTAAGCAGGCTAGGCCGTAGGCCACCTGATAGGGGCCTGGCCTATTTCCACCCCTAGTTGTAACCTCTAGGTGTTTTTTGAGTGCTTTCTCTTGGCTTCGGCTATTAGTGATTGTAATACTTTGTTTTGTGATTAATAAAATTGACTTTTTGGGCAAAAAAAAAAAACACTGAACCTCGTCTTTAAAGAGACCTAAAAAATAATACTAATTGTAGTACTTCGTGGTGTGGTTAATGAAAGACATAATCATGTACAATCCAATAATGTTGATCCTGCAAAGGTATATGTATGTATATGATCATTAGTTTAGATATATATTGGGTAAAGTATATATTGCAATATCTAACTTTATCTATTATTTCTTTTTATACACAGTATTTCACCTCATGCACGATGTTTAGCCCATCACAAATGAAAGAAGTGACTAGAGAGTTGGTGAGTAACCTACAACTTCAGTGAGACGGGAAACTGCTTTGAATGATGGTCAATCATATACTGATTTGTTTGTTTTAAACTTTTGATTTTAATAGTGTGTGTGTGTATATATATATCGTTATGTGCAAATGTATATATAGGGGATAGCAAAACCAAAACCACCCATTTTTTAAGGGAAAAAAAAAAACTTAGCTTTGATGTTGTTACTTAATAACCTTTATTTATATGTTAACTATATAGTATAACGTTTGTTTAAATAAAGCCATTAGCATTACTATAAATATATAATGGTTTTTATGGGGAAAAAACATCACTTATGTTACATAATGGTTGTTAAAGCGAGACCATTATATATTATGCCAGCATTACAAACATTATGACAATGGTTTACATGTGCCCGTTATTTAATTATCACAACATTGCTTACATGATGGCCCCATCAAGCCTTATTACATAATATGTGTTATATTAGAACTGTTATAAGAGGTACTAAATATATATGTATAAAATTGTTCCGTATTTGCGCCAAGTGACATGACGTAATTTTGGTGTGACTTGACATAACCTTATGTCAAGTGACATGACAAACGATAACCCCATATATATATATATTACATGTGTGTGCACATATACATATATATATAGACACAAACACACATACACACACATATATCCTTCTATTATCCGGGTCATAGAAGGATATATGTCCTCTTTCATATAGAAATACTTTTCTAGAGAGCATATGCTTCTTAGGCCCTCCTCCTTCGAACACATACACACAATCTAGGTATGAAGATACTTGATCCACCCCTCAAATTCCAGGTTTTGACTAACTATATATGATCCGGGTCATAGAAAGATATATGTCCTCTTTCATATAGAAATACTTTTATAGAGAGCATATGCTTCTCAAGCCCTCCTCCTTAAGAACACACACACATACACACACACAAATATGATACTTAATCATCTTTAAGATCTTTTGAACACATACAGATAGGACACTTAATCATCTTTAAGATCTTTTGAACTTTCTTTTGAGAAAACAAGCACGACATCCCCCGTGTGTTCCGCGATGCTACAACTTAGGAAACTTATAGGGCATCTTGACCGTAACTTCATTGAAATATTCAAGTAATTCAATTAAAAAAATAATTGTAAAAGAAAAGAATTGCATTTCAAATCGATGGGGAAAAAAAGAAAGAAAAGAGAAGTCATCTTTGATGGAGTTGTAATCTTTTAAATTTAGCAATATATGTTGCAGCTCAAAAACATCAACAAAGGAACATGAACGTGGTAGACATCAAAATACATCAACTTTTGAATATGTAGAATGAATGGGAAATATATTTCAATTATGTCACTAACTCATTTCTAAATATTTCCTTGTATACGACATTGGTGGTTGTACATTTTCCACCATTTGCACCGTCTTGTATAAGAATCTTTAGACCAGCAATATTGTTGACTCTTGATAAAGCAACATATAATTGTCCATATGTGAACACTGGTTTCAACAAATATAACCCAACATTTTGTAATGATTGACCCTGACTCTTGTTAATTGTCATTGAAAAAGACAAAGTAATAGGAAATTGCCATATCTTCATCCTAAAAGGTAGACTACTGTCTGAAGGATTCATGTCCATCCTGTGGATTAAAACCTTCTGATTTGGATTCGACCCAGAGGGTAAATCCAAAAAGAAAATCAAAGAAATGATATTTCACAAATTCACATTCTGGAAATTACAACTATTATACTAATTCATAAGAGTTTCCGTACATTCCTTAATTTCTTTAATATGCTAAAGACAAGGATAACATAATATTGTGAAAACTGTAATGAACATAATTTTGAATGGATGAGAGTCAGAAATGATGAGAATGTGAGTGTAAAGAATAAATGGAAGTATATGGGGAAATTAGTTGACTTCTTGAAAAAATAGTCACCTGTGCAAAACTCAATGTGATTGAGAGTTAATTGTGTTGCTTTAAGTAACAAATTACATATATGCATAATGGTTTCCATCTTTTAGTTAATTTCTGTAATAGAATAATCAAACGTAGAACTAAGTATTGTTAAAACTATAATGAAATAATAGTTAAATTGATAGAGGCAGAAATGTGCAGCATTTAAAATAGTAATGTAGTGACTAAATTCAACAATATTACTTGCACTGAGTAAGGGAAAATGCAACTACATGTATTGAGTACATTTTATGTTAGAATTGAATAACAAATAAAGTGAATGAATACTTGCAATAGAAACAATAAAGACATAAATCCTAATATTAGTATGACATTACTAGTCTTGCTCTGGCATAATATGGATAATTTCCCTAAAGACTAACAAACAAAATTGCAATGGTTTTTAAATGAGCTTTGCCCCAAGACAGTTTTAAGTATTTGCCACACATGCATTGGCTGGTCATAATTTTGTGTGTTTGTTAACTAATAAAGACGTGCAGATACAAGGGAAAATATTTGCATCTGTTGTTTGTAATTTCATATCATTTATAACAAAAGCAGTTACAAAAAGGTACATGCAAGCAATGAGTTCGTTGGATTCCACTACATGAACATAAAACCAACTTCTCTCATAATAAGCAGACATTGCAACCTAGTCATATGTTTTAGAACATTACAATCAAGGAACCACAAGCAAGTTGATGAATACAACGAATAATGCAAAAAACTACTTAAGAAACTAAAGGAAATAGAGAAAGTTGCTAAGTTTTTTTCCTGCTTGATCGATTTTAGTGGCTTTGATGATGTCTTTGCTGGAGACGATGGTCCATATGTGGCAATGTTCAAAGCATGAGCAGCATGTTTCTTTGAAGAAACCTTCCTCTTATCCTTTGAGGGGACAAAGTTAACATGAAGGTCATCAAAAATTGAAATATCATCAAGGTCAATTATGAGCAAGTTTTCATATTGTGTAACATATGGTTCAACAGTTGAAGGTCCCTTATCCTCGGCAGTGCAATTTCTCATTAAAACGACTGCTTCTTCATCGTCATGTCATATCACACTCGATTGTCCAACCTAGACAGAATCGAACTGAGAGCCATAAGTATGGTAAAGAAAATTGAAAAACATAAGGTAAAATTTGTAAACAAAAAAACATTGAACCTCAGTAGCAGTTGCATCAAAGGCATCAATAAGATCAGTTGTCTCAGCATATGTTGCAACTGAGACACTGGAATTAGGGTGGTCCTTGTTGTATTTGTTGAGTTTTATCTTCAAAAGCATTTTCTTGCCAATCAAATTATCAACTTCTTTTGGAAATGCATAACAAAATGCCTTCTAATAGGAAAGATCACAAACATTGTCAAAATACCGAAAAAATCATGTCATTGATTTGAAGTTAGAATGAAACCTCATATATATCTGTTTTTAGCTGAGCAACACTCTTTTTTAGTAACTCAGAAGCATGTTTGTAACAAAAAATACTGTGGAGGCAGTTCCAGATTCATCAGCAATAAGGTAGTTAAGCCTAAGCCTGCAGAAAAATATACATCTGAGATGTAAACCTTTTACAATGAGGGTAGAAATATATTGGTAATAAAAGAGATATCTCAAATGATCATACTTGGGTAGGATAGTGCATTTTTTTCCTTTGCAATAATTGTTCCCATGAGAAACTACACCATTAGTCACTTTGGCTTTCGTGCCACACCTTAAACACCCCTCATAAAATCATCCATCACGAGTTAGGAATTTTTTGAACTTACAGATGACAACAAAATATTTCCCCTGCAAAGCATTGAAAGGACAATTAGTTGGTATGAGTTGACTGATTAGAATGACAAAAAGACAAGTTTGGAACACACCACTTCCTGAAGAGGGATGTCAGACACTTTAATTGTTGGTGTATTCCTAAGGATACTTTCAGCAGCAGAAGTAGAGTTATGAGTGCCAACAGTTGGAGTAAGTGAAGTAATGGTTGGTGATGACAAGTGTTTACCACTGAAGGAAATTATTTAATAATTGATTAACACATGCAAAAAGGGTAATAGTATCATTGAAGTTGGATTCCAGATATGAGGGTCACACACCTTACAATAAATTCTGTAACCTCCTAGAAATTCCCATTTAAGTGGATTTTGTTAGCATTAAAAGAACTGCACATGAGTAATTAATAATTGTTGAACATTATTAAGTAAAAGTAACGATTTGAAGGAAGCTTAAAAAATAAGACTAACCCCCTTCATCAAAACCAATTCTTGCAAAAAACATTAAAACGTGTGTAGGCTTTTGAATGGCATTAAAATCGTGTACAACACTAGCTGGACAGTATTTCCCCTAGTAAATAAATGAATTATTTTAATTAGGATTTTAGGATTGGCAAGAACTTGTAGAAGATGTATGGTAGAGATAGAATTCGTGTAAACGTGGTGAAGGAGATTCTAAAGGGATGGTTTCTAACTGATGACTCAAACTATTTACTGTTTGTAAGACTTTAATGGATTGGACTATTCATGTTAAGATTCAGCTACTTACAAGAATAGCTCAAATAGATGAGGAAAAAGGAACACATTAATATTCATAATCTATGATGCTAATGAAAAGAAAGTTGTAAACATGAAATATTTGTAGTATTTTTTTCTGGTTGCATGGGATTCAAGGAAGAAATGTAATTACAAATAGAAGAAACATTACTATTCCCAGAATATTTGCAAGGCAAAAGTGATGAGGGTTTGATTGGTCAGGTAGTTATGACAATAAATACTTTAGTTGTGTACCTCTCATCAGCCAACATCAGTCTAAGCTTAGGCTTTTTCTCTTCTCTTGAGTAGTATTCCTCCAAAGGGTTAATACTTATTACAAAGGCAATGACATCTGTGAAAAAATGTATAAGGTTATTGGGTAATGGAGTTGTCTGAAAAACCAAGGAATAAAATCTACTCACGAAATGGAAACATTGTATGATTCTCAACCGTTTAGGTTAATATGTCTCTGATGGGGAAGAAATTGAAAATAGACAGGGGTATTTCAACAGTATCTTCTTTTACATAATTGGCAGAGTTAAAGAGAAATTTGAACTTGTGGTTGGCTTCCTTGTAATCCTTTCCATTGGGAATGACTTCCAAATTTGCTATAAAATAACATTGACCTTCTATCGGCTCTTTCTCAAATTGCTTAAATAAAGAATTGTTCATAACTGAGGCTTGAATTTTATCACCCTTAAATTCAATGAGTAAAACACATAACTTGTAATGAAGATGATAGACATGGTATAAATAGAAACTTCATGAAGCTTAATATCTTGCTTGAGGAATATGGAAAAGATGTACAGAATGATTGAAGCAAGGAGCTAACCTGTTGGTCCATAAGGAGTAAACAGATAGCATACATTTGATTTGGAGAATCCTTGTGATAGCTATTCCACCTTCTTGAAACACGTACAACTATCCTCCACATCTCAGTGTTGTCATCTAGATCTTTGATCATTGAGCACGCCATACCAGCCATTGTGTGTAATAGATTTATCTGGCTATGAGAAGAAGATGTAAGAAATGGATGGATGTTGAAAGAGCAACCAAGTGAGGTGACTTATATAGAAAAATTCATTGCAACATTGGTCTTCACTTGAGGGTCATTATACAAGTGCACTAGGAAACATGAAATAATAATAAAAAAGAAGCAGTAGTAGGTAGGAAAAAAAGGAGGAGGAGTAAGCAAACTATTGTTTGAAGAAGTGTAAAAAGTAACTATTCATACCTACTTAAGTATGGTCACCACTAGACAATGTACTTACACAGCAATCAGTCTAAAAGCATACACTTAAGTGACTATGTATTGGGAAATGTAAAATATTTAAATCAAAGTAGGTAGTAGACTTTTTTTTTTTAAGAAACAGAAACAGTACCTAATCATACCTAATGAAGTATGGTCATATCAGGAGAACGTTCTTACATAACAATGAGGATGAAATCACACGCATAAGTGTGTTTGCATTGGGAAATGTTTTTAAAAAGTATGAAAAAGCAGCAGCTAGGAGATTAAATTTTTTTAAGAGGGAAAACAGTAACTGTTCATACCTACCAAGGCATAGTCACCTCTGGGGAATGTACTTTTAAAGAAATAATGTAAGAAAAGGAAAATAAAAATAACAAAAAAGTAAGCACTTAGCCATGAAGTAAGCAACCCCATCTACTTACATAAGAGTGAGGCTAAAAAAGTACACTTAAGTGACTGTGCATTGGCAAACCACTAAGCCATCAAAAAAATATACTACGGAAAGAAAATAGAATGAAAGAGCATTTCAATGAAAATCTATCTATAATAAAGGATACAAACTTACCATGCCGATTTTACCTAGCAACACAGATGATTTATATGAATCAGTTTTTTTAGGAAATTGTGAATCACTCATCAGTCATGCAAAAGTGTAGTTATTATGTGCATGCCATAAGAGTATTACTTATTAATGTTCTTATATTCAGCAGAGGAAAAACATAATATGGCACAAAGAAGCAAGATTTGAATTTCACAAATCTGTAATGGCATTGGGAATAGTAATGCTAATCAAAATGGAGCAAGAGTAAGGAAAACAAAATGGCACATAGAAGTTGATATTAAACCAAGGAGCATATTCCAAAAATACACACACTTCAATGATATGTGTCACTCAAGAAGGAGATCACTCATGCAATTGGATAAGCAAGACTAAAAGCTAAGTGAGCATTTAAAAACCTTTGTCCAAACTTAATTGATAGTAACTACCAGTAATTTCCTTTACCTAGAAGAAATCGGTTTCCATCTTTATGATAAAATTCTTTAATTGAGACTTTATCTTTCCCTTTGAAATGATGAACCAACACATGCTTATTGTTTGATAGTGAGAAGAATCATTGTCCATTAAAAGTCTAAGACATGTTAGAAAAGAAATATAATCCAAAATAACTAGATAACAACACAATAGACAGCTGCACTTTACAAATTGGAATTATTAGACTTTTCTACCACTACATTAAACTGTATATATGCTCAATTAAACTGTAATAGTGATGTAGAATTCTAGTTTTACAGTAAGTGCAAAATGCATAGACTAACATGTTTATATAAAGACATGAAAATAAATGGAGCAGAGATGCGTAACAGGAAAAATTCATCTCCAGTAGCATATCTTGCTGTGTGGCCTTTCAATAGTTGTTTGATACCTGAAACACATTTAAAGGTTACTAAGTAGAGTAGTGTGGTCTTGGAAAACACAGAAAGAGATTATTTAAAATTGGAGGTAAACAAAGACTAATGTACTCTAATGTTTGAACTATAGGGACGACAATACAGAATTGCTACAATTCATATTGAACAAAATGAAGATACCTATAAAAACAATCCATTTCACCTATTCTACTTGGCCTCAATCCCTCATTATTACTTAACTGACTGTGCATTGGAAAATGTAAAATATAGAAGGAAAAAAAAAAAACATAATGGTGCATGATATGGACTCTTTTAATAGGCGATCTCCCAAAATAACCAGATTAGAAAAGGATTTAAGAGGACAAGAGCTTCTATGTGAAAATATAGAAGGAAAGAATGTTAAAAGCATATGTCAAACATAATGGTGTATGATATGGACTCTTTTAAAATTAGGGATAATGTGAAACAACATGAATGACATATGCTTTTAAAATATTAGGACCTAAAAAATTGAGTGATGCAAAAGAGGATTGTGATTGTATTTATTAAAAAATTTCCTCTTGGCAACAAGACTTTGGTAGCTTTCCTTGGAAAGCCAAAGTATCATCTAATGTAAGAGACATTTTCCATGAAAGAGAGGACAACGAAATGAGTTGTAGTAATATATCGGTGATAAGTTGAATGCAGTTTCAGCTTTGATACAAAATGAACCAACCACTAAGCAAAATAGCAAGCCACACACATATATGCACAACAAAGGTTTTGAAAGAGAGACATAACTTTTAAAGAAATAAATTTAGGAACAGAAAATAAGAAATGACATAAAAGTAAGCACTTAGCCATAAAGTAAGCAACTTCATCTACTTACATAGCAATGGGGTTGAAAACGTAAACTTAAGTAACTGTGCATTGGGAAATGTAAAGAGAGAGAGAGAGAGAGAGAGAGAGAGAGAGCAGTGGATGACTAAGAGGACAAGAGCTTCTATGTGAAAATAAAGAAGGGAAAAATGTTATTAGCATACGTGAAACATAATGGTGCATAATTTGGACTATTTTAATATTAGAGATAATGTGAAACAACATGATTCACATATGCTTTTAACATATTAGGATACTAATGCACACTTCAAAAATACATATCACAGGACACTCATCGAATTGTTAAACATGCAAACTGATATCAGATCTCATGTAGACAGCAAAAATATTTCCACAAACCACATAAAAGATTGAAAAGAAAAATACATCTCATGTCAATTTATGAGTTTAAGATAGAGGAGGAAATCAACATAAAACATGCTTGTTCATATACCATGGAATTAATCAATATTCACGCACATGCAAACTTAATTACAATGAAGGTGGAAGGAAGAGAACCTTGTTGGATATGATTAGTTTTGATGATGTCTTATATAGATGTCATTATTAAGAGTAAAAAGTTTGCATATTACATTTATCTTCTACTTTGACTAATTCTTATATTTAATGTAGATGTGAAGTTTAATACAATGAAGAATGATCAAGATTGAAGATTGAAGAAAGAAGAACTTGTTAAATATCATGAGAATATCAATATTCAAGTCTCTGTGATCAAACAAAAGTTGGAACGGCTCAATTCAAAGTTAAAATAAGCAAGTTCAAGCTTTCGGATGAATAGTAGTTTGCTACAGTTCCTGTTATTATTTTTGCATGAACAGTGTCATGCTCGAGCATGAAAAATTCCTTGCTCGAGCAGAGCAAATCTGGTATTCGAGCAACAACGTTTTTCAGCACTCTATTCACCTCTGTTTTGCATTTCAACTGGCAACCTCTGGTAATTCTATGATATCTCTCAAACCAAAAGTCCGATTGAGGTGAAACCAATTTTTTTGGAAACTAGACTTCCAATGCATCATTTGGAGAAAAATTCAAGTCCAAAGGAGGTTAGATGAAGGAGATATGAAATTTGGAAGATGACAGTGAAATTCAAGCCACATAGCAGACCAAACTTTGGTATTTTGAGTATATCTCACAAACGACAAATCCAAATGAACTGAAACCAGTGCCATTTGAAAATAGACTTACATACCTTTCCAAAAAAATCAACAACATGAAAAACAAAGATCAATTGAAGAAGATATGATATTTTGAAGTTGACAGTCAGCTCAAGATATTGCAAAAACGCTGGTCAAGAACAACCCCCATTCATTTTATGATAATGGACGAAATACAACGAGTTTAGAGCTAATTCTTCTTGCATTGGAAAGAAGACTTAAAGAGATTTCTGAGCATGAGTGATTTTCCAAGTTTAGAGCTATATCGAAGACGTGTGCCTAAGCATAAATATGTCATGCTCGAATTTGTCAAATCTTTCATTACATTTATATATATCCCTAGTTGATGACTTTTAATATGCCTTTTAATTAATTTTGCAAATTAATACAATTAATTATTGTAACTTTAATTGCCCTTCAATTATTGGTAATTTTCTTTAATTGATTTATGTATTTTTATAACATGTTTTTGGCTCCTTATGATTAAATATAAACTATGTTGTAATATGACAATTTTAGGGTATTTTATGATCCCCAAATGAAGATTATAAAATTTGGGTCTTTGGTTATTTAATTCTAAGAGAAAATTCCCTAAATTAAATTACATAAGCTACTAAATTTTGAGACCACATATTCACCCTTTTTCCAATAGGCATTTTTCACCAAAATATAATGTTTATAATGAACATGAATTTTAGGATATTACAATCAAGCTCAAAGTGAAAAATTGCAAGTTGGAAAGTCATGCCCGAGTAGAGTGAAAGGCATGCTAGAGCACCATGCTCGAGCAGAGGTAAAAGGGTGCCCGAGCAGCATCAATTGACCCTTCATTCGTAGCCTCTGGATGACCTTTGCCCGAGCATAAATATGTCATGCTCGAGCAAAAGAAAATTCATGCTCGAGCAGCATCACTGAATCAGTAAGTTTTCCTCTCTGTTTGTTTCTTGCCTGAGTATACTCTCTGAGTTGCTCGAGCATCGAAAAAATGTTGCCCAAGCATGGAGCTTCTCTTGCTCGAGCATCAGCGATGGAAACTATTTTCAAAAGACATCAGGAGAAGCTTGCCCGAGCAAGCTTAGTTGATTGCTCGAGCATAGGGTGATTTCTACTCTTTCAAAGTATCGCATCTACTATTGCTCGAGCATAATAATAGTCATGCTCGAGCATGATCATTCTCTACTTTGAAATTCACCATCTTCGTAAATCATAAATCATCATGTGTGATTTCATTTCTACATATCATTACTCATTACTATTCCTAATTGCTTTTAATCAGTTTGCTAATAAGTTTCAAATGATTTTATCATGGATTAATAACAAATTGGCATAAAGCAATTTGTGTGTCAGAAGCATTAAATGCTACGTCAGAAAACAAAGTAAAGCTTTTGAGTCTAACAAATAGTTTGAACATTCCAACAAAAAGCTTGAATCTTTTCCAACGGCCATTAATAAACCACTCAAGACGAAGCATTAACAAAGTCAATGTTAAACATTTTATGATTAAAGTTGGATTAGAGCTTAATGGGCAAAAAGCATCAAAAGCTTCAACGGCTATTTCCAACTGATCTCCAACGGTCGAATGCTCGCAACGGTCAAAACACAACAACCTATAAATTGTGAAGTCTTCAAACCGGAAGAAGTGACGATTGATGAATGAATCGACGAAACCAACGAAATGATTTTACTACTTCACCGTCGATAGTTCATACACTTTGTTTCTCAATGTTTATATAATTTACACTAGAGAGTGAAATGATTTGTATTGTACTTCAGTGTTTATTCATCTTCTCTTCTAGAGAGAACATTTCTGATTATTAAATCATTGTAAGAATCTCAAGTTGTGGGACTTGAAGATTGGGTTATCAATTTACAACTTGTAAGGGGGAGTGTATCCTAGTAAGAGGATAACTTTGAGTACAAAGTGTGTAAGCGATTGAAAGGTGTATCTCGGTGAGAGATTCGGCTTCACAAGTGTTTGGGTGAACTTGTGCATTTGTATAGGCTTCTCTTATGCCCGATTAAACAAGAGGATAGTGGATTGAAAATCTTAAGTGGAGCTTGGGGACTGGACGTAGGTCAAAGATTGGGCCGAACCAGCATGAATCATAGTTTGCATATTCTCTTCTCATATCTCTTATATTTCCAGTATATGCTTATTTGAATATCAAACTGTTGATTTAGAAGACGCGAAAAGATTTTCAAAGTTTCAAGTTTTTAATCTTCACCCAATTCACCCCCCTTTCTTGGGTTCATCCAAGTCTTCAAACCTTTGGTTTCCCAAAAGTGCCACAGGGATCATTTGTCACAAACATACCAAGTCTCCATCCAAGAACTATCCATCGCTTAGATAGGGACCCAAGAGTAATAATGGGAATATCATATCCAAAAACTCATGTTTTACTTCTGAAACAAACATATGCTTTCTCTCTTAACTATCTTGCTCATTTATGTTACAAAGGATACATGTTTTGACATGTTTCCATGCATTTTTCTGTACTCAAGGTAATTGCCAACAAATTTGGCCATGTCCTCTACAATCAATCAAATCATGGAATCGGTGAAGAAATAAATGATTGCCAACATGCATGCACTCATTTCTATATTTTATTTTTAGATATTTAAAAAATAATAATTATTGGACACCAACTTTGTTCCCATCTCACTTTCCCCTTGGCTGCTCTTTCTTTCTAATATAAGAATCAAAAGAATCTTATATTAGAAAGAAATGAGTGCATGTTTTGACACGTTTCCATGCATTTTTCTGTACTCAGGGTAATTGCCAACAAATTTGGCCATATCTATGCAATCAGTCAAATCATGGAATCAGTTAATCATATACTATGCCACCGTGCTTAGGTGAGTTTAATACACGAGTTAAAGCAAAAAGCATTTCACTCTAACATTTTGAAAAATTTAAAGCACAAACCTACTATCTAGATGTTTTAGTTACACTTTGCCGCTTGATGAAATTCATCAACTAATCGCTTGATATTCATGAACCATCAACAAAAATAACTACTTTGTTATCTTAGATTCCTATTAGTTCATGAACCATTGCCTGCAAATTGTAACAGCATGACTGAGCATTACTTATATATTCAAACAACTTTTTAGATTAAGCGAGAAAATTGTTTTCAAAGAAGTAAGCAATAAAGTTTTAGCTTAAGCCCACGAGATACACGATAGGTCCATTGATTTAACAATGGGGATACAGGATCATCCCTCCTGTCAATCACCAATAATAATGGATATAATTTTGTTCACCTAGAATCAAAAGACCACTTTCCTGCTGGTACTTTGTTGTCTGTTTCAAACACAATAATTCAATTAGCTATTTAGGAATGATAGCACAATTGACATGATACAATGATATGACATGCTGAACCTAATTTACACATTGCTAGCCAAAAGAAACAAACACAAACCTAAAGTTCATGATGATTCCATTGATGTTTTTACTTATCTCTGAAACAAACCTTTGAATAACAATTGACAACCCAAAAGAAAGTTGAACCTATAACAATATGCTAATCGTGTTTAAAATCTTGAAAGTAAAGAAAGTCATAATGACAGACATGCATTTCAATTTAAGGTGGTACATATATATATACATACTCACATAGATGTGAACTCCATGGGAGGCACAAAGTTGTTGGAGTTGGGGTTGCTGCCACTGGGGGTGGTATTCTATTTGATTAATTGTAGGAGTAATGTGTGTATATTGTCAAATGTAACATGAATAAAATGGAAAATTAATTACCAAAGGCATGATACATTCACAAGCAAAAGTAAGAAATGGTAAGTGAATATTATATATTCCTTGAGCAATAAGTGTATGACTGAAGATAGAGATTAAGAAACTCATAGATCCATTATCAAAGGGAAATAGCAGTGATTCCATGACGGAAATGCATGAGTTACAGCATGATACCTTTAATGGAGTGAAGAAACAGATCTGAGACGCAAGCGTGAATGAATGAACAAACATACGGAGCTTTCGGCATGAATAAACATAATAAAGCAGCTCCTAGTGCATATCCATTTTTGGTGAGTGGTCACAAAGAACAAATAGACGTTAAGACACAAGTAGAAGACAAGGGAAAAGAAATACACATATATAATAAAGACAACAACACTTTCATCCAAGCAATGAGTGTATGACTGAAGATTAGAGGTTAAGCAGCTCATAGATCCATTTTGGGTGAGAAATAACAGTGACTTTATGACGGAAATGCATGAGTTACAGCAGAGTACCTTGAGTGGAGGCCAATAAAAGAAGGAACAGATCTGAAACGCAATAGTGAAAAAGAGCAGGCATGGATCTGCCGGAAGAATAAACAGACGAAGCTTATATTGATCTAGTTGTCAAAGCTCTTAGAAGAAGGAAATGGTCCGGTAAAGAGTGGAGGATTTAGTCAAGAATGCGATAATGAAAAATGAAAAAGCAAACTAAGGGTTTGGCATAGTGTATGCTTCTGAGCTTCTATTGATCTAGTTGTCAAAGCTCTTAGAAGAAGGAAATGGCTGCCGGTAAAGAGTGGAGGATTTCATCAAGAATGCGATAATGAAAAATGAAAAAGCATTCTCGGAGTTGAGCTAAGGGTTTGGCATAGTGTATGATAGCTGGCAGAGCTGAGGGGCAATTTCGTGAAGATAGAGTAAATGACTGTATTTAAAAGCAATGAAGATGGAGTAAATGAAGAGGGGCAATTTCAGCAATAAATGAGTGTTACGGTTGTTGGAAGCGTGAAAAGAATTCAAACTTTCAGTCAACAATTAATGGCTCTGATTTTTCAAATATGATTTTCTATTTGTGTGAGACCTGTCTACAAGCAGTCAGATATATCATATATGGATGAATATAAGCAACAATCACGTTATTCATTCTTCCTTCTACCTCCACCTCCTTAGGCACGAAGCCCCAAAAATTGAATGGCTTGGCAGATGTAGCTAGCACTATTGAAATAAACAGTGATTTGTGAGTGCAGCAACAGTTCATGGCTTAGTTTGCTATTACTATTAAGTTTATATTGATTTGGGTATGATGATACATCAAATTCCAGGTTTTGACCAACTATATATGATTTGGGTCATGGAAGAATACATGTCCTCTTTCATATAAAAATACTTTTATAGAGAGCACAAACACACACACACACACGCACACAGCGCACGCGCACATAGTTCCTCTCTTCTCTTCTTTCTCTTTCTTTCTTTCAAAGATTACACTGTTATTATTATTATTTCTACATTTCTTTTCACTAATTTCTTTTACTATCATAAATCATATTTTAAATAAACCCTTTTATTTCAATAATTACATGATAAATCCATTTATCGTGATTACTTATTTTTTATTTGTAATTAAATTCTAAATAAAATTAGCATGTTACAATTCTTCCCTCCTAAAAGAAATTTTGTCCTCAAAATTCTCAACAAGACATTAAAGAAGGTAAACCATATCACAAGTTTCTAATATAACATCATCAAAGTTAAAATAATACTGCCAAAATACAAGGGCATGTTGACACATCAAAACACAAACAAAATCACCACGTCACACACATTCGATCACAACAAAACACAACCATAAATATCAATACTACTACAACACCCGATAACATCTATATATCATGGTTATTATATAAAAATCTCATATATTATAAAAGTTCATGGTTCTTACTTACAAACCGTTATTTATGTTACTAAATAAATAATGAATGTCTACCTAAGACCGTTATTTATTTATTATTATTATTATTAAAAGTCACAATTCTTACATAAAAACCATTATGTATGTTATTAAATAAATAATGATTTTTTATGTGAGAATGTTATGTATTATAATAGAAACTTTTTCATTAATTTTTTGTCCTAGAGGAGGAAGTGCATGCATAATATATATATATATGACAATGATCGAGCACAAAATAATAATTACATCAAAATATGTAAACAAAAGAATTTGAAACTTACGCTAGATGATCATCATCATTTTAGTAGACACTCCTTAGGCCAAATGGTCCAAGATTTTGTCCACCTTTGACGCCAGCTCCTCCAGTTGTAGAGCGAAGTTATTTTGCTTCTCTATGAGCCCAAAATAGTGTCCTGATGATGAAAAAAATGCCTCTACGATCTTGTCCAAGGTCAGAGGTGGAAGGGGATGAGAAGAGGTGTTGTTACTGGTGTCAGAGAGGGCTAAGGAGGCCTTTTTTATCTTGACATGGCGACGTTGCTGAAAAATTGTCTTGCAAAGAAGAAAGAGAAATTTTAAATGGGACTTTTGAATATGAATTTCAAAACTAAAAAACACATTGGTATGTATAATCGGGATTGATGCTAGAAACTTTAGTTAATGTGCACATTGGAAGATTAAATGACATTTAGACCAATCAAGAGTTAAAAAGCGGTTCAGAGAGACATATTTAGATCTTTTGCCTTTACGACCAGTTTGAATATGAAAAATTTTTATAATTAATAATCCTCACATAATATAATTTACTTTATTAAAAAAAAATTAAATTTTCAATTCAAAGACAAAAAAAAAAAAAAAAAAAAAAAAAAAAAAAAAAAAAAAAAAAAAAAAAATAAAAATTAAACATATAAACAAGAGACTTTCAAGATCAAGATTAGAAATAACCTTTTTTTCATTAATAATTTTTTAGCTTCCAAGAGACAACATTAAGAAAATACATCTTTATAGAGTTATTATATTTATATATTATATAGTTTATCGTTCATCATGCATCACTTAACATAAAGGTTTTGTCAAGTCATCCCAAAACTACGTTGTTTTGGGAGTTGGGGAATTGATGAAGGTTCCATAAACCCATATATATATATATATATATATATTCTTCATCCTTGCTCATCATCACCGGATGGAAGGGAGGAAGAAGAGGAAGGAGCAGGGGGTTAGAAGATCGATTATACCTAAAGTCAGTGTCATTGAGTAGAAAATTCATCTTTTTTGTTGAGAGAGAGCATCAGAGTAGCAATTCTTGATAGGCTTCACTCAATGCGTTTGACCCTTGCATGGAGCTTCTTGAGAGGAGGGAGGATGAAATTAAAGAAACAAAAGGACAGCAAACAAGACAAAAAAGTACATTGATTGAAGTAGCTTTATATTTCAAAGAGACGTGTTGGGAATTTTACTTTGGAAGCTGAAACAACAGAAACTCTGAAACATTTAAACCGGTTATACATAAACAACGATCTCTAAAAGGATGTTTAGACTAGATGTATGAGCGTCTAGTCTAGAAGAAGGTTTGAAATTTTGAATTTTCAAAATATTTAATCCTCATTGAGACCGCATTATCTTATAATTGGTCTAGAAAATTTTATTTAGACCGTGTAAAGCGCGATTGGTTTTAAATTGTATCAATACTTATAAAAATGACATTGGTCATAGTTTTAATCTATCTTCACATATAAAAAAAAAAATCTAGATGTGGTCATCTTAAAAACCTTTTTCCTAGTAATGCAGATAGGAAAAAGATGAAGAGAGAAAATAAAGATGAGGAGAGATTAATTAGGGGCAAAAATGGGGAAAAACACATTAAATGCTCAAACAACCCTAAATAGAATTTTTTTAAAAGAATGATAGGCAATTCAAATTTAAACTCTTATAAAAAGTACAAAAGATAGTATTAGAACCCGTCAAAGGAACTCATAGGCAGAGCAACATGGTACACATAGAATTTCGACCAGAAAGATCTACAATGTTATAGACGGTCCAGATTTTCCCAGAAGCTTTTTTTCTCAGTGTCACTCAAGGTCTTAATCATGTTGGTCCAATTGACCTATGACTCAAAAAAGACACATTATGCAGCTGTTACATCTCCCACCGTCCACTAGACCATCCAGCTCTTTAACAATCTGGACCATCCATTGAATTCCCCATTTTGCCAAATCCCAGTAGTTCCTTTCGATTCTAACCCAACAACCAAATGGAATTGGGGCTGATCACTCTCCAACGCCGAACACTCGTAGAGGGAGAGAATCGCCGTCCACTTTGTAGGTACTACTACAACCTAAGATCATGCTCATTGCTGACTTATTTACGGTTGTCTTACATTGATTAAAACAGAATGACGCTGCCAAAAGAAGTTTCATATGCATACTGGTTGCTGTCATATACGAAGTTGCTATCATATATCCCATGTGCACACAAACTTAATTGCTGTGACTTTGCAAATGAAAAGTTCTGACTGCTGCGAGATCTTGTTTATCTGGAGTCCTTTGTTGTTACGACATTCTTTGCTAATGTAGGAGTCATCATTCATCAACATACTGATAAAAAAAAGTCTGTCTATTTCAAATCTGCTTAATCTTTTTTTTTTTCCCCGATACAAGATGAATGAAAGTTAGAAGGCAAGAAAACAAAACTGAAGAAACAAAGCAGCAAAACATAAACAGCAACAACTGACCAGTCAGAGTCTGGCATCAGGATTTCAAGATCCGAAAAAGTGTAGAACCCCGGAGCCTCATCTAGGGATCTTTAATGTCAATCTTGTTAGAACCAAATTTGATTTATATTTAAAAGCCCCAAACCCATTCTCAGCTAGGGATCTTCAATGTTAAGCACTTCTCCTTGGTCTTGAAGAGGGGTTAAATGGTAGTTCATGTCATTACACTTCAGCATCATTATCGATGCTTGAAGCGAAAAGATGGTACACCAGAAAAATCAAACCCAAAATTGAACGTGGATGCCTCTTTTATTGATATAAGAGGGAAATATTTGAGAACAAATATCATATCTTTGTAGGTGGCCGTTGAGGAAGAAGCAGTGTTGGAGGAGGAGGAAGCGATGCTGGTCAGTGGTCATTGGGCTTCGCGGTAGGGAGAAGGTGAGATAATAACTTGATGATGTGGTGCAATGAAAGCTCTTGGATTATTTAAAGGGACATGATTTAGAGACATTAAAGAATTTTGAAAAGAACAAAAAAGTTAGGAAATTTGTTTGGGAAAATCACCGAAGTAACCAAAAAATGGGATAAGATGTTGTTACTACCATTTTTTGTTACTATCACTTTTCCACCATTAGATCAGAATCTTCCAAGTAGTAATAGTAATAAAGGTAGATGAGATTTGATTTAACGATTGAAAAAAGTGGTAGAATATTGGTAGTAATAAAAAATGGTAGTAACAATATCATATCCCCCAAAAAATTGTAAAAAAAAAAAAAATTGCCCTCAAAAAAGTCACATATCAAAAAAGGCTTTAAGTCCTTTTCTGATATTATTTTATAAACGTTAACAATTATATTAATACAACATTAATCAGTATATGTTAACAATAATATCCTAATAACTAAATTAATACACGTTAACAACTATATAAGTATAACGTTTCCTGAAATAATACGAAAAACTCTAAATATTTTACATTTTTTGGGACCTTTTTTGAAAATATTTTCCTAATTTGTTTCCCTCGTTTGAAGTGTGTGACAAGGCACCAAATTTTGAGAGTTTGTTGCTGCTGTACTCTATTTTCTTTGGTCAACTGTTGCTGCGGTACTCTATGTTTTTTTCTTTGGTCAACTGTTGCTGCGCTACTCTATTTTTTTGGGTCAACTGTTGCTGCGGTACAAGGATCAATGAATTTAATAAATAATCCGTCACATGGTTCATTTAAATAATCCCTCAGTGTCTTCCTCAGCGTATGTCAAGCAAATTTTTATTCATGTTGCTTCTGTCACGACTCACGAGAGTGTTTAATATTCTTTTTAGTCCTAATTATAAGAGCTATTTATCAGAATTTAGAGAGATTAAGGAGGGAAGTTAAATTAATTAATTATAATTATTTTTTAAAAATACCCCTAATTAAAATTGAAAATTACATTTTGGGGAGGGGGGAATGAGCTGAACCGGGACACAATTGATACTCTGACTCGAAAAATGAACAGAAGCCGTAAAATAAAAAGTAGACATAAAGCTGCCGAAATATGAAGGGAAGGACAACAACTTTACCTTACTCTGCAAATATCTCTTAGAATTCACGTCCCCATGCCAGCCTCCAATTGTATAAATTCCATGAATTTTTTCAAAGAATTTTTTTTTCTATCAAGATAGTATCTATTTAATTGGACATAACAAATGCAAGTTTATTTTTTTATTGTTGGAAAAAAGATAATGGAATTAATGTTTTATTAGCTTATTTTATGGGAAAAAATTAATCACTTTAGACTGATAGTTACCAAAAAAAATGTTTTTAAAGGAATATTAAAATTATTTTATTTGAAAATAAAAAATAAAGTAGAATCTCTCATTTGATAGAATATAATAGTGTTGTTAAATTAATTATTGTGGAAGAAGTATTAGTAGGGGTGATATGGGAAAAATATGACAAAAATTGATCAAAATTATTTTATAAGAAAAAAGTATAATTGAGGTGTATATAACATTAATGAGTTACAAACATTATTTACTTTATAAAATATATAGGTGTATCATAAAATTATTATTGTCTTTAATTATTATTGAGAAAGTATAAATAGGGGTATTATAGGAAAATATTGACAAAAGTTAAAACTTACTCTTATAATTAGGACCAAAACCAACTCCAAAAAATGCTCTTATAATTAGAACCGAAGAGAGTATTTTGAAAGTTTGAAAGTTGCTTCCGTCACATACTCGCATATGCATACATTTTTATTCATGTTGTACTGTTTGATATTCTTGTAATAATTCATAAAATGAGAATTTTTATTGCTATATTTTTATTAAGCTGTTGGTAATTTTAAAAAGAAAAGTTCACACCGCATTAAACTTGTTTTCTATTCATAAAAATAATTTGGAGGAAAAAAAAAGTGAGAGAACCTGATGAAAATAGCATAACACAATGTACAACAATGTACCTTCTAAAAGGTTATGGCTCCAGCATGATCAACAAATACTACTAACTAACAAGCAATATGATTTTAAAAGGAACATAAATCAGTAACAAAAACCACATCCAAAAGCTGATATCTCCTCTAAATGTTGATATCTTTAAAACATAAACATTTAAAACAACAAAACAGTTGTTGCTCTGCTACACTCCAAATGTTGCTTGTTGCTCTCTAAGTAATTTTTTCTCTGGCATGTTAACCTGGGCCATATTGAAATGACCATGATCGCCTCCGCAAATGATCGATATACTAATAATCCCATTGTATTCTGGGGTTGTACTCACAGGGAGGCTGTAATTTACTAATTCAAACAATTAAGTAAATAAGACTTAATGAAAAAAAATAGGAAGTATTTTTATTTTTAAAAATAAGGAGAGTAATTCAACTATGTCCCTATAATAAGAAGAAATAAAAATAAAAGTAATAAGAAGAAAACAATCACTTAAAACTTTGGAGTTCATGAGTTCACTTGAAAATAAGAATAAGAATATGAAGGTACCTATATATGTGCAAACCAAAGAAAAGCATATGCTTCAAAAGTTCAAGTAATAAAAAAAAGAACCTAGGAGTTATTTTCAAACGTTTTATTAATTGGGGGCACCAGAACCCTTAAATGGCACTACACTATTAGGAAGCTGGAAGAATAAAATATCATACTGTTCCCATTGGATGACATCAGTCATTTGCTACAAACTAATACTACCAACAGTATCAATAGAGATGAGGGTGCTATGTTACGAAAATATTGATCAGAGTAAATGAAAATTGATCAGTCAAAACCCATTCACTATTCAAATACCAATAAAACGATTCCTTACACCATAAGCAATTAATAGAGAGGTAACAATTCACTGTATTTTCTCTTCAAAGATCTTGAAAAGTCTATCAATTCTATCAGTTCCTAAAAGAAAGTTTTGGTTGATCGTGAAGTTTGACCAGAGAGAACAAAAATAAGGGCAGAAAGCAAAGGAATAATATATAATATAGAATCACACTCACCCATTTATTATCAGCATATATATATATATATATATAAACTATATCGAAAAAAATATTACATTATTATTTTTCAACATAATAGTGCAGTAAAAATTGTCATCGAGACAATTCTTGCTTGAGCTGATCAAGAAACTACTGACATTTCTAACACATATAAGCAAGAGACTAGACTCTAGCTAAAATGCTACAAACAGACTATCAGTAAAATATATTGTCTATATTTGAAAATAATGAAGCCTGAGAGGAATGCTTTGAGAGTTGGTCTGGCAGTTGTTCTGCGACCAAAAGGTAAAAGAGCCCCATAACTCCGGTATGTGTCCGGCTGCTGCGGCTGTAGTTGGATTCCAGAGTTACAGTTTCACCATCAATTATTTTGACAGAACCAGGTCGAGGATAACAAGTGGACATTCCTACAATGTAGCCTTCTTCATTCCCTGCCTCACTCCCACTTCCATAACTTGGCATTGAAGAACATATAACCTTTCCATCCTGTAACCATCTCACTAACTTCAGAAAACAAGTTGTACTGCTACAATACCACAGTGGTGTGGATTTGAGAAAGATTACTGATTTAAAGCTACAACCCCTATATCACCCTCCAAATCACAAATATTGAAGGAAGGCTTTCAACAAGGAAATGGCCCATTTCTTTCACATAGTGAATTAATTGCTTGGTCACCATCATTACTTGTAACTCTTTTCCATGTAAAATTTTTGTATATACACCTCCGGTCTTTAATGTAAGACCCAATTAGGGAGTTGATTTTGATCCTAAATGTAGAACCTATTTCTCATATTTTTCAATCTTCTCCTAATTTATCCTAATTAATTGCTACTGGTGCTCCCTTAGCAATGATCAAATAAGAGAAAGATGAAAGGAGTTGAGAAAGATGATTAGTCTGATTTAGAAAAAACATTGGCCAACTTAACTAAATTCTTTAATTTAATCAAATTAGATAAACAAGTCTTATATTAAGGACCAGAGGGAGTACAAGTTAAAACAGTAATTAAAGATTGAAAAATAGAAATCAAGTATCACCTGTCCATACAGTGTTGAACCAATTCCACCCGCATGTTGATGACCCACACCATAGATGACATAACCACCTCTTGGCATTGGGAGGCTTGTTCTCTTGACATCAATGCATCCATTGCTATCTTTATTATTATTGCTGCAAGACTCGACGTCATATTCAACCTGTAACAAAGAAATACTTATTGCTCACATACACTCAACAATACAAGAGAGACTATTTTAAAGTTAAACTAGGATTCAGACCCATGAACTTGTCAACTGAATAATTACTTACCTTGCAGTTATGCTTTGCACTCAAGGCTTTTGAATTCGAACCATTTGGTACTTGCAAAGTATCAGTCACGTCAATTATATAAATCTTAACAGGCACTACCGAATCACTCCAGTCAACCCACTTAACTGTATATCTCAAGTAAAGGCTTCTCCTTGGTCCCTCAAAGCCCTCCTTCACCCTGCATTGAGTTTTATGATAGCAGCACAGCAAACCACCTAAATAATCGGGTGTCAAAGGCCGGCCATACTCGTCCACTGTGATATTATAAAGATCACACTTGCACTCAGTGCACCCCAACCTATCTTCTACGCCTCTAGTATCAATGGCATGGACATTAAGCAACCATTTCTCCTCAAACCCATCTGGAATTTCGGCAGGATTACCTACTTCCATCCCGAAAGGATCTGGAATATCGGTTGCTGTTCCTCGTGTTTCAGATCCAATACCAAAATATTGTGAAACAGATTTATCCTGGCATATGCCACTGTTCCTCACTAGAATGTGATCTGGGCCTGCCTCACTAAGGACCCGATGGCCATCATTACTGCTGAGTGTCATTACTTCTGTCCCTTTACGTTGATAGTATCTTACTACAGCCCAATGATGGAGATAAGTTTCATGAAGAGGTACAGAATTGCCTTCTTCATCAACTACTTCACCAGTGAAACTCTTGAGGGCAATATGGCCTCTTGGAAAGTCCATATCATAGTAGTATCTATTTTCAACTGATCCTGGTCCTAGTTCAAACTTGGGGGAAAGAAAAACAGCTTCTTTGATGTTACTTTCCTCCTTCCATAAAGCATGAGACAGTGGTGTGACCAATAGTAGCAGTGCTATTGCTGATAGAAATACATAAGCTCGAGAAAGAGATACAAGTCGCATGTTGATTCTGTGAACATCATCATATTAGAAATCATTAAACAACAGAAAATCAATAACTTAGCGGCTAGTTGTTTTGTTTTTCTCGTTTGGCCAATAGAAAAACACCCTATGCAACACATAACAGAAAACCAGCAATACAAAAGAAATAGCAAGAAAACAAACAACACTCAAATAAGCCTGACAACGAGTAGTATCAAACGCACCAAAAAGACGAAAATACATAATCGTAACGATAGTTAAGACATTCAGATAATTTACCACCATCATGGAAAATTGTAGTCGCAAGGAAAGCATTCCCCACATAGCATATGAAACAACGATTGTTTAAAACCTTATTGCTCCTAAATCTTGTTCATATTTCAGGAAAAACTTGCAAGAAAATCATAGTTATTCCCCAACAAAAGCAAAAAAAAAAATTTCCAACTCGAAAGTCACTTTCCATCTCTTGTTTAATACCAAAATCACACGATTTGCATTTTGCAGTAGAAAAACCAAGAACAAGGCGATGCACATTCATTCCCCAACAAAAGCAAGTAAACAGAAAATTTCCAACTCGAAATTGCAATTTCCAATTCGATGAACCCATACCAAGAAACTAGAGCGAGAGACACGGAAAATTTTAAAGAATCTCATGAACAGCAAGCACAAATTAAAGAAAGTGATCAAAGAAGAAATATAGCATACCGCAGTAGAGGAAGGAGACTAGAAGTATGAGTGATCCTGCTGTCTAAGAATATGAAATTGCATTCACGCTTCTTCAAAAAATCCACTAAGAATGCGTGTTTGATTGGAAATGGAGCTTTTCGGTGCCGTAAGGCATGACGCATATGATGAATCCGGAATCTAGAGGCTTGTGGATATCGTTGGGCCGCAGTGAGGAGGATGAGATCAATGCAGTAGAGACAAATGTTCCTTATCAATAGAGTTGATATAGGTGATATTTGCGAATGAGAGTTGGTATAGATGGTAAGGGATTAGAAAGAGCCAAATGGTGGCCGTGGGTTTGATCTCTCTCGCCGTCCGATTCCTTTGGTAGGCGATCTCATAAGTCCCGCAGGCACATAGAGCCGGCCGTCTTCTGTCTTCAGTGGGGACCGATGTCGAACCCTCCAAAACTTTTGTTTATCAAAAAAAAAAAAAAAAAAAAAAGGTGATATGTAACTTGTGTAAGGTCTCGGATTTGAGCCTTATATATGTAGAAAAATTTTGTTGGGAAACTTTCCCACTATAACTAGATGATACAGATCGGATCCAGATTAGTTAAAGGCTCAGAGCCAAGCTCTGATACTGGATGAAAAAAAAAAAAAAAAAAAAAACTCCTTTGAATGAGTAGATTACTTATGTGTACGGAAATTTTCAGGTGTGAACACACATCAAAAAAAAAAAAAAAAACAATTTTTCCTTTGAATGAGTAGATTACTTATGTGTACGGAAATTTTCAGGTGTGAACACACATCAAGTTTTACGAGCAATAAAATTTTTAAAGACGTATTTTAACCAATTTTTCCATTTGAGATTGGATATTTTTTTTGTTTGAAGAATCATCCATAGGCCTCTCATAAAAAATATTAAATATTATTTTCTATTTTTCATTTTTTTTTTCCTTATCATTCTCTCGAGAGTATTGGCTATCTTTTAAACTCTCAAGCGATGCAGTGCGTCGTCTAAATTATACTAAGAATAGGGATTATTTTGACCATTAGTTTATGGGGGAAAATTATGGCAAAAATACTAAAGAAGAATTATATAAAAGTACCCATTCAAAAATTAAATATTAATCAAGTCCAAAAATTATAAATAAAGTAGTCAGTTAAAATGATATTTTGATATTTTATGAGGGTTTTATTTGTAATTGTTGTTACTTAATTAGTATTAATTTTCTTTCGAGTATTTATTTATGATATTCTAAGACTTTTTCTCTATTTTATAAGACCACTAACTCTTAAAATGATGAATGCTAAAAAAATTGGGTAATATTGTACCATTTTTAATACTTTAGAGATGGCATTGCATTATTTACACAATGTTCATGCGAAAATAAAAAAAAAAAAACTCTTTATTTTTGGTTAAAAAAAAAGGGAAAAAACTCTTTAACCCAAAAAATTAAATACAAATAAATCTCCTGAATTTTATTTAATACTAAAAAAATCATAAAAGGATTAATACTTACAAGTTTAACTTAGAAATTACACAGCATAACTTATAAATATTATGGAAAATATAAATTAAACCCAGTTGATTTTATAATGACTTCATTTTTAAAAAATTTGATCCTCTTAAATTTTTTATAATCAGCTTACACCTACCTTCAATTTTCCTTTTCTAATTGCAGAAGGGCATCCTAGTCTCTTAACCATTGTTGTCAAAAACTAGTTACGTTTTTACTAGATTGATACGTGTTAAAATATAAGTGAAAAACGGTCCTTAATAAAATCGGGTAAAACAGCCGAATAAAAACGTAAACAATTTTTAGCGCTTTTACTTTAGACAAAAAAATTTAAAATATAAGAAAGAAAAAACCTATTTTCATTTCCTCCAAATCAAATGCACAGTATCTTGATTGTTTTTGTGATGGTCAATTCAAGATTGAGCAAGAAAAATAAAACTAAAAACTCCCATGCATATAATTTTGATGATTTTCCATCGATGATGATTGGAAAAAAAAAAATAAGAAGATTGAGAAGATGTAAATAACTTAGATGTTGATGCTCATAATTAGGAAAATTTGATTGAAGTTGAAGTGAGCAAAACTTAATTAACAACCGGAAAAGTCATTTTAACAACATAAAAAGTCATTTTAACAACGAGACTTTTTTTATATTGAAATTCTATAATTAATATAAAACAAAGTCCTTAGAGACTTTTATAGAGGATTTAGGTTTTTTTTTTTTTTTTTTTTTTTATATAGTTTTTGTCTTCCTTAGGGCCTCTATGATATTTTCTCCAAATAAAATCCCTTACATAAGAGGTGGTGAGCAAAGAAACCAATCTAAAGGCCACTTTCCACGAGGCGGGCCTTGATGAAGAATTATGGGTAGGATTGTTCTTCCTTTGTCCGTTTTTCGGCGTCATAATACTCTTTGATTGAGTAGCGGATTTCTTTGACCCAAAAAAAAAAAGTAACGGATATCAGATTTTTTATTTTTTTTAAAAAAAAAAATAAAAAATCTAAAGGGCACACCTTCCTAAGGGCCTGTTTGATATAAGGTGAGGGGAAGAAAAGTGTGTGTGTGTGTGTGTGTTTTTTTTTTTTTTTTTTTTGGGGGGGGGGGGGGGGGGGGGGAATTAGTTAGATTTTAAAAATTAGAGAAATGGGATTTAAAGTTTTTAATTAATTATTCTTGCTCGTTTATTTTTTTTTTTTTTTTTTATTAAAATTTTATAACCCCACTCTTTCAACTTTTTTAAATCCAACTCACAAAATTTCCCTTCCCCCTCCTTCCATCCAAATCGCTGATACCAAACAACCCTTAATAATAGCTTTGGCCAGCGAGTTAGCAACTAATCAGCCTCCCTATCAATCCAAACCACAAAATAGTTTCTGATAGGTTTCCTTTCAATGAGGATATTTTACATTAAGCTATCTCATGTCCAATTCAAAGTTATAACACTCTTCTCCATGTAAGACACAAGTTCTCTGATCTATTACTCCTCGTGTCATCAATATAAGATATATTTTAAGAGTTGATCTTAATTCTCAATATAAGATAAAGTTTTTATATTTATCAATATTTTCCTAATTTACCTTTGTTGATGTTTCCTCAACAATAATCAAGATAGAGAATGAATGTGAGAATTGAAGAAGATGACCTAGACATTTTAAAATATATATATAATATTAACTAACTCAACTAACTCTTTTAATCTAATTAAATTAGATAAATATTTCTTATATTAAAAAATTTTGAGGGAGTATACTCTCTCCGGTCCTAATTATAAGAGCTAGTTGATTTTTTTAGAGGGATTAAGGAAACTCATTAAATTACTTTAGAGTATCTTTATTTTTATTTTTTCTTTAAACTAATTAGTTTGACTAATAAACTAATATATAATCTAATGACACACAACATATAAAATGATTAAGTGACTTATTTAACTTCCTTAATTTCTCTAAAGAAAGTCAACAAAATCTTATAGTAATTAGGATATATTGTATTTGAAGGTCACATTTTCCAGCTCATAGTTGACAATATACTCCACTTCTTCCATTACTATAAAATATTGCATTACTTATTAAAGATAACAGTGCCGTAAGCCATGACGCATTTATGAAGATGGGACGGCAATGGGCTTGCAGGATTGTTGATAGCAAAAATCTATCTCGGGCCCAAATAACTAATAAATTAGGTCTAGAAAAATGTTACATGTTAAAAAAAGCTTTTTTTCAGTATTAGTTGTTAACTTGTGACTGTGATAATCGATATAGTTGTTAAGATCTTGATTTAGTTATTAAGATATTTTGTTAACGTTTATTGATTTAGTTGTTAATGTTTCTACCGATATAGTTGTTAACGTTTATGAAATAATATCGAAAATGTTTGATATTTTTTTTGACTTGTGACCCTTTTTTGAACATTTTTTAACAATTTTTTGTTAATTTAGACCCTAAAGGGATTTTCCTTCTTGATATCGATTGGTGGGAGATAGGAGGACAAAATCAAGCCACTACGTTACGGATCCATTGTAGGAAAAAATATAAATAAATATTATAAATCTGTCTTTATTTCATTTAATTTTTAATCAATTAGGTTATTCAAATGGAAATAGATGAAAAATCTCTCATTACAAAATTTATTACTTGAACAAATTAAATTTGATACAATACTGAATACTCCATCCGTTCTATTTATAGAATCTCGATAACCAAATTATACGATTTAAGAAAGTTATTACAATTAGTTAAAGATAGTAATATGTCTAAAATAATTTTTTTTATCAAGTATGCTCTTATTTATGAGGATCAATTAAAAGAGAGAAATATAATAAACATTAGTAGCATTAGTCTTTTAATTAATGCAATACATATAATTAATAAGAGGAAAAAAAAACTCATTGATAGTTCAATCTTGTCATGCTCTTCTAAAAAGAACCAAGACAATTAAAATTTGGGTTTGTATAAATAAATTGGAGGGAGTATATGTTTATGTATGTCTGGATTAGTTGTAGTAGAAGTAACTTTTTTCAATTTGACTTTTAGAAATTTAATTTAGGGTAAAAGTTAGATAGTGTAATATGATTTATATTTAGATTACAAGTAATAGAATTGACTTTTTTCTCAACCTAAAACTTGTTTGGATGAGAATTTGAAAAGTAAGTTTAAATGAGAAAGGATTAAAATGTCATGAATCTTATTACATAATTTCACACACACAACATATATATATATATATAATGATAAACTTAAGAGATTATTAAAATTGAAATCATAAAAGAATATAATTACTTAATTTACTATTGGAAAAAAAATTTGAAAAATTAAAATACTTACCACCTCCGGTCTTAATTATAGGACGACTTTTGTAGTGCAAATTGTACTACAAAAATGGTTCTATAATTAGATCTGAAAGAGAGTAAAATTTATAGAAAATTGGAGAAAAGTTCTTCATTGAAAATTTAAATGACAAGAACCTAAATCAGAGTATTTTGTGTGTGCATAACTTCTTTGTAGTATGCATACAAAAGATTTACCAAGTATTTCTCGTCAATTAAATAACTCATAATTTTTTCCGCCAAAAAAAGGAAAAAAAAAAGCAAGAAAATACTACTTGAATTTCAAAATATCAAATCAGTGATTTACTATTAAAATAAGTTGTCAATTTTAATAGATAATAAAACTAATTAAAAATTTTAAAGTTTAAGTATTATTTTCTTGTCTTTTTTTTTTTTAAAAAAAATATCATATCATATCATATAATATGAAGGAAAAAAATTATCATTTTTTTATCATTCCTATGTCATACATTTCTCTCTTTTTTTTTTTTTTTAAAAAAAAAAAAAATGTCCGTCTCTCCTCTTTCCCTTATTTTAAAGGGAAAATTACTCACAAGTCCCAAGGAAGAGATATATTTACGTTAAGTCCCACCAATTCATGAAATTACCCGAAGTCCCAAGGGACCTCTCGTGTAAATATTTCATATGTGTAAAAGACCTTATTGCCCTTCTACTTCTTCCTTCTCCCTCTCTCTCACATACGCAAGGTGCAACACCCAGCTGAGAGGAAGCACTTCGACGGAGATGGGACCGAAGTTGAAGAAGACGAAGCTTCAACTTGAGCCGGACCGTGTTGCAGATTGACCACCGTTATAAGCAAGTAAGCAATTCGACGGAGCAAAGACGATGGAGATTCCCGAGATACGGATGTTGAAGTTGAAGAAGACGGAAGCTTGAAGAAGAGCCGAGATCCTCAAAAACCACGATGGAGATTCCCGGATACGGCGGACATTCGGGAAAGATGCAAGTGGAAGTCCGGATTCGGTAGGAGATTCCCAAATCAACATATCTTGCCACCACCGGATCCGCGAAAACCTGTCTCCAAAACATGCTTCACCGAGCAGATCGTGGCTTCACGGGAGCAGATCGACTTTCACCATCTCACATACATAAGGTTTTCGAAGTTGTAGCACTTGGACTCGATCGAAATGTGCGAACCTCCCTCCTTCAAGAGAGGGAGGTTTTGAAGTTGTGGTTTTCGAGGCGAATAACAACACAAAATGCATAAATTAACAACACAAAATGCATAAATTAACCACAACTTCGAAAACATTGAATTTGTGATTTCTAAGTTTCGAGGCGATTAACAACACAAAATGCATAAATTAACAACACAAAATGTACAAATTAACCACAACTTCGAAAACCTTGAATTTGTGATTTCGAGTTCCGGAGGCGAATAACAACACAAAATGCATAAATTAACAACACAAATGCATAAATTAACCACAACTTCGAAAACATTGAATTTGTGATTTCTAAGTTCCAGAGGCGATTAACAACACAAAATGTATAAATTAACAACACAAAATGCACAAATTAACCACAACTTCGAAAACCTTCAATTTCTCATGTCGACTTCCAGGCGGTTAACAACACAAAATGCATAAATTAACAACATAAAATGCAGAAATTAACAACAACTTTCGAAAACCTTCAATTTCTCATGTCGACTTCCGAGAGGCGGTTAACAACACAAAATGCATAAATTAACAACATAAAATGCAGAAATTAACAACAACTTCCGAAAACCTTCAATTTCTCATGTCGACTTCGAGAGGCGGTTAACAACACAAAATGCATAAATTAACAACACAAAATGCA
The DNA here is from genome assembly GCA_019022655.1 of Acacia acuminata. NCBI lineage: Eukaryota > Viridiplantae > Streptophyta > Magnoliopsida > Fabales > Fabaceae > Acacia > Acacia acuminata. Next base: position 3,260,172 of record JAFJYI010000040.1, read on the forward strand.
CAAATTAACCACAACTTCGAAAACATTGAATTTGTGATTTCTAAGTTCAGGCGATTAACAACACAAAATGCATAAATTAACAACAACATTGGAAAAGTTTTGACTATATAAGGGTTGTTGAATAAGTGAATATCATTTCAAAATATTAAGTTGTATGAGTAAGTCCGTATTTGCACCTACTCATTGAACTTAATATCATATATAGTTTCACGTCAATGTGTAATTTGGAATTACAAGTTCTTGTCCACCCACCAAAATACAAAAAGGTGTTACAAGAAGTTACTAATACAAGGTGTGTATAGACAAAATGACTAAACAATTAACAATCAAAAGCATGTACATCATGTTTTCGGTTGGGATTTGGATTTTTGCATGTCCTCACCGTGTGTCCATCCTCATGGCATCTCCCACAATGAGCCCTCATTCAACACTTATACAAAAACAAAGTAGCTTTGTTATAGCAACTAAACCTACACTTCTTCTTCCTCTTGCATTTCAAAGATTCAATGGTGGTTGTACATTGTCATTATTCCCTTTCTCTTCAATGTAAACATGCCCAGCATTCTTCATTAAACTTTATTAAATGATCCACTCCTTCATTGTCTACAAGATCTACGTATGTTGATGGATCAAAGCTAACTTTGAATTTCGTCGAATGTCATTGCTTTCCTTTTCAATCATAGATGATATGATTCTTCACAATTCGTCATAGGTTGTGCCTTCCTTTATAAATTTTGTTCTTACCAAACCTCCAACATATTGAATTTTATCTCCCCCACCATTTATAAACTTCCCCCAAAATGAAGGAAACAGAATAGATTTTTCCCGAAGTACTTGCCATATTTCGGACAATTTGTAGCAACAACCTTGTATTAACAACTGAAAATGCATGTATTTACAACACAAAATGCACGTATTACCAACAACTTTTTCAATCTTATCGAACTTGTAACTCAACTTTCCATCATCACATCAACCGAGAAACCAACATAAAATAGAGTACTCCCTCGTTATCCCTCTGTTACAACCCCAAAAAAGCAGTACAATTTCATTAGCCCTACAATTTCAATGTTTTCGAAGTTGTGGTTAATTTATGCATTTTGTGTTGTTAATTTATGCATTTGGTGTTGTTAATCGCCTCGGAACTTAGAAATCACAAATTCAATGTTTTCGAAGTTGTGGTTAATTTATGCATTTTGTGTTGTTAATTTATGCATTTGGTGTTATTAATCGACTCTAGAAGTCGACATGAGAAATTGAAGGTTTTCGAAGTTGTGGTTAATTTGTGCATTTTGTGTTGTTAATTTATGCATTTTGTGTTGTTAACCGCCTCGGAAGTCGACATGAGAAATTGAAGGTTTTCGGAAGTTGTTGTTAATTTCTGCATTTTATGTTGTTAATTTATGCATTTTGTGTTGTTAACCGCCTCTGGAAGTCAGACATGAGAAATTGAAGGTTTTCAGAAGTTGTTGTTAATTTCTGCATTTTATGTTGTTAATTTATGCATTTTGTGTTGTTAACCGCCTACTCGAAGTCGACATGAGAAATTGAAGGTTTTCGAAGTTGTGGTTAATTTGTGCATTTTGTGTTGTTAATTTATACATTTTGTGTTGTTAATCGCCTCGGAACTTAGAAATCACAAATTCAATGTTTTGAAGTTGTGGTTAATTTATGCATTTGTGTTGTTAATTTATGCATTTTGTGTTGTTATTCGCCTGCGGAACTCGAAATCACAAATTCAAGATTTTCGAAGTTGTGGTTAATTTGTGCATTTTGTGTTGTTAATTTATGCATTTTGTGTTGTTAATCGCCTCTCGGAACTTAGAAATCACAAATTCAATGTTTTCGAAGTTGTGGTTAATTTATGCATTTTGTGTTGTTAATTTATACATTTTGTGTTGTTATTCGCCTCGAAAACCACAACACGAAAACCTCCCTCTCTTGAAGGAGGGAGGTTACGCACATTTCGAGATCGAGTCCAAGTGCTACAACTTCGAAAACCTTATGTATGTGAGATGGTGAAAGTCGATCCGCTCCGGTGAGGCCACGATCCGCTCGGTGAAGCATGTTTTGGAGACGGTTTTCGCAGATCCGGTGGTGGCAAGATATGTTGATTTGGGAATCTCCTACCGAACACGGACTTCCACTTGCATCTTTCCCGAACAGTCGCCGTATCCGGGAATCTCCATCGTGGTTTTTGAGGATCCGGCTCTTCTTCAAGCTTCCGTCTTCTTCAACTTCAACATCCGTATCCGGGAATCTCCATCGTCTTTGCCGCTCCGTCGAATTGCTTACGCTTATAACGGTGGTCAATCTGCAACACGATCCGGCTCAAGTTGAAGCTTCCGTCTTCTTCAACTTCGGCCCCATCTCCGTCGAAGTGCTTCCCTCTGGCGGTGTTGCACCTTGCGTATGTGAGAGAGAGGAGAAGGAAGAAGTAGAAGGGCAATAAGGTCTTTTACACATATGAAATATTTACACGAGAGGTCCCTTGGGACTTCAGGGTAATTTCATGAATTGGTGGGACTTAACTGTAAATATATCTCTTCCTTGGGACCTGTGAGTAATTTTCCCTATTTTAAATGCGTGATGCAATCATAGAAGCCAAATCACTTTTGCTTTCCCTATCGTAGCTTTTGAGATGGCTTTGCTTAAATTGTAAAACCATCCCAAAGATGTCAGAAATCATCTAATCTTACTTTTATGTGGGCCTCATACGTTTAGATCCTCGAAGCTTACTGGAATCGATCTGCGATTAATGTGGGTATTTCCGTCTCCCAAGTAGGATCTACGGCTCAAATTAAAGCCATGAAACAAGTAGCTGGTAAATTAAAATTATTAATCAGTTTATCCGGTTTTAAAAGTATTAAAAATATTGATCTATATCCGGTTTTAAAAGTGTTAAAAGTATTGATCTAAATTTAGATTTTTAAATAGATTTAATTGAGATTTTTCCAAAATACTAAATTTTTTAGTATTTTAGTATAAGTTAAGAGGAGAAATGTTCTCTAATTAAAGGCAATTTTCATATGTCGAGTCAGTGCTTATAAACAAAGAAAAGAAAGGAAAAACACCAAAAGCTAGGATACGAATTTAGTTAACTCCAACAACTCTCCTTCAAACAAGACTTTTATTAACATCCCTTACATAAGAGGTGGTGGGCAAAGAAGCCAATCTAAAGGCCACTTTCCACGAGGCGGTCCCTGGTAGAATGATGGGTAGGGTTGTTATTTCTTCGTTGTTCCTTATTTGGCGTTTGTAATAATACTCTTTGATTGAGTAATGAATTTCAGATTTTCATTTGGAAAAAATAAAATAAAAAATCTAAAGGGCACACCTCTTTAAGGGTCTATTAGGTACGAGGGAAGGGGAGGGAAAGTATGTGGAGGGAAAATCTTTTTAAGTTAGATTTTAGGGACAATCTTATTGAAAGCCTTTTAAAATATCAAAATCCTAATTACGCTTTTAAATTTAACATATTATAAATCAAGTCATAAAACCCAATTCATAATTTTAGGGTTGAGTGAGTTTACCCATATGTCCTCTACTTATCTACGTGTTTTTTTATCTTTCCCTTATTCTCCATCCAGCTCTTCTCTTCTTCAAGTTCTATTGGGATCTCTAATTCACTAAGGATTATCGATTTTGGAACAACAACAACACTGTCATTCACAACTTGAGTTACGATCACGGCAGTCTCAATCACAATGTGGAAGCAAACCCCAAAATAAGAAGTCGGAAAAATTCATCTCAAGGCCCATTTTAGCCAAAAAAAAGTCAAAAAAGGTCCAAAAAAAGTCACATGTCAAAAAAAGCTCTAGGGCATTTTCTGGTATTATTTCATAAAACGTTAGTTATTGACGTCTACTGATATAGTTGTCAACAGGTACTGATTTAGTTGTTAATGGGACTGATTTACTTATTAGAATACTGTTGTTAATGCTACTAATTTAGTTGTTAACGGATACTGATTTAGTTGTTAATGAGACTGATTTAGTTGTTAACGTTTTATGAAATAATATCAGAAAAGGCCCTGGGACCTTTTTTGACATGTGACTTTTTCTTAAGCTTTTTTAACGCCCCTCAAAAGAAATTAATTTTTTTTTTTTTAGCTAAAATAGGCCCTGAGATGGATTTTCCCTAAGAAGTCTAACAATTCTTAGGATGTGGCTTCAGTAGATACAATATTTTCAAAATTTATCACTGGCTTCAATAAGTCGCAAGAGGCAGAGACTTTCAAGGAATAACATTCAAGAGACTAATTTCTAAGGAGTGGTTTGTCTAGGTAATGGATCGATCTTGAAGTCAAACTTGAAAACGACTACAGCTTTATGGCCAGGTTATGGGGTTGTGTACTTGTGTCATTGGTCTCCGTGGGGTTAGGGATGGAGGCTTCAGAATGTGAAACTCTTCTTGATTCATTAGAGGTGATTGAACTCAGTAACCCTGTGAATTTTGACCTGCATGAAAATGCTAATCTTATCCTGGAATTGCAAAATATGGTTCAACGGAAATGGGAATACAAATATTACTCCAGATTCCCATGCAAAGAAGGCTCCTTAATTCACTGGCACTAAGGCTTCACATTTTGTCTAGTGAAGAATCTACTTTTTGTCAGCTGATAGTGGAATCACTTAGCTTGCTTATATTTCTTCTCTCTTAGTTCTTAGGTTTAATTCTTATCAAAAAAAGATCCCAGTGTTTGCGAGTTTTCTTTTTTAATAACTATGTGGCACAAAGGTAAATTGACTAAATTTTTAAATCCCAATTTGGGTCATATGACCTGATTCATAATTTGTTAAATTTAGAGGGATAATTTAGGATTTATATATTTCAAAAAGTTTTAAATGAGATTTTAATTTCCCTAGATTTTAAAAAACTAGAGAAGTAGGGTTTAAAGTTTTTGATTAATTATTCTTACCCTTTTATTTTACTTCTTATCTTTATTGAAGTTTTTTAGGGAAGATTAAAATGAAGGACCTAGAGGAAAAGATATTTATGGAAAATGACCATAAAAATTGTAATTATTTAGAAGGGTCGAATATAAAAATATAATATTAAAAGTACTAAAATATTCATAAAAAATCTTCTGCATTTCTTCCTACATTCTCTTTCACATTTTATTTTTAAAACTCATACAAAATTCTAAGTTTTATTAAATAAAACAATATTTTTCTCAATTTTCATTTTTTACAACTTTAATATATAAAAAATTACGCATTCTTTAATTTGTAAAAAATATAATTGTTTAAATAAAAAATTAATTAAAAATGGAATTATATAATTTTAATAAAAGTCAAGGCTTTTTATAATTGGGATAGGTTATTTTGTCTACTCTTATTTTACCTATCTTTGTCTACCTCCCTCAATCTTGTTAGATTATAATATCATCCAACTACAGAGATTTAAGGGATAAAATAAACCTTTTTACTCTTCCCTCTCCCACCGTCTCCCACCCCCCTCTCTCTCTCCTCGAAATTGCTCTCTCTCTCTCTCTCTCTCTCTTTTTGTTTCTCTCCACTCAATTTGTCCTAAATGTTGCTATCGGCCTTGAGACTCACCTTCACCGTCAAGTTTTTTATTTTTTTATTTTCTTGGCTCACATGTTCTCTATTCTTTGCTCGGTCTCTTTTCTCAGATTTGAGGTTGTGGGAGTGAGGAAGGGGTCAAAGGATTATTTTATCCCTCAAATCTCTAACATTGGATGAGATTATAATCTAATGGTATTGAGAGAGGTAGGTAAAGGTAAAGCAAAATAAGAGTAGAATAATGCATACTTATCCATTTATCCATTTATAATTTATCATATATGTTAAACCAATAAAGTTTGTATTATTTATTTTTGTTTTAGAAGCAATTTATGTTGGGTAAAAAATTCCTGTGATGTTAATAAAATTAAGAAAATCAAATTAACCTATTATATCTTGAAAAATAGTTTAGTTTTTATTTCTATAAAAATAGCTTAATTGATATCAATGTTGATAAAATAAATCGGGCAACTTGATGATATAAATTGGTGATTTTTTTTTTTTTTTAAAAAAAATGAGTTCAACCGTTGTTAGTTAAATAATGTATTGAGAGAAAAAAAGATATGATTATATCATGATGGGTAGTTATAGCTTTAATTTTAGTTATTTTTTTTTAAATTATGAATACAAGAGATAACATAGGAGGTTTGATTAGCGGCATTTTAGTAATTTTAAATTTATATTATGATATTTGGTCCTTCTAAATAATTACAATTTTTATGATTCTTTATATTAAATATTATTTTCTCTACGTCTTTTATTTTAATTTCCCCAATTTTATAACCCTACTCCTTCAATTTTTAAAAATTCAACTTACAAAATTTCCCCTCTCCTCCCCTTTTATCTAAATCCCTCATACCAAACAATCCCTAACAGTAGATTTGGCTAGCTAGTTAGCATAGCAAACAATCAGCCAATGAATCTAAACCATAGAATAGCTCTCGATAATTTTCCTTTCAATGAGGCTATTTTCTATCAAGCCACCATGTCTCCAATTCATATTTATCAACATTTTTCTAATTTATTCCTATTAATGCTTCTTCAACAATAATAAAAAAAATAAAATGAATAAGAAAATTGAAGAAAATGACTAAATAAATCTATCGTATATTAAGAACAACATCAAATTTAAAGGTTACATTTTCCGGCTCATTGTTGACAATATACAGAACTACTTCTTCCATTGCTATAAAATATTGCATTATTTCTTAAAGATAACAGTGCCGAAAATGTGAGGTCCACTCAAATAGTTGGTAAAAAACAATTCAATCATTTTCTTTCACATAGTCAATGACTCATAAACGCTAAAAATAAACGCTAAAACGATCCAAAGTCCACTCAAATAATTGGTAAAAAAACAATTCAATCATTTTCTTTCACATAGTCAATGACTCATAAACGCTGAAACACAACAGAGTAAGATCCAAACTTACAATTCCACTTAATTTGCTGGGTCACAATCATCACTTATGACACTTCAAAAACATTGATAAGAGAAACCAAACATAAGGACCAAAAGCAGAGGACGAATGCATAATATAGAATTATATTTACTCATTTATGCACAACATATAAATATATATAATACATGGAAAAATACAAGTGTTGGCATAAAATATTGTGTGTTTTTTTTTAAAAAAAATACAGTTAAGGTGTAAAAATACCCATAAGTTTTTCTCAAAAATACACCTAACACCATAAAGTTTTTTTTATTGCAAAAGTGCCTATGAACTATGTGCCAGGTAGAATTACACTTACTCATTTACACACAACATATAAATATATATATATATTACATGGAAAAATACATGTGTTGGCATAAAATATTGCGTTATACAGTTAAGGTATTAAAATACCCATAAACTTTTCTCAAAAGTACACTTAACACCATAAATATTTTTGAGTGCAAAAGTGCTTATGAACTAGGTGCTACGTAATTTTGCAACCAAAAAAGAGTTTATGGTACAAGGTGCACTTTTAAAAAAGTTTATGGGTATTTTAATACCTTAACTCTTTTTTATATCTATGTAGTAAGATTTTCACCTAAGACTGAACCCTATCTAAAATGCTAAAAACTGACTATCAGTAAAATATATTGTCTTTATTTGCAAATAATGAAGCACGAGAGGAATGTCTAGAGAGTTGGTTTGGCAACTGTTCTGCGACCAAGAGGTAGAAGAGCCCCATAACTCCGGTATGTGGTCGGCTAATGCGGCTGTAGTTGGATTCCAGAGTTACAGTTTCGCCGCCGATAATTTTGACAGAACCAGGTTGAGGATAACAAGTGGACATTCCTACAATGTAGCCTTCTTCATTCCCAGCCTCATTTCCAGTTCCATAACTTGGCATTGAAGAACATATAACCCTTCCATCCTGAAACAATTTCATTAATTTCAGAAAACAAGTTGTACTTCTATAATACCACAGTGGTGCAGATTTAAGGAAGTTGATTTAAAGCTATAGAAGAGATTAATGAAATGTGAGCTCTAAGGAATTATTTAGACTTTGACCCGTCACCTTGCAAATCAAAAATATTGATTATAAGGAAATGGTGCCCTTACTAATTGGTAAAACACAATTCACCCAATTCTTGCACATAGTGAATTTCTCAAAAACGTTCAAACATACACATAACAGAGAAAGATGAAAATTTACAACCACACTTTTGCTGGGACGCAATGATCACTTGTGACTCTTTTTCATGTTCAATCTTCACATATACTAGTTAAAATAATAATTAAAGACTGAAAAATAGAAATTGAGTATCACCTGTCCATACAGAGTTGAACCCACTCCACCTGAATGTTGATGAGCCACACCATAGATGACATAGCCGCCTCTTGGCATTGAGAGGCTTGTTCTCTTGACATCAATGCAGTTACTACCATCCTTCTGCTTAATGCTGAAGGACTCAACTTGATACTCAATCTGTAACAAATAAATACTTGTTGCTCCAATAAATCCAAATATACAAGAGACTATAATTATGTTTTAAAGTTGAACTAGGATTCACACCAATGAACTTATCAGCTGAATAATTACTTACCTTGCAGTTATGCCTTGTACTCGCAGATTTTGAATCCGAACCATTCATTACTTGCAGAGTATCAGTCACGTCAATTATATAAATCTTAACAGGAACCACAAAATCACTCCAGTCAACCCACTTAACTGTATATCTCAAATAGAGGCTTCTCCTTGCCCCCTCAAAGCCTTCCTTCACCCTGCATTGAGTGTTATGATAGCAGCACAGCAAACCACCTAAATAATCGGGCGTCAAAGGCCGGCCGTACTCGTCCACTGTGATATTATAGAGATCACACTTGCACTCAGTGCACCCCAATCTATCTTCTACGCCTCTAGTATCAATGGCATGGACATTAAGCATCCATTTCTCCTCAAATCCATCAGGAATGTCTGCAGGATTACCTATTTCTATACCAAAAGGTTTTGGAATATCTGTAGCTGTTCCCCGTGTCTCAGATCCAAGGCCAAAATACTGTCCAAGAGTATTACGTTGGCATATGCCACTATTCCTCACCACAAAGTGATCTGGGCTTGACTCACTAAGCACCCTATGGCCGATATTACTTCTGAGTTTGACCCCTTTACGTTGATGGTATCTAACAACAACCCAATGATGGAGATAAGTTTCATGAAGAGGTACAGAATTTCCTTCTTCATCAACTACTTCTCCATTGAAACTCTTGATTGCAATATGGCCTCTTGGAAAGTCTATATCAGAGTAAAATCTATTTTCAACTGATCCTGGTCCTAGTTCAAACTTGGGGGAAAGAAAAACAGCTTCTTTGATGTTACTTTCCTTCTTCCATAAAGCATGAGACAGTGGTGTGACCAATAGTAGCAGTGATATTGCTGATAAAAATACATAAGCTCGAGAAAGAGATAAAAGTCGCATGTTGATTCTGTGAACATCATCATATTAGAAATCATTAAACGACAGAAAATCAATAACTTAGCGGCTAGTTGTTTTGTTTTTCTCGTTTGGTCAATAGAAAAACACCCTATTCAACACATAACAGAAAACCAGCAATACAAAAGAAATAGCAAGAAAACAAACAACACTTAAATAAGCCTAACAATGAGTAGTATCAAACATAGCAAAAAGACGAAAATACATAATCGTAACGATATCTAAGACATTCATATAAATTACCACCATCATAGCAGCAAAACAAACCACCTAAATAATCGGGCCTCAAAGGCCGGCCATATTCATCCACCGTGATGTTATAGAGATCACACTTGCACTCAGTCCCTCACCACAAAGTGATCTGGGCCTGACTCACTAAGCACCCTTTGGCCGTCATTAATTCTGAATTTCACCCCTTTACGTTTATGGTATCTAACAACAATCCAATGATGGAGCTAAGTTTCGTGAAGAGGTACAGAATTGCCTTCTTCATCAACTACTCCTCCATTGAAACTCTTGAGTGCAATATGGCCTCTTGTAAAGTTTATATCATAGTAAAATCTATTTTCAACAGATCCTGGTCCTAGTTCAAACTTGGGGGAAAGAAGAACAGCTTCCTTGTTTTAAAGTTTATCAGTAGGATGTTTAAGAAAACACGAAGTTCCAACTTCCGAATCGATGAACCCATACCTAGAAACTAGGGCGAGAAAATCTTGTACACGGAAAATTCAAAGGAAACTCATGAACCGCAAGCACAAAGAAAGTGATACCAGAACAAACTATAAATAGCATACCGTCGGAGAGGAAGGACGAGAAGTATGACCTGGCTGAGTGTTGAGAATGTGATAATGCAATCGCAAATTCAGAAACGAATTGATTATATACAGCAAGTGAGCGAGAAATTCAAAAGTCGGGACAATAAATTAGTGTGATTTTTCTGGAGAAGGAAGAACACGACACGAAAATCAATACGGCCACGTTGCGGTGTGAAACTGCGATTTGAAGCCGGGCTCCAAGTGGGATCCACGAGAGAGGAAAGTTTTCCCGAAGAAAAACGTGTGTCCCCTGTCCACTGCTTTGGATTTGAGGCGGCAATTGGTGCGGTAAGCCATGACGCATTTATGAAGCAGGGACAGGAATGGGCTTGGACTTGGAGGATTGTTGATATCAATTGGTCGGAGATATGATGACAAAATCAAGCCTAGGATCTATACAGTAACTCTATTGTCGGAAAAAAAAAACAAAAAAAATTATAAATCAGTCTTTACTTCATTTAATTTTTTAATAAATTAGGTTATTCAAGCGGAAATGGATGAAAAATCTCTCATTACAAAATTTATTACTCAAACAAATTAAATTTGGTAAAATACTGAATACTCCATTGGTTCTCATTATAAAAACTTGATAACATAGTTATACGGTTTAAGAAAGCGATTAAAATTAATTAAAGATAATAAGTATGTCTAAAAGAAACTTTTTTATCAAGTACTTGTATGCCTTATTTATGAGAAGTAAGTAAGAGAGAAAAATGAAGTAAATATAAGTATCATCAACCTTTTAATTAATATTGTTAAAAAAAACCTTTTAATTAATATAATACATTTAACTAATGAAAGACAAAAAGGAAAAAAAAAATCATTAATTGCTCAGACAACTCTTGTCGGACTTCTCTAAAAACAATCAAGACAATTTAAATTTTGGGTTCTTATAAATAGGACTAGAGGAGTATATGTTTAAGATCTGTTTGGATTAGTTGTAGTAGAAGTAATTTTTTTTTTTCAACCTTACTCTCAGTGGTGCAACTCTTATTCATATATATATGCAACTTATTTGGAACTACCACTCCCTCTAGTCCATAATAAAAGAAATCTTCTAGAAAAATCTTTTGGTGAGGTTGACACAATAATTAATTTCTATATTTGGTCTTAAATATAAGGTCTTGTTGACATTTTTTGAAAAATTAAGAAAGTTAAATAAGTTATTTAATCATATCTTGTATTGTGTATGATTAAATTATAGGGTGAAGGAGCAAAAATACACATGGGCTTTTCTCCCCACGAGCGCCCAGTACCATGTGCTTTTTTCTGGAGCAATAATATACATGTGGTTACCTTATAGAAGCAAAGTCACACACTTCCTTCAGAAAGTAGATGTTGACTGTTAACTAGGATTTGTTGACTGTTAGTGCTGACGTGGATGATGAATTGGAGTGAGAATAAGCTAAATGGGAAAAAAATGTTGACTAAGATTCAGGTGGAAAGTAAAAAAAAAAAAAAAAAAAAAAAAAAATTCTCAGAGCCATAATCATGGAGGTCTGCTTCATCATCCTCGTCTCTCTTTGTCTCACCTTTCTCATCAAAGCTTTCTTCAACCTTCTCCTTCCTTCTCACTCATCTCCACCTCTCCCTCTTGGCCCTATCCGAGTCACATCATCGGAAGATCAAATTGGGGATATGAAACCTAATTTTCCCGAAGCACATGGACACCATCAAACAGAACATAGCATAATGGAGATGGCCAATCACCTAAACAGAGCCGCTTGGTTTTGAGTCAGACTTGAGGCGACTGAGAAGCATGTCCAGGACCCATTTACGGAGACCCGAAAAGGACTTTACGCGGGTCGGGGTGAAGCATCTTGGAGGCAAGGTTACGATGGAGGATCCGCCATGTGGGATTGTACAAACCAAAGCTGATGATATGCTGGTTACTGGTGATGATCTTGGCGGTGGCATCAGCTGCGGGTCGTGTAGAGAAGACGGCCCCGTTTTGAATGAGGGCTTGGTGGGCGAGAGATCGATCGGCCACGAAAATAGCGGGACGAGAACCGATGGGGAGAGTGACGATGGCACCGTACTTGGCATGAAGACGTCGAAGAATGGGAACAAGTTCGGTGATTGGATTGTGAAGCCAAATGGTACTTCCGATGATGGGGACCCGGAGAGGGCTAGGAGGGAGAGGTGGAGATGAGTGAGAAGGAAGGAGAAGGTTGAAGAAAGCCTTGATGAGAAAGGTGAGACAGAGAGAGATGAGGATGATGAACCAGACCTCCATGATTATGGCTCTTGAGAATTTTTATTAGTATTTACTTTCCACTTGAATCTTAGTCAGCATTTTTTTTTTCCCATTTGGCTTATTCTCACTCCAATTCATCATCCACGTCAGTACTAACGGTCAACAAAGCCTAACTAACGGTCAACATCCACTTTCTGAAGGAAGTGTGTGACTTTTGCTCCTATAAGGTAACCACGTGTGTATTATTGCTCCAGAAAAAAGCACGTGGTGCTGGGCGCTCCTGAGAAAAAGCCCATGTGTATTTTTGCTTATTCACTCTAAATTATGTATCATTTTATAAGTAAGAGAAATTAGTTTGAAGAAAAAATGATAAATATAAATACTTCAAAATAATTTAATTAGTTTCCTTAATCTCCCTAAAAAATTCAAAATGGGTCTTATATTTAGGACCGTGTTTTTCACTTTTACCCCTTTAAGAAAGAGAAAGAATATTAAATGCATATTTAAAAATCATATTTTTTAATTCAGGCAAAATATGTAAATTTTATCAATTTTAAAAGCATTTAATGACTTTATTAACATTTCTTAATTCGTGAGAAATGTTTTTTTTTTTTTTTTCCAACAAATTCCTGTGAAATACTTAACAACATTTTATATTTTGGATGGAAGGGAGTATATGTAAAATGGAAGATATTTAAACATAAATGAAGATACATCGCACAAATAAAGAAGTTAAATTTGAGGTGCCCCAACCCAAAGACTTGAGTCATTATGTAACATTAGGTAATAAATTTTGCAGTAGGGAACATTTTTAAAAAGTTTCCCCTTTTAAAATGATTAAATTATTTGAGTTTATGCTAGGTTAAGACATGCACTTAGAAAGCTCTCCATCAAGTCAGGATAGTAAAGCGATTCAAGAGTTTTCAATTGGATTGTATCTGTTGAAGATGGTAGAGTGCCAACAGTTGATTAAACCAGTGAACTAATTTCCATCATAGAATGGTTCTTGTTGCAACCCACTTCTGATCCATGGGACTGCATTTAGAAAATACTTATCCTGCATTACTGGATCATTTGAATGATAAAACATATTTTAGGGACCATGCCATTCCAACGTCTACCTTGTCTGTTGTTGATGAGATAAATAGTTATGTGTTTGACATGCTTCCTCAAGAAGAATTTTAATTGGTTGCACCCAAACCCTTAAATGGCCCTATTAGGAAGCTGGAAGAATAAAGGAAGAAGAATGACTTTTAGGTCTCAATCAAGGAAAATAATATTAGAAAAGTCCTCATTGATAAGTGAACAAAGGTAATTAATAAGTGAATCAGTTAACATTAACAACTTATAGGACTTATCAATGTATTATTTCCCTTGGTTGGGACTTATAAGTCATTCTCCCAAAAATAAAAGATTAGATTGTTCCCATTGGATCAAACTAGTACTACCAACGTAACATTATCAATAAAGATGAGGATGCCATGTTACAAAAATATTGATAAGAGTAAATGAAAAGTGATCCGTAAAAACCCATTCACCAACAAAAAGATTCATTTCACCATAAGCAATAAATAGAGAACAATTCACTGAATTTCCTCTTCAAAGATCTTGAAAAGTCTATCAATTCTCAGTTCCTAAAAGAAAGTTTTGGTTGATCATGAAGTTTGACCAGAGAAAACAAACATAAGGACAGAAAGCAAAGGAAGAATCCATGGTATAGAATCAAACTCACCCATTTATTATCAGCATATATATATAAATAAAAACTATATGCAACAAAATATTACATTATTATTTTTCAACATAACAGTGCGGTAAACATTGTCACCGAGACAATTCTTGCTTGAGCTGTCCAAGAAACTACTGTGACATTTCTAACATATAAGCAAGAGACTAGACTCTATCTAAAATGCTACAAACAGACTATCAATAAAATATATTGTCTATATTTGAAAATAATGAAGCCTGAGTGGAATGCTTTGAGAGTTGGTCTGGCAGTTGTTCTGCGACCAAAAGGTAAAAGAGCCCCATAACTCCGGTATGTGTCCGGCTGCTGCGGCTGTAGTTGGATTCCAGAGTTACAGTTTCGCCATCAATTATTTTGACAGAATCAGGTCGAGGATAACAAGTGGACATTCCTACAATGTAGCCTTCTTCATTCCCTGCCTCACTCCCACTTCCATAACTTGGCATTGAAGAACATATAACCCTTCCATCCTGTAACCATCTCACTAACTTCAGAAAACAAGTTGTACTGCTACAGTACCACAGTGGTGTGGATTTGAGAAAGATTACTGATTTAAGCTACAACCCGTATATCACCCTCCAAATCACAAATATTGAAGGAAGGCTTTCAACAAGGAAATGGCCCATTTCTTTCACATAGTGAATTAATTGCTTGGTCACCATCATTACTTGTAACTCTTTTCCATGTAAAATTTTTGTATATACTCCTCCGGTTTTTAATGTAGGACACAATTGGGGAGTCGATTTTAGTCCTAAATGTAAAACCTAGTTCTCATATTTGTCAAATTTCCCATAATTTACCCTTATTGATGTTCTTTTAACAATAATCAAGTAAGGGAAAGATGGAGGAAATTAAGAAAGATGATTAGAATGATTTAGAAAAAACATTCGCTAACTTAATTAACTTCTTTAATTTAATCAAATTAGGTAAAAAAATCTTACAGTAAGGACCGGAGGGAGTACTAGTTAAAATAGTAACTAAAGATTGAAAAATAGAAATCAAGTATCACCTGTCCATACAGGGTTGAACCAGTTCCACCTGCATGTTGATGAGCCACACCATAGATGACATACATGACCACCTCTTGACATTGGGAGACTTGTTCTCTTGACATCAAGCATCCATTGCTATATTTATTGTCATTGTTGCAAGACTCAACGTCATACTCAACCTGTAACAAAGAAATACTTGTTGCTACCATACACTCAACAATACAAGAGAGAATATAATTATGTTTTAAAGTTGAACTAGGATTCAGACCCATGAACTTGTCAACTGAATAATTACCTTGCAGTTATGCTTTGCACTCAAGGCCTTTGAATACGAACCACTTGGTACTTGCAAAGTATCAGTCACGTCAATTATATAAATCTTAACAGGCACTACCGAATCACTCCAGTCAACCCACTTAACTGTATATCTCAAGTAAAGGCTTCTCCTTGGTCCCTCGAAGCCTTCCTTCACCCTGCATTGAGTTTTATGATAGCAGCACAGCAAACCACCTAAATAAGCGGGCGTCAAAGGCCGGCCATACTCGTCCACTGTGATATTATAGAGATCACACTTGCACTCAGTGCAACCCAACCTATCTTCTACGCCTCTAGTATCAATGGCATGGACCTTAAGCATCCATTTCTCCTCAAACCCGTTTGGAATTTCTGCAGGATTACCTACTTCTATCCCGAAAGGATCTGGAATATCGGTTGCTGTTCCCCGTGTTTCAGATCCAATGCCAAAATACTGTCCAACAGATTTATCCTGGCATATGCCACTGTTCCTCACTATAATGTGATCTGGGCCTGACTCACTAAGGTCCCGATGGCCATCATTACTTCTGAGTGTCACTACTTCTGTCCCTTTACGTTGATGGTATCTTAATACACCCCAATGATGGAGATAAGTTTCATGAAGAGGTACAGAATTGCCTTCTTCATCAACTACTTCACCAGTGAAACTCTTGAGGGCAATATGGCCTCTTGGAAAGTCCATATCATAGTAGTATTTATTTTCAACTGATCCTGGTCCTAGTTCAAACTTGGGGGAAAGAAAAACAGCTTCTTTGATGTTACTTTCCTTCTTCCATAAAGCATGAGACAGTGGTGTGACCATTAGTAGCAGTGGTATTGCTGATAAAAATACATAAGCTCGAGAAAGAGATACAAGTCGCATGTTGATTCTGTGAACATCATCGTATTAGAAATCATTAAACAACAAAAGATCAGTAACTTAGCGGCTACTTGTTTTGTTTTTTCGCCATTGGCCAATAGAAACACACCCTATTCAACACATAAAAAAGCTTGTTTGGCATAGCAGTGAGGAAGAAAAAAAGCCCAGCGCATTGTGATTTAAACACAGTGGAGCAAAATGGATCAGTTGAGATAACGGTGGTCTCAGGTGGGCTTATTTAAAAAAAGTGACTTTTGATAAAAGTCACTTTTTTCAGTTTCATGTGTGATTTTTTTCATCTTCTAAAGAAAAATTTACAAGTAGGTGATCCAACAAGCAATGTACTATGAAATATATATTTGTATATATTCTAATTTATCAATTAGATTATATTTAACTAAGTACTTTAGAGTTTTTTTTAACTTTTTAATAATAATTTATTTTTTTTATCAAATTTAAATTTAAATTTTTCTCTTCAATTTTCATAATATATATAGTACTCAATTAGATTTATGTCATTTTCAGTTTTTTTTTTTATCTCAAATGATTTTTTTAAATAATCATCCAAACAAAAGCTCATTTAGAAAAAAGTCACATCACTCGTCGTCATTCCAAACACTAATCACATTTACAATCTAATTTTTATCTTATTTTCCGTTTGCAAAAGTTAGATTGCAAATACGTCGACGAGTCACTTTTGCCACCACTATCCCAAACGGACCTAAAACAAATAGCAAGAAAACAAACAACTCTCAATTAAGCCTAGCAACGAGTAGTATCAAACGCACCAAAAAGACGAAAATACATAATCGTAACGATAGCTAAGACATTCAGATAAGTTACCACCATCATAGCAGCAGAACAAACCACCTAAATCTTCAGTCACTTTCGATATCTTGTTTTATCCCAAAATCACACGATTTGCATTTTGCAGTTGAAAAACCAAGAACAAGGCAATGCATGAATTCATTCCCAAACAAATGCAAGTAAATATAAAATTTCCAAGTCGATGAACCCATACCAAGAAACTAGGGCGAGAGATAATCTTGTAAACGGAAAACTTTAAAGAATTTCATGAACAGTAAGCACATATTAAAGAAAGTGATCAAAGAAGAAATATAGCATATACCGCAGTAGAGGAATTGAAGGAGACTAGAAGTATGAGTGATCCGGCTGTCTAAGAATATGAAATTGCATTCACGCTCAACAAATTACATATAGGCAACTGAAAACTTGAGGCGATAGTCATTTCCTGCATAAATAATAGAGAATGTAACAGTGAAGGAATGTGAAGGAATGAAATGGGGAAAATAACAGTGAGGTCCAAGAAAAAGAAAAAATATAAAAAAAGTCTCAACCTCAAATCCTCTATAAAATCAAAATCCCTGTATTTTTTGATATTAATTATGGAATTCCAATATAAAAAAAGTTTCATTGTCAAAATAGTTTTTTGCATTATAAAAATGGCTTTTCCTATTGTTAAAATTTTCTTATAAAAATATTGTTGTCAAAATGGTTTTCTGTTGTAAAATGTTTTCCAAGTTTTTCCTACGACGTGCAGAATTTTAGACACTTGAAATTTTTTTGGCAACATGAAAACAATTTTGACAACATGAAAAACTATTTTGACAACAATATTTTCATAGAGAAATTTTAATAATATAAAAAGCCATTTTGATATTTTTAATTTGGGAGTTTTTTTTTTTTTTTTTTTTTGATATTTTCCCTTTTTTCTTGGGTCCTCAATCCTCACTGATATTTTCCCAATAAAATGGACGCCAAATTCAAGGTTGGCTCGGTGGGGGTCCCACGAGGTGAAAAAATTTCACTAAGAATGCGTATTTAATTGGAAATGGAGCTTTTTGGTGCGGTAAGGCATGACGCATATGATGAATCAATAACCGAGAATCTGTGGATATGGATGGACTGCAACAAGGAAGATGAAATCAAGCAATAGAGACAAATGCTCCTTTCAATGAGTATATTACTTATTGTGTATGGAGATTTTCATAGTACTAGTCACGTATGAAAACATATCAAGTTTAAGGAGCAATAAAATTTTTAATATGAAACTAAGAAAAATAATAGGAGAGATTAAGATGAAGGAGATGAAGAAATGCAAAAGAGAAATGGAGAGCAAAGTGAGAGTGCTTCTTCTTTCTATTGTTCTCTTCTTTAACCTTTGATACATGCCTACTATATATAGGCAAGGAATTCTATTACAAGAGTTACAAAAGAATAAATCTACATAATGGTATATTATGAGGTTTTGTAAGTTTTTAACATTAGTCATATAAAACTCTCATGCCATTCATGTCATAGGTTACATGGCTTTAGAAACTCCAAAAGACTCTTCTTGAAAAGGTTGTGGACATTCACACCAATATTGGAATATTCATAACACTCCCCTTGAATGTCCATTATGAATGTGTCTCATTAAAAACTTTAACTAGGAAAAACCCATTGGGATAAAAACCTAGCCAAAGAAAAGAGTACAACATCCATTGATACACTGTCCAATGCTGCCTCATTAAAAACCTTTCTAGGAAAACCCAGTGGGACAAAACCTAAATAAGGGAAAAAGAGTACAACGTGTATCGACTCCCCTTTTTGACAACATCAGTATTACTCCCCTTGATGACTACATTACTTTCAATGTCTTTTGAGCATATCATCCTTTTTGTCATCAAACATTCTATTGTGTACCTGCAAGAACTAAATATTTCCAGCAAAATCATAATAATACTAACATGATTTTTAGGCATTCTTATAAGATATATCTAGATGCATATCAACAGATATTCATTAAAATGATTATATCATACATGCTCTAATAGTTTTAAGTCTTACAAAACTTCTTAAATATTGTTCTCGAGAACTTTGAATTAGATGCTTCTGGCATCTTGAGTCCTTCAGGGACATGTGCTACTAGCACTCTTGGATCCTTTGAAGATTCTTATGCAATCTTTATAATTTAATAAGCCATATGCATATGTTATATAACAATATCTAATAGACGCATAATTTATCATTCACAAACTGCCAGATTTATCGTATCCACCACAAAATCATATATCCCAATTTGGACTTCAGGTCCTTAACTATCACAATATGATTATATTTGCGTCATTCTCAATTTTACTTATCCTCTTGGCCAATAATCTTTATATAATATCCTCATTTGATCAAGTGATATCATCATCAAAATTGTTGTCGACAACTTTAACTTTTCGGTTCTATTTTTCCAATTCGACATAACAATATCAATATTACTCAGGTACCTGAACCTTTCTTGAGGTTTTGCAATAAGTTATGTCTCGATACTCTTCTGGAGTATTTACCTCCTTAATATGATCATCTTAATTATTGCTCCAATTTATCCATAACGTTTATATTTGGAACCGAATACTTACTCATGCTTCAGGCATGTTACTAATTGGAGCATTTTTAGCTGGAATATGAGATTTAATAAATCTCATTTAGGTCAGTAATTCTATCTGGCAAATATATCATGAATGCATAACCTGATGAACTTCTGGTTCATACTTCTTTATTCGAGGATATATACTTTGCTATAATGCATTTCATGTATTCTCTTGTCCAGCCTATTCAATTTCTCCCCCTCATGTTGAGAAAATAATGTCAAATATCAATTGACTAATCATACAGTATAAGTTTCTTTAATCCATTTGTTTCCTTTAGAAACATCATTTTGTTTCATATAGAGACAAACAAGAAGAAGAAGGTCCTTATACAACATTTATCTCAACTTTCTTTCCATATCCATCTATGTGCATTATGGTGGATTAATAATCATCGCACATACAAACTTTATAAGATGGAATTTGTCTGGCTCCTGACTTAAAGCCAATTATATCGGGAGAATTTTGTTGGCTTATAAGTGCTGCAATATGTAAGATCAAACATACCAACATAAAAATTTTGTTCTCATAAGAATTGATCTAACTATTTATGGAGGCTTTACATGATCAATGATATTCTCATAGAAAATTTGTTTTGAGAACAAGCAAAGACATAATTCATAAATAATATGTTGGTTATTCTTGAAGAATCTTTGGTTCTTCGATGGATGTCAAAATGTAATCTTATTTGTATTATATGACTCGAGATGATCAAACAAGTCATGCCAACAATAAATTTCTTTGGATCAAGTAAACTTCGGTTCATGTGACATATGTCTCAATCAATCATAAACTTTTGAAACATAATTTGACATCCATTTTGGGAGATATATTAGGCTTTATGTGAGAAGTATATAACTTTTCAAAAATTAGTTCATACTTGTATTTGAACTCACACTTGTTTTCTAACAATCTCCCCCTCAAGTGTGAGTCATATATAAACATACTTTCTATATATATGCATTTCAAAATCACTTTAAAACCCTTTGAAGCTAGAAAAAAAAAATCTATGTTGATTCATCAGGAACAAACATATAAGACTACATCACTAGATAATCTCATTACTCTTTAATAATATACTTCAATTTACTTATATATGCAAAATATACACAGTCCACTACATATGAAGATATTTATGATCAAAATAACTCGAATCTCACACATGATTTAGAATCACACATATGAGAATTCTCCAGCAGAAAATTGTCATGGCAACAGATTTATAAGATGGGATCACAATAAATGTAAATAATAATAATTTTTTTTTAATAAGAACAGAAACTAAACATCGTATTACCTTATGGGCTTATTTGTTATTTATCTTGGTTTCAAAATAAATCTAGAGATATTTCTCTGCAGCTCTTGGCCTCTTTGATATCTCATTCGCAAAGATTAGCAAACATTTCATTTGCTACATTTGTAAACTTCTAGTTTATAATTACAATTTCTTGCATTATTTTTAGTAAACTTTTGGTTTACAATAGCGTGTTTTCTATGATATCCATTTTTGCAGATATCTTTGAAACTTAATAAGTTTTTTTATACTCGGTAGAATAATTAATGCATAATTTTATTCCTTCGGGTAACAAAATATTAGCTCTTCCGGAGCCTTCAATCAAATTTATACTAGCATATATTGTCGAACATTAGCCTCTCTTTTAAAATTGGGTAAAATATGCTAATTAGTCTCCAGGACTATTAGCCTTTAAGCTTATTACGACATAAATCTCGCAAGTTATTGTCTTACGGGCAATATTTTTCCAAGGCTATCAAAATCTTTTTATATAATATTTGAAACATAAGTCTTCGGGCTTTGATATTAATAACAAACAAATATCACTTTCTTGTCCACCGTTCATCTCTAGATGTGAACAAGCTCCCATACATCTTTCGTAGGTATAAAAGACTAAAGACCAAGTATCTCATAAAGTTCAAATGAAAATTCTTAAAAAGTTGGTGTGCGTAGTAAAATAGTATGTAAATAGTAATAATAATATATTATCACATTGCTTCAGGATAAATTGTTTGGCTTTACTTCAATTTGTCTTATGGCTTGCCAAATTATCACATTCGAATTTGTGTTTCCTCGTAGGGCTAAGCCAATTTGTGTCTTCTCATGGCTTCAAGCCAATTTGTTTCATAAAAAATTAAATCAATATGATGGCTTCCATCTATTTATCTTCGGGATAAATAAAAATTATATATATATATATAGCATCTGGTCATATAATAATGAATCAAAGAATATGAAAATAAAAACAATAAAAATTAAAGATATTAAAATTAAAACTTTCTCGCTTCCGGCCATTTAGTTCTCAAAATGAGAGATTAAATTTATATGGCTTTTGGCCATAAAATTAAGAAATTAAAATGATATGACTTGGTCATATAATTTTAGAATAGGAAAACAAAGGTGTATGGCTTTTGACCATAATAATATTAATAAAATAAAAGAGATTGCATTAAATATAAAATAACATAACATTAAAAGTTAGCAATAATAACATAACAATAAAAGTAAAATGTTATGTTAGCAACAATAAGATAACGATAAAGGTAAAATGTTATGTTAGCAACAATAAAAGTAAAATGCTTAATTTAAATGTTATGTTAGTAACAATAATATAAATGTTATGTTAGTAACATAAAAGTAAAATGCTTAATTTAAATGTTATGTTAGTAACAATAATATAAATAGTAAAACAATCATAAATTACTATGCAATTACTGTGCATGAATAAAATTGATGGATGAATAATGATAAATAGTAAAATTACTATATAAAATAGTAAATAATCTCAAATCTTAACCATGGAACCCAATGTATAAAAACAATCGGTAAAAGAGTATTTTTAATTCCATATAGTGGTTTAGATTATCCCAGATATACGAATAAACATATAATAAAATCATTAGAGAAAGTAAATGAAATCGTTAAAGAAATTATACCTTTGTTATAGCAATTGTGCTGATAACGTGTTATGAAACTAAGTAAAATAACAGGAGAGATTAAGATGAAGGAGATGAAGAAATGCAAGAGAGAAATGGAGAGCAAAGTGAGAGTGCTTCTTCTTTCTATTGTTCTCTTCTTTAACCTTTGATACATGCCTACTATATATAGGCAAGGAATTCTATTACAAGAGTTACAAAAGAATAAATCTACATAATGGTATATTATGAGGTTTTGTAAGTTTTTAACATTAGTCATATAAAACTCCCATGCCATTCATGTCATAGGTACATGGCTTTAGAAACTCCAAAAGACTCTTCTTGAAAAGGTTGTGGACATTCACACCAATATTGGAATATTCATAACAAAAGAGGTATTTTAACCAATTTTTCCATTTGAGATTGAATATTTTTTTGTTTGAAGAATCATCCCTAGGCCTCTCGCTTAAAAAAAAAAAAAAAAATTAAAGATTATTTTCTATTTATGCCCTTAATTTATTCTCTCAAGAGTATTGGCTATATTTTAAACTATCATGTGATGCAGTGTCGGCTCTAAATTATATTAAGAGTAGGGATTATTTTGACCGTAGGGGTTATTTTGACCGTTAGTTTACGGGAAAAATTATCGCAAAAATACTAAAAAAGAATTATAAATAAGTACGTACCCCTCAAAAAATTAAATACTAATCAAGTCAAGAAAATTATAAATAAAGTAGTCCGTTAAAATGGTATTTTTATCTCTTATGAGGGTAAGAAATAACATTTAGTCCTTGAAATTTATTTGTAATTGTTGTGACTTAATTAGTATTAATTTTCTTAGGGTATTTACTTATGATATTCTAAGATCTTTTCTCTATTTTACAGGGGGCAACTAACTCTTAAAATAATGGATGCTCAAAAAATGGGTAATATTGTACCATTTTTAATACTTTAGAGGTGGCATGGCATTATTTAATAGTTTACTGTGCATAATGTTCATGCGAAAATAGTTTAAGGAAAAAAAAACTCTTTGTTTTGGTTAAAAAACAAGGAAAAACGCTCTTTAACCCGAAAATTAAATACAAATAAATCTCCTGAATTTCATTTAATACTAAAAAACCATAAAAGGATTAATATTTACAAGTTTAACTTATAAATTACAAAACCTAACTTATAAATATTAGTGAAAATCTAAATTAAACCCAGTTGATTTTATAACAACTTCATTAAGAAAATATGTGAACCTCTTAAATTTTCTAATTATAGAGGGCCATTATAGTCTCTTAACAACATCTAGAAAATCATAATTAAAAAAAAAAAAAAATCTTGACCTCATTAGAAATTTGTTAAAAGTGTACATCTAAATTTAATTTTTATATTTCAATTAGATTTAATATAGATTTTTCCAAAATACTAAAATTTTTAGAACAAAAAGTGCACTTTTGTCTTGATTTTTTTCCATTTCCCCCTTGCGTCACTAGAACAATTAAAAATCATCGCTAGTGCTTGTCTGTCCGAGTCTCTGCTCATTACTAAACCATGAAGATTCGCAAGTTCATTTTAGTATTATATTAATGGGTTGAGATGTAAATTGACCAACTAAGTGTTACGTAAAGAACAACTGGTACAAAAATGTTTTAGAGGGACTAAAAATATAAATGAACAATTGAAAATGGAAAAATATATCAATAAAGGTGCAAATTGGCCAACAAAGTATTACTTCCGTCACCGGTTTGTAATACCTTAATTTTCATAATTCATGTAAACATTGTATTTTAGCAAATAATTAGCAAAATACAAAAGTGAATATATGTGTCTCAAAGAAATATAATCTATTGATTATATTTTTGTTCAAATTTCATTTTGGAATTAATTAACCAATGGTTGATTAATGAGATCACATATTAGGAGTTGTAAAATGTGACATAAAATCCACGTGCAGGTGGCAGTATTTAGTTGGCTACCTGATGGACCAAAGGACCTTGACATAAGTTTAGTTCTTTATAGAAATTATACTTCCAATTGATAATGATGTAGAATTTTGGGTACAAAATTTGTTCACCGAAACTTAGAGTAGAAAGGGTTTTCACCTCTTCAAAAAAGTGTACTTTCCAGGATTCAAACTTTTGTTTTTCTTCTTAAAGGGGTGAATCACTTACCATCTCAACCAACAGTTTGTTGATAGGGTATATTGAATTAATTTGTTCTGAGTTTAATTAACAATTAAAGTGATTATAATTTACCATGGAAGTATTTGGGTAAGAAGAGTTTATACTAAATGAAATTAAAATTTAAGGACAGAGGACTAAGTCATAATTTTATGGAAAATAAAATAACATGGTTAAGTGGAGATAAATGAGGATGTGTAAATTATTTAATTATTTACATGGTAGATTGATTTAAGGGAAAATTCCATTTAAATACCAGATGAATTTGTAAAACCCTCAGAAGTCCTCCGAAATTGTAAAAAGACTCAGAGATACCAAAGACTTTTCAGGGTTATGCAAATTCGTACAGATTGGTGTGAAATGACGATAATGCCCAGGATGAGAGAGGAGAGAGAGAGACGAACCTCACAGCTCCACACCATGACTGGCGAAGGTCGCCGTCCTGAGCCTCCGCCATCGAAGCCACCCGCCTCCGCCGTCGACCCCCCACACGCGGACGCCGCACCGGATGACATCGGTGAAAAAGAAAAAAACTGAGGCGCGTTGGCGTTGAGAGATCTTGGAAGAGGAAACGAGCCGCCGGAAGGGAAGGAAGGAAGAGGAAGAAAGGAAGAAGAAGGAAGAAGAGAAGGAGGCGAAAAAAAAAAAAAAAAAAACACAGAGTTCACTAGTGCACTGGAAGTGCACACTTTCACGTGAACACTTGGAGTGTGATTTTTTTTTTTTTTTGTGATTTTATAACAATGGTAATTTGTGTATATGAACTGATAATTTGCATTTATGGACTGGTAATTGGCCTTCAGGTTTCGTAATAATGCTTTTTTTTTTCTTGGATAGAAACAATGGTAATTTGCGTTTATGGCTGGTAATTTGCGCTTCAGGTTTTGTAATAATGCATTTTCTTTTTGTTTTACAAAACATCCCAAAAAGAGTAAAAAGTGGATACCTGAAGAAACAATGGTAATTTGCGTTTATGAACTGGTAATTTGCGTTTATGGACTGATAATTCGCCTTCAGGTTTTGTAATAATGTTTTTTTTTTTTTATAGAAACAATGGTAATTTACGTTTATGGACTGATAATTTGGGCTTCAGGCTTTGTAATAATGCATTTTTTTTGTTTTACAAAACATCCCAAAAAGAGTAAAAAAAATGGATACCGAAGAAACAATGGTAATTTGCGTTTACAAAACCCGAAGCGCAAATTACTAGTCCATAAACGCAAATTACCGAGTGTTTCTTCGTGTATCCATTTTTTACTCTTTTTGGGATGTTTTGCAAAAAAATAAAAAAAAAAAGCACTATTACAAAAAAAAGCGCAAATTACCCGGTCCATAAACGCAAATTACCAATCCATAAACGCAAATTACCATTGTTTCTATCCAAAAAAAAAATCATTATTACAAAACCTGAAGGCGAATTACCAGTCCATAAACACAAATTACCATTGTTTCTTTAGGTATCCATTTTTTACTCTGGGATGTTTTGTAAAACAAAACAAAAATGCATTATTACAAAACCTGAAGCGCAAATTACCAGTCCATAAACGTAAATTACCAGTCCATAAACGCAAATTACCATTGTTTCTATCAAAAAAAAAAAGCATTATTACAAAACCTGAAGGCCAATTACCAGTCCATAAACGCAAATTACCAGTTCATATACACAAATTACCATTATTATAAAATCACAAAAAAAAAAAAATCACACTCCAAGTGTTCACGTGAAAGTGTGCACATTCCAAGTGTTCACGTGAAAGTGCAACTGCTAGTGAACTTTTTTTTTTTTTTTTTTTTTGCCTCCTTCTCTTCTTCCTTCTTCTTCCTTTCTTCACCCCTCTCCTTCCTTCCCTTCCGGCGGCTCGTTTCTTCTTCCAATTTCTTCCAAGATCTCTCAACGCCAACGCGCCTCAGTTTTTTTCTTTTTCACCGACGCGTGTGGGGGGTCGACGGCGGAGGCGGGTGGCTTCGATGGCGGAGGCTCAGGACGGCGACCTTCGCCAGTCATGGTGTGGAGCTGTGAGGTTCGTCTCTCTCTCTCTCTCCTCTCTCATCCTGGGCATTATCGTCATTTCACACCAATCTGTACGAATTTGCAGAACCCTGAAAGGTCTTTGGTATCTCTGAGTCTTTTTACAATTTCGGAGGACTTCTGAGGGTTTTACAAATTCATCTGGTATTTAAATGAAATTTTCCCTTGATTTAAACACTACTAAGACAAAAAAAAAATATGTGTTTTGGGAGTTAGTGAAAATGTGGTAAAAAAAAAAAAACAAGGAAAAGAATATAAAAGGAAAAAAGAAGAAGAAACAAATTGTAAATTATAAAAACCAAACGGCAGGAGAGACACAGCGGGTGGGACCCACAGTTGTTAAAATATACAATTAAGATGCAAACAAATAAACATGTGGTTTTCTAAAAGTACATCTAATATCAAATGTTTTTTTAAGTGTAAAGGTGATTATGCAGTTACAAAAATAGAGCAAAAATCATACATTCCCTTACTTTAATGTTAATGGGGCCCACAATCACTTCAATAGAATATGTAACTTTTGTTCCACTTTTGTAACCACACAATTACTTTTATTCACATAAAAAATACTTGGTGTAGGTACACTTTTAGAAAAACCACATATATATTTTTACTTTTTAACCCAAAAATCTATATGCTCTTCCTCCCCACACTTCATTCACGAACAGAGCACAGGCGCGAATGTTCTGGTCCTTGCGTTATTTTTTTTTTTTTCCTTTTCTTCTTCTTTGCTTTTTTTGGATGGGCAACACTTGGAGAGGAGAGTGAGTGAGACCAAGAGTTTGATTTGAGGTTCTTCCATAAGCCTTCGTAAGTTACTTTCTCCTATTTATTCTACTTGTATCTTCCTTTCATTCCTGATTTTGGATAGAAGATTATGGATTTTGAGTTCTAGACGTTTCTGGTGGATAATTTTGTTTTGAGTAAATATCATTTCTAATCCTTGGTAAAAAACGTGATCCGTTCCTTAAAAAAAGTCCTTTTTAGTCCATAAAAAGGACGAATAAGGGTTGATTGGTTGATATTTTGATCCCTCACAAATTTCCAAAAGGTCCTTTTTAGTCTCTTAAAAAGGACGAATAAGGATCGATTTTTTTGTAAGGGACCAAAATGGGGTCCGTGTTTTCTGTCAGGGACCATATACTGGTTTGTTTTTAATAGAACATATGATATTACAACAAAAGTTCTATAGTTTGAATTTTTGCTTGAGTGGTTGATTTGAAGAACTAAAGTTGGGGTTTGTTTGGAAAAGTTATGATTTATGATAATGAGACTTTTGAATTCAATTTTATGATTTATTCTAGTTTAATGGAGTTATATTGATAATTGAATGGATTGATTTTGAGGTTCACAATGAGAAGTGAATAAATTAAAATTTTGGGTAAAACTTTAAGTGGTAAAAATTGGGAGTTTTGAAGAAATTGAGGCGATAGTTATAGTTTAGTGATTCTAATAGGTAAGAAAGAATTGATGGAAGGAAGAAATGTGATTGGAATAATGATTTTGAGAAATAGTTATGTATAGATATTTCTCCTAAAATTTAAAGTGAGCAAATTTGTGGAAATTTTAGAATGAATGGAGGAGAATGTTATCAATAATTTTAATGAGTGAACAAAGTTATTGGATGATAGAAATATTATTGAGATAGATAAATTCAGTAATGGTAGCAAATTGAGAATTTTGAGGATTTGTGTTGAAGTAAATTGAGAAATTCAAAGATGGTATTTTAGATTTCTTGAGAGACTTTAAGTCTTTAAATCCTTTTTGTGATGTGGTTTCAATTGATTGTTACATATTGATTTGTGAATTATGGTTGAGTTTGGGGTTTGGATTCCTGTGACAAACTTAGCTTTGATGAGAGGTAAACACTTTTCACTTGTTATGTGTCACACCTCCTCTGATAAATGTCATTCATCAAATTAAATGGTGCAACAGAATATGTAAATCGATTTGGATGACTGAATAATAATAATAATAAACTACTTTGGCTAAATACTAGAAACAACACCTCAGAATCATTAATATTACAGTCAAGGTTATTAAAATCGGACGGTCAGTGAACCAATCAAAGTACTAGGTCAAGGGTCAGTGAGTCAGACCGGAGTTAAACCAGAGTCAAACCGGAACTAAGCCG
The DNA here is from genome assembly GCA_019022655.1 of Acacia acuminata. Classification (NCBI taxonomy): domain Eukaryota; kingdom Viridiplantae; phylum Streptophyta; class Magnoliopsida; order Fabales; family Fabaceae; genus Acacia; species Acacia acuminata. The sequence goes on from JAFJYI010000040.1 coordinate 3,289,240, forward strand.
GTAGTGAAGTATCTATGATTTATTATATAATATTAATTAGGTTTTTTTCACAAATTAAAAAAAAAAGAATACAAAAAAGGCACAACTTTTGAGAATTGAAAAGACATGAAGAAGAGGCGTGCAAGCTATATCTACTGCTTCTGCTTTTCATGTAAGGGCATGTCCTTCTATGAGTGTCTCTTTCCCAATTAATTTCCTGAAAAAAGAAAAAAGGAGGAGGTGCATGAGCAACTGAAAAAAGGAGGAGGACGGAAAAAAAAAAAAAAAAAAAAAAAAAAAAAAAAAAAAAAAAAAAAAAGAAGAGGAGGAAGGAAGGAGGAGGCTCGTCTTCACCGTTGAGTCATCCTCTTCCATCTCGAACCAAAGAGGGAGATAGAGAATGTAAACTGTAATACCTAAAAATCCTACTTAGTATTGTCACTATATTTTGATAGAAAATACCTATTAAAAATAGGTGAATATGTAGTCTCAAAATTTAATAGCTTAATTTAGGGAATTTTGTCCTAGTAGTAAATAAACCAAAGACCCAAATTTTCTAATTTGGTTTAGAAATCATAAAATTCCTTAAGATTATTATATTACAATATAGTTTTATTTAATTATAGAAAGTCATAAAATGTTATGAAAACACCTAAATCAATTAATGGAAATTACCAATAAATAAATGAACAAGTTAGCTTGCACTAATTGGGATTAGTTGCAAAATAATCAAGAGGCAAAATAAAAGTATAAAATGGGTGAAATAATACTTTCCTAATTAATCACTAATTTTCATGATTAGTTAAATCAATTAATCAAGGGGGAAGATTTAATCTAAACAAACACAATGAAATCTAATGGTTGTGATTAAACCAATAATTAATATTAATCATTTGAAATTGAATTGGCCAATGATAAATCAAAAATATTCTTAATCCTCATGAAATTAATTGGACCAATAAGAGATTAGCATAAATTGAAGGTCAAAATTAAATCTAATAAAGCTAATCTAAAGGCTTGAAAATGGATTTCATAAAGCATAATCCATGTGAAAATTTAACAACCAATGGAAGACTTTTCTTCATGATAATAAGAGACAATCAAAACATAAATCAAAAATTGGAATCCTTGTGACCCAAACTTTAGCCAATAAAAGAATTTTCTTTAGGAGTTATGAGACAATTAAAACATAAATTAAAAATAAAAGATGAAGGGAGGGGACAGTTTTTATGCTGAAAAAGGGAGTAAAAATTGTTGAATAGTTAACAAATCCCACATGCAAGAATGAATCATAACCAAGCAATTAATTGTGAAGACAAGCAATTAATTGTGAAGACTTTTTGGGGCAAAAAGAAATGATGAGAGAAGTAGAGGGGGTGGAGGTTAATAGGTGTTGTGCATGTGTGTGTGTACAATTGTTGTGCAAGTGTGTGTGTGTAGTATGAAGAGAGAGGGAAAAGTCAAAGTTTCCACCAATAAGAAAAATTGGGTATAAATCAATTTAATTAATCAGTAGAATTAATTCAAGACATAAGCAAATGAGAATCTATACAAAATAAATTGTATCTTGAGATCCATTAATCATAGATCAAATATAAGAAGTTATTATTAACAAGCATAATCTAAGCTTGAGATAGGTTATAACCAAAGTCATTTCCCAAATTTGTGAAGATTGTGTCCAAATGAGAAAAAGAGAATTAGAGGTTTCTAATTAAAGCCATAAGTTCCAAAATTACAAAACCAATGAGAAGACTTGAATAAAACTTCATAAAGATCCCTAAATATATTTTCATCTAGTGAAATGCAAAACAAAGAATAGATGAAGGGGAAATTGTTGGTTTGGATAAGGAGAGAGAAAGAGCTTATCTTATTTAAATAAAAACTAAATAATAAATTGAATTCCAAAAAGCAAAGCTTAGAGATTAAGTTAGAGTTTTCTAATCACATGGATGGATGAGATTAAAACTTCTTTACTAAGTTTAGATCCAAGGGTTCATACACAAGAAGAGTTAGGTTTGAAATATTTACTAAGGTGCCATAGCCTTTTGTTATAAATAGGGAGCCTTGGTCTTCATATTCTTCACACCAAAGCAAACAAAGAAATCTGAAATAGAGAGCGGAGAGTAAAAGTGAGGAGCTTCTTGAAGGAGTAGCAAGATTCTTGGTAAGTTCTCTAGCTCTAGCTTTAAGTTCTTAAGTTTTAGTTCTTAAATTCTTAGACAGAAGTAGCTTAGATCTTAGATATTCTAGAATAATTTTATTTTCATGTCTTTATGGTCAAAATTAGCTTTATTTCGAAAAAAAAGATGAGAAAATTTATAGAGCAAAATTTTTGAAGAGAAACATCAAAGTAACGAAGTTCTGGCGAAATTTCATCGGTTTAGGAATTTCTGAAATCAGTGATAAAAATGCCAATATTTCATGTTGAAAATAAAGCTACAAAATTCTGATAAAATTCATGGTTAAAGTAGACATATAGGAATTTTCAAATATGCTAAGAACATGTTAAAATGAGCTCTGTACAGTGAGATAAAAATTCTCAAAGTTGGGCTACGAATTTCTGGAAAAATTCTGGGCAGAGGCTCAAAACTTTAAACATGGGAATGACTCAGTGAATATGGAAAAAAAAAAAGTATTTTTACTTGAAAATAGACATCATAAGGATTCCAATGAATTTTACGGATCATTGTTTCGATGTTTGTAGAATTAATTATGATTTTTTAAAGTTAGGCGAAAAATCTGCCCAATATGCTGTATCAGCGTTTTTTCCGAAAAATAAGGAAAATAAGTTGAAAAATAATTCCACAAAGGGTAAAATGGTCATTAGTGACTAAGATATCCATTAGAATATTATTTGTGAATTAGTAAATATGATATTACCATTTTAGGATATCTGTGATTGCAATTCGACCGGCAAGCATACCGAAAATCATCAACAAAGGTACGAACGCGTATTGTAACACTAACTCTGATGCTTATTGTAGCTTATATATGTGATAGATGATAACTGTACATGTGATGTGTACTGTTGACATAAACAACTTTACATGTGATGTGTATTGTTAACTGGGATAACTGTACATGCGATGTGTACTGTTGATATATTAAACTTACATCTACTGCGTGATTGTGTGTTGATTAATGTTATAATATCTGTCATACATAAGCATGAGGTTAACTATTACCTGAGGTCCAATGGGCATTGGACCTTAGCCCTTACTATAGCTTCAGGGTCTGGAGGACCGAGGGCCGACGACAAGGGTAAGCAGCCCGCGTGAAGATCTGGCCAGAGTTTCTTTTTGTGTTTTTGACTGTATGATATTTTGAAATATTGGGATGAATGTACCACTACTATAACCAACCATGGTTAATATTTTAATATACTTATCAGTTACTCGCTCTCTTGAATTGCTCCGATGCGCCACTCTGATCAAACAATTTTGAAAACGCTTTGGAAAAATTGGGGTGTTATATGAACAGGGACTGCTCATCACCTTCGTCGCACAGAACCAGGAGTCGAACAGGGAGCTGCGTTCATTCTCTCTCTCCATCTCTCTCTCTCTCTCTCTATGTCATCATCTACAACTTTAGGTGGATATTGTATTGTATTAGAAACAGGGAACTCCGACGGGTTTCTACTGTTCTTGAAAAAAAAACAAACACCTGACTCCGGTGTCTATGATAGACCGGACCGGTTTCACGACTGGTTCGGAGGTTTCCGGTCCGAACCGGCCGGTCTAGTCCGGTTTTCATAACCATGATTACAATCATCCCAAAAAAATAATACAAATAATTTTTTCCATATTTACCACGTATTCGCACTCAGCTATGCTTTGTGTCCACCGACTTACCCCGAGAGCCCTATTATCCACTATGGTCCCTTCCTGAACTTTTAGGCAGGTCTGGGATTCAAGTTGAATTCCAAAGTAACATAAAAGGCCCACTTTCACTTTTAAGGCAAAAGTCATAACCCCGGCACTTAGAAATTTAGAGCCTAAATAGGTCGGCCCGACGGGCTCAACCCGTTTCCGAAACTCTAATGTATGACGAAAAATTTCAAAATATATATGAAAATTATTTTTTAAATTTGGATAAAGATATGAGATTAAATAATAATTAATTAATATTTATGTCAAGGAGTGGTAGTTTTGTCAAATTGTTGGGGCTGGAGGTTGAAGAGTTACGATTATGACCTCATTTTCTCATCCTTTTCCGGTGACTCCGACATTCATTTCCAGTGATCTTAATGTTTTTTTTTCCCCCACTTTCCCAATATCCATGTAAGGGGACTATTTTTTTTTTTAAAAAAAATATTGAAAAAAATTCTCGAAACAATTTTTTTCATTTTTTAGAAAAAAGATTGTTTATAGAAACAAAAACAAATAGGCCTATGTTTCCTTGTTTTGTAAACAGTTTTTTCTTGTTTTCTTAAAAAGACTTATTTTGGCATTTAATTTTAGTTATTTTTTTTTAAACAAAGAAAATTAGTAACTTGTTTTTAAAAACCAAAAAACCAAAACAAATTTTTTACTTTTATTTTTATTTTTGTTTTTGTATTATCTCTTATCTTTTTATTTTGGAAAGTAGGGAAACTCCTTTTTCTCTGCTTCATTTACATGTTATTCTTATGTTAGATTGAGAAGCATCCCATGCGAGTCTTATGTTAGATTGGAGACAAATGTCTGAGGTTCATAGTAACACTTGTCTTAGGAAATTGTGGACAAAATACAGGGTTTTGTTGAATGGTTCTGTCCTCTTGTAAATTCTACTATATATATTGCTCCCTCATGGTTGTATTTTTTTTTTAAACTTTTTAACTTTCCATGATTTACACTTTGGGTCCATACCAAATATAATATAACATATTTGATGCGTAGTTATGGCAAATATAATAATATAACGTATTTTATCTTAAGTATTAATTTTTTCCCATTTAGTATCATTAACTAACTATAAACTTCCTAACTAATTAATGAAACTCCTATAACTAATTAGTAAGTCTAACAAAATTTGCTCAAAGATTACAATTCGGTGGGATGATTAACTGCTTTAAATTAACATAACGTCCCTGTGGTCTAAGAAAACCCACATACAGCACATGCAAGAAAACATATGGGATTAGCTAAACCACCGTCATAGAGTCAATTTACTCATTTTTACCATGCTTTCTGAGCGAAACATATAAATCATAGAGATTAAATTGGATTGTGATGAGGTTTTGAAATCATAGAAATTAAGCTCAGGTTTTTTCAACTTTCTTGATTTTCTCTTCTCTGCAACTTGAAGATGAAGGCAATTTGGAAACGGTAGTACGACTCTGCAGAAGAGGAGGAAGAGTGAGATCATGATGATGTGATTAAAGGCTTTTATTCCTATCCTACCGAAGAGAAGATAATGTCACATTTGGAAAAAAAAATGACAAGAAAGAGGAGAAGAAGGAGAAGAAGAAGATGAAGAAATATAACAAAAATGGGTGGAAGAAGATCTTCTAGAAGAGAAGGCAAAGGAATAGGCAGAAGAGTATTATATTTGAAGGTCACATTTTCCGAGTCATTGTTGACAATATATAGAACCACTTCTTCCATTGCTATACAATATTGCATTATTTCTTAAAGATAACAGTGCCGCAAGCCGTGACGCATTTATGAAGAAGGGACGGCAATGGGCTTGGAGGATTGTTTATATCGATTGGTCGGAGATAGGAGGACAAAATCAAGCCATAGGATAGATACAACAACTCCAAAATAAGGGGTAGTTGAGTGATTGGTGTCGCTGATAGGATGAAAATTTATGATAAAGAGGTCTGATTAAGATAATAATTTTGTGGTAACTAGATTAATTAAGTGTTGGATTATAGCCAAGATATGCATTTCCTCCTTTCGGAAAAACTCAATTTGAGTTGTTATCCATCATTTTGGCTATATTAGAAATATTGGTATTTCGAATTGTTCTATATATGATGATTGAGTTTGAGCTTAGGAATGATCCTTATGAATTATAGAGTATAAGATTTGAGTGGAAATGTTTATGATTTAATAGTAATAGTATGTGTATAAGGAATTGGGGAGTGTGGCAAAATTTCACTATAGGAAAAAAAAAAAAAAAACCCTACTTTGAAAAATTAAAGGAAAACTTAAGTTGATTGCCAAAATAAGAAAGAAGTAGATTTAGCAGTACAAGTCATGATGTCTTTCGATAAAGTTGTACATAAGATAAGACTATGAAAATAGTGTAAAGTGGGAAAATTATTGCTGTCTTGATTAATTAGAGTATAGAAGCAAGGATGTTGCGAGTGAATTAGGAAAGAGGTGAATTGGATACAAAGATTACTTGAAAACGAAGCCAAGACTATACAACGATAGAGTAATACTATGTTTGAAAGTATACTTTTGTATTAAATGATATAATTATGAATTATGAAATTTTCTTGTATGATGCTAAATAGATGTAATAATGTTGATTTCTTTGTGGTAAATGTGGTTTGGATGATGGATTATGTTCTAAATCTAGTTGCAAGGACTCTCGGGAACAAATCATAACTAGTTGGACTTGTGAAAAAAGATTTATAGTTAAAGGAATTATTATAAGAAATCATATTTGAGAAAAATTGTTAAAAAATATGATTTTATAGAAGGATTAAACTAATTATATCAAGTTTCTTAGGTCCAGTTAGCCAACTAAATACTGCCACCAGGATTATTTTAACGGAAAAGCATTTTACTCTGTGAAACCGCCGTTGACTCTGAGAGTCAATTCTTGTACACCCAACTCGTTGCATCCACAGCCCTCTGGTTTCATTCTCCGCCTCCTCCATCCCCAAGAAGCTTTGGAGATTGCCTACCTCACGTGTTTATCATTGATGCCCTATGCATCATTGGAATTGTTTGGTATCCTTTTAAAATAGATTCACGAAATTTTCTTCTGTTTTTGAAACTGATGGTTTAATAATTTTTCAAGAGAGTCATTGCATAATTAAAGGAGTCGATTTGTCCTTCAAATTTGTTCCACACAGATACATTCACATCAATCAAAGAGTTTCGAAATTAAAAAGGAAAGATGATGGTGTGGTACGTAGCTGCACAATAAAATTTTGGAACTTAAAACTGCGGAGAGAAAAGGTGAGCCAAAACTTTTGGAACTTAAACCAGAACCTCCAAATGTATATCAAGGTCGAGACAAAGCTAGCTGATCATCAATTCGCAGCTGTCCATTACTTTGATGACAATTCTGGCCATCCTGGCCAAGAATCCCAAGATCTTGATCGCGGAAGACCAACCCATACAGGAGCTGTGGACCTTTGGGGTTAACAATGGTTAACCGCATCTGTTTGAGGTTAAGGGATTATGTAGAAAAATAATCCATGTGCAGGTGGCAGTATTTACATGGCTACCTGATGGACCAAATGACCTTGACATAAGTTTAGTTCTTTATAGAAATCATACTTCCAATTGATAATGATGTAGAATTTTGGATACAAAATTTCTTCTTTGAGACTTAGAGTAGAAAAGGTTTTCACCTCTTAAAAAAAGTGTACTTTCTAGGATTCAAACTTGTGTTTTTCTTCTTTAAAGGATGAGATTACTTACTATCTCAACCAACAGTTTGTTGATAGGGTATATTGAATTAATTTGTTCTGAGTTTAACAATTAAAGTGATTATAATTTACCATGCAAGTATTTGGGTAAGAAGAATTTATACTAAATGAAATTAAAATTTAAGGATAGAGGATTAAGTCATAATTTTATGGAAAATAAAATAACATGGTTAAGTGGAGATAAATGAGGATGTGTAAATTATTTAATTATTTACATGGTAGATTGATTTAAACACTACTAAGACAAAAAAATAAAAAATATGTGTTTTGGGAGTTAGTGAAAATTTGGTATAAAAAAACAAGGAAAAGAATATAAAAGGAAAAAAGAAGAAGAAACAAATTGTAAATTATAAAAACAAAACAAAGAGACACAAGTGGGTGGGACCCACAATTAGAAAAACCACATATATATTTTTACTTTTTAACCCAAAAATCTGTATGCTCTTCCTTCCCACACTTCATTCACGAACAGAGCACAGGCGCGAATGTTCTGGTCCTTGCGTTATTTTTTTTTTCCTTTTCTTCTTCTTTGCTTTTTTTGGATGGGCAACACTTAGAGAGGAGAGTGAGTGAGACCAAGAGTTTGATTTGAGGTTCTTCCATAAGCCTTGGTAAGTTACTTTCTCCTATTTATTCTACTTGTATCTTCTCTTTCATTCCTGATTTCGGATAGAAGATTATGGATTTTGAGTTCTAGACGTTTCTGGTGGATAATTTTGTTTTCAATAGAACTTATGATATTACAACAAAAGTTCTATAGTTTGAATTTTTGCTTGAGTGGTTGATTTATTTGAAGAAGTAGAGTTGGGGTTTGTTTGGAAAAGTTATGATTTATGATAATGAGACTTTTAAATTCAATTTTATGATTTATTCTAGTTTAATGGAGTTATATTGATAATTGAATGGATTGATTTTGAGGTTCACAATGAGAAGTGAATAAATTAAAATTTTGGGTAAAACTTTAAGTGGTAAAAATTGGGAGTTTTGAAGAAATTGAGGAGATAGTTATAGTTTAGTGATTCTAATAGGTAAGAAAGAATTGATGGAAGGAAGAAATGTGATTGGAATAATGATTTTGAGAAATAGTTATGTATAGATATTGCTCTTAAAATTTAAAGTGAGCAAATTTGTGGAAATTTTAGAATGAATGGAGGAGAATGTTATCAATAATTTTAATGAGTGAAACAAAGTTATTGGATGATAGAAATATTATTGAGATAGATAAATTCAGTAATGGTAGCAAATTGAGAATTTTGAGGATTTGTGTTGAAGTAAATTGAGAAATTCAAAGATGGTATTTTAGACTTCTAGAGAGACTTTAAGTCTTTAAATCCTTTTTGTGAACCGTTCAATTAGTTTGAATACTAAATTGTGATTCCAATTGATTGTTACATATTGATTTGTGAATTGTGGTTGAGCTTGGGGCTTGGATTCCTGTGATAAACTTAGCTTTGGTGAGAGGTAAACACTTTCCACTTGTTATGTGTCACACCTCCTCTGATAAACGTCATTCATCAAATTAAATAGCGCAACAGAATATGTAAATCGGTTTGGACGATTGAATAATAATAATAATAATAATAAAAACTACTTTGGCTAAATACCAGAAACAACACCTCAGAATCATTAATATTACCGTCATCTCAAACAAAATAAGACAAATAATTTTTCTGGATTTACCACCTATCAGCACTCAGCTATGCTCCGTGTCCACCGACTTGCCCCGAGAGCCCTCTTATCCACTATGGTTCCTTCCTAAACTTTTAGGTAGTTCTGGGATTCCAGTTGAATCCTAGAGTAACATAAAAGGCCCACTTTCACTTTTGAGGCAAAAGTCTTAACCTCAGCACTTATAAATTCAGAGCCTAAACAGGTCGGCTCGACAGGCTCAGCCATTTACCAAACTCTAATGTATGATGAAAAATTTCAAAATATATATGAAGATTATTTTTTAAAATTTGGATAAAGATATGAGATTAAATAATTATTAATTAATATTTATGTCAAGGAGTGGTAGTTTTGTCAAATTGTTGGGGCTGGAGGTTGAAGAGTTACAATTATGACCTCATTTTCTCGATCCTTTCCAGGTGACTCGACATTCATTTCCAGTGATCTTAATGTTTTTTTTTTTTTTTTTTGCCCCAATATCAATGTAAGGGGACTAATTTTTGTTTTTATTTTTTTTTTAAAAAAAAAATTATTGAAAACAATTCTCGAAAACTTTTTTTTTTAAGATTTTTTTTTTAAAAAAGATTGTTTATAAAAACAAAAACAAACAGGCCTATGTTTCCTTGTTTCGTTTACTTGTTTTGGAAACATTTTTTTTTTTTTTTTTTTTAAAAAAAAATATATTTCGCATTTAATTTTAGTTATTTTTTTTTTTAAAAAAACAAATAAAGTTAGTAACTTGTTTTTAAAAACTAAAAAAACCAAAACAAATTTTAGATTTTTATTTTTGTTTTTATATTATCTCTTATCTTTTTATTTTGGAAAGTAGGGAAACTCCTTTTTCTCTGCTTCATTAACATGTTATTCTTATGTTAGATTGGGAAGCATGCCATGTGAGTCTTATGTTAGATTGGAGACAAATGTCTGAGGTTCAAAATAACACTTGTCTTAGCAAATTGTAGACAAATGACAGGGTTTTGTTGAATGGTTCTGTTTTCTTGTAAATTCTACTATATAGATTGCTCCCTCATGGTTCTATTTTTTTGAACATTTTTACTTTCCAAAATTTGCACTTCGGTTCCATACCTAATATAATATAACATATTTGATGCGTAATTATGGCTATTATAATAATATAACATATTTTCTCTTAAGTATTTTTTTTTTTTTCCATTTAGTATCATTAACCAACTATAAATTTCCTAACTAATTAATGAAACTTTTCTAACTAATTAGTAAGTCTAACAAAATTTGCTCAAAGATTGCACTTCGGTGAGGTGATTAACTGCTTTAAATTAACATAACGTCCCTGCGGTCTAAAAAAACCCCACATACAGTACATGCAAGAAAACATATGGGATTAACTAAACCACCGTCCTAGAGTCAATTTCGAGGAGAAAGGCAAGCGGCACGCATAGGGAACCGAAGACTTTCTTTTGTTATTTACTTTGAAAACACTCGGTATAATGTACCGCTACTCTTAATGTCACCCGGACTTACGGCATTTTGAATATAAATATCGGTTACTCAATCGCTCAGATGCTCTACTCACGATGAAAAAAAAAATACTCATTTTTACCCTACTTTCTGAGCGAAACATATAAATCATAGAGATATGTTTTCTAAACTTACTAAAACACAGCCATATTCACTCTTCACTCTGTTTTCCAAACTAAACAGACTCTTCATATGAAATACTTCCCCGATTTTCTCAACTTTTTTGATTTTCTCTTCTCTGCAACTTGAAGATGAAGGCAATTTGGGAACAGTACTACGACTCTACAGAAGAAGAGGAAGAGTGGGATCATGATGATGTGATTAAAGGCTCTGATTCCTATCATATCGAAGAGAAGATAATGATTCGCATTTGAAAAAAAAAATGACAAGAAAGAAGAGAAGAAGGAGAAGAAGATGATGAAGAAGCAAAAGAAAAATGGGTGGAAGAAGATCTTCCAGAAGAAAAAGGCAAAAGAATAGGCAGAAGAGTATGCTGTCTTTAGGTTTCTTTCAATTTTTTCTTCCTATTTTTAGCTTTGTATTACTAGTTGATATTCTTTACTTATTGGTGCCGAATGCATGGATCCTGAAGGGGGTGTATCCTAGTGAGAAGATAACTTTCGAGTGCAGAGTGTGTAACTGATCTTAGTGATAGTGAAAATCTCAAAGTGTCTGGGGACTGAACGTAGGTCAAGAGTTAAAACCGAACTAGTCTAAATCTTCCTATGTCAAGCTCTTCTTCTCTATCTCTGTTTTACCCTATTTTGGTTATTTGTTGTTTGGGTGTTTGAAAAGAAATTTTTAAAATCCTCAATTCATCACTCTCTTGGTGATTTCCTCCATTTACATACAAAAAAGAATCATCTCCAAATTTATTGTATTCTAGAAGTTTTGATCAAATTCATAGTAGCTGGTATGGATCAGTGTCTTTATACGACTGTGAAATTCCAAAATTCATATCTCTTCCAAGTGTTCTTTATTGAGCATGGTCTTGATGTCATTGAAATGCCTCTTAAGTCTGGTTTTATACCCAACAAGTTTCAGTCCTAAACTCATTATCTTCTTAAAGTTATGATTCGAAGAATGAAAGCTGTTTTGGAACATCATGAGAGCATCAAGAGTCAACTTTTGAGATCCATATCTCGTTTGTTTGAGTCTCTTTAAGCTTGGTCTTAGCGTCTATGAAACTAATTTTGAGTCCCGTTTCATATGCAACATGTGTCACTTCAATTGGATATGTATTTCGTGAGATACATCCAAATTACTAAACATGTTACATGCAACTCAAGTGATAATAAAGTTACTCGAGTGATAGTAAAGTTATTCAAGTAAAGATGAAATAGCTTCCAGGTGAGGTATTTTAACTTCGAATTAAGTTATTCTAGCTTTCATTTAATCATAAAGACTTCCAACATCAAATCTAAGAAATTGAATATTGACATCCCCATTATATTTTGCAAGTTCTTCTCTCTTTAATCTCTTCTCTTTTTCCTCTTGATCAATCCAACTCAATAACTTCTTTCTTAATCTTCTTCTTAATCATTCTACATAAATTAAACTTGATATCTTCTAATCTTTACTTGACTAATCTACATTAAATATAACAGTGTTAATGTAGGAGATCAATATATGATGCAAACTTTTTACTCTTAATATTTAACATCATCAAAACTAATCATCTCCAATAATTTTTAATATTTAGAAGCATACATGCTTGGGGGAAGTGAGTGATCTGGCCCTCATAAAAATACTAAGAAAAGCTATGTGATTCGCAAATGTATTGGTACAGAGAATTTGTAAAGTAATATGTGAAATTCTAAAAAATGAATAGTAAAGAAATAATTTTTTAATTTTATATCATGTAAAATCAAAAGGAGAGGGCACATTTATAAATATTTTTATAAACACTCTTTGAACCTAGAGTTATGATATGACCCTGGTCCAAGAGTCTAGGATTCAAATCACTTAAACGATTTTTTGGTATGTTCCTTTTTTTTTTTAATCAAATAAACAAAACAAAAAGGAGATGTTTCTTTTTATAGTATTATGGAAATGGCCCGAATCGTGAGTTCCGCACCCACAACACATCAAGTTGTGGAATTTGTCAGATTTTCTTTTTATATTTGATATTTTCTAAGAATTATTAATATAATATCAAATTATTAAAAAAGTAAATAAATGAATTCAAAAACTACTACATTTTAGTCATGATAATTTAAAATTGCAATAAAAACTATTTTTTGAATACATTAAATTTGAACCGCTCAAATTTCATTCCAAAGATTGATATGAGTATTGGGGGAGAAGAGGAGGGGAAGTGGATTGTTAGATTAGAGGTGAAAAGCCAGTTAAAAAAGAAACCTCATCATTATTTATTATCGGAGTAACTGAGTAAGAACATCGAAAAAGTACACATGTGGAGAAGGGGGAGCATTGAATCTTGATTGTAGGGTTTTCGTGATTTTGTAATTTAAATGTGATAATATTTGTGTCAGAATCTAATTCAAAATCCATGAAAACGATAATGGATTGGAGAATTAGTTTTTCTCAAAAAAAAAAAAAAATTGGTGATTATTAGTTAAACAGGCCTAAAAGCCTACCGGTCAACCCAAACCTACGGGTTAAAAGTTTGGACTTCATAATTGAACTGTTTTATGGAAGTCATCAACTCATTTTTTCCGCTCAAAAATGTATTAAGTTAAACGAAATTTAGTAAGAAAATCAAATAATAAAAAGAGAAAAAGAGAAAAAATAGAATTAAAAGTAGTAATAAAATACAGAGATACATAAAACAAATGCGTAACATAGCGTTCATAATTTATAAATAATGTAATTTGTTGAGAGAGAGATTGACCTAAGTTGAGATTGATTTGGAGATATTCATTATAATCGCATCCTTAGTTTCTTCCTTTTTGTTGTTTGATTAAGTTCTTCCTTATTTAGAACAACACTACTACAAAAAGTAAATTTAACGATGATAATTAACGTTGGCTTTTTTAGAAAACATAAGTTAAAAAAAGCGGTGACATTTTTAAATATTTGGCTTAACTTTCAACAACTGTTTCTAAATAAATAGTTGTTGTAAGTTAAACTTTCAACAACTTTTTCTAGATAAACAGTCGTTGTAAGTTAAACTTTCAACAACTTTTTCTAGATAAAAAATTGTTGTACATTAAAGTTAAACTTTTTCTAGATAAACAGATTGTTTTTAAAAGATTGTTTTTAAAAACAGTCGTTGAAAGTATAGCCTAAATTTGAGTTACAACGACTGTTTTTTCAAAAACAATCATTGTATCTTTAAAATGGCGTGTTTTGACATCAACATGGGTGGTGGTGCTGTTGGCTAGCGCCTAGTTCTCAAAGCTTTGGTGAGTTATTTTTCCCTAGGTCAAGAGTTTGACCTTTGGTAGATCCAATGAATTTTTTATTTTTTATTATTTTTGTAGAGCTGCTTGGGAATATTTGAGGGACCACTTTATAATTGGTTCATCATCATCATTGAAGAGGTCGCTGCAAAGATTGTGAGTAGTTAATATGAAGTTCATTGAAGTGTGTTTCAGTTTCCTTAAAAATTATACAATTAATTTATATTCATATAACTCTATGCTACAGGATGAACTTGAACAGCAGAGTCAGCAAGGTTCCTTCACTTCAACTGGAAGGATGAACATCTTAGCCTCGGCGCTTGGGAAGCCAGATCACCCTGATCAAGTTAGAGGGAGCCGAGGGGAGTCGGTCTCTCGAGATATTTTGGACAAATATCCTCACATTTTTGACAACGTAAATCCAGTAGAGAGCTTGTGGCCAAGGTTCAAGAGGAAGTCCAGGCCTCAATTCGAGAGGAAGTTAAAGAACCGCTTCGAGTTGGAACTTTGCCTATCACTTTGAGAAGAGCTGTTGGAAGAGCTATGGGGTGAGATGAGATCGATGGTGATGTCAAGCATTCAAGCGGGATGGGTCAATCGGAACTTAGAACTCAGGTTTGTAAATAAACTCAATTAAGATAACATTGAGTTTTGCCTTACGTCAATCTAATTATTTCTTTAATCCCAAGAATCCACAACCTTTCCTAGCACCAAAGGCAGTTACAATCCTGATATATAGGACTTGGTGACCCTACTCCACCACTAGATGTTTGAGAACCTTGCTCTCTGTTGTTGGATGTCCCAGTGCTATGTGTTGTTGCCGATGCTATTGTATACACGCATGCAACCACCCACCATCATCAACAAATTTGGGCAATCAACGTAAGGTCAACATTACAAGTGTTCGAGAGGGGGAGGAAGGTGTAGACGTCCTGTTTCCCAATGACGAGGTTGCCCTACTAAGTCAGGCAAAAGGATCTTTCATCCTTTGGCCTCAACATCTAGTTCAAATTGGGATAACACCTCTAATGGTAGGAAACACCTTACTATTAATTATTTGAATTTTCTTTAACGTCCTACTTGTAATCTTTAATTTATGTTTTGCTAGGATTAAAAACAAGTGGAAAAGTTTCCCTTATTGGCACGACTCCAAAGTACCCACAAAAAAATTAAGAAGGTTGACTTACATATGCCTTTTGAGATTGTGGGTAAACAGTACTCATATCACTATGTGCTTGATAGCAAAGATATCAGAGAATTTTTATCTTTGGAGGAGATAGACATCGGATCGGTTATATTTGCAATCAAATGAGTTTATTTTTTATTTTTAACTTTAATTAATGCAGTAATTTTTTATGGATTCTTATTCTTATATTAACAGGATGGGAGAGAGGATAAGCTATGTGGGGTCATTTCTCATTTTAATTCTTTGGAGGAGATAGACATCGGATCGGTTATATTTGCAATCAAATGAGTTTATTTTTTATTTTTAACTTTAATTAATGCAGTAATTTTTAAGAAAATGTGTGCTTCCACCTAAGTGGAGACAAACACATCCTATGGATTCTTATGTCTTGGGCATGTGGCAAGGAATATGAACAGGATGGGAGAGAGGATAAGCTATGTGGGGTATACAATCGGAGAGTCTCAGTTGCCGTGTAATCTAGCACCAATGGATGATAGGCAAGTAACTTTTTTTAATCTATTTAAGGCATACTCAATTTGTTAAGTTAAGAAGTATTATGTTAACTAACATCATTTTAATCTATATATGTTATTATAGTTATCATTGGTGTCTATGTGTTGCTTACCCCTCGATCAATAGTGTCATACCCCTTAGCATATCGATATTCATCAGAGTATTAATATGCGTTTAGTAGGCAAAATAAAAATAACACAATATACTGATATAAAGCTCTTGATTACATTACAAGAATTCCCACAGGATCTATGCATAATGATTGAATTTGATATTTACTTTATGTAACTCTTGATTGAGGTTGGGGCCTATAAATAGAGTAACATGTGCTCCACTTTGGTTGTATCCAAATGAATAAGATATTACTCCATCTTTCTCTCTAATTCTCTCTTGTCTCTTTTCATGTCTTTCATCTCGATCTCTTATATTTTTCTTGTTTTTATAATATGTTATCATCATGAGTTTGCTCTTGAAGCCTATGTTTTAATTTTCTATTTATTCTACTCTCTTAGCTTCTTGGCATACAATGGTACACTATCTTAGCTTTAATTTCTTTCTTTATTTTAGCTTTCTTTTAGCTTACTATCCTCTTGTCCGATTATCATTTGCATTTTTTTTCAGTCTTTATGCTTTTGCTATATATTATATTATTAATGTTAATTCTTTTGTTCTTTTATACATTTTAATTTTGTTATCGATCGTATTATGTACTTATGTTATATTTATTCTAAGTTATCTATTTTATGTTACCTTTTATTTTACGTTTTAGGGTTAAAGTGAAAAAAATACACATGTGGTTTTTCTAAAAGTGAGCCCAACACCAAATATATTTTTTTGAATACAAAAGTGACTATGTGGTTACAAAAATTGAGCGAAAGTCACATATTCCGTTAAAGTGACTGTGGGCTCCACCAACATAAAGTAACAGAATATGTGACTTTTGCTACATTTTTGTGACCATATAGTTACTTTTGCATGTAAAAAATGTACTTGGTGTTGGATGCATTTTTGAAAAACCCATATGTATTTTTGCACTTTAATTCTACATTTTAATGTGTGTTATTTTCCCTTCAGTTATCGATATTATTTGATTTTAATGCATCTATATATTTGTTTCTTACCTCTAACTAATTATATATTACACCATGTTCATTATTATATATACATATTTATTTATATTGTCAAAATTTATATATGGTACTGTAACATTTATTTATTTATTTTTGTAATATTTATATTTCTTTGTTTTATATTATATTGTTTACAATTTATGTTGGTTATTTCGTTTCATAATTGTTGCTTATGTTTTCCTTCCCTTTTATACACACACACATTAATATGTAATAGTATTATATGATTATACAATATTATCTATATGATCATGGCCTTATCGGTTGTTTATATTTAATTATCAATTTGAATTTACTTAATTCATTTTTATGGTATTTTAATTTTATCGAATGGCCAGAAGCCATAATATTCTTACTTTTGTGGTTTACTTTTTTGATTGGGTAACCATAAATCACGTCACTTTTATAATTGGTCCTTTTATAAACAAATACTGTAACATCCCATTTTTAAAAGTAGCATATTTTTTTTTTATCATAGTAGAACATCGGAACGATTGAGTAACTGATATTTATATTTAAAATGCCGTAAGTCCGGCTGATTGAGCGGTACATTATACCGAGTGTTTTCAAAAGTGAATAACAAAAGAAGAAAGTCTTCGGTGAGTCCCTATGCGTGCCGCTTGCCTTTCTCCTCGATCCTCGGTCCTCCCGACCCGACGCTATGTTAAGAGGCGAGGTTCAATGCCCATTGAACCTCGAGTAATTAACCTCATGCTCGGGTAATACAAGATATGGATGATGATATTCATGACATTACAAAGAAGTAATCAATACATAAGCACACAACGAGATGCAAGATTAACATATCAACAGTACATAGCACACATCACATGTAAAGTTATCCCTATTTGCACTAGCCAGTGCCACGATGGCCCCTCGTGTCCTCAGTGCTAGGAAAACTCAACGGCATTATCAAGACTATAACCCGTGTAAAGCTAAATGTATAAATAGGTGATCTAAGCCCCATAAACTTAGTCACAAAGTGCCTGGCCCAAGACCTAGTCTTGTCCATCACTTCATAAATCATTCTATCACATATATGCATACAAGACACATCGAGTTAAAGTTACGATAAAGACGCGGACGTACCTTAGTCATGATGTCGGTACGTTGACGTTTGGACTGTGATTGTGTTCAACCTTTAACGGTAATATCATATCTATTAATTCCCAATAACTTCCTAGCAGATATCCTAGTCACTAATGACCTTTTTACCCTTGGTAGGATTATCTCTCAACTTATCACATTTAATTCTTCAAAAACGCTGGTCCAGAATTCTGGACAGATTTTTATCTAACTTTGAAAAATCATAATTAATTCTAGAAAAATTGAAACGAGGATCCGTAAAATTTTTGGAATCCTTAAGATGTCTATTTTCAAGTAAAAATAATAAATTTTTCCCAGATTACACGGAATACTCCCAGGTTTAAAGTTTTGAGTCTCCGCCCAGAATTTTTTCAGAAATTCGTAGCCCAACTTTGAGAATTTTTATCTCCCTCTACAGAAATCATTTTAACATGTTGTTGGCATATTTAAAAATCCCTATGAGTCTACTTTAACCATGAATTTTCCCAGAATTGTTTGACTATATTTTCAATATGAAATTTTGGCATATTCATCACTGATTCCAGAATTTTCAAAACCGATGAAATTTTGCGTAACTTCGTTACTTTGATGATTTCCTTCCAAAAATTTTGCTATATAACCTCTCTCATAATTTTTTCGAAACTAAGCCAATTTTGACCATAAAACCATGTAAATAAAATTTATTCTAGAATATTTAAGATCTACACTACTTCTATCTAAGAATTCTAAAAACTAAAGACTAGAAAAAACTAAAGACAAGCTTACCTCTTGAAGCTCTTGAACTCCTTCCTCCTTCTTAGAAATCACCACTTGGTGGTTGATTTGGTGTGAAGAATGAGGAGAGGCAAGGCCTCTATTTATAGGGAAAATCTCAAGGTTAAAATGGTAATCTCAAGCCCAATGTGGGCCCCACCATTTGCCTCTTCCTTAATCTCAACCATTAGATCTAAACTTAATCAAGAAGTTTTAATCCTCACCCTTCATTATAAAGCATGTGCTCTTGTGATGTCATCCTTGTGATGTCATCTTGATGACATCATCAAAGCTTAGGTGTCATTGTTGATTAATTTACTTTAATGAAATCTATTTTTGGTTCCTTGATCAATTACCAATACTTTTGAATTCTGTGTATGTATGTTGATTAGTAGTTGGATATCAAGATTTATAGTCTAATTAGATTTCCCTGGTTGTACTAAGCTTATTCTTCAACGTTTGCAAAAACAGCCTTTACTAGACTTACTTTCGAGGTTAAATTATGTGGGTTCAAGATAAGTTCTTATATTTTCTCCAAGGTTCCTACTTCTTCACAACTATTTAAATTTGTATAAATTCTCACTTTATTTGTTGTTTTGAGTTTTTTGTGTTGAACATCGATATTTCATGGATTTCAAACCATTATCCAATTTGCTTTAATTCCTTTTTCTCTCTCTCTCTCATTGGTCAAAACCTTTTCTCATGGATTAAGCTTTATGAGGCTTAATTAAGGCCTTTGGATTTGGCTTTATTAAATTTAATCTTAGCCCTCCATATCTAATCTTAATTAGCATCCCTAATAAAGTAGTTAAGTGTAATTGTCAAAATATGATTGGTTCTAAGATTAATTAGAAACCACTTCTATGCTAATCCTAGCCCTTTACTAGCCCTTGTTTCTTAATTAAGGTAATACATCCTTAATTATGCCTTTAACATATGCCACTAAATTAATTGTGAATGTTTATGAAAATAATTCAACTAACATAGATTGAATCATCCACTAATTGTTGGCAATTTTCTCTAATTGGTTTAATTATTTCCTCACAACTTTTTAGCTTTTCATGGCCATTTATGCACCATGTATTAATTCAATAATTATAGGGCAATTTATGATCCCAAAATAAAATTAGAGAATTTGGTTTTTGATTACATTAATTCTTAGAGAAAATTCCCTAAATTAACATAAATATGTTACTCAATTTTGAGACCACATATTCACCTATTTCTAATAGGTATTACTTACCAACATATAATGTTTATAATGAATATGAATTTTAGGGTTTTACAAATACCCTCAATTTTAGTAAATTGCATAAGTAGAAAAGTTTGTGGCACTTTGATGATATAACTTTTATAAATATCAAGTGCTGAAGAAGGCTAAAAGTTCAAATATCAAATGACAGAGAGAGAGAGAGAGAGAGAGAGAGAGAGAGAGAGAGAGAGAGAGAGAGAGAGAGAGAGAGAGAGAGAGAGAGAGAGAGAGAGAGAGAGAGAGAGGGTTATAGCTTAGAAAATATTTTTTTTGTGGTTTTGAAGACCAAATTGATAATGTGCAATTGAAATGAAATCACATAACATATGTAGGAGAATAATAATGACTATATATGTCTATAACCATATATATTACAATATAAATATTGACAATTGGAAGTGAATAATATTTTGCCTTGCTGTGATCATTGAAAAATAATGTCTTTATGGTCATCAAAATAATATCTACTTTCTAATTAGAAAATGTGTAGTAACAGTAATAATAGTGCATGGATAACACCGTTTCCATTGCCACACTTGTGTTGAAAGATGTTTATGGATTATAGTTCACATGCACTAACAATTGTTAAATTTTTTGGAGTTGCCGTTAAATTTAATGTGGGCACCAATCATCCGTTTACTAATAATTTAATTTGTAGCCCTCCTCTATTTATTTGAATACATTTAATAATAATATAAGCCCCTATTTATTTTTATCCCTAAAGCTCATTTTATTTGGATGCCCACCCCCATCCTTTGGAATGTAACATTATGGCACTCTTACACCCATCACATGCCCTAAGTTACACCTTCCACCTCCCTTGTTGTATGCAATTTCTTATAAGGGGTCTCATTTTCGGATGTGACCACAATCAAGCACCCACCCTACTCATGTATAATTTGCTGTTCATTCAAAATTGCATATTGAAAATTTTCAACCTCACGTGATTCCTCCAAAACAGTACAATATGACCACTATTGTTCATGCAAATTTCTGCAAAATAGAAGATCAAAAGGACACTTGGGTTATTATCACATGGTTTCTTACAAAGTTTGTTTCAAGTAAGAAGAACTTGGTTCGCACTATTCCTTTGTTGCTTTGTTTTAATACCTATCTAATTAATTGCCACAATTTTAAACCACATGTCTACCACATTTGCATAGACGTTGTCAGATTACAGGTGAGGGCCACTTGTATCACATTTACACTCTTATATTGATGCAAACATGCCTAATAAGAAAGGGATCCCTGTTATGACATAATTGACTTTAGGAGCAATTACATCAAATGCGTGCTTGGGGGACATTGCGGACGACATATTCAAGAAGATGAAGACACATAGCAAGGCATGAAAAACATGAGTCTCAATATCACTACAACAAATTCAATTGCACACTCATAAATTTCCCAGGAGTTGTGCAGATTCGCAGTTACAAAAGTGTGACAAGGTTCACCATCAATCCTTTCTTGTATTTAGAGAGCCAACATCACTATCTACCGGGCCAGCACGAAGAGTGGGGCAGAAACTGATGAATACCACTTTTGAACAAATTTAATGGCATGATTCAAAAGGGAACAGCATATCTCAACACCCAGATGCAGCCAAGAACATGACAGTGATGCCCACGCATATCTGTTTTCAAACAAAACCATACAAATTAAATAAAATAACGAAAAAAGCAACAATCCATATGACTTGAAGCAAACAAAATGCAGATTAAAAATACAAATAAAATAATACCTTAATACTCAACAAAGCAAATTCTACAAATTCTTTTGGAAGATCTTCTTCCATCCTTTTTCTTTTTCTGCTTCTTGATCCTCTTGTTCTCCTTCTTTTCCTTCTTTTTGTCCTTCATATTCCAAAGCCTATCCGTTATCTTCTTTTCGGTATCATACCAATCACACTCATCCCACTCCTCCTCTGCAGATTCGTAGATATGTATAAATAATAAAACAAAAAAGACACAGAGGATTACGTACACTTACCAATTAATTAAGCAAAACATGGAATAAAATAGAATATAAATTGCATTTTAAACTGTATATCTTATACTAACGGGATATAATTTGACTTATTCTCAGCTGATAAAACATGATTCATAACTTGCTTGTCCCCATTTTTTAAGGGGGAGAAGCTAGGCAAAGTAATTTAAATTTATTTCAACTGGGAATTTCATAGGCATATTTAGCTTACGAATATCTCATTCTTAAACATTCTCCAAAATACATTAAAATAGGCTGTAGAATAATAAATAAATTGAAAAACTAAAAGTGGAAAGATAGAGACATATATATACCTCAGGTTGGATTGGATTAAAATAATTGTTTTCACATTTTACAACATAAAAACTCTTCTCATATTTTTACTTTGTACAGTGGATAATTATTTAAAAAAATTTAACACAAATAATTATTTTTTCCCAGATGATACAAACAGTTCTATAATATGAAGTTTTTCGTTCACTTTTTATATTTTTTGGTCTAGGTTAAAACAACGTTTGGAATTAATAACTCATCATCTCTATCATTTACAACAAATAATAAAACAATGACGAAAAATTTTGATTTACAAATATTAATGATAAATTTTTTTAAAAGAAATTCATGCACCTGTGAGGACTGCGGGGACGATCATCATGGTAGCCTGCGAAGTCACCAAGAACAGTGCCAAGAATAGTCGCGTCGAGATCTTCCGTTTCGCCGTGGCTTCCAACCGACAGATAATATCTTGAAAGATGATAGAACAATTTAGAATAAGAAAAAGGTAAAATAATATGAGGATAACGAGCACAGTTGAGTTGAAAATGATACCTAGAAAGTAATTCAACCAAAGGAATAACGTGAAGCCATTTCTTTGCTTTGCTTGTGGAAGATCAGCGATGTTAATGGCTCTGTGCTCACCAGAGTTCGCGCTTGAGGTCTTTTTCTGTATCTGAAAGCTATCGCCCTCACACAGACGGAGATTCAGAAGAAGAGAGTGAGTCTTGCTGTTTTGCAATGAAAGAATGGAAGAAAACTCAGTTAGTTAATTCAAAGGCTTGTTAGGGTTCAGGGGTTGGTTATTCAACAAACTTTTGGGCGGGAAATTGGTTAAGCGGGCAAGTGGCAACGAATGTGAATGGTTTAAGCGTCAATTAATGGCTTTGATATTATACTTTTTCTTCAGTTGAGTGCATAAATATTTAGATGACATTTGATAGTTTAATAATAGAGTAAATTTCTAGTCTCTGACGAAAAAACACGGACCCCATTTTGGTCCCTTACAAAAAAATCGACCCTTTTTAGCCCTTTTTAAGGGACTAAAAAGGACATTTTGGGAATTTGCGATGGATCAAAATGTCAACCAAACAACCCTTATTCGTCCTTTTTATGGACTAAAAATGACTTTTTTTTTATAAGGGACCAAAATAGGGATCGCGTTTTTTGTCAAAGACCAGAAAAGGATATTTACTCATAGCCGGCATTGTATGAGCATGGTTAAGTTCGAACGTGAAGGGTATAATATGTGTGAGTTGTGGTGGAAAAAAAAAAATACTCCCTCAGTTATATTGCATCCACATGTCATTAGGCACATGAAAAATAAAAGAGACTACACTTAGTAGTATCCAGTAATTTGAACGGAAATGTGGCAATACAATTGGAATAGCAAGATAATATCTGTCAAAATGAGAATAATCAATAGATTTTAACTGATTATTAAACATCAAGATAATAGGAATAACAAAATATTTTAAGATGCAGCATATAATTTTATCTAAATAAATAAAATATATTTAAGAAAAAAATATGCTCACCCCAAAATTAAAGAGATGAGCACAAAAGGTGCACGGAAGGGACGTGCATCTAATTTTAATCTGTTGTACATGAAGGGTTTTTTTGTTTATTACTTCCAGTGCTTACTGGATTACTTCTACATACCATTGACGTTATTACTCTACTTCTTCAAGCAAATACATCAGAATTAGAGACGCCAAATAAGTGGGATCCCCTCACTTCTTTGCGCATTCATATTCAGAACGTGAACATAATTAATAGAATCTGAGAAGGAAGAAATTCTCATATGAAAACTAAGAAAAATCCCACCACTATTTATAGATTTTTTTTCTTGATGTCATCCTAGAAAATCATGTGCTACTATTTAAATTATTTTTAAAAAACATATTTGTATATTTCAAAACATAATTGTCGTTTGGCCTAAAAAAACTTAGTTGTAGTACATTTTAGTTAAAAAAATAAATTATAAAAAAAATGTAGTAAAATACTCTATATTTTACTATAATGGGATCATAATGACAAAAGAAGAATAAGAATTACGTACCTTCCAATTTTCTATTCAATATCAAATTACACATACCTCTATAATTGAAAACAATGTTTCCATCCCCTTTTTTACGAGATTATTCATTTGAGCAAAACTATTTATTTAGACTACAATTAATTAGCTAATAATAGCAAATCTCTATAACATAAACAACTAAAGAATAATTTTTACCTAATTTTGCCACTTATATATGGCAAAAAAAAAAAAAACAATGTTTGAGAAACATTAAGATTCAGATAAGGACTATAGGTACACAATAATAGCAAGAAAGCAAGTAGGATATAAGTCATGCAATATGCATAATGTCTTTGTAAATTTATCGCATGTCAGAGATGAAAAGCTAGATCAAAAGTCAATGAACTTATTACAAATATTAAGACATGGGTGGATCACGTGATGATGTACTCTAACACAATAGAAAATAAATTTCCAAGACTAAACCTTTACGAAAGAATTCATTTCTATGCAATTATACCAAAAAGCTAATGGTACAATTTTTTTTTTTCTAACAATTTTGTGAAATTTTTGGTATTTATTATGAAATATAATGTTTATAATATTTAAATACAACCTTATCATTTTTATGCAATTATACCAAAAGCTAATTTTATTTTTTTTTTTTTTTGGAAAATTGACCCCGAAAAAGCTATTCGATAACAATATCCAAACACTATCATTTTTATCCAAAAGTCATTTTTAACTTGTAAATCCCAAAAGTTATTCTCTAAAAGTAAAATCCAAGAAAGCAGTTTACGCTTTTGCTATATATTATATTATTCTTTTATACTTTTTATTCTGTTGTTCTTTTATACATTTTAATTTTGTTATCGTATTATGTACTTATGTTATATTTATTTTAAGAGTTATCTATTTTATGTTACCTATATTTGTTTCTTTCCTTTAACTAATTATATATAACACCATGTTCATTATTATATATACATATTTATTTATATTGTCAAAGTTTATATACGGTACTGTAACATTTATTTATTTATTTGTAATATTTATATATCTTTGTTTTATATTATATTGTTTACAATTTATGTTGGTTATTTCGTTTTATAATTGTTGTTTATGTTTTCCTTCTGTTTTATTGGCTTTACACACACACGCACATTAATGTGTAATAGTATTAAATGATTATACAATGTGATCTATATGATCATGGCCTTATCAATTGTTTATATTTAATTATGAATTTGAATTTACTTAATTCATTTTTATCATATTTTAATTTTATCAAATAAACAGAAGTCATAATATTCTTAATTTTGTGATTGGGTGACAAAAAGTCACATCACTTTTATAATTGGTTCTTTTATGAAAAAATACCATCAATTTTAGTAAATGGCATAAGAAGAAAAGTTTGTGGCACTTTGATGATATAATTCTTACAAATATCAAGTGCTAAAGGCTAAAAGTTCAAACATAGAGAGAGAGAGAGAAGAGAGAGAGAGAGGTTATAGCTCATAAAAGATTTTTTTGTGGTCCTAAAGACCAAATTGATAATGAAAGAATTTTAGTGGTCAAGAAGACCAAATTGATAATGTGCAATTGAAATGAAATCACATAACATATTTATGAGAATAATAATGACTATGAATGACCATATATATCACAATATAAAAATTGACAATTGGAAGTCAATAATATTTTGCATCATTGAAAAATAATGTCTTTAAGGTCATCAAAATAATATTTACTTTCTAACTAGAAAATGTGTAGTGACGGTAATAATAGTACATGGATAACACCGTTTGCATTTGCCACTCTTGTGTTGAAAGATCTTTATGGATTATAGTTCACTTGCACTAACAGTTGTTAATAATGAATGTAACATTATGCAACTAATACACCTTTCACATGCCCCAAGTTACATCTTCCGCCTCCCTTGAATAAGTCGCCATTTAATAATAATTAATTAAAATTATTAGCAGTTATTTTATAAAGTGAATAATATTTGCAACCTTTCGTTAATGTCATATACACCTAAATTATACTTTTTAATATAAAATAATTTTGAGCAATTTTTGTCATATTTTTCCCATATCACCCCTACTAATACTTCTTCCACAATAATTAATTTAACAACACGACTTGATTTTTTTAAAAAGCTTTTTTGTGACTTCGATGCCACGCTTTTTTCCCCTTTTGGCTTAGTATTATCATGTGAACAATCAATGTCTATTTTCTTCAAGTATCCTGCGTACTATGAATAAAGTTTTCAATTTTCAATGATCAATTTCGAAATATATTTCAAACTTTTCTTGTCATTCTTTTTAACTAGGGTCAGAGTATGTCTCCATGCTTAAGGAGCACTTTTAGTACCAATAAGGCTTTTACATTAACCAACGGATATTAAATCTCCTCCTTTTTAGGGTAATGATCAACGTCTTAACCAACTATGTCAATCCTTATTCCCGGTAAGAGAAGTACATAGCTAGTGATAGACCCAAAATACAAATATCTGTTGGGCCCTCTAGGCCCTTATTATTTTTATAACGGATAGGATTATGGACCCTAAAGCCCAAATCAAATCCACACGCCATTTTGTTGCCCAATCTGTCACCCTTACATTCTTCCCAAAAACAGTACCGTATACCTGAAGTTGGAGGATAATCACTCAAGTTTTTTAATTATTTTAATTGAGTAATCTAACCTCACCTTACAATTTTCTCCAGAAGAGTCATCACTGAGAATTTTCATTGTGTGTTATGAACTGAATACTTATCCAACAAAATCTAAAATGTAAGCTACACAATTTATGAACTAATTTATTGGGTAAGAGTATTTTAAGAAAATACACATAATTAACTAATTTAACTTCATTTCTTAATCTCTCCAAATTATGGTAAATAACTCATATAATTAGGATCGGAGAGAGTACTGATTATTAAACATCAAGATAATAGGAATAGCCAATAGCCATGTTCCAACTGATGTAAATCTCATGATTTTGACTATGCTGACTCTGGGTTAGGAGTCGTTTCTTTCTGGCTGAAGCTTCCCGATGTTTCTTTTATATATATATATATATATATATATATATAAACTTCCCGATGTTTCTTTTTCTTTTTTTCTTTTTTTGCTAATAAAATTTTAGAAAAATTGTGATCAAGGCTTAGGACAGCACAGACATCTTGGTTCGCACACGCCTCCACCTCTAGTTTCCACTACTTCCAGGCCAGGATGCGGATCATTCTTGACCAATGCAGGGATCGAACCCCCTCCCTTAAGGTGAGGAAGTCCGACTCCCACACTAGTTAAACCCAAAGATGAGGGGTACTTCCCCCCAATGTTTCTTGATTGTACCAGCACCTATTATTTGTGCATAGATTTCATTCTTGATGTCCTTTGCTCGTCTAGTGTGGGTGTGATGAAGAAGAATAGAATGGGCCAACATCTAATAGGCTTGAGAATGAGGAAGGGCCCATTAGAAGGAGCAAAAGACTCAAACGAAGGACATAGAATGGAAATTACGGGAAATTGAGGAATGAGTCTATATAATAAGGACAAATGACGTTGAGAGGAGTGTGGAATATGCTTTCTTCCATTATCGTCAGTATTCATTTCTTTATGATTGTAATGCTGCTGCCCGTTTATGGACGAATGAAATATTGATATGATACAACAGAAGTTTTATCTTCTGAATATCATTATTGAACTTGTCTCTGAAATTTCTAATTGTAGCCATAGCATTGAGCTCCAAAATAGCTGTTTTAATGGGGTTTTCGCAGGTGCACACCCCTTATGTGCTATATATTTTATTTATTTTGATTAAATTATATGTTGCATCTTTAAATATTTTTTGCACCCAGTATCTCAAATTGATTAATTTTCATGATACTGTGTGTTACAGGAAAAATATTTCTAAATACAGAAACGTAAGTTAATTACTTTCAGATATTAGGTGTAAAAAATATTTAACATATAATTTAATTTAAATGTACATATATACCCATATAATGTTGTACGTTTGCGTGAAAATGTTGCGGAGACCAAGACATAATATATATCACTTTGATCCTATTTATGGAAAACTTTCATATCAAAAAAGTGCCTTTATTTATACAAGCAAAAAAGGTTTGGATTCAATTTATAGTTACTTCTTTTTCTCTGGGTCTTTTTAGCTACTCAAAAGTAATTTATAATGTAATAAATGAGACTATGACAATTTTACCTATATTAGTTGTACAAAAGAAAATAGAGAGAGAATAAAAAGTTGAAAGATATATATTTATAAATGAGGGCAAAGTTGAAGATTTATCCCATAATGATTAAGTTAACTACCTTTCATTGATATGTGTGATTTAGTTAAAAAAAAAAACTTATAAATAAAACTAAAGTGGTATAAACATTGTGTATATGAACCGTGTGTGGTGATTTAATTTTGTTGTACATGAAGGGTTTTTTGTTTATTGCTTACTACTTAGGATTACTACTACATACTCCCTCTGGTCTTTATTATAAGGCACAAAGTGCTAACAATTTTTTATCCTTATTATAAATCACCAACTGCCTCTAAAGCTATTTTTTTTTTCATTTTACCCTCATTTTTAATACTCCTCAAACTTGGTGAATATCAGATGCTACACTCTAAACATTTACTCAATTTTTTTCATTGGCTTTTTCATTCCCAATGGGCACTATTTTCATTCCAAAGATGGCTTTTTCCCCCAACCACACTCCCATGTCTTGACAAATGATATTTTTAATATTTATAAATTTGCATCATTAAAGTAGAGGTAAAGATAGAAATATTTATCAACTAAACATTAATTTAATGACTAAACTATCATTCCTTGATATAAGAGAAATGATAGTTTGTGCCTTATAATAAGGACCTTAGAGAGTACCATTGACGTTATTACTCTACTTCTTCAAGCAAATGCATGTGAAAGAGACGCCAAATAAGTGCGATCCCCTCTCTTCTTGCAATCGTAGGATAGAGTCGGATCTTGAATTGTAAACAGCTAAAAAACTACAAAACAAAAAAACCAGATAATGCAAGCTAAAACAAAATAGAGGAAAACAACAAGCTATCAGACAGCTGCCTAGTGTGTGTTATCCAAGCAGTCAGCACCAGGATTCAGTGTTGAATTCCGAGCATCAGAGGCTAGTAGTGAAGACAAAGAGGTAAGGGTGAAGACTACTGTGGCTACTTCTAGGGAAGATTGAAATAGGTCTGAAAATCAGAGTCAAAATCTAGATATAAAGAGGGGAACAACATCATTTGTGGCTTGCTGCAGATAGATTTTTCTGCAGTAAAAGTAGATATGTTATTCTCTTATAGTAATCCTATTTCAAGGGGTAAGAAATTGAAGGAATACAAAAACTATTGTAGAAGTCAATAGAAGGATTTAGTAAATAAAGTAATTTTTTTTTTTCAAAAAAAAATAATGTTATAAATTAAATATTTGAAGACTTAAACCCGATTATTATTTCTAGGCCAAAAAAGGGACTTTCATTCCCTCCTCTACTTTTACCATCTACTTCCCCTCCTTCTCTTTAACTCCTTATTTCAAGCGATTTATATTTGAATTAAAAATTATTAATATAATATCAAATTATTAAAAAAATAAATAAATAAATTCAAAAACTACTACATTTTTATGATAATTTGGAAAATATTTTCTAAAAATTATTAATATAATATCAAATTATTAAAATAAATAAATAAATAAATTCAAAAACTACTACATTTTAGTATTTTCTTTTTCATGATAATTTAAAATTGTAATAAAAAATATTTTTAAAAAAAACATATTAAATTTAATAAAAACTATTTTTTTAAAACATATTAAATTTCAACCGCTCAAATTTCATTCTAAAAAAATTTCATTCCAAAGATTGATACAAGTATTGGGGGAGAAGAGGAGGGGAAGTAGATGGTTAGATTAGAGGTGAAAAGCCAGTTAAAAAAAGAAACCCAATCATTATTTATTATCGGAGTAAGAAGATTGAAAAAGTATACATGTGGAGGAGGGGGAGCATTGAATCTTGATTGTTGGGTTTTCATGATTTTGTAATTTAAATGTGATGATATTTATGTAAGAATCTAATTCAAAACTCATGAAAACCATATATGCATAAGGATTGGAGATTTTTTTAAAAAAAATAGTGATTATTAGTTAAACAGGCGTAAAAGCCTACCGGTCAACCCAAACCTACAAGTTCAAACACTTCATAATTGGACTGTTTTATGGAAGTCATCAACTAATTTTTTCCGCTCAAAAATGTATTAAGTTGAACGAAATAGAGCAAGAAAATCAAATAATAAAAAACAAATAGAGAACAAATAGAATTAACAGTAGTAATAAAATACAGAGATACATAAAACAAATGCGTCACATAGAGTTCATAATTTATAAATAATGTAATTTGTTGAGGGAGAGATTGACCGTAAGTTGAGATTGATTTGGAGATATTCATTATAATCGCATCCTTAGTTTCTTCCTTTTTGTTGTTAGATGAAGTTCTTCCTTATCCATAACAATACTACAAAAAGTAAATTTAACGACACTAATAAATATCTATTTTTAAAAAAACATAAGTTAAAAAAAAAAAAGACTGTGGCATTTTTAAAAATTTTGCTTAACTTTCAACGGTTGTTTCTAAACACATTTGTTAAAACCACTTAGTAATGGAATATGTGACTTTTGCTTCATTTTTGTAACCACATAGTTATTTTTACACCTAAAAAATGTACTTGATGTTGGACGCACTTTTGAAAAAATCACATGTGTATTTTTATATCTTGATCCTACATTTTAATGTGTGTGTTATTTTTGTTAAGTTATCGATATTATTTTATTTGATTGCATCTATATATTTGTTTCTTTCCTCTAACTAATTATACATAACACCATGTTCATTATTATATATACATATTTATTTATAGGGATAAATATCATTTTTGCTATGAAAATTTAGCCTAAGAAGTACTGGTTACCCATAAGTTTTGTGGTCTTATTTTTGACCCAGAAGTTAACAAAACAGAGCAATTTTGCCCTAAAACTTTTTTTTTAAGAGCAATTTTTCCATGGAAGTGTTTTTTACTTTTTTAGGAGCAATTGTGCCCCTAGAAGTTTTCAAATTGGAGCAACAATTTAATGATTGAGATTAATGGAAGGGAAAAATTGCTACGTTTTTAAACTTCCGGGGCAATTTTGATCTAAAAAAAAAAAAAAAAAAAAAAAAGTTTCCGAGGGACCAGTGATTCTTAAGTTAAACTTCCATGGAAAAAATGGTATTTATCCCTTATTTAAATTGTCAAAATTTATATACGTACTGTACAGTAACATTTATTTATAATATTTATATTTCTTTGTTTTATATTATATTGTTTACAATTTATGTTGGTTTTTTCGTTTTATAATTTTTGCTTATGTTTTTGTTCTCTTATATATATATATATATATAATTTATTTACATTATACGTAATAGTATTATATGATTATACAATGTGATTTATATGATCATGGCGTTATCAATTGTTTATATTTACTTATGAATTTAATTACACACACAGGTAGGTAGGGGTGTGTGTGTGTGTAATTTATTTACATTAATATGTAATAGTATTATATGATTATGAAATGTGATCTATATGATCATGACCTTATCGATTGTTTATATTTAATTTTGAATTTGAATGTACATAACTCATTTTTATAGTATTTTAATTTTATGGAATGGCTAGAAGCTATAATATTCTTACTTTTGTGATTGGGTAACCAGAAGTTACATCACTTTTATAATTGGTTCTTTTATGAAAAAGTAACCTCAATTTTAGTGAATGGCCTAAGCAGAAAAGTTTGTGGCACTTTGATGATATAACTTTTAAAAATATCAAGTGCTGAAGAAGGCTAAAAGTTCAAACATCAAATAACAAAAGAAAAACATGGGGGACTTGGGTTATTATCACATGGAGTTGTGCAGATTCGCAGTTACAAATTCAATCCTTTCTTGCATTTAGAGAGCCAACATCTCTATCTACTGGGCCAGCATGAAGAGAGGGGCAGAAACTGAGGAATACCACTTTTGAACAAATTTGGAGGCATGATTCAAGGGAATAGCAACTACTCGTAGACAAGAGGCCGAAATATCTCAACGCCCAGATAGATGCAGCCACGAACATGACAATGATTATGGAATTGCAATCTAACCTTTAGCTTCGTTAGTGATATTTCCCCATATGTGTTGAATCCTGTCTTCACGGGTAGATAATAGAGTCCTTCATTTGTTGCAACTGCAACTTTTGGGGCCCAATATATCTGGTTTAAAACAAAACCATACAAATAAAATAAAATAACGAAAAAAGCAACAATCCATATGACTTGAAGCAAACAAAATGCAGATAAAAGGTAGGTTGCTGGGGCACAATTAAAAATACAAATAAAACAATACCTCAATACTCAACAAAGCAAATTCTACAAATTCTTTTGGAACATCTTCTTCCATCCTTCCTTCTTCTTCTTCATCTTTTTCTGCTTCTTGATCCTCTTTTTCTTCTTCTTCTTCTTCTTCTTCTTCTTCTTCATCTTTTTCTGCTTCTTCATCCTCTTCTTCTCCTTCTTTTCCAACTTCTTATCCTTCATATTCCAAACCCTATCCGTCAGCATCTTTTCGGTATACCAAACACACTCGTCCCACTCTTCTTCCTCCTCTTCTTCTTCTTCCTCCTCCTCTTCAGATTCGTAGTACCATATTCTTTCATAATCTGTGACGAATTTAAATTTTAAGGGGGAGAAGCTTGGTAAAGTAATTTAAATTTGTTTCAACTGGGAATTTCATATGCATATTTAGCTGACGAATATCTCATTCTTAAACATTCTCCAAAATACATTAAAATAGGCTGTAGAATAATAAATAAACGTCAGCGGTGAACGCATACATTGAAAAACTAAAAGTGGAAAATAGAGACATATATAAGAAAGATGATTGAACAATTTAGAATAAGAAAAAGGTAAAATAATATGAGGATAACGAGCACAGTTGAGTTGAAAATGATACCTAGAAAGTAATTCAACCAAAGGAATAACGTGAAGCCATTTATTTGCGGATCGTGACCAGGAAACCTCCCTCTTTCCATTGTTGCTCAGAGAATCGAAAAGTGGAAGGCCGGACGTATGATCACCGTCTATTTTCCTTCGCTTTGTTTGTGGAAGAGATGTTAATGGCTCTGTGCTCACCACCAGAGCCGTGAGAATTCACACTTGAGGTCTTTTTCTGTATCTGAAAGATATCGCCCTCACTCAGATGGAGATTCAGAAGAAGAGAGTGAGTCTTGCTGTTTCACAATGAAAGAATGGAAGAAAACTCAGTTAATTCAAAGGCTTGTTAGGGTTCTGGGTTGGTTATTCAACAAACTTTTGGGCGGGAAATTGGTTAAGCGGGCAAGTAGCAACGAATGTGAATGGTCAAAGCGTCAATTAATGGCAATGGCAGTTACTTATCCTGCCCCAGCTTTGATATTATACTTTCTTCAGCTGAGTGCATAAATATAAAAAGTAGAGACATATATATACTTCAGGTTGGATTTGGATTAAAATAATTGTTTTTACATTTTACAACATAAAAACTCTTCTGATATTCTTACTTTGTACAGTGGATAATTATTTAAGAAAAATTTAACACAAAGAATTATTTTTTGCCAGATGATACAAACAGTTCTATAATATGAAGTTTTCGCTCACTTTTTATATTTTTTGATCTTGCTTAGAACAACGTTTAGAATTAATTACTCATCATGTCTATCATTTACAACAAACATTGAAACAATGACGAAAAATTTTGATTTACAAATATTAATGATAAATATTTTTTAATTGAAATTCATGCACCTGTGAGGACTGCGGGGTCGAGCATGGTGGCCTGCGAAGTCACCAAGAACAGTGCCAAGAATAGTCGCGTCGACAAGGCAGGGAAGCAGAATCAAAGGAATAAAAGAGAAGAGTAGAAGCAGAGTAGCGTCGAGATCTCCGGCGAAACCCGCCGCGGCCTCCAACCGACAGATATTATCTTGAAAGATGATAGAACAATTTAGAATAAGAAAAAGGTAAAATAATATGAGGATAACGAGCACAGTTGAGTTGAAAATGATACCTAGAAAGTAATTCAACCAAAGGAATAGAAGCAGGCAGGGCAGCAGAATCAAAGGAATAACGTGAAGCCATTTCTTTGCGGATCGTGACAAGGAAACCTCCCTCTTTCCATTGTTGCTCAGCGAATCGTAAAGTGGAAGGCCGATCGTATCATCACCGTCTATTTTTCTTCGCTTTGCTTGTGGAGGAGGATGAGCGATGTTGATGGCGCTGTGCTGACCAGAGCCGTGAGGAATTCGCGCTTGAGGTCCTTTTCTGTTTCTGAAAGCTATCGCCCTCACTCAGATGAAGATTCAGAAGAAGAGAGTGAGTCTTGCTGTTTTGCAATGAAAGAAGGGAAGAAAACTTAGTTAATTCAAAGGCTTGTTAGGGTTCTGGGTTGGTTATTCAACAAACTTTTGGGCGGGAAATTGGTTAGGCGGGCAAGTGGCAACGAATGTGAAGAGTATGATATGTGTGAGTTGTGGTGGAAAAAGAAATGCCTCAGTTATATTGCATTCACGTGTCATCAAGCACATGACAAATAAAAGAGACTACACTTAGTAGTAACCAGTTTGAAGGGTTGGAATAGCAAAGATAATATCTGTCGAAATGAAAATAATAAATAGATTTTGACTGATTATTGTCAATAATACTGATAATTAAACATCAAGATAATAGGAATAGCAAATAGACATCTTCCAACTGATGTAAATCTCTGGGCAAAAAAAAAAAAAAACTGATGTAAATCTCATGATTTTGACTGAAGCTTCCCGATGTTTCTTGATTATACCAGCACCTCTTATTTGTGCATAGATTTCATTATAGACGTCTTTTGCCTGTCTGTCTAGTGTGAGTGTGATGAAGAAGAATAGAATGGGCCAAACGGATAAGGATCCAACATCTAATAGGCTTGAGAATGAGGAAGGGCCCATTAGAAGGAACGAAGGAAGGAATTCTCATATCCCAAGAAAGTGAAACATAATTAATAGAAGCCGAGAAAACACTTCAAAAAAAAAAAAAAAAAAGAAAGAAAAAAAAGAAGCTGAGAAGGAAGAAATTCTCATATGAAAACTAAGAAAAATCCCCCTACTATTTATAGATTTTTTTTTTTCTTGATGTCATCCTAGAAAATCATGTGCTACTATTTAAATTATTTTTAAAAAAACATATTTGTATATTTCAAAACATAATTGTCGTTCGGACTAAAAAAAACATATTTGTAGTACATTTTAGTTAACAAAATAAATTATAAAAACATTTTTAAAAAAATGTAGTAAAATACTCTATATTTTACTATAATGGGATCATAATGACAAAAGAAGAATAAGAATTACGTACCTTCCAATTTTCTATTCAATATCAAATTACACATACCTCTATAATTGAAAACAATGTTTTTATCCCCTTTTTGACGAGGATTATTCATTTGAGCAAAACTATTTATTTAGAATACAATTAATTAGCTAATAGCAAATCGCTCTATAACATAAACAACTAAAGAATAATTTTTACCTAATGTTGCCACTTATCATATGGCAAAAAAAAAAAAAAAAAATGTTTGAGAAACATTAACATTCAGATAAGGGCTATAGGTACATGTACAATAATAGCAAGAAAGCAAGTAGGATATAAGTCATGCAACATGCATAATGTCTTTGTAAATTTATCGCATGTCAGAGATGAAAAGCTAGATCAAAAGTCCATGAACTTATTACAAATTAAATATTAAGACATGGTGGATCGTACGTGATGATGTACTCTAACACAATA
Source organism: Acacia acuminata (assembly GCA_019022655.1). Taxonomy (NCBI): domain Eukaryota; kingdom Viridiplantae; phylum Streptophyta; class Magnoliopsida; order Fabales; family Fabaceae; genus Acacia; species Acacia acuminata. The sequence continues at coordinate 3,325,448 of JAFJYI010000040.1, forward strand.
CAAAATAAATTTCCAAGACTAAACCTAATTTAATCAAAGTGAGTAGTGTCTTAGTAAGTTAAATCTAATTTCCACTTTTTTTAATAACAGTGAGTCATTTTACAAGAAATTCATGCACCCAGTACTTCCCATGAATTCTTACATCAGCAGTAGCAACGGTAATTTGTGTAGAAAGGAAAAGAAATGAAGAACCAATGAGTAACAACAATGACCTGTTCTATTGTTGTGGCCAATGGGGTTGTATCTGCTCCAACTTCACCGGAAACCTAAAAGCCCATGAGTTAACATGGAATGAAAACTTATCAACAAAAGAGGAGTTTGTGATCAACTATAAAACATGCATTTTTATCAAAGGATTTAGAATAATGACTTGAGAAAGCTCCAGGCTTCTATTCTATAGCCTTGAATTGTAAAACATGAATTTGTGTTCTCTATGTCAGATATTTTCATACAATAACACAATTCTTAAGAATCTTAGGAAATCATATTTTCACATTCAATAGGGTTAAACACACTAACATTTCTCCATAATTGTGAAATATCTTTTATGATGAAAAACTTTCTCAGAGTCTTGACCCTCTCTTTTCTTGTATCGTCTTGCGATAGGGTATACAACTTTCATGGTAGACCTTGAAGGCCTCTTTTCTGAATGTATATGCCTTTTCACTTTCAGAGAATTGCACCTATCAATAGTCGCCTTTTTATGACTTTCAATCAATATTACCTTTTTGCCCTTTTCTCAATTAAATCAAAATAATACTCCTTTTATACATGAGACATATATGTTTTACATTCTCCCACTTGGCTCATATGAAATACTTTCCTGATTTTCTAATACTTTCTTGATTTTCTCTTCTCTAAATGTTGGAGATGAAGGCTATTTGGGCATGTTACTACGAATATGTGGAAATGGAGGAAGAGTGGGATGACGACGATAATATATTGAATAGTTTGATTGGTATGTTACGGAAGAGATGATAATGGATGGTGTGACACACTGCTCTGATACCATAACAAAGTGAAACCTTACTTAAACCACATAAAGCCTCAAGCTCTGATACTAAACAAGTGTGAAGTCTTACCCTAAATTTTGATACCATACCTGAAGCAATTGTTATAATTTGAAAGTGAAAATTACTCCCTAGTGGTTGCACTTGTAGTTAGAATGAAAAGAATAAATGATGGAAAGAAAGATCATGTAAGGTAGCATGCTTCATCAAGAAACCAAGCAAGATATATGGAATATTTTTACAATTAGTAATTGAAAGGATTTCATTCCTACATATATAGTCATGTAATTTTTTTAAACAACAAAAATCAGACCACTGCTATAACAAATAAGGAATTAGCATTCTACACTACATCAACATTACTTAATACATCTACCTCTACTTATGTAGATGTGTTAAGTAATGTTGAATTGCAAGAAAATTTGTATAATCCTATGGGGATCCGTGCTTGTAATTAAGAGTTTTATATTAGTATATTGTGTTATTTCTAATTTGTCTATTAAACTGCATATCAATACTTTGGTAATGCCACTTAGTCATGCACTAATGACGGTATATCAGTTGGATATTACAGTTGTGGTATCAAAGCACGGTTCTAGCAATATTAGAATAGTATATTGAAACTTGATAATATAGTAACAAGAAGCGGAGCAATACTAGTATCAGTATAATTGAAGGTGGTATCAATGGATCAATATACCTGAAGGTGGTATTAGTAGTATCACTACATCTGAGGGTAGTATCAATGGATCAATACACCTGAAAGTGATATTAGTGTAATGGTATCAGTATAGCTGAAGGTGGTATCAGTGGTATCAATACATTTGAAGTTGTTATTAGTAGATCAATATACTTGAAGGTTTATGCCTGAACCTTCAGGGAAAAAAAACCTACATACAATATCAAACTTTTTTCCTGATTTGAAACTGAATATTATTCATGACTTGTAAAGATAGTTTCAGGTACATTGCAACAGAACCAAGCTAAAGAAAGTACTGAAAACGAAGTATTGTAAACAGCTAAAAAACTGCAGAACAAGAAAATGAGATAATGCAAGCTAAAAACAGAGGAAAACAACAAGCTATCAGACAACTGCCTAGTGTGCGTTATCCAAGCAGTCAGCACCAGGATTCAGTGTTGAATTCCGAGCATCAGAGGCTAGTAGTGAAGACAAAGAGGTAAGGGTGAAGACACCCACCCAACTGCGCACTCTTCCTTAATGATCAGCTGCAAGATTTCCCTTTCGGGATGTAAACGAGATTGAAAACCCAGCCTGAGAAGCTAGCATAGCACCAATGGCAACACAGGCATTTTCAAGTTTCTTTCTTAGGTTGTATTCAATTTCAGTTCTATGTTATATATACCACAATGGCAACATAAATTAAGGTCAAGATATTTTTAAAAAGAATGACGAAAAATTCAATTTCAGTTCTCAAGAGGGTCCATTACTTTTGCTTGGTTAATTCAACAGGTGTTTTGAAATTGATGAAAACTGGAAAGCAAGTTAGACGGAATGGTATAGGCAACAAAGTCAGGTGTGTAAGAAATGTCTCATGTGGCTGTGATAAATATATATGATTTAATAATTAATGAAGGGTTTAAATGACTATTGGTAAAGACTTTTGGGAAGAGGTTTCTTGACTGCTTGATGGGAGCAGTCATATCCATCGGATATACATGTCTTTTGGATACAAAAGTTATTTAAAAGATAGAAACTTGTCCATTTGCTCTCTAGCCATAAGAGACACCTCTAGTTTCCCATCAAGAAGAGAGAGCGTGAAAGAAGGGTAAAGAGAATGATAAAGGTTTCAATTATGGTACATATTCTAAAGTATAAATTCCACAATTATGGATAGAGGTTAGTACATCTGGACTTAAACCTATAGTATTATGGAAATCATGAGTTCTTAAGATCCTTGTTCATGTTCTTATTACTTGATGTTTGAGCATGAAATTATAGAAAAACTAACATGTGGTATCGAGCTTTAGAATTTGTGGTTTTAGAATTTGTGGTTTTCCATCAATTAGGTGTGATTCTGGCAATTTCTTTTTCTTAGTTTGTATTGTATTTGTTGCTCTTAATATACTATGTTGCATGATCGGAGGCTTTGTGGAGCTATTTCTCAGTTGAGTTTAGTTTTTACACCGTTGTATTTTGTCTTAGCATGATTTTGAAACTGCCCTATTTTGCCTGATTAAATCTTTTGGGTAACAAAGTTTTCGTGTGAATTTAATTTTATGCCTTTTTTTTCAGAACTCGAAACTTTTATTTATGTTCCCTATTTTGGATTTTCTCGAAGCCTACTTCATTGCACTGTTTTGTCATGTTATGATGTGTCTAATAGTGGTTATGTTAGAAAAGCATTTAACTAGGATTTCAATGGCTAGCATGTTCATATTATCATATGGCATTGGCATTCCTCGTGGTTGTCATTTTCTACTTACCCTAAGCTCTGATACTATAACAAAGTGACACCTTACTTAAACCACATAAAGCCTCAAGCTCTGATACTAAACAAGTGTGAAGTTTTACCTTAAGCTCTGATACCATACCTGAAGCAATTGCTATAATTTGAAAGTGAAAATTACTCCCTAGTGTTTGCTTTAAGTCAATCATGATGTCTTATTTTTTTTCAAACTATCTCTATTAAGTGTACATGTAAAGAGAATCTCCATCCTAAAACAATTTCAATATAATGGATGATTGAATAAAGCATTTCGAAAAAAAACAACACTTTTTTTCTTTAAAAAAAAAATAACTAAGTTAACTTGATCTTCATTTGGCACACGGCACGAAACACAACCATTCTAATTAGATTATATAAATAATCACACTTCACAAAGACTGTACTGTTATTTATAAAAACTACTACAGTTTTATTTTTATAATGTCATTTTATTTTTAATTTTTAAAAAATCACATGTTACAAAGGTTGTGCGGGTTGTGTAACATCCCATTTTCAAAAGCGATATATTTTTTTCATCGAGTAGAGCATCGGAGCGATTGAGTAAGCGATATTTATATTCAAAATGCCGTAAGTCCATTGATTCTGATGCGGTATATTATACCGAGTGTTTTCAAAGTAAATAACAAAAGAAGAAATTCTTCAGCTGAGTCCCTATGCGTCGCTTGCCTTTCTCCTCGATCCTCGGTCCTCCTGACCCTGACGCTATGTTAAGAGCTGAGGTTCAATGCCCATTGAACCTCAGGTAACGGTTAACCTCATGCTCAGGTAATACAGTATATGGATGACAGATATTCATGACATTACAGCAGTAATCAATACATAAGCACACAATGAGATGCAAGATTAACATATCAACGATTACATAGCACATAGCACATGTAAAAGTAATAACAACACACCACCGCATGATATGAATGTTATTACTGCACTATTCACTTCAGTGCCACGGTGTACATCAGTGTCCTCGGCGCTAGGAAAACTCAACGGCATTACCAAGCTGTAACCCGTATAAACAAAGCTGAATGTATAAATAGTGAACTAAGACGAGTCTTAGACATGGTGCATGACCCAAGACAAAGTCCTGTCCATGACTCTATGAAATAGTCTATCACATATAAGCATACAATAAGCATCGAGTTAGTGTTACGATCTGTGACGCGAACGTACCTTCGTTGACGGAAAACGATCCTTTTTGACGGTGGTATGACGGTGCAAATGTACGTGATTACTGAGATATCCTATAAGGATAATATCATATTATCAAGGCCCAACATCATAATAGGCATTTTAGGTACAAATTACCATTTTGCCCCTAACTCTCTAATTGGCGGAATTTCGCAGGAACTTGTTACTTTTAACTCTAATCTTCCAAAATTTTGACATATCTCCATCTCCAATATATTTTTGAAATAAATATCATATTTATCCCTAAAACATGATATCTAAACTAACTTGGAAGATTAAAGATTAATCTAGCATTTCTACTATAACTAGAAGGAACTACCAAAGCTTAAGACTAGGGACCGAAGAACTTACCCAAAGACTTCGCTACTTCTTTTCCAGGAGCTCCTCCTTGCTCTCACTTCTCTCTAACCTCTCTCTAGGATTCCTTTGTGAATTGGTGAGGAATGAAGTGAAGAGGGTTGGCTATTTATAGAGAATTTCCATGGATCTCAACCCTTGGATCAACTTTTGCATCAACGGTTAAAGAAGGCGAAGATGTGGCTCTTGCAAACCATTCACTCTCCTCTCTTCTCTACCACAAATTTTCCCCCCACATGTCACCCCATGTCACCAACATGATGTCATCCATGTGCTTTATGAACTTCTAGATAAAGTCCCCGTTCGGTGTTCTAATCGCGTAATCTTAGAAAATCTCAAAAATCAGAACACTGACCTTGAAGTTCTATTCTTCCTCTTTGGAAATATCTGAGTTAACTAAATTTTTGATCCCATTAAGGGTATTCCGTTTCCATTGAACATTTTGAACAGGCATGCTGTCGTCTGAGAAATTACCGGGTAACATCAACGGGACAAAAATTCACTGATTCATAATATGTCAGTTGTTTTCTACTTAGTTCAAGGATTTCAAGTTATGATTTATTTTCCATTGGTTCTCACTTTTCTTATCTCGCCTTTGTTTACAAAATATCTTTTCATCGATCCCTTATTTCGCATGCGATTCTTGAAATGACTTCCGCTAACACCAACTTCGGACAAAAATTCACTTGTTTGTAATATGTCGACTAAGAAACTTAGTTCACGGTTTTTAGATAAGATTTAATTCTATCGGTTCTCATTTATCCAATTGGTTCTTCCACAAATATCTTAATTATATTATTATTTAATTAACAAAATATCATGATATTATCTTTGAAAAACCCACAACCCTTTTCACACTTAAATTTTGGTTTTCTCCTTCCCCTTATTATTATTATTTTTTCTTTAATTTATCTAAATTAGCTAGAAGCTTAATTAGGCCTTAATCCCAATGATTAGCGATCTTTTAGGATTTAGGGTTTTCATGTTCTTAATCTCACCAATTTTTCTTAATCTTTTCTAATTGATTAGCAAGCACACTTTATGTTAATATTAGCCATAAACACTTAATTAAAGGATTTTCCATAATCTATCTTAAATATTCTCTTGTTGGCTTAAACAATTAGCCATTAATTACTTAACTAATCACTTTCTAATTGTTGATAATTTTCTTAATTAGGATTAATCATTATCTCACAACTATTTTACTGATATTGGTATTTTATGCTCCATGTAAAATATTAAAAATCATAGGGCAATTTATGCTCCCCAAAATTATATTTAATTTTGCCTCATTATTTTTCAAGGGAAATAATCCCAAAAATTCCTAAAATTAGAGACAACATACTTTCTAATTTTCAATAAATATTTTATTGCCTCTTGGGATTTATCATAATATTTTCGGGCATTTCATGGCCCATAATTGCATTTAGGGATTTTGACACTTTAATCCCTCTAATTCCATTAGAAATTTCCCACAAACGATAGAATAAGTATCCTACAAGGTTTTAAAACCACATATTCACCTATTTCCAAATAGGTATTATTTGCTAAAATATAGTATTCCGGATAGATAATTATCAAGGGTATTACAGGTTGACATGAGTTGTTTTGTCTGTGTCAAATTCGGAAAACAATTTTAGACTTTTGAGGAAAATCTCTCGACGGATTGGTGAAGGATCTCGTTGTCGTAGTTTTCCCAAAAAAGAAAAAGAATTTTTTTTAGTGATAAGGAAAAGAATTCTTTTCACACATGAATGTATTTTGCTATTGCATTATAACTAGTAATATAATAAGGGTTAAATGCCTAATTTACCCGGAAGTTTTGCTAAGGGGCGCCCCATCACACTCGGAAGTTTTTTTGGTACCAAATTTGCCATGCCAAGGTATTAAAAGGTACCAAATTTGCCCGGAAGTATGAAAAAGGTAGCAAATTTGCCCCACCGTTAAGTTTAACTGAGTTTACACGTGGCATGCCACCTCATCAACCAATAAGAATTAAGTATCATTTTTGCCCTGGAAGTTTTCATTAAGGAGCAATTTTGCCGGAAGTTTTCATTTAAGGAGCAATTTTGCCCGGAAGTTTATAAAAGTAGCAATTTTGCCCTTCTTTCTCCCAATATTAAATTTATCTATTAAATTAGTCAAAGACCACACATGTCATGCCTTGAAAAGGTCGAACTTGGAGTCAGAGAAGGAGATTCTTGAGATGTTGAGCTCAAGATAGCCGGGGAGCTTGTGAAGCCAGAACTAGTCACGGGATTGCGCGGACCTTTTAGTCCCGTGACCGGTTCGGCTTCACAAATTTTGCCGCCTTAGGTCAACATCTCAAGGTTTGTGAGGCCGAAGCCGGTCACGGGATTGCGACAGACCTTTCAGTCCCTGTGACCAATTCAGCTTCACAAATTCTGGCCGCCTTGAGCTCAACATCTGAAGGTTTGTGAAGCCGAACTGGTCACAGGATTGCGACAGACCTTTCAGTCCCTGTGACCAGTTCAGCTTCGCAAATTCTGGCCGCCTTGAACTCAACATCTCAAGGATCTTCTTCTCTGAATCCAAGTTCAACCTTTTCAAGGCATGAAATGTGTGGTCTTTGACTGATTTAATAGTTAAATTTAATATTGGGAGAAAGAAGGGCAAAATTGCTAATGATACTTTTGATTGATGAGGTGGCATGCCACGTGTGCCGAGGTGGCATGCCAAGTGTGATGGTGGCACATTTTAACAATCTACGTGGACTTCCGTCACTTTTGGGTAAATTTGATACCTTTTAATACTTCCGGGGCATATTTGGTACAAAAAAAACTTCCGTGTGATGGGCGCCCCCTTAGCAAAACTTCCAGGGTAAATTAGGCATTTAACCCATATAATAATTTGGTCCTTCAGTGTCATTTCTCCAATAAGGTCCTTGAATGTATTTTGCCAATACATTACTTCAAATAAATAAAGCCTCAAACTCTGATACCAATATTGTTGTGACGCCCTGCTTTTAGCCAAAACATAGTGACACATTATTTCAAACCAAATAAATCATCAAGCTCGGATACCATGTAACATCCTAATTTTCACTTTAGGATTTAAATGTAAGTATGAAATAATTATATGGGAGGATATATTTGAGGAGGGGAAAGAAGAAAAATGAAATCTAAAAAAAAAATAAAAAAAAGGGCCATCGGCAAGCTTTAAAAAAAAAAAGTGTGGGGGCTGCAGCGTGTTGGGGGCAAGTGCCCCAATACCTATTTGAGTTATTTTGTGACCTTCCAACCACTTTCCTCCCCCTTCTATTTATTCAATCCACATCCACACATAACACACACACGTTCGGCAGTAGAGGAGAGGCGAGACCTCTAACCATAATAAACATATTTCTCTGACTTGCAATCATTTCCTGCATATTTAATAAATTAATTTGGTTACGGGGACTTTATGTCTCATCTCGTCATTATTAAATTTTTCAGGTGAGACCTCTAACCTTATTAGAGGACAAGGCATAGAAGTCGTAGAATTTGTAGGCCTTTTTTGGTATTAGTGTTGTATTGATTTTTATATTGTCATTCTAGCACCTCATATTTTTGAAATACTACATTAACTATTTTTGGGTAACTGTTTATTTTCCGAAACAATCATATTATAATGGATCCACAATTATATCTTGTGTGAAAATTGTTGTGTATACCCTTTATTGTGGAGTTAGTGTTGTAAGACTCATGGGCTATATAATCTCATGTTCGATAATTGTGCCCAAAGTTATGGATTTCCTGTAGTGGGTTTGTGGGTAGAGTTTGTACCCTGGACCCCTAGGTGTGTGTATTGAAAAGAAAAAGGGTTTTACATAATTACTTGTTAATCCAATTTTAAGAAAACATTATGGTTAATTATTGTTTTGTGAGAAATGGTCTTTTCATACCAAGACTGTTGTGATGCGCTGCTATAAGCCTAGAACAAATTGACATAACGGTGATTTGGGAATCTTCGCACTATGAATATACAGAAGAGGGGGAAGGGTGGGATGACAATGATTATATGATTGAAGACTGTGATTGGTGTGATACGGAAAAGAAGATAATGGATGGCATTTGGAATAAAAAAGACAAAAAGATGGAGAATGAGGAGAGGATGATGATGATGAAGGCATAAGAAGTATGCCATTATTCATTTTGGCTTTTAGATTTCTTTGAAATTTTTCCTCCTTTTTTTAGGTTTGTATTATGTGACACCTCTAAGCCCATAACAGGGTGACACAATACTTCATCACATCAAATATAATAAAGCTTCAGGTTCTGATACCAACATTGTTATGATGCCATGTTCTGAGCCCATAAAGGGATATTTCCCTTTATGAACCCATGTCTATCCCTGATAAATGTACGCAAACCTTACCTCTATAATTGGAGAGGCTGTTTTCAAGATTTGAACCATAACCTCTAGGTCAAATGATAACAACCTTATCACTACGCCTAAACTCATCTGTGAACTTAGGCAGGTACTTTAAAAGGCTTACCCTAATTCATGCTAAAATAATTTGCTATTACCTTTATGGTGATTGGCTTTGGCTTATATTTTGTATAGCAAATGGGTATTGACAATTTGATATATTTTGTGTTTGTTATTGATAGCATAGTTCATAATAGCTTTGTTATATGAATTTCTAATTATCTAATCATTATTTACTAGTTAGTAGCATGGTATTTCATATTGATAAAGCATTTATATTATCATAAAGTCTAAGATGAACTATATAACTTCAACACTAAGATTAAATTAAAGTTTTAAACGGAATTGTGTAAATAAGATTAAAAGACTTGATGAGTTCTAAAAAACCTAATCATAGTGCTTGTGATGACAAGTAAAAATGCTTGAACTCACAAGTGAGGGTGCTTGCAACGATAAGTCAAGTCGCTCGCAGTAACAATTGAGACTACTTGCAATGACAAGTAAGGGTGCATGCAACAAGTTAAAGTGCTTAAATTGACAAGTGGAGGTTTTTATAATGGGCTTGTTTGGGTTGAGCGTTAGGAGAGCATTGGGATCGTTTGTCGTAGAGTTAATGGGCTTTGGAGAAAAAGCTCAACGTGGTGTGTTTAGGTTCGATATTAAGTTCACTGGACTTAAAGCTCCTAATGCTCAAAAAGCCCGTTAAGGAAAAGCTCCAGAATCCAATTTTTTCCAAAATGCTCTCAACTTTTTGACGTGGGCCCCGCCACTTCTACCATCATCAATCCAAACACAAATCATTATCTATAACCTGACTTTTTTCCTACCGAGTTTTTTTTAAAATTAGATAGCTTTTAAGCCACCACTCCTACCGCCAACCCAAACAAGCCCAATGATAAGTTAGATTATTAGCAATAGCAAGTGAGGATGCAAGTGAGGTGCGTGCATTGACAAGTTAGGGTGCTTATACTTTTTAAAAAATGAAATTTATAGTGTTTATTGCAAACTTTTGTTTATACCTTTTTAAAAATGAAATTTATAGTGTTTACTTCTCCTACAACATTTGTTTTTCCAAACTTTTAAATGTAATAAAGGTGATTTACATATCATATAAAAATTTAAAAGATTTTTATATAATTGATTCATTTTGTCAAATCTATTTTTATTAAAAAAATCCACTTGATCATCAGGTTCAATGAAAGCCCCTACACCTTTTTTCTTCATATCCCATTTTCGCCTACCCTCGTTTGAAATTTGAAACTTAAAAACTTGGACTCAAATAAAAGTTTACTAGAGTTTGCTAAAAAAAATTAATAAAAGTTTACAAGGGTTTATTGTGAATTTTTAAATGTTAGTATACATCATAGATTTTTGTTAGTAAATGTCATAAAATTTAGGAAAAATACCAAATTTCAAAATTCTAAATATATGATTTCTCAATAAAATGTGTTATCAATTGCTTTAAAATTCAAGTGATATTATTTTTTTGGGATTTTCTCAAGAATTTATATAATTTTTTATTTGGGAGAAGGTGCAATTTTACATATGGGCTTTTCCTCCGGGGAGCATTCAAGACCATGAGCTTTTTGTGGACAAAAAATACACACGTGGTTACCTTATAGGAGCAAAAGTGCCATTGGATGTTAGTTGACCAAACGATCAACATTTTGTTGGATGGAGTGAACAATACCTATGACGTGGACGTTAAATTGGACTGAAAAGAAGCCAAATAAGAAGGAAAAATGCTGATTAGGATGGAGGTGGAAAGTAAATAAAGTTAAAAAAAACTGAAAGACAAAATCATCGGGTTTCATACGCTGGTCAAGATCAAATTTGGGGAAAGAAAAGAAACCCTAATTTTCTCCACCGTCATTCATCATCTCCAACCACCGCTCTTCCCTCACCGGACCTTGGCTCCGTCATCCGTCACCGAGAATGCCCTCACCACCACCGTTATTTCCGGCGAACAGAGAGAAGGGGAGGCTGGGAGACTGAAATCCCAGACATCAACGACGCAAAGAGAAGAAGGAGAGACGAGAGGAGCACGAACTTGGGATAAAGCACCTCACGTCTACCGGCACCTCACGTCCTCTATTGCTGAATTTTTGGAACTTAAGGTATGAAACAGTCTTGTAGATACAGTGCAAGATAAAGAATGAATTAGTTGATACTGGTAGGTTAATCATTTGATTTCATTCATTTTGACAAATAATATTGCACATATACTTATTTGCTCATCAAAAACAGAGGAAACATACCATCCCCTGCAACTAGTTCTTCACTCATGAAAGCTCATGTTTCATAATGAAGTTAAACATTTCCTATGACCCATGCTACTCTTATGCGAATAACTCCTTTCACATAGTTATCTGCAATGTACCAAAAATTATCAGACATATGGTTGACAGATATGGGTTGATATTAATTTGTAATCCTTTTTTTTTAACAATCAATTTCGTTAAAATTTGACTTTATTTGGAAAGAATCCCAGTGGAATCAATCAAAATAGATTTGAAAACGAACAAACAAAACACACACACACAGACACACAAGGAAGGGCGTGAAAATTATGGTGTGATTGACTTGTATTATGGACCCATTTGACACTTTTTTCCTAGAAAAAAAATTTTTATGTGGTTTTTTTATTTGCAAGGTTTATCACTTTTTACTAGATGGCTTCATCTTCTACATCAACGACAGGGAGAAACAGGAAAGCGAGAAGAAAGGTGGTCTTTGTGAGAAGACCCAGTCGCGAGGAACAATACGAAGGTCCGGTGCAATATTGCTATCACAATTTGTTGGCTCCCAGGTGGACGTCATGGTCAGAAGGAAACCCTGGAAGGAGGTTTTATGGGTGCCGTAATTACTACGAGGTAAGGTTTGTTAGATGTGGGATAAGATTTTCAGTTGCGTGGCTTGTTGATTTCTAACCATTGGTTAAATAATATCATAGGATGGTGGGTGTGGATATTTCAAATGGCATGATGGTGTGTTTGGGGAAAGGGAAAATGAAGTTATCAAAGATCTACTCAATGACATAGACAAGCTATATGAGGAGAACAAGCAACTTTGAAAAGAGAATGCATGTGCAAAATGTGAACATTTAGTGAAAGAAAGTGTAGTGAACAAGATGCAATGGAAGTTCAAACTTGCATTAGCAACATTGTTACTCAATTGGATGTTGTTATTGATAATGTATTTGTAAGGATTAATGTTTAGGCAAAATTACAGTGATGTACACTATTTGTTTATGCTAATATGTTATGAATTGATTTAGAAAAATGTATTCAGTTCATTTAATGTACTTTTTGATTCACTGCTATGTATGGACAAGTCAAGTGCTACGTATGGACAAGTCAAGTGCAGGAATTGTAATGTATTTGGTTCCTTTTGGTTTCCCCTCATCTATGAGCACACCTCCACTCCATACTGCAAGCTTCTTTGATTCATGTTTACATGTAAAACAATCCACTTATCTTGTACTATGTTTGTTGTACAAATGAAAAAAAAAAGATCATTAATACTTAACCATAATAAACTTTGGCCGGAGAAAATTACTTTCAACCCCCACTGCATGCATAACAAAAACAAAACATGAAAATTCCATGGCTGGTTCTAATAGGAACCAAAAGGAGTTAAAGACAAATATATTGATATGAACATAATTTCCCTGTTTCATATATATTCATGGTTTCCCTGCTTCATATATATTGATATTGATATGAACTGTCCTGGTTCTAGCTACCTCAATATATTACTCAAATAGGAACCACAAGGAGTTAAAGACAAATATATTGATATGAACATAACAATGCCACACACATTCTTGTTAGATGTAGGATAACAAGGTTCTAATTCTTTCTTTGCACTTTGGCCTTTACAGTTTTCAGAGCAAAATAATGACAAAACAATGCCACACACATGTACACATAGCCCTAATCAATAGTCTTCTTTCCTTTGTCGGTGTTGGTTCGAAGACGTGATAAGAGTTGTGAGGTTGTGAGACATGGTTGTCCTCTCCATTGCAAACCTCGAGGTTGAAAAGGAAGGTCGGACGGGGGGACCAACAGTGGGTGATTGTGGTTGAAACTGAATTGATCTTGAACCTGTCACCTCGCTGGAGTTACAACCTCGCGACAACCTCATTTCCCTTTCATTTGGAATGGGAAATTGGGTTTGGGGATCAGTTGTCCTACACATATAGTCTTGGGATGTGCCCTCTTCAATTACAAATTCTAAATTCAGACCAGGCTGCAATAGCAAATCAGTATAAATCAGTATAAATGATTAAAACCAATCAAAATGGATCAGACCACACACACAAAAATCAGTAAGCCTGACTAGACCAGGATGCAATACCAAATCAGCTGGGTCTACCTTAGCATGAAACATGGCACATATGGCATGTTGGCAAGGTATTCCATTAAATCCCAAGCCCTACAAGTACACATGCCTCTTGAAATATTAACTATGTGCCTATCTTGCCCCTTCACAACCTCATAACCTTCATCCCCATTAAAACAGACTCTACAATCAGCCGCTAGGAACCTATTGCACTCAAACAAATCCATACATTTAGGGCTGAAATCAGTTTTTCAGCCACGAACGTTTCTCTCACTGTCAACCCACTTACCCATCATCTTCAATCTAATGCCATCAAACATCCTAATGATAGGTAAAAACCTAAACTCGTCTATCCAGGCATTGAAGGACTCACTCATGTTGTTGTCCACCACCCAAGACCTACACCTTGAACTAAAATAAGCTCTTACCCAACATTGTATAGGGTAAGTTACTGCATCTGTGGCTGCCTCTTTCCTCAGGTTTCCAAGACGGGTCAGATTGTTTTTGAAATCCTCCATATAGGTAATCCAGGCACAACTGAAGAAATTTTTTTTGAACTCGTTGCCCCTCCATTTCTTGCTCTAATTTCCATAGATATGCCGAGCACAAAATCTATGCTCAGCCCCCGGAAGCACCTCACTAACAGCATTGGCAAGTCCCTTTCAAATTAAACAAGCCATTAAAACCTTGTGTTATTCATTAATTTAAAAAGTTCTCATATAAAATTGTAAGTTATGTTATTACCTTTTTCATGTCACTCATGAGCGTAACATTGTCACCATTGCCTAACTGTAGAGATTGTTGCAGCCATTAAAGGAACCATAACCATTGATGTGTATTTTCCTTCTCAACTAATGCAACCGCCAAAGGGTACAATGAGTCGTTCCCATAACCCCCACCACCGTCAACAATATTCCTATGAATTTTCCCTTCAAAAAAGTACCATCCACACCGATCAATGGCCTACAGCCTTCCTTCCAACCAACCTGTAAAAATATTCCTATTAAGTACAATCTTACCAAATGACATAGGTTGTATTCAGCAACGACAATAAAACAGAAAAACAAAAAGTTAATTACAAGGAGAAGGTTAAATGGTTGTGATACCTTCAAGGCATTGAAGCATACGTACATCCACTTGAATATTCTTTGCCCATGTTCCAACCCCTCTTGGCTCACTTCGACACACACGTCTAAGCCAGGGTTTGACAACTTCAATTCATTAAAATATGCCTCTAAGTTTGCAAACTCATCCCTAAAACTCCCTTTCATTTCCTCCATTATCATTCTTTTTGCCCTCTTGCATTTATAGACACTGACATTGACCTTTAGATCCCTCTGGACCTCCTTCTTCATCTCTTTGGACTTGAATTTAGGGTCTTCTTGCATCTTGTTCTTAAAATACTCAGCCAACCATTTTGTAGAAGCCCTTGGATTTTCAAACACACATGCACACATGTGTTCATGATCCAATGACTTCACTTGCCACCCCACACTTTGCCCATGTGTAGACGCATATAGTGTAAAAGGGCAGCCATCTTCACACACCACCCTAAATTTCTTCCTATCACTACGCACAATTCTAAGCTTAACCCCACAGCTGATAGCATAGTCATCTACAGCCCTTTTAAGCTCTTTTTTATCTTCAAACGTTTTCCCAATCACAAAAGATGGCATTCTACCCTATGGTTTAGCCTTAGGGAGAACACAGAGTTGTTGGAGAGGACATCATCATTTTTGCTCCCCAAGCCATCCTCATGACCATCACTCTCATCTTCCA
Organism: Acacia acuminata; assembly: GCA_019022655.1. Taxonomy (NCBI): domain Eukaryota; kingdom Viridiplantae; phylum Streptophyta; class Magnoliopsida; order Fabales; family Fabaceae; genus Acacia; species Acacia acuminata. The sequence continues at coordinate 3,341,022 of JAFJYI010000040.1, forward strand.
CATCAAACTCCCCAACTTTAGAGTCATCGTACATGCTTTCTTCTATATATGAACTACTACTTTGCCTTTGCCCTATATAACTGTCATCATCACAACTATCATCATGCACATTAACATCACTGTCCTCCTCATCCTCTTGAACATTATACTCTTCCCCAAGGAATTCTATTTCATCATAGTCATCAATCGGTCCAGTTTCTTCAATGAACGCTTCAACATTACCTCTTACAGTGTACTCCTCATTTTGTTTCCGTCTTGAACTTTGACCATTCCCTTTCACCGTATTTTCACTCCCTTTTGGTTTACCACTTTTTCCTTGCCCTTTGACGACATTTCCACTACACATATGGAGAGGGCAACAATGAATCAATGGTCAATTAATAATGTATAATTTATTATACATTCAGCCATAAGTCAATGAAAAAATAATCAAAGTTCCCAATCATAAAGTGAAAACAGAGCATAGTTCAGAAATTTGTAAATACAGGAGAAACAAAAAAAATTAGTGGAAAAGTGAAAAATGAGCATAAGTGGAACTATGCTATAGCAATTCAAACGAAATCACCTGCATTTATTTGTGCAAACATGTTACAAGGAAAAAAATTATAAAGACAAGTGAAAAAGCATGCTCAATAAAAAGTTGAATGCAGACACAGCATGTCTGATACTTTAAAAAAATCAGATATTCTGAATTATTTCAAATACTGATAATGGTTCTTTTTAAGGTATAGAATATGCAACTATGGTATGTGTATTGCCTATCATCACATCAAGTTATGTCATTGAGCCATGATAATGTATCATCGTTCAAGCATGTCCACTAGCCTATCATTACGTCAAGTTATGTCATTGAGCCATTATAATATCTACAAGATGCAGATTTTGCACATATCCAAAGTAGAAAAAATCGTTGTCATCCTTAGCCTATTTGTCACAGCAACACAAATATTTCATGCTGTCCAAACTAGAAAGATCTCTTTATATAAAATTGTTTCATGATCCTCAGTCATGCACCAACGAAACCGGACATAACAACGGCGAGGCATAACAAGAAGGAAACCCCAAAAATCAAATTGTCTCTTTTAAAACTGCATTTCAAGGGAGGTGGATTTCAGATGGACATACAAATTTCTCAATGTGTAAAAGTTCTTAAGGCTTCAAAAATGTACTTAGCCACTGAATATAGAAAAAAGGAACAAAAAAAATAGACATGTATCATACACTGTGTCACCTCACGATTACGGGAAAAAACACGGAGGCAAAGAAAAGAAATTCAAATAAACCAGGGAAAGAACGCACAAAAAGTCAAAACACATAAGAGAAAAAGGAATAATAAACCTTGCAGTCTCTGTTTCCTTCTGCTTCTTGCTTTCTTCTGTAACAGCCACTCCTTCGAAACGGAGTAGTTTAGGGTTCCTCCTCCTTCCTTTCTTCTTTCGTGTGTCGATGAGAATGGATTTTAGAAGGATTGCTGGCCGACAATACTGGATTGGGGATTAGGGTTCTGGATTTTGTTCTTTCGTGTGTTGATGACAGTGGATTTTAGAGGGATTGCTGACCAACAATACTGGATTGGGGATTAGGGTTCTGGATTGGGGATTAGGGTTACTCTCCTTTCTTTCTTGTTTCGTGTGACGATGACAAATTGCTTTCCGTCGATGGAATTCTTCAGCAAGTAGGATTAGGAATTCTTCACCGTCGTTCTCCGCCATTCACCGTCCTTCACTGTCGTTCACCGTCCTTCAGCGTCGTTCACCGTCGATAGAACCCTAGCTCGTCGTTCTCTCCTCAGTTCTTCCAAATCTTTCCTCTTTCAGATGTTTTTTGTTTTGTCCCCAATTTCATTTTAAGTAATCCCGTCCCCTCATCTTTTTTTTTCCCACGTTTTATCCTCATAAAATGTTATATTTTATCCTAATCATCAATTGATCTTTCCAGGTGGCCTTCTTCTCAGTCCAAATCAGTGTCCATATCAGCATCCATCCAACTTGACGTTGACTGTTTGGTCAACTAACGGTCAATGGTATTTTTGCTCCCAAAACGTAACCACGTGTGTATTTTTACTCCCGAAAAAAAGCTCATTAGTCTTTGGGGATTTCCGGGAAAAAAGCTCTCATGTATAAAATTGCTTTCCCGAACGCTTTTTTTTTTTTTTTAAAAAGCCACTTGACCGGTCCGGTCCAAGGAACCGCTGCTGTACCTTTTTTTTTTTTTTTTTTTTTCAATCACATTTTGGCCTTTCACTCGAAACTCCAAAGCCAAGTATTTGGATGTTCATTTGGCAAACAAATAACCAGTGCGTCTTGAGCTGGTTCTCCTCCCATCTCTCTTTCTTTCTCAGATCTACTGTCAAATCCGATTGAATCCATGGCTACGCCAGATCATTTGTTCAATCTTCGAAACAACTTCTACTTGGGAGCCTACCAGGCCGCCATTAACAGCAGCAACGTCAACAATCTCTCCACAGACGATGCCATTGAGCGAGACTGTCTCGTTCATCGCTGTTACATCGCTCTCGGTCAATTACAGGTATTCCATTCCCGCTGAATTTCTTCTTTTCTGCAGATTTTTCATGATTTTGTCATCCAATTCCATCCGATTTCGTGTTTTCATGCTCAGTTCGTAATCAGCGAGATCGATTCCTCGGCTGCGACGCCTCTTCAGGCAGTGAAATTGTTAGCTCAATATTTCTCGAACCCCGAAAATAAGGTTCGGTCTTAAGATCTTGCCAATTTTTCGTGGAAGTCTTTAATTCTTTTTATGTCCATTATGTGATTATTGGCTTTCGCGTATGAGATCCCATTTTGATCTGACTTCGGTTGTTATCATGTGAAGGAATCTACGATCTCGAGTCTGAAGGAGTGGTTGGCAGATCCTGCTATTGGAAACAACCCTACTTTGAGGTTGATTGCTGGGATCGTGTTCATGCACGAACAGGACTACAATGAGGCCCTCAAACACACGAATGCCGGGGGCACCCTGGAACTGTATGTTTTACTTTTATTTCTTTTATATATTATTCACCACCATTAAATTTATGTACTTTGTAAGTGCAACCTCTGGTCTACTGGCAATTTATGTTTCTTTTGCGTTTGATTTTAATGAGCTGTTCAGAGATTGGTATCCTTTCTGCTTTCAAGCCCTGGTTAAAACAATGCTTCCATCTAGGTTACCTTGAAAATTTTCCTTTCAAAATGCTGCAGCTTGTACTTTTTTACCTGCCTAGGTGGCTACTAGGATATAGGGATTAGGAATGCATTTGTGACAATACAGTTTTGAATCTTTTGTTTTCTGGTATCAGAAGTAAGAACCATATTGCGGAAATAATGTGGTAGGCTGCTTCATTTCTCTTGAAAAGCTATGCTGTGCCACTGGCCTTGTCATTTCTTGAACTGAAGCTTCATTATTTAAAAAGGAAAACTGTAGTATTTTGCTCTTTCTGCTTTTTCTTTGACCAATAAAATTTGATTTTGATAATTTATCATTTCTTAGTATACGATGCATGTCTCTAGTTTTTCATCTAAGAGAAAATGACTTTGCTTGTGCATTGTGGAAGTTCTTGGCCTGACTGTGCTAAATCTGAATTTTCAGGCATGCCCTGAATGTCCAAATATTCATTAAGATGCATAGGTCCGATTATGCTGAGAGGCAACTTAGGGCCATGCAACAGATTGATGAGGATCATACACTAACCCAGCTTGCCAGTGCCTGGCTAAATTTGGCAGTGGTATGCCTAATTTTGTTATGAGTAACTTGGTTTTTTGTACAATAATATATAATTTGAATTTGAATTTTATCTATTTATATATCCCCTTTGGGAGAAGGCAACTGAATAAAACTGATATTATTTCTATTTAATTAGGGTGGCTCCAAGATTCAGGAAGCTTATCTTATCTTCCAAGATTTATCAGAGAGGTATCAAACAACCAGTTTGCTTTTAAATGGTAAAGCTGTTTGCTGCATGCACATGGGGAACTTTGATGAAGCTGAAACCCTATTGGTGGAAGCGCTGAACAAGGTATGTTTGAAGTGATTCACTAATTCAATCTAGTAGCACTTTGAAGTGGTGCTTTTGTATCTAACTTTTATGATTAGTATTAGTAGTAATCAAGTTTAGAACGTAAAGCATATTCCAATAACTACATAGTGGGATAAAGCATTTTGTTGTTATTGTTATTGCCTTATTCTTGGAGTATTCTGACATGGTAATAGGTAGAAGAAAGAGAGAATAGGAACAGAGAGAGAGATATACAGAAGAAACGGGAATTTCTGAATAATACTCTTCTATTGATGAGCAAAATTGCAAGTCTGATCTGAAAGCAATAACATTGGGGTTTATATAGACTAACATCTCACCCACACCCCCTTTTAACCGACTAACTAAATAATGGTCATTAATCAATCAAACTAACAGAATAACAACTCAAGCCCTTAACTGACTTAACTACCCTCTCACAACAGAATATTCTTCATATAACATATTCATTTCTAGATTTGAAAAAACACAGCATTGATACGATGTACATGTATTTTGATTTCATTTTGTATTATTTCTTTGATTTTTAATATCTCATCAATTTTGAATGGGACTTCCAGGTTTAACTGAATATTAAATCTCCCACTTTAGGGTGTGTTTGGTTTGAGGGGAGAGAGGGGAATTTCCCTCCTTGGTGTGAAAAGTCAGATATGACCATGATGTGAAATGTTTGTGCGGAAAACGATGCTAAAAGCTATATAATTTATGGTCATATCTGACTTTTCACACCAAGAAGGGAAACTCCCCTCCCTCCCCTCCTCTCAAACCAAACACACCCTTACTCTTTGTAGATATAGTTATTGAACTTAGCAGCTATATTGAATCAGTATATGACATGAATCTTTCATTTTAAATCTTGTATATACTGAAAAAGTTTTTTTCTTATCTGTGCAGGATGCCAGGGATCCTGAAACTCTAGCCAATCTGGTTGTTTGCTGTCTTCACCTAGGCAAACCATCTTCCAAATCTTTCAGGTGAATATCGGAACATTTCTTTCATCAACTTTGTATATTGAATTATTACAACTGGTACTGTTAATTGGCCTGGTGTCATAAAGTTCAGAAGTGTCATAAATTTCAAAAAATCTTTTAAACTGCCAAACATACCGATATAAAATATCTGATTAACAATTGATTAAATCCACTTTCTTTGTTATGGGACCTGAGTCTGATAGAGCCAGCAGTAACTGAGGTATTTCGTTCATATAATCAATGACACCTTTGTGTCCCTCCTCCCTTCTCACTTGAATGTTATGTCTCTTTATTGCATGTCTTGACTCCTGATTGATATTCTATTATGATGCCGCACTAGCATCATCATTGAGGTGGCCAGATTTTTTTTGTTGTTGATCCAAATCTGGTTTTGAAATTCTAAATTGGATCGTGTGCATTTCGTGAATTGGGGCCACCCAGGATTTTGAGGTTGGAAATTGTCATGCTAAATGGAATACTTTATTATCTTAACTGGTCACTTGAGTTAACAATTTTGAGGGATGACTATGAAGACAATTTGACATTCTTCAAAGAATTTCCTGAGTTATTGTTCAAAAGAAGCCTGTCTCCTTTATACGTATATAGGGTAAAGGATTTCTCCAGTGACCCCCCAAAACTACGTCGTTTTGGATTAATGAAGGTGTTTCCGCAATTTTACACCCTTCATTAATTCACCTAAAATTACAAACATACCCTTCATTAATTCAAAACAACGTAGTTTTAGGGGTCACTGGAGATAACTTATCTTCAGTTACGGGAGAAATACTTTTCCCATATATATATATAATTTTTTTTTTTTTTTGAAACCCTAAGTCAGGTCTTGTGCATTTGGATGAGTTAGGGCCACCCCGAAACTTGTGATGTTGGATGTGTCTCGCTGACTGGAATCCTTAACTTTGGGTTTTCATAACTTTTTGCTTGAGTTCACAATTTTGACTGATGAGAGTTTGATAAAAGATTTAGAGCTTTTGACATTCTTCTAAAGGATTTCCAAAGGCATTGCTCGGAAGGCTTCTGATGTGGAACATAATGCTAGAACTTATGTTAATTCATCTTTAGGTTCTTGCTTTTTTTGAGTTTCAACTAGTTTTGTTATTTGATATATTTCCATGCGGTTGAGTTGGATCCATAAAGAGGTCTCAAGGCTAACACAGTGGCCCTATACCTACTGGCATCTAGAATATAGTTCTTATCACGCTTTTATGTCAGTCTTAAATAAGTTAGAACTTGGATGATCTGTTTACTAGGTTCATTCACCAATGTTTTCTTCAATGACTTACTCTTGACGGTTTCCCTGTGTACTTTTGAGACATTCACTACATCCTTATTCATTAGCTGTACAGTGCCACCTTGTGACACCCTATTTATAATGTAGCTGGCACTCATAAAAGGATTTTTAATGCAGAACTGTTTGAATTTTGTAATTTTTGGCTTCTTTAAAGCCTCCTACAAGTAGTAATTGCATGCTGAATTATTCTTGTGTCATGAATATTCACTCCATGCTACTTGTGTTTTGAGAAAACGAAGAAAGGAATCTCGCTTCATTAATCTAGCCTATACTGGGACTCAGTGCTTTAATCTCATACTGTTAGCGGAAAAATGACATTCTAGTTCATGTTTTGAGGCATTTTGTTAACGAATAATGAGTAACCTTTATTGTTTTGCAGCCAATTGAAACTTTCTCACCCAGACCATGTGCTTGTCAAACGGGTATCAGCAGCAGAAGAGAGCTTTGATAGAGCACTACAATCATTTACTTAAATAGTGAGTTGATTTAGTTTCTTTTAGCATTTCAATGTTGTTATATTTCTGTTCATGCTGTCTTAATTGTGGCTATTAAAATGCACTAGTTAGAGCACAATTTGGTTTGTTATCCTGTATCGATCAAATTTTATGGCACTGTTTGGTTCTACTTTAACCTTGATGTTGTAATGCTACATCTTCTATCAATATACAAGAAATTTCTTTGTTTTGGATCACAATCGGGCACTGGTTGGCCAGGACGAATTCCTTTATATGTTTTTTTTATATAAAAATTTTAGGAAGGGGTTAAGCTCACCCACAATCCAAGGGCAGGGTGGAATCTCTCTTCCTCTTTGGTGATACCAATGTTGGGTAAGGCAAACATCAATTATCCTCAGATGTTTACCTAGGCACCCAGGAGCTAGGATGTCTCCCCTAGCGCCTTGACCAACTCCTGAATCGAACCTATGTTACTTAGGAAATCTCTTTTATGTACTGTTCTTGTGTTTTTGGACTTTTGAGTTTTGGGTTATCTAAGGGCCTGTTTGGCATAGCTGCAAAACCCAAAAAAAGTCTGACGGTAATGAAAAAAGCCCAATGAAAAAGAAAACATGAAAAAAGCGTGTTTGGGATGGCTTCAAGTTGTGATAGACTTCTGGGAGAAAAGTGGCTTCTTGGGTGAAGCTATTTTTTGAAGCTTCTAGGTCCATCATAGCGGCTTCTTACTTTTTGAATGAATTGAAAGACGAAGATGCCCATTTCCTACCAACAATAATCATGGGAAGGATCACCACCTTTATTTTCTTCACTTTCACTATTATCGATGTACCTTTGTTTCACTTTCATTCCCGTCGGTAGTGCGTCTTTCTGTACAACTTTTTTTTTTTTTTCCCAAGTTGGTATTGTTTATTTCATTTTGGCTTGATTTTTAGTTTTTTTTAATAATTTAGTTAGGTTTTTTAATAATTTATTTTGGATAGCATGGTAGGTGGCTATTCTCGTTTTCTTGTTTTTCTTTAATAATTTAATAATTTATTTTGGGTAGCTTGGTAGTTGTTATATTGTTTATTCCTGTTTATTTCTTTTTTTAATAATTTTTTATCCCAAATTATCACATAATATATGTAACACACACACATACATATGTAATATTTAATAAGATTCATGCCCTTTTCAATCATTTTCCATCTCAACTGACTTTTCAAATGTCATGTTAGATAAGAGCTTATCTGGAAATAAGTCACTTTTATCACCATTATCGTAAATACAAATCATATCAATAATTTGACTTTTAGCAAAAAAATCCATTTGAAAAATTCCAACAGAGAAAAAAAAAAAAAAACCCACTTTTACTGCCACTATTACAAATGGGCCCTAAATTATTGGGCTGTCCTTTATTGTTGACTTGATATTTTCTATTTATAATGTTAATTGGGTGGTTTAAATTTGGTTCAAATTCACCCAGCTCTTTATACTTTTACTCAATTCTTGGCTAATTGATGTGTTTTCTCCCTATCAAATTTGTTTTAATCTATTAGGATGCTGCATGGATAAAGTGCATTATATGTGTAACAAGCTTGACGCGACACAAGTAAAAGCAAAACGAAAAATAGCTCAAGAGATAACTAAGATTTTGGGTACAAAAAATTTTTTTGGGTTAAAGTTTTTTTTCCATACAAGAAAAAAATAGCTCCAACCAACTTTTGGTTTGCTAACCAATGTCAAAAGCTAAACCAAACAAGTCCTTAATTTTCATTTAGGTAAATGAGTAGTGTTAACTAGGCTTTGTTTTGGGAGTTCCATTTTGAAATCGTTGACTGTCTTCAAAGGAAAAAATAAATGGATGTTTTATTAGAAATATTTAAAAAAAAAATGGGAGGAAAAAATGTTATTATGATTAATGATATGGAAACAGAAGAATCAGAAGATTGAAAAATTTTGGGAAAAGAAGGAGAAATTGAGAATATACAAAAAGAATTTAAAGATACTATAATTATAAGATAACCAGAAAATTTAAAAATAAATATGCAAAGAACAACAAGGAGAATCATCAACTGAAATAAATGAAGAAAAGTCATTTTAGATTACCTAACAGACAAGAAATGAGAAAATAGGGAAGAAGAAGCAACTATGACTACTTTAAGACCTAAAACTTTGTTAACAAGAAGAACCTTTGAATCAATATATTAAGGACCTAGAAAAAAATAATGAAACTAAATTTATACCACCTCCTATAGAACAATATAATACAAAACCAATACCTAATTCAGGAATTTGGTTGGATTTAGATTGTAATAAGGATAAAGAAACAAGATTGGAAAAATGGAGTAAATCACAATTAATAGCATTAATAAATAAAGATATAGATATTGAAATAGTAAATACGTTAATAGAAGCAAGTTTTACATGAAATATAAATACATGATGGACTAGTATAACAACATGATTTAGAGAATTATCAAGAACTATAACGGAAGAATATCAAAATAAAAGAATATCCAAATAAAAGAATTTTATGCTTTAATCCTAAAACAATATGAACAAATATTAGGACATATAGGAAGAGCAAAAGCAAGTATAGAAAATACAAATCAGCAAGAACTAATAACACGTTTACATGAAATAAAAATATGTTCATTAAATCCATATTATATGGAACAATATATATGTGAATATAAAAATATTATTATGAAGCAAAATTTCAGAATTATGAACAAGAAAAAATCTATATGAAATTATTTTATCGTAAATTACCAAAACTTATATCGGAAAATATAATAGAAGCATATAATAAACACTCAGAATCAAGACAAGATATATTTGTATATTTAGATATTTCATATCAAAAAAATGTAAAGAAGCATGGAGAAATATGAAATATTACAAAGTAAATAGAAGGATGTTAAAATGTAACAAAATAGGAAAACCATATAGATGAGGATAAAAAAAATGAGAAATAATAAAATAAACCAAAAAAGGAATATATAAATTTTAAAAAATCCTAAGAAAAGATTTTATAGAAAAATATAAACCAAAAAAGAATTTGATTTTTTATGAAGAATCAAGTAACTAAGAATATGAAGAATATGAAAAGAATATTCATGAATAGAAGAAGAAGATTATAAATTATATATGATGAATGCAACTAAAATGATGCAAGAATATGGGTATTGCGCATTTTGCGTATGTTTTCTGCTATCTCAAATCTATCTAGAAATTTCCCCCATCTTAAGGTTGTATACTTCAACTAAATTATTATGTTTGCATTTCACATTTGAATTTATCTATCATTTTCTAAATATTTTCACCATTTATTAGGTAAATATTATTTGGTTGATGCTAGATATCTAACACCCATTGGGTATCTTGGTCTCAACAGATGTGAACGTTATCACCTGTTAGAATTGGGACGTCAACCTGGATTTAGAAATCATAAAGAGACCTTCAATTTTTATCATTCAAATTTAAGATCTACTATAGAAAGGACTTTTAAAGTGTGAAAGAATAGATTTGAAATATTACAAAGAATGTGCAAATATAGCTATCAAACATAAGTTTGTATGGCTTGTGCAACAATGGCTATACATAATTTCATTAGGAGAAATTCTCAAACAGATGGTAATTTCATGGAAGCTAAAAATGAAAACATATGTTATGTAGATAATATTAGTATAGGTGAAGAGCTTTTCTTAACTAATTATGTTATGTCATCTTCAACTCAAATGAATCAGATTTGTGACATAATTAGAGACAAAATTACATGAGACCTATGATCCAATTACTTATATAATATTATTTGATTGAATTATGTATTTTTAACGTCACTAAATTTTCTAAGTTATCATTTTTCGCTTTTTTGTAATTTAGATTTTAATTTTTCTCTTATAATTATCTAAAAAGTCACTTATACTACCTTCATTCTAAAAAAAAAATTCAATTTTACAGAAGTTATCTATGCAACTCTCAATTCAAATATAAATCATATTACACAATTTAACTTTTACCCAATCTTATTTTTCACAAGCCAGAATAAAAATAAATCATTTTTCTCAGTTCTATCCAATAATACACAACAACACCAACCCAGGCCCGTTTTCCACCCTGACCCCAAATTACCCCAAATTCTAGTGCCGTCATCCTGGCCGGTAAGTATATCGGAACGATGTTCACACCCTCTGAACGATGAAATCGCGACTTAGAGTGAGGATGGAGAGATGATTGCAACCTTGTGAAGACGAAGTGGGTATGGGGTAGATGGTCGCAACGAGGATGACGCGTTTTATGTGCGATGAGAAGGGAGACACTATATATACACATATAACAAGGCAGAGTTCGAGAGAGAGATGAGGAACAGGGGACGAAACCAGAACATGGTTGTGAGGATAATTGAGAGCTCCGGGATGAACTAGAGCAACCCCATGGATGTTGCCGGAAGGTTTGAAGCTTTACCCAGAAGCTACATTGCTGCGGCAGTGGCGACGATGCAAGACGAGAGAGAGGATTTCGCAGAGCTTGTGAGAGCGGCATCTGTGAGAACGTTGATGGAGAAACTGGAAATGGATTCATCAGTGAAACAAAAGGAGGAGGCCAAAGTGTTGCCCAAGTCTGTGAGTGTTGGGATGGTTAGGATTGAAGAAGACAGTCCAAGCTGTCATTTTGGAGGCACTCCTTTTTCTGATGCGTCTGACTTGTACCCCAGAAGCAGAAGCCATGATGTTACTAGCAGAACTGTTGCTGTTTTCTGAATTTCACTCCTGCGTCTCCGACAAAAGGTTGTTCCTTTTTAATGGTCCCATTCATCAAACATTTTCTTAAAAAAAAAAAATAAAGCTATCTCTAAAACTTATTTTTATTTTGATCATGTGATCTTTTAACGTGTGGATTATCTTTCTATTGTTATTTTGTCCTTCCATTGCCACGTGGGACTTTATTTTCACCACAATTGCTTCATTTAAGTATTTTAGTGAAAACCTCACTATTTCGAACGGTCACCTTAACCAAGGTTAATGTAAATGTCATTTTTGCTTTCATTTCAAATTTTTAAACCAAAAAATAAAAAAAAAGTTTATAGTGTTAATTGGAGGCATACTATGTATTAGAGAAATAATATGAAAAAGTTGAAGAATCTTGTATTAATCTCAATAAGAGCAATTTGTTTATACAAACTATAATCTCCATGAATTATCTCTAATCTACCATCATTTGAGAGAGATAACCAACAAACCCTAACTTTAGGGATCTACGAGGGACTTCCCTCTTTAGAAAGAGACTCAAATTAATCTATCTCTAATATGATAAGAATCTCATTATCCAACACACGTAGATCACACTGACTAGACCCTTTTATATGGAATGGATCTTTACCAACAAATTAATTATTTCCTTATATTTCTAACACTATATATAAGTTCATACAAAGGCGGAAGTGTAGAAGGTGGGGAATTGCCCCCCTTAAATTTGTGAATTTCTTAAAAAAAAAATTAATACATATTTGAATGAAAAGCTAAGAATTTGTTAAATTAAATGCTCTGGAAACATTGATACATTAAGAAGAAAACCAAGAAAAACTCTTAATCGATAGGGGATGAATGATTGTTTAGTGTCTTATATTGAAAAAGATGTATTTGATAAGCATTGATAATGAAGACAATTATGATAGAATTCCAAAAAATAAGGTTTAGAATGATGACATTGTAATTATTTTTATTGTAATATATTTTTGTTATTAAAATATATGTATTTAACTTATTGAGTGTCTAAAATCCAACAACCCTTCATTGTAATTTATGACCAAATGCAAATGATCATGTATGCATTTCTAACGCATCCAGTTAGCCTTGTTTTTCTAAATGATAGGTTTGTAAAATAATTACTTTTCTTATTATATCATCGCACTTCACACTCACATAGGTGTTTAAGTCATCATACATCATCTGAACACATCAGATTGATTTCATGAATATTTTTTTTATATTTTTTTTTTTCTTGTTTATATTCTTTTGTTTTTTTAATGTATTTAAAACTTTTCTTTTAAAAAAATTTTTGAGTAGTTGTCTAACGGGTGTCATGTCGCAGTAATCAATATGCATCGAACCCTAAACAATTTTGCTTCACTCTATATGGATGCCCCTAAATAAATTTCTGGATCCGCCCTTAAATTCATAGATATTTATTTACTTCAACTTTACACACGATATATGTTTTTAACGAATTTTGATTTTAGTCATATCAAAACTAGCAGTTTATGCCAGCCCATTTAATAGACTAAGCACTACATCAGTAAAGTTAACATGATTGAGCTAATATCCAAATCTTTATAGAATTATAGGAACCAAAAATTAGATCACATAAAGTATAGAAGCCAAAAAGTAAACTTCATTGAAAATATAAATATAGAACCTGAAGTGAGTTTAATTTAACTTCGAAATATATTATAGCAAAAAAAAAAAAAAAACTTCGAAATATGATTTATAGGGATGCACATGCACTCCAGATACCACTCAATATAGAACATCATGATGATGATGATGAAAATACCAGGTTTATCGATAATGAAAGACAATATCAGTCTATCATTCCGTATATACCCTTAAATTTAGTTTTAAACTTTCAAAAATACCCTCCAAAAACTAGAGCCGTTCTCCGCAGTCTTCAACGTAGTACACCCTCCATTTTTTTTTTTAAATACTATTCTCTATCCTAAATATAAGACCTAATTATTTATTTTTTTTGAAAATTTTAAAAAACTAATTAAATTACTTTAAAGTATATATATGTATCATTTTTTAAAAACTAATTATTTGACTTATAAATTGATATATAATTTAGTCATACATAACATATGATATGATTAAATAACTTATTTAGTTTTCTTAATTGTTTTAAAAAATTTAACTAAGCTTTATATTTAGGATAATAATTAAAATTAGTTAATTGATTAATTAAATGAGCCCTTTGCTAAAAGAGATTGGTCCCCCCAACCCTTGCTGCAGGACCTAGGGGGCATGACCCCCGGATTCTCACGCATGTGTCCCTTCTTTATAGAACCTGATCAATCATTTCTTCTTTAAAAATCCATGCACACATTGAATATTAAGCTTTTACCATTATTATTATTATTTTTGAATATTATTATTATTATTATTTTTCAATCCATCAACGATATCTCAAACCACTTTTGACTTAAAGACTAATCGTTTTCAAAGTTTAGAGTGTAAATTATCTTCACCTCTTACAATATGTACTTTATTCTTTCTTTTAAAAAAACTAGAAAAGATAATTTAGATTTTTTATTATTTAATCTGTTACCTAATTGTTACACTCTATAATTTGAATATAACTCAATCATTGAAGGACTAGGTATTTTATATATATATATATATATATGAAACAGTTTATTACATACAGATGATTCTAAAAAAGTTGAGTTAAACGAATTGGATTTCAAAAAATGAGGCATAAGCAAATTGGAATTATAGAAAGTAATTGATTAATTTTATCTAAATTTTTTTATATTAAAACACTGACGATTTGGCATGGAAGATGTGTTTCATTTTCTGATATCAATTAGTTTTCTATTTTATTCATAATTTTTTAAAATAATTAATTGACGTGCTTAGAAAGCTAGAAAATTATTGAGATAGTTCTAATTAAATTAAGCTAAAATACTAAAATTTGAATGTGGACATATATTTTTAACAAATTTTTGATCAGATCAAGAGGCTTTATTATGAATGTCTGAAAATGTTGTTAACAAATCAAAATAGCCTCCTATAGTTAAAAAAGAAAATTAAAAAGAGGTTCAAGCCTATGTATAAAAAAGTAGATTTATGCGTGATTTTATTTTTGATTGTTTTAGTTGAATTTAATTAGAATAATCTTTAAAAATTATGTAAAATTTACTTACACAATAGCACAAAACTAGTATTTCTTGTTATTAAAAAAAAAAAACTGGTTTTTCTTCCTCATCTTTTTCCTTTTTCGGACTGAACATAAACTGTTAAAAGTGGAAAGGCTTGGAGCAGAAGAGATGTGAAAAATGAAAATACGAAATTCTTGCCTTGAGCTGGACTCTACAAGTTTTCCGGAATTGGAGCCTTTAATTTCTTTGTCTGTGGGTTGCCTTTAGGAATTTCCTTTTTTTTTTTTTTTTTTTTTTTTTTTTTTTTTTTTTTTTTTGCATTGAGCCATGTCAATTTTTCCTCCAAATGGAAGAAAGCATGTCCTATTTGATAAGAGACTTGCCGGGAATGAAAAGTGACATAGTTGGCTAACACGTTGGCCTTCACACTAAAAAAATGAGATTTAATACACGTTGGTTAATGTGAGGGGGTTTGATGGTAGGTGATCTTTAAGCACTCTCGTAAGCCACTTTTGCTGGAGGCGTCTGCTCGATCCTGGTGGAGTTATTGGTGTCTACCCCACCTAAACTTTTTAATATATATATATATATATATATATAAACTGATAAGATACTCAATTACAAAACTGCCCCCACCATTATTCAATTGCTTCTAGCTCTCATACTGAAATTTAGGAGATGACTAGGCTAGTTTTGGGTTTTAACAAAATTGAAGGTGAGTGCCGGCCTAATTCTTTTTAAATTATAGAAGACCATTCTGATCTTCAAATAATAGTAAGAAATCCCTAATGAAGGTTTTCGGCCTAAATGGAATTTTATTATTTCAGTTGTATTTAATTAGATTTTTTTTTCAAAATAATATTTACATTTACCCCTTTTAATTAACTCATGAATTGGGTGTGATATTTGTAAAAATAAAAAACTTGAAGAGATTTCTTATCTCTGTAGGTTAATATGTTATAAAATATATATGTCTATAAAATTTAGTGAAATTTAAAAATAATATATAACTCTGAAAAATCATAATTTTATTTTTAAAAATAAACCTTATATTTGGAAATTTTTATATTTATTATCAAGTCTTTTTAATGAAAATATAACTTGTTCTTTTTTTTAAATATAATATAAAGTTTTTACTTAAAAATAAATTTTGTACCTTTGTATAAAAAATATCACTTTAAAAAAACATCAAGTCACCTTCAATAGACCTAAGTTTCAATGAAAGAAGAAGTCTTTCGTTTTTCATATCATTTTATTGTTAGAACTCATATGTCTGTTGTTTGTTATATTTGGAATTCATTTTTTTTTTTTTTTAATATTAACACTAAAAACTATTCACACATAATCTTTTATTAGAACCTTCTAACAAGTACATAAAATTATATTTGTTTTTTCCCTTTCAATTAAAATAATAATAAGCCTGGAGAGGTTGTTAGAGAAGTAGAATATATTAATGAATTATATTGAATTAACTAACATATATTACTGTAATATCCACCAATGTCAAAGTTCAAACTGTAACTGAAACATAATCTTACTTTAATATGTTTGATTGCATTCATTTAAGAAAAATCAATTCATGGATTAAATGTTAACAACGGCCGGTCTCACATGGCCTCAGTGTACGTTACTGTGCACAGCCATTAAACTATACTTATTCTCTCACTAAACACTCGAAACGACTTTTATATTACATTATTGTTTCTAGTCAAATGAGTGTTCATGCTTCTTCTTAGAGATTCTCCCATTCATAGATTGGTTCAAGAAATGCAATGAGTGTGTTTGAAGCTAAGGACCCCACATGTGCAGGGAATTGATCTTCGAGCTGCCATTAATGACACCAAGCTCTTCAATCAAACCCTTTCTTTCTCAGCTGTCCCTTCTGCCAGAGGAGCCTTCCCGCATTGACTTTATTTTACCCTACAGACGACTATCAGTGGCACTTTTTCTTTATTGCGCATGAGTGATTTTGGTCCCTAGTGTCGCGTTTTGGGTTTGGTTCGTATTATTGACTTGTAGGGAAGATTTGGTAATGGTTTTCTAGGATAGAGAACTCGGTTGTTGACCTAAACTGAGTAGTTTGATTTGAGGGAATTTTTTTGTTTTTCTGTTCAATTTCAGAACTTTTCTGGGTTTTCTATTGAGTTGGTTTTAGCACTTTAGGGTTTTCTTATCTCTTAAAGGTGTTTATGTCTTGGGTTAAATCTACTGGTGGATTCGGCAAAGCAAAGAGATCGAGAAGAAGCTGCATTTTGAAGCAACTTCGAGGCTGAGGGAGATAAGCTGAATAATAAATTGATTGGAGGATTTTTTTAGAAGTATTTGATAAGGCTTATTTTGAATTCTGTTGTTTAGTTCTTCCCTTATTGCATTTGAGGAAATGGCTTGCATGAAATTGGGTTCTAAAGCTGAGGCATTCCAGCGCCAAGGGCAGGCCTGGTATGTACTCCTTTCTCTTATGCTTCCTAGAGAGATTTCTGCTTGTAAAATTTTACGACTTATACATTTATCTGTTCCTATACTATTAAGTTCTTCAATTCCAAACTGAATGGTTGCTGATTGTCATTATCTTAGCGGACTTTAGATTGAGTATTGATATTGAAAGAGCTTACTGGTTTATGGTACTTGGCGGGTCTTTCTATGATGAATCTTCATTTGCTTAGTGCGTAGTAACTATGAAGGATCTGGGTTATTTGCAATTACCGACTGAGTTATTGTGTATGTTTAGAGTGAGATAGAGGGAAAATAAGGAATTTGTTACTGGAAGTGATTTCCAGAAATACTCTTTGTGCTACTCTTTCCCAAATGCATTCTGCATTGCTGAACTAGAAGGTCTCAATCCAACTTTGGGACTTTCAAGTGTACCATTGTTAGGAGCGAAAAGAAAAACTTAACTTTCAATGCTTTATTGCATGATTCTTTTTGTTTATTTGCTTCTTGGCATGGATGAGTTACCTTTTCTGTTCGTTTCAGCATGCTTCTTATCTTCTGCTGTTGATCAACTTGAGTATATGTCATATCATGGTATCTCTGATTCTGAAGTCTGAGAATCTTTATCCTCTCGGACTACTACTAGATATGAATCAGATTGTGTTTTGTTCAAGTAATACTCTCACATTCTGCAAACACAAAGAATGAAAGTTATTGACAATGATTCTTCAAGTAAGCCGATATAAAAGAAACTGATTTGTGATCGACCTGTTTGCAAATTGTGCTGTTTCTGTTGATTTTTTTAAACAATAGTAAATCTTTAGATAATATATGATCACTCATAAATCTGTTATCATAGGTTCTGCACCACTGGGCTTCCTAGTGATATCGTTGTTGAAGTTGGCGAGATGTCCTTCCACCTTCATAAGGTACCTATATCTTTAATATATTTATATTTCTTCCAGTTGATGTGCTATATATGTGGGAGGTTCGTTTTAGTTTACTTGAATGTCCAAGTTCAGTATAGGTCCAGTTTTGTCTTGAAAATGTATTACAAATCTTACATGAAGGTAACTAGCTGAAAGTATGTGAATACATGTATGACAAATTAGTAATTACATCTTATTCATTCTGTTGCATTCTTTTAACTTCTGAGTAGAGCAAGAAAACTGATTTTGCTATTGTTGGGCTGGGCTCTGTAGGCAAAACAGAAACTATAATTAAATACGTCTGGTTGTACTGATACAAACACGTATCTGATCTATTTGCTTTATACTACCTTGGAGTTATTTGAACTCTTTTCCAAACTGTGGGTTGTTCTCCCATTCTATTTACCTTGTCTGGTAGGGCATGAATGCTATATGTGATTAGTCAGATGGTAGAGTGTTTAGGAAAACCATACGAATTCATAATTTCATTTGCCTTCATATGTCATTTAATGCAGTTCCCTTTGCTCTCTAGAAGTGGGGTTATGGAAAGACTGATTGCCGAAGCTTCTGAAGCTGAGGATGAATGTACCATAAACATTCCTGGCATTCCTGGAGGGGCAAGAACATTTGAACTTGTTGCAAAATTCTGTTATGGCGTGAAACTTGAACTTACTGCCTCTAATGTAGTGTACCTCCGTTGTGCTGCTGAGTGTCTTGAAATGACAGAGGAATATGGTGAGGGTAATCTAATTTCACAAACAGAAACCTTCCTCAACCAAGTGGCCCACCGAAGTTGGAAGGACTCTCTGAAGGCACTTCAAACCTGTGATGATGCCATGCCTTATGCTGAGGAGCTCAACATCACAAAAAGGTGTATTGAGTCACTTGCTGCAAAAGCGTCTACTGATCCAGATCTATTTGGGTGGCCAGTTTTGGAGCATGGTGGGCAAATGCAAAGCCCTGGTGGAAGTGTTTTGTGGAATGGGATAAGTACAGGGGCAAGACCAAAGAACTCAAACTCAGATTGGTGGTATGAGGATGCATCAACTTTGAGTTTGTCACTTTACAAGAGGTTGATAGAAGTCATGGAATCACGTGGCATTAAGCAGGAGTTAATTGCTGGTTCTGTTGCTTTCTATGCTAAAACATACCTGCCAGGATTAAATCGACGTCAAGTTTCTGGTGAGTCCAGTGCTCGACTAGCCGCAGCGGCTTTAGGGTCTCCTCCATCTGAAGAAGACCAGAAAGTTCTGCTAGAGGAGATTGTCCAGTTACTCCCTATGCAGAAGGGTCTAGTCCCAACAAGTTTTTTGTCTGGTTTACTTCGAACTGCCATGATTCTTCGAGTAAACTCCTCATGCATATCAAATTTAGAGAAACGGATTGGGATGCAGCTTGATCAAGCTACTCTGGATGATCTCTTGATGCCTAATTTCTCACATTCAATGGAAACACTATACAATGTTGACTGCGTGCAGAGAATTGTTGAATACTTCCTTGCAACGGACCAGGTAGCTGGTGATGCCTCTCCGTGTTCTATTGAAGATGGTCAGTTGATTGGTTCACCTTCAATGACACCCATCACCATGGTGGCCAAACTTATTGATGGTTACTTGGCAGAGGTTGCCCCAGATGTTAACTTGAAGCTTCCCAAATTTCAAGCGCTTGCTGCTGCTGTGCCAGAGTATGCCAGACCCTTGGACGATGGCCTATACCGTGCTCTAGACATTTACTTAAAGGTATTGATCTTGAACAAATTGTCGTATTGAAGCTTTTATGTGACCATCTTGTGCATGTTGGATTAAGAATGTTGGGATTTAAATTTAGCTTACATCCTGCCATCAGTGAGGCATATCTAATCCTATGATCACAGTATTAATTTTTGTCTTGTATTTTATTACTCATGTTATTTAACTCTTGCTGGCTGTATAAATTGCATAAATCAGATTATGTTGTTCATCGTTAACATTCCCACTAATTGGCTTGCGTGCCTCCTGGCCTGGTTTGAATGATGGGCTTGGTAAAGTCTTTGTCTGTATGGACTGATTCACTTTTGTCTTTCCAAACCAGTCTCACCCATGGTTGGCGGAGTCCGAGAGAGAGCAACTTTGTAGGTTGATGGACTGCCAGAAGCTCTCATTAGAAGCTTGTACCCATGCTGCACAAAATGAGAGGCTACCCCTTAGAATAATAGTTCAAGTTCTGTTTTTCGAGCAGCTCCAGCTTAGGACTTCCATTGCTGGTTGTTTTTTGGTTTCAGACTATCTTGACGGATCAAGACCGTTAAGAAGCGGCGTTGCTGGTTCTAACGAGGGAGGATGGGCGACAGCGGTGAGGGAGAACCAAGTTCTGAAAGTGGGCATGGATAGCATGAGGATGAGGGTATCTGAGCTTGAGAGGGAGTGTTCAAACATGAGGCTTGAGATCGAGAAACTAGGTCGACCGAAGGGATCAAGCACATGGGGAACCGTGTCTAAGAAGCTTGGGTTCAAGTTAAAGTCTCAGATGTGCAGTGCACAAGAAGGATCTGTAAGCAACCAGAATAATGGAAATGGTAAGGTTGAGAAAGTGAAGGAAAGACATGGAAAAAACCAGAAAATGTCTTCTCCCAGTGAATAAAAGTCATTCCATTGATTTCTTTCAATTGCCTCTCTCTTCTGTTAGTGTCATATCTGTAAAACATCTTCTTTGCTTCTGTCTGCATCTCAAGCAGTTGTAATGGAGATGGAAGCTAAGTTTCCTTGTGTATCATGTAACTTTATACTATAGCCTTAGTCTTCCTTTCTTCGTTTCTGGGTCCCAGGGTCTCTACATGAAATGCTTATGTTCATTACGCCTTCTGATTTTTCAGAAAACTTGTTTATTCATTATTTTATTTTCAATTTTTTTTTTTAATCAATATGTTTTTCCCCTATGGACCTAGTAATGTAGCAATCTTATATCATCATAGAATCAAAGTTAGTTTAAATGGAAATATGCTATTGGAGATACTGCGATCATAATGTATCCAACAAGTTAAAAAGGTAAAAAGTGTTTTCATATTGTTATAAATTTGACAATGCTATATAGCTGTTGGGTTTCAAAGAGCAAATAGGGCAGCTGGTATGAGGATGTTGAGAAGGATACATGGTTACATTAAAAGAGATTTGTAATAAACATATATGAGTAACGCTAATGAAGTTCTTGAGTGAAACTTCATAAGTAACAACATCTAAAAATTTAATTGTTGATAAAACACAATAACATCATGTAATTTATGAAACTGGTGTCACTTAGTGAAATAAGGCTTGCTATTTGTAGATAGAGTATAATAATCTTGTATGACCCATGTAATCTACTCCATCTAGTGGGATAAGACTTGTTATTGATGATGTTATTGTTGTATACTCCCTCTAGTCCTTTTTATAAGAGTATAAAATCTGAATTGTTTTAATAATTTGTTATAACATCCAATTAAGAGTTTTTTTGGATAAAAGAGAGATATACTATTTATAAAGTAAAAGAGTTACACTGGGGAAATTAATCCCATATTGTCATGCGAAGCCAGAGCCATTAAAGATTCAGGACAACTATCTAAAAACATAGAAGAAGAAAGTCCTTGTTTTGCTAGCGCATCAGCAACCAAGTTTGAACCTCGTGGAATAAACTGGATTCTTAAACTCCATTTCTTCCGTATTTGCTGCGTGATAGTCCATAGCAGCAGATTGCCTCTTATATTCATAGTATCATCAGCCAGCATATCCACCAATTCTTTGGAATCAGATTCTAAGATAACTCTACGAAATCCTAGATCCCAATCAAGGTTTAGGCCCTTCATGACAGCCCATTCCTCCGCTTCAACAACACTGCATGAACCAATAAAATGTGAGAACCCAGCGACCCAACGCCCATCATGATCCCTTATAACACCACCACATCCAGATCTGCTCGCAAAACGTGAGACTGCCCCATCAACGTTAACTTTAACCCAGTCTTTGTCAGGAGGAATCCATCTTACCTGGGTAGGAAGACACTTATCACCCTTAATCAAGGAAGGTGTCTTGCAAGTTTGTATACGAAGCCCATGTTCTTATAACCATATCAGCTGGAAATTGAGGCCTCAAGAAGTTATCCTCAAACAATGCACAATTCCTCCACTTCCATAATTCCCAAATAGCAACTCCCCATACCAACTGCCAATTACCATCCCTTAAAATCCCCAAGTCTTGCTTCAGGTTCATAATCCCCCACTCCGTTAAGGAAGCTGAAAAAAATTGTAACGAATGACTCGGGTGGATTAAGCACTGCCACATCTGTTTAGCATAAGTGCAATCCCTTAGAATGTGTAACACACTTTCAAGCTCACTGTCACAAGCGGTACACAATGGGGATGCACCAGACCAACATCCAATTAAGAGTTGTATGAGTACTTAATATGTTTTTACCGATTTTGCCTCTCACCCATCTTTTTTTGCATACTATATTTTTTTTTATACTTCCTCTTATTATTACTCTATTTTTCTCTCACCTGCTCCCTTATAAATAAGGGTATACTTGGGGGATTAACGTAGCAATCTAAATTATCATGAGTTGGGTTTTTGTCTAGCAACACTATCTTAGCACCGCTCTATTCTTGTTTTCAGAAACTAAATTTAGGTACAAAACATGACGTTAAACATTGCTCCTCAAAAGTTATAAACTTGATACAATTATTTTTATGAACTTGTGAGTTTAATAACCTTACGAGTCATTAACAAACAATTTTATTATATAACTTTATCAAATAGGCTTTCCACTATTTTTTCTAATATATAATGATAATTAAAACTGTGAGATATAGACTTGACACTTTTATGAGTTTGTCTAAAGAAATGCACTATTTATTATTATTTTATGAAAACTATTTTGCAAACCTCGCGTTATAAATAGAAAATAAAAATTTTCAGGCCATGGTTGGCTGCATCCGGATGAGGCAGAAGAGATGCTAGCTCCTCTTATAGAGGACTACATCCTCACCGGACCACATAATTGTTTTTGGAAATTTTCACAAATAACAAAAATGCACTTTTAATTTTTGGGCCTCTGAATAAGTTTACTTTATTTCTAATCAATTTGGACATTATTCTGGCCTCTAAGTTTAGAGGGGTGATTTGGGCTCTATTTAGGGCCATTGTTTATTTGGGCCATTTGGGTTATAAATCCTCACTCTTTTTGGAGCATATATTTGTTTGGAGTTTTTCCGAAAATTCTATATATCAGTTTAGTCCGGCCTGTTTTCTTATTTAAGCTAAATTGTTTAAATATGACAAGCTACAAAATAAGAGAAAGAGGAATTAACGGGAAAAAAAAAAAAGAAGAAGTGAATGAGTTATGATCGAGTGGGCTTTATGCAATAAATCATTCAATAGGTACGAATCTTTACTCTGTTATAAATATACAAAATTATGGATGCCCATTAGAGTTGACACCCACTAGCCTACAATTGGGAATTAGAAAAGCAAACGAATTGCAGCCCAAAAGCCCACAATGGAGAAAGCAAATTACAGGGATTAATGAGCTGTATTTATGTCTTTAATCTTCCATTTAATGGACACGTGGTTGCTGTTAGGTGTATCTTGGTGTCTATTCATGCTGTAAATAATAAATGAGCTATGTGCTTGATATGGCTATAAATAGCCATGCACTTACCTCTCAGATGTAATTTTCGTTGGATAAGAAAAGTGAATGAAGAATCATTCTCAGACTTTCTCTCTAAATCCTGCACCTTTTATGTTTATTGTTATCTTAGTTTTATAATATCTTATCAGCATGAGACTCTATCGAAGGTATAGTTTTCTTATCATGTTTTTAATAATTATATTATATGTTCATTTTACCTATCTGGGATGATCTTAGCCACTATATGGAATTAAATAAATACTTTTATCAAAGGCTTTAAATATCAAATTCCATGGTTAAGATCGGAGATAATTCTTTCTTATTTCTTTTACTGGTGTGGATTACCCCCATAATTTATTTCTTTTTTTGGTGTGGATTACCCCAATATTTATTTCTTTTTGGTGTGGATTACCCCCAAAGTTATTTTTATTTTTTTTTCTCGGACGGATTACCCCATTCTTATTGTCTTTTACCAAGGTGTGAGGATTACCCCAGGACTTAATTCATTTCTTTACAAGTACTTTTATTGTTAATATTGTTATTTTATATAGCCAAAAGCTACATACTTTTGATTTCTTATTTTAAAACTATATGACTAGAAGTCATGATTTCTTATATATGGCCGGAAGCCATATAAATTCAATTTTTGATAATAAGAGCTAAATGGCCGAAGCCACAAAAAAATTTTAATATCTTACTTGTTGTCATATGAATTTCTTGTTATTAATTCTTGTTTATTTCTTTTCATTAGCCTAACCATGACAAACACAACAATCACATCCCTTACAAACTTGAATTTGTGGCTCTTGATATTTCGGAAAAAATTACTTATCTTGGATCTTGGATGCGGAAATTCATCTAAATGCCCCTTACAATTAAAGAAGGAAACCAAGCTTCTAATCGGAAAAAGCCAAATCCATGATTTTCTTACTCCACCATTTACATGAAAATTTGAAAATAGAATATTTGACGGTGAAAGACCCACTAGTTCTTGGAACAATCTAAAAGAAATGTATGATCACGAGAAGATGGTCATCCTCCCAAAAGCTCGTCATGACTGGATTCAACTGCGTTTACAAGATTTTAAATTTGTGAGTGAATATAACTCAGCCATATTTAGAATTACTTTTCAATTGAAACTATGTGGAGAAAAGATTACTGATGAAGACATGCTAGAAAAAGCATTCTCCACATTTCATGCCACCAATTTGCTCCTGCAGCAGCAATACCGTGAAAAGGGATTCAAGAAATATGTTGAATTAATTTCTTGTCTCCTCGTGGCTGAGCAAAATAATGAGCTTTTATTAATGAACCATGAATCTCATCCAACAGCTCAACTCCATTCCCAAAAGTGAATGTAGTAACCAATGAAAATTTTAGAGGCCGAGGACGGGGACTTAAAGGTGGCTACAACCGAGGAGGTCGTGGCGTCGTGGTCGTGGTTCACATCGCGGTGGATTTAATTCCCGCTTTAAGGGAGGAAGGATTGAAAAGAACCCCAGAAGGGAAACCAGTGGGAATAACAAGCATATTGAAAATGCATGTTATCGTTGCGGTGGCAAAGGTCATTGGTCTCGTACACTGCCGTACGCCAAGACATTTGGTTAATCTTTACCAAGAATCGAAAAAGGGTGGTAAAGGGCCGAGGACTAAAGCAAATCATGTTGATATGGCTGAAAATTCGAGCAAAAAGACATAGATATTAATTATTTAGAAGTCTGTTGATTTCTTAGCATGAGTTATCTTTGTTTGTTCGTATCAATATGTTTTGACTATGTTTTTGTATGATCAAACTTGTTACTATTATCTGTCTTTCTTTTAACTATGCTTTTATTTATTTTTCATGTATCTTTTAATGAAGAATGAATTTCCGTTGCATCAATCCTGAAGATTTATGTCTCGTTGATAGCGCAACAACCCACACCATACTAAGAAATGATAAATATTTCTCTTCCTTAGTAATGCAAGAAGCCAATATTCAGACTATATCCGGTAGTATAAATTTGATTGAAGGCTCGAAAGAGCTAATATTTTATTACCCGAAGGAACAAAATTATGTATTGATAATGCATTTTATTCTACCAGATCTAAAAGAAATTTGTTGAGTTTCAAAGATATTCGCAAAAATGGATATCATATAGAAACAACAGTTAATAATAATCGAGAATGTCTGGCTATAACGAATATTGTTTCTAGTAGAAAATGCATATTAGAATATCTTCCTACTTTTTCTTTGGATTGTATTATACATTTATAAGCACAATTGAAACACATGCTATTGCAAACTAATACAAAGAAGTTTGTCAATGAAAACTAGAAGTTTCCAAATACAAGCCGAAGTTTGTCAATGAAAACTAGAAGTTTATTAATGAATTTAATGTTTGGCATGACCGGTTAGGCCATCCTGGATCAACTATGATGCAACGAATAATTGAGAATTCATGTGGACATACCTTGAAGTGTAAACAAATCCAACAGTCCATGATTTCTCATGTCTTTGCTTGTTCGAAGGGAAAGTTAATCATTGGCCATCACCAAGCAAAGTAGAAAGTGAGTCACTCACATTTCTAGAACAGATCTGAGGAGATATTTGTGGGCCAATACACCCACCATGCGGACCATTCAGATATTTTATGGTTTTAATTGATGCATCAACCAAATGGTCACATGTTTGCTTATTATCTTCCGCAACCTGGCGTTTGCAAGATTACTTGCTCAATTGATTAGATTAAGAGCACATTACCCCGATTATCCTATCAAGAAGATACGTCTTGATAATCTTTGGTGAATTTACTTCACATGCTTTTAATGAATATTGTATGTCCCTTGGAATTGATGTTGAACATCCTGTAGCTCATGTTCACACACAAAATGGTCTTGCAGAATCATTGATTAAACGATTGCAACTTATTGCAAGACCTTTACTTATGAGATCTAATCTCCCGGTTTACGCTTGGGGCCATGCCATTTTGCATGCAAAAGCAATGTTAATTCGCATCAGGCCAACAAGTTACCAAAAGGTTTCCCCCTTCCAAATGATTTTTTGTTAGGAACCTAATATTTCCCATGATTGTTGCATGTGCAATATATGTGCCAGTAGCACCACCACAACGGTCCTCAAAGAAGGATGAGAATATATGTTGGATATGAATCTCCTTCAATCATAGAATATCTAGAACCATTTATAGGAGATTTATTTACAGCTAGATTTGTTTATTGTCATTTTGATGAATCATTTTTCCCAACATTAGGGGGAGAAAATAAGCAGCTGGGTCAAGATATTAGTTGGAATGAATTATCATGAGCTCATTTTGATCCTCATAGAACAAAATGTGAACTGGAAGTTCAAAAGATAATTCATTTGCAGAATTTAGCTAATCAAATGCCAGAAGCATTTACGGACCCAAAGAAAGTGACAGAGTCACACATACCAGCTGCTAATGCTCCTATTCAAATTAATGTCCCTAAAGGACAACCCATTTTGAGTGAATCTAAAATGCGCCTGAAGCGTGGTAGACCCATTGGTTCCTAAGATAAAAATCCTCGAAAGAAAAAAGGAGCTAAGCATATAGATGGTCAAGTTGAGAATAATCATGAAAAGTTACAAGCTCCAAAAGAGCCATCTCCTGAAGAGATATTATCTCCAGTAGAGATATCCCCATAAGAGAATGTTGTAATCCCAGAAAAGACCCTGGTACCTGAAATATGTGAAAATAATGAGATCTTAATAAATTATGTTATGAATGGTATCCGATGGGATAGAAATGAAGTCAACGTTGATGACATCTTTGCTTATCTTATAGCATATGATGTAATGAATGATGATGAGGATCATGAGCCAAAATCCATTTGTGAGTGCCAACAAGAGAAAGGATTGGCCCCTATGGAAAGATGCTATAAATGCGAGAATTAAAATCACTAGCAAAACGAAAAGTATTTGGGCCTGTAGTCCCTACACCTGAAGATGTAAAGCTAGTTAGATACAAATGGGTCTTTGTAAAAAAAGAAATGAAAAGGGTGAAATTACAAGATATAAGGCACGTCTTGTAGCCCAAGGCTTTACACAAAGACCTGGCATTGATTTTGAAGAAACGTATTCACCAATAGTGGATGCAACTACTTTTCGCTATTTGATTAGCTTAGCAGTAAATGAAGGACTTGATTTGCATTTAATGGATGTGGTGACTGCCTATTTATATGGCCCACTTGATAATGACATTTATATGAAAGTCCCTGAAGGACTCAAGGTGCCGGAAGCACCAAATTCAAGTTCTAAAAAACAATACTCGATTAAATTAAATAAGTCCCTGTATGGCCTAAGCAATCAGGGCATATGTGGTATAATTGTCTCAAAGAATATTTGTTGAAAGAAGGGTATAAAAATGACCCAATATGCCCATGCATTTTCATGAAAAGATCTAGAAATGAATTTGCTATAATTGCGGTATATGTTGATGATATCAACATCATTGGAAACTCTGAAGAGCTGCAAAAGACAATTAATTGTTTAAAGAAAGAATTTGAAATGAAAGATTTGGGCGAACGAAATTCTGTCTTGGACTACAGATCGAGTACTTGAAGGATGAGATCTTTTTATATCAAGAAACTTATACAAAGAAGGTCCTAGAAAGATTTTATATGGATAAGTCACATCCATTTTGTACTCCAATGATTGTAAGATCCTTGCATGTTGATAAAGATCCATTCCGACCTCGGATAATCAACGAAGAAGGTGAAGAAGAACTACTTGGTCCGAAGTACCATATCTTAGTATCATTGGAGCACTGATGTATCTTGCTAACCATACACGTCTCGATATATCATTTGCAGTGAATTTATTAGCAAGATATAGTTCTACACCAACACGGAGACATTGGGACGGAGTAAAATGCATTTTTCGTTATCTCAGAGGCACCATGGACATGGGGCTATACTACTCAAATGCATCCAAACATGAATTGATTGGTTATGCGATGATCTTTGGATTTATGTCTGATCCACATGATGGTAAATCACAAACTGTTATATCTGTTTACATGTGGAGGTGCGGCTATTTCATGGCGATCTATGAAGCGGACTATATCGCCACATCATCTAATCATGCAGAAATTCTAGCAATGCATGAAACAAGTCGAGAATGTATATGGTTGAGGTCAGTAATACATCACATTCTAACAACTTGTCATTTATCTTCAGGAAAGATGGACCCAACAGTTTTATATGAAGATAATGCTGCATGTGTTGCTCAACTTAAAGAAGGTTATATCAAGGGTGATAGAACAAAGCATATTTTACCAAAATTTTTCTTTACTCGCGATCTTCAAAAGGATGGTGAGATAGATATCCAGCAAATCAGTTCAAGTGAAAATCTGGCAGATTTGTTCACTAAGTCACTTCCTGAGGCAATATTTGAAAAGCTTGTCCATGGTATTGGCCTCCGAAGACTCAGAGATCTCAACTGACGTTGTCAAGAGGGGGAGTCGATACACGCTGTACTCTTTTTTCCTTATCTAGGTTTTATCCCATTGGGTTTTCCTAGAAAGGTTTTTAATGAGGTGAAGACTTGGAAAGTGTATCAATGAATGATGTACTCTTTTCTTTAGTTAGGTTTTTATCCCACTGGGTTTTTCCTATTTAAAGTTTTTAATGAGGCACATTCATAATGGACATCCAAGGGGGAGTGTTATAAATATACAAAATTATGGATGCCCATTAGAGTTGACACCCATTAACCTACAATGGGAATTAGAAAAGCAAATGAATTTCCCCCAAAAAAAAGCCCAATAGCCCACAATGGAGAAAGTGAATTACAGGGATTAATGAGCTGGATTTATGTCTTTTAATCTTCCATTTAATGGACACGTGGTTGCTGTTAGATGTATCTTGGTGTCTATTCATGTTGTGAATAATAAATGAGCTATGTGCTTTATATGGCTATAAATAGCCATGCACTTACCTCTCATATGGATTCGTTGGATAAGTAAAGTGAATGAAGAATTATTCTCAGACTTTCTCTCTAAATGTTGCGTCTTTTATTTTTATTGTTATCTTAGTTTTATAATAACTCTCTCTTTTTTTTTTTTTTTCATAATTATTTAAAATTTATGGGCACATGAGCATGGGTTATATGTTGTGATTCGTTGGTTAGAAATTTTGAGGAAATGTTTGGGGTTCAACTTTTGACCCTTTAACATTTGCATTGAAATTTCAGTTGGATAAAGCTAGTGCCTTGAGTCAACATTTCTAAAATTTTGAAACCTTTGTTTGTCTAAATTCAAGTGAAAACAATTTTGTTAAGGTCTTCATCATTCCTTGGTTTGGTTCAATGTGTGTTCTACTGAAATTGTTGTTGTTGTAATTAGCATTGATAGATTTTGATGGGATTTTCACTTACACATTGTAGGCGCTCTCGAGATAACTCCTCGGGTTTAATAATAGATTTTGATAATAGATTAAATTAAAAGGATTAAATTAATTATTTAATATGATATCAATTACTTTAGTTTAAATAATATAGTTTTAAGCTAAAATATTAATAATAGTTTATGATAATAATGATAATGATTTAAAAAGGAAAAAAATTCAAGACTCATGTTTTTTAATAATAGATTTGAGATATATTTTAATATATTTGGTTTTGATAAGATATCATTTAATGTATTATTTGATAATTTTAGTTTAAATAATGTAGTTTTAATCTAAAATAGAAATAATAATTTAGGATAATATAACTGATATTAATTTATTATTATAATTTTCTATTATGCTTCGTCTTGAGGAAAAAGGGAAAACACATTTGCAAGTGTCGTTTGCTAAACTTTTATTTCATTTTTACAAAATTAACGATTTAGTTAAAAAAAAAATACAGATATACCATCATCACTCATCGTCTTCTTCACAATTTGACCGGAGACAAGAGCGGATAAATGAGACACTGTTCATAGTATTACCTTGTCCTCCAAGTAAGAAGCCCAAAATAGAGCGACTGAACAATCTTACAAATTTGAGAGGAAAATAGATTCGGGTCCAGAGGACCAAGTCTCGTGGATGTTGTTCAGTCTAAAGAACACAAATGTCTAACCACAGTGGGTTAGTATATGGTTTATGTAGGACCTGTATGCTCTCCGAGGTATATAAGAGTTAATACCAAAGAGATGATGGTTCAGTAGTGCCTAAGAGGAAGACACCAATAAATATCTCAGGTGATCACTGTGCTACATGATAATGACATTTAACCAAGGGGATGGGGTGTATGCACAGTGTAAGCTGAATAGTAAAAGGATATGAATCGAATGTGTACACTTTGTAGGTAATCTCCTATTTATAGAGATTACCTAGGGTTTCGTCTGTTTGGCTCTGTGTCCGCTGCTCAAGCAACATGCACCTCCACGTTCTGCAAATGCCTGCTCCACTGTCTGACGCATCCCTTCTCCACTACCTGTACTACCGGGATTAGTGCCTTGTTTAGGGGTGATTAGTGTTTGCCTGCTTAAGGAGGGCTTCCAAACTGGTGTATTTATGTTGGGCCAGCCCCATATCAAGACCCAATATATGAATCCATATAAGATGTAATCACAGATTTACAGAGATGGCTTGGATCAACGCCATTATGGGTTGGGGCCGACGAAGGAGTTCACAGTAAAGGAGGAGCGGAAGAAAGCCACAGTGCCCAAGCTAAGCTCAAAGATGTGCACTTTGAATATGAAACATCCTACAGAACTATCAATGAAATGAGCTAAATAAAGAATATATATACTTTTATTTTAAGAAGAAATATAATACTACCTCCGGTCCGAGTATATTTAGGACCGGAAGGGTGTATAGGTGTAAAAAACAGAATATTTAAATTTGATAATGCACTGATACTTGACCTCACCTTATTTTGGAGTTAATCAGAGTAATTTAAATGTTATTCTAGATAGAATCAACTTATTTTAAATAATTTTAAGCTGTGTGAAATATAGATATGAGATGAATTTTGTTTTATTGAACACAAAAGTATTTTAACAAAGCTTTTAAACCCCCACAATATCTTGAAAGTTACAAAATCCCTTTGAAGTGAGAAAACAATGAAATGATAATTTTATAAAATATCAAGTTTGGCCAATGACCTCATTCATTAAATTAATTATGTGAGATATAAAAAATGAATTTAATTATATTTTTCATCTTATAGGGAGGTGGTCAAAGATTGACAGAGGTCGCTTTGTTAAAAGTATAGGCTAAAAGAATAATAATATCACTGATGGTATGATTTGTTTTGTGTAGAAGATATTGTGTAGGTACTTTGTAGGGCCTGAATAGTATTGGGCCTTAATAACTGTTTAGTGTTTTAGTGCCCATATAGTATAAATGGGTACAATACAGGTGTAAAGGATTATTCGTTCACTCTAATAAAATTGGATTTCTTATCCATTTACTCGGCCAACATGGCATCAGAGCCACGAGTTCCATTTTTCAAGAACGAAGACCTTTTGACCGCTGCACTTGGGTGGTTTTCCAAGATTTAACTCTGAGTCTTTTCCTGTTGCGTCTTTTCTCCATCTCCAGAGGTCGTCCGCGGCTCCGAGCTGAGATCGACTTTCGTTATCTGCGACTTTCTTTCCCTATTCATAGCTAACAGCCAAGATTTGCTAATCTTCCCCAAGATCGATTCGAAGCAGTCACGATCGACGGCCTGCTATCTGAACTCGACGGACGTTCCCCAAGATCAATTCGAAGCAGTCACGATCGACGGCCTGCTATCTGAAATCGACGGACGTTCCCCAAGATCGATTTGAAGCAGTCACGATTGACGGTCTGTTATCTGAAATCGACGGCCGACGTTGTAGATCATGGGCGACCCAAAGAGCACTGTGACTACGCCGGCAACCACCATAGACTTCTCTCAC
Source organism: Acacia acuminata (assembly GCA_019022655.1). Lineage (NCBI taxonomy): Eukaryota > Viridiplantae > Streptophyta > Magnoliopsida > Fabales > Fabaceae > Acacia > Acacia acuminata. The sequence goes on from JAFJYI010000040.1 coordinate 3,373,541, forward strand.
CCTCTATATCTACACCCATCCGACACTCAAGGTACATCGATTATACCTATTACTCTCACTGGAAATGACAATTATTCTGTTTGGAGTAAAGCCATGAGGATTGCTCTTCGTGGGAAACATAAACTTGGTTTTGTGGATGGGTCTTGCCTAAAAGCAAAGTTCGGTGCTGAATTGGAAGGTCAGTGGGAACGTTGTAATGCTGTTGTATTATCTTGGCTTCTGAATTCCTTGTCCCGGGAACTGGCGAATGGTATGGTGTATCTCAGTGATGCGCACATGGTATGGCTGGACCTCAAAGAGAGATTTGATAAAGTCACAGGGTCTCGAATTTTTGCTCTCCACCGTGAGATTAATTCACTTCAACAAGGGGAGTTGTCTGTTGCTACATATTACTCCAAGCTGAAGGAATTATGGGAAGAACAATCTTCCTTTGTGGCTGTTGGGTCGGCTTGCAATTGTTGCAAATGTGGAGCATCAAGGATTCAAGGGACTTTGGCGCAGCAACAGAAGCTACTCCAGTTCTTGATGGGTTTGAATGAGACCTATCACCTTGCTAGGAGTCAAATACTGCTAATGTCTCCTCTCCCCACTGTGAATCAAGCCTTTGCAATGGTTGCAGAGGATGAGGCTCAAAGGGCTATTGTTGGGGTAGTGAAGATGACCCCTACTGAAGGTATAGCCATGGCAGCCAGGGGGAGAGGGAGAGATGGAGGAGGCAGAGGAAGAGGTATATCTCCCTTAAATTGCTCTTATTGCAAAAAGCCTGGACACACCAGGGAAAATTGCTACCAAATTATAGGGTACCCTCCTGACTTCAAAGGACCGAAGGGGAGGCAAGTTCAAGACGAGAGACAGAAGGATACAGAAAAGGCTATGCATTCTTCAACCATGATCTCTCTATTTCTTACACAGGAGCAATATGACAAATTGCTTGATCTCTTGAAGAAGGACCCGGAAGAAAATATACATGCTCTGACTGGTACAGGTTTGATGAATTCTTCCCTTCATGATAATGCACATGTAACTTGGGTAATTGATTCCGGAGCAACCACACATTTAGTTAGTGATTTATCATTATTGGATAACTGTAAAATCTATACAGGGCCAATTAGAACTGTTAAAATTCCTAATGGAGATAAAGTGCAAATAACTCACACACGAATGGTTAGATTTTCTAATGGCATAACATTATATGGTGTCTTATATGCTCCCATGCTTAGGTTTAATTTAATTTATGTATCAAAACTAACTCAGGAACAGAGATGTATGGTAGTTTTCTTTCCTAATCTTTGCTTGATACAGGGCCTTCAGGGTGGCAAATTGAAGGGAACTGGTAAGCTGATTGAAGGATTATATGTTTTGCAATGTAACCAAATTGACATAGTGAATTTGGCTAATGTTTGTTCCAAAGAAAGTAGACATGTTGATGTATCTTTGTTGCATAATAGATTTGGTCATGCCCCGATTTCTGTGCTAAGGCATTTGTACGTTATGAATGACAAAAACATTACTCTCAATCAAAGTTGTGATATTTGCTTTCAATCAAAATAGACCAAACTTCCATTTACTCCTAGTTGTATTAAAACAAAGAGGACTCTTAAGCTTTTACACATGGATGTGTGGGGACCATATCGAACCCCTACACATTTTGGTTTTCAATATTTTCTTACAATAGTCGATGACTTTTCTCGTGGAACGTGGCTGTTTTTGATGAAACGAAAATCTGAGACTGCTAGTCATATTCAGAATTTTATTGCATATGTGGAAAATCAATTTTCTACCAATGTTAAAAGGGTTCGTAGTGATAATGATTTAAAGTTTGTCAACCATATATTGAGAGATTTTTTCTTGAGAAAGGGAATTCATCATGAAACTTCATGTGCCTATACACCGGAACAAAATGGTATAGTTGAGAGGAAACACAAAACATTAATGCAAGTTTCTCGTAGCTTAATGATTCAATCTCAAGTTCCAATTAGATATTGGGGAGAGTGTGTAAAAACAGCAGCTTACATAATAAACAGGATTCCTTCTAGAATTCTAGGCTTTAGGACACCATATGAGCTTATTTATGGGACTTCCGTTGATTATTCTCATCTTAAAGTTTTTGTTGTCTTGTATATGCAACAAATCTAACTAATATTGACAAATTGCAATCAAAATCTATTGCTTGTGTTTTTTTGGGTTACCCAACAAGTAATCAAAATTGTTTTGTTCTTTACAATATTAAAACAAAGGAGATATTTGTGAGTAGACATGTAAGGTTTATTGAGAACAGGTTTCCCTTCATAGAAGAAAGGGGCTCTCGGCCAGGGGGAGCGTGTGAAGGTGCTGCAGGTGACATATTCTGGTATGATGTTGAGCCGAGGGAGCACCAGGTTGAGTGTCCTAATGGTGGTACAACACATGAGAACCCACCAGAATATGGTGATGTAGCACATGACAACCTACCAGAAGGTATAGTTGATCATAATAATGAGTTGTATTTCGAGTCTTAACCTGAAACAAGTCCGGTAAGGCCTGTAAGGGAAAGAAGACCACCTATTTGGTCTCAAGACTATGTATGCAATTTGATTTCACAAGGTAAAACAGGTAAATCTGTATCTTCAGTAAACAAAGGGTCCAAAGGTTATTGTAAATATCCTATTGAAGATTATATCTCTTATGAAACTGTTTCCTCATCCCATTTGTGTTTCCTATGTTCAATAGATTCTAGTGTGGAACCTACTTCCTATAATGAAGCTATTAAGGATAGTAGGTGGATCAAGGCAATGAAATTAGAGATAGGTGCTTTAGAGGCTAATAACACATGGGATGTTGTGTCTCTTCCTAAGGGAAAGAAGGCAATAGGTTGTAAATGGGTTTATAAGATTAAATATAATTCAGATGGATCTATTGACAAATATAAAGCTAGGCTGGTAGCAAAAGGGTATACACAACAAGAGGGCATAGACTTCCATGAAACATTTTCCCTGTGATTAAGATGATTACTGTTAGAATTGTTCTTAAGATGGCTGCTGTATTTGGATGGAATTTATTTCAAATGGATGTACATAATGCTTTCTTGCAAGGAGATTTAAATGAGGAAGTATACATGTGTGTACCACAGGGATTTGATAAGGTAGAAAAGAACATGGTGTGTAAGCTTAAGAAATCCTTGTACGGACTTAAGTAAGCTTCACGCCAATGGAACTTTAAACTAACTACTGCTTTGTTAAATGATGAATTTCAACAAAGTAAACATGACTATTCCTTATTCATTAAAGAAAATGATGATAGCTGTGTTTTAATTCTTGTCTATGTAGATGATTTGATCATAATAGGTAGTTCGAGAGAGAATCAATGAAGTGAAGGAGTTTCTCCACAAGCAATTCAAAATTAAAGATTTGGGTGAGATGAAGTACTTCTTGGGAATAGAAGTAGCTAGGTCTCATAAAGGGATTATTCTTTCACAACGTAAATATGTTTTGGATTTGCTCTCGGACATGGGAATGAGCGGGTGCAAACCATTATCGGTACCAATGAAGCCCGATTTAAAGCTTTTGGCTTATGAAGAGGGGCGAGACCGAAGAGAGGATTTATTGAGTGCTCCGGAACGTTATAGAAGGTTGGTTGGGAGGCTGATTTACCTCACCAATACCATCCCGATATTTCATTTCTGCACGTCGTAGGTTGTGAGTCAATTTATGCAAACACCTACCAAGGCTCATATGGCAACACGAGGCATCGTTAGATACTTGAAACAAAGTGTTGGTGTTGGAGTATTGTTGAGTTCGGACCAAAATCTCGATCTATCATGTTTCGGTGATGCGGATTGGGGAGCTTGTGGTACTACAAGAAGATCGATTCAAGCTACTTGCTCAAGCTTGGAGACTCTCTTATCAAATGGAAGAGTAAGAAGCAAGAGACGGTGTCGCGATCGTGGTGAACGAATATCGTGCTCTTGGTTCAAGAGTTTGAAGTGGTTTGGGCCACTGGAGTGCTTAAAGACTTGGCAATTCCGGCCAAAGGCCCGGTTAGTGTCTACTGTGATAGCAAGGTGGCAATACATATAGGCTCAAATCTTGTATTTCATGAGTGGACCAAGCACATCGAAATAGATCTTCACTTTGTAAGAGAGAAACTTCAAGTAGGTCTGATAGGTTTACAACATGTTAGTTCGTGCAATCAAGAAGCAGATATATTTACTAAAGCCTTGGGCAAGGAGGCTCATAGTAGTTTGCTTGACAAATTTGGCACTGTTAATGTGTTTACTGCTCCTAATTTGAGAGGGAGTGTAGAAGATATTGCGTAGGTACTTTGTAGGGCCTGAATAGTATTGGGCCTTAATAAGCTGTTTAGTGTTTTAGTGCCCATATAGTATAAATGGGTACAATACAGGTGTAAAGGATTATTCGTTCACTCTAATAAAATTGGATTTCTTATCCATTTACTCGGCCAACATTTGCATGAAAATTAAAAAAGAAAAAAAGAAAAAAGAGAGAGAGAAAGAGTTAAATATTCTAAAAATTAAGTGTAGGGGCTGATTAAGAATTTTGATTGCGAAAAAGGGATGACATGAATAAAAGGATGTAGATGGATATGAAAAAACATGTAAGTAGCAGTTGTTTCTTAAATTATTAAAAAATATATATTTTTTTTAAAAAAAAAAAAAAAGAGAAGAGAAGAGAAATCAACAAACAAAAAATTGAAAGAACTTCTACGTGTTTTTTGTCATATCCTGGATTTAAGGCTTAAAAGTTCAAGAATTAGTATGAACTAAATAGGCTACCCAGCCTAATTGTGCAAAAAGTCCTTAAAGATATAGTGATTCTCAAGGATTATGTAACATTTTGCCTTCACGATTAAAGGTTAAACACATAATCAAGGGTCCTCCAAAGACCAAATAATAGTAGACTTGCCAAAGTAACGGTATATTTATTATCGTGAGTTTGGGCAAAAGCGTAATTTCAAGAAATTACGGGTATAAAAGGGTAATCTTGGAAATTACACATAAAATTTCACAAAAAATCTCCGGAGACACAAGAAGTTAGAGAATAATTCCCTTGAATATATTTGGGGTTTAATTGAGGTATAAATAAGAAAATTACCTCAAAAAAAGAATTTTAAAGAATTATTAGAATTTTGGTTATTAAGGGATAATTAGCCAAATTTAATTATGAAAAATTAGTGGAGGCGTCAAATAATTGGGAAATATATTGGGATTTTTTTTTTTAAAAGGTGAATGTGACCTTATAAAAATGGTTTCATACCCTATAAATGAAAAGTTTAGGAAATTTCTTGAAAATTATGAATTTGAGTTTGGAAAAATTAAGGAATTACTCCTAATGAATGTGAATTTTTGATGATATCACATTAGTGATATGATCAAAGAATCTCCACCAGGAAAAAAAAGTAAGTGATTAAATTCAATTAAGAGGCCAAGACTCGTGTTCAAGATGGAGTTAAAGAGGAGAAGAAATTTCAATAGAATTTTATAGAATACTTCTGCGAATTTTATAGAATTAGTTATACTTTTTAAAAGTTAGACCACAAAATTCAAAATACGAAAAATAAAGGATTCAATTAATGAATTTTGATTCAAAATTTAAAAGTTTAGGAAATTTCTTGAAAATGTGAATTTTGATTTATGGGATTCAATTAATGAATCTCTTGAACCATAGTGCTTCCAAATGAATTGTAAGGATGGTAAAATAAAGGATAAGACATTTTGGTATCCAATCAAAGGTTTTGGCATTGGATAGAACGCTCTGCTGATTGACATGTTACAGATTTAAATGAGGTGATTTTAGTTCCTATTTAAAGCCTTGGAAGCCTAATTTAAAGAAAAAATAATTAGTATATCAAATTACGACTGTAACCTTGTATAATTTGCAGAGATGATTACTACCTGTATATGGAAAACAGGATTTTTCAAGTTTTTCCTGTTTAAGTTGAAAAATTTATAACTTTTTATTTTAGACGTCCAATTAACGTGTTCTAAGACTCATTTTAAAACTTAAGATGTGTATTATCTCCTTATTGAATTTCACAGACAAAAGAAATCTTTTTCCTTATCAAAACCTCATACGAATCCAACGGCCTCACAAGTTCTCTAGAATTGATACTCAGCCTTACAACCTTATTTCAACCACATGTTCCTTGTTATTATGTGCTCTTTTTTATATTCATCTTTCAAAACACAAATTAAACTCTCTAAACCTCAAAGAAATTGACCCATACTCGTTAAAAAATTCAAGCCTTTGCTCCTGAAACTACATGCGTGACAACTTTGTTTTTTCATACAAGAATATAAGTGAAGGAAGATGACATGCAACCTCAAAATCATGGCTTAACTCCAAGAAATTTGACACCTCTCAACACACACTAAATGCTGAGTTTCGGTGCTTCAATGACGAAACAAAATAAACCTCAAAGGAAACCTCAAAATTGACATACAAGTGAAGAAATCATATCCACAAGCTCTACTTGCAAAGTGACCAAAACTCTTCCCAAGAACACTCAACTTTTAGCAACCATTTAACCTAAATAACATCATCAATCAACTGAAATGAAGATCGGAGAGGGATTAAGAGACTTACTTAAGTCAGAATCTATGGTTGCATGCAAGAAATTCCTCTTCTCTGGCGATCTCTCGGCCTCTCTCCCTTTCTTCTTTTTTTTTTTTTTTCCAGTTTCTGGCTGAAATGATGCATGGAGTGTGTGTATGTGGTTGTACGTGTTGTGAATTGAGAGAAGAGTGAGTGTGTGTGAGAAGACCACTTTGCCCCTATTGCTAGGCTTTTGTTTGTAACTTGATCCTTTACTTATTTAAATGCAAACACTAGATAAGTGCTAGAAAGTAATCTTTAATACCATATGAGGATTTTCTTTATCAATTAGCTTCTCTAGGCCATAAAATGTCAACTCTAAAATTTTTAGGTAAAAAATTATCCTCTAACTACTTTTTCTAGAATTTTTGGGAAAATATATCATAAATGCTAGAAAATAGCTTTAAAATTATTTAGACCAATTTTTTTGGAATAATCCATTCATAATATGTCTAGATCCTCAAAATAATATTTCATTTAAAAAAAAAACTTTTCAAGATTCAAAAAATAATTTTCTTAAACTTTTCCCGCTAATAATATATAAGACTTTTGATCGTCTTAGTAGTATATTTATCTCATTTTTATTCCAAAACTTTTATGTGATGTTACAGGTTTCATTAGTATCTCTGCGTTTTCTTGAAGGTTTCCCTCCTCAGAAACTTCAAATTTGTGAACCTTAAGGTTCGTGGTAGAATGACTTTTGGGGGTTTATTCTGAGAAAAGGTAAGAGGCATCAATAAATTCTAATGGTTGATTTCTTGATTGAGTTATGATTCTGTCGGCATTTTGTTTCTTTCTGTGTTGAAACAGTTTCTTTCAGTTGTATAGGGATCTATTTATTGTGCCATGAAGGGGACGGTATTCATCTTTGTTTTCTTGTTTGGCTCGAAGCTCTGTACATAATAGTTAAAGGGGCTTTCCTCTTATGATTCCTGCAAGTTTCCAGAATTTTACGATGTTTCCGAGCATCCAACGCTTTCGGCATCTGTTTTATGAAAATATAGTTATATTCTTTTGTATCGTCTTTTTTCCACAAGCAAGCTGCGCTGTGTCTTTCTTATTTTGTTGGCCATAGTTTTTGCCATTGAATTATTCATCCACGGCCAAAAGATTTCTTACGTCACTATTATGCAGAAAAAGAAAGAAGAAATAAAACACTTTGTTTTCAATTGTCTTTTCCCTTTAGAAAGATAAATAAGAAATATTACACTTTGTTGTCTCCAAGATTGCTTTGATTGTTGAAGCATGTCTTCTGGTGTTGGAGGAAAAGATCCTCATGATTTGCCAAGAATTGATGATGTGAAATTTCCCTCCTCATAGGTCGTCGAATCAAGTCGTTAATGTGGGACAAATAATACGAATGCGATTGGGTATTGTCAAGAATTGAAATTGCCACTTCCTTACGATGAATTTGTCTAGGCTGAGAATTCCAAGCTTGATTATTTTGTTCTAGAAATATTAATGTAAATGTGAGTGCAAATGTTGGTTCTGACGCGAAAGAAGGGAACTCTCCTCGTCATGCACAGGCTAATGGAATGTGGGGGGAATCCAAATTGGAATTGTTTGGTTTTGATTATCTTGTCAACCTTCTTGGGCTCAAAAGTTATGCAAGCTCTTTGTTACTGCATACATCCAAATCATAAAATCACATGGTTACAATCTCTATGTGGCTCCTGTACTTTTCTCACCTCAATATCACTGAGTGCTATTGAAACCAATGGTGCCATGAAGGTATATGCTATAACCGAATTAAACTTATGCTTCTTTGATTTGACCACTGCCTTGAGCCAATGTTTCAACACAAATGGTTGGATAATCTTTTAGTTATCATAGATTCATAGAGCATTATTTATAACTTAATATCTCTTGTTTCAAATTATCATAGAGGATTTTTTTAAAGCAAAATTTGTGATTACTGTGAAAAAGCAGTTGCTATCATGTCTGGCTCTGTCTACAAACTATTGTAGCTGCGTTCATTTTGACCGGGAAAGAATGTGTTCGTTCTTTATAAAAAATTTTAAACATATTTCAAGTTAAAAGGGTTCTTTTTGCAGTTTTTATCAACCTATCAAGAACATTTTGTGTCAACTACAATGAATATTTTGAGAACAGCTATACATTTTCATGAATTATAGTTCTGTAATAAAGTAGGCAATTTATGTTTTGAGATAGCGACTAGAGTTTGGGGCTATTTACATTGTTCATTGATGAAAATAATTTTTCTGGTCCTCATCTTTGCACTTTTGTAGGGTGGGTGACCATACTATCTCATAGGTCGTGCCCTTGGTCTAGAAGTTGGAGTTAGCATTGGTCTTTGTTTCTTTCTGGGAAATGCAGTTGCTGGAGCCCTGTAAGTGTGGAATATGAGATTTTTTCCCTCTTTGTGACCTGCCTGCTAAGTGTCTTGAGATTCAAGAGGAAGACAGAATGAATACTTGTCAAATTTTTTGTTTTATTATGGTTCTAGTTATGTCTTGGGAGCTGTAGATTTTAAGTAGTGCCTGGAGCTGGGATTTCTGGAGGTATTTGCAGAACTTGCTTAGTTTTGGAATGATGAGGTTCTGTATGTTTCATCTTGTCTAAGGAAAATTATACTTAGATCCAATAATTTTATTCAATTTTCAATTGGTCCTTGTAGTGTAAAAGTTTGTTTTGAATCCTACTATACCTGGAAGAGAAGCCTTTGAAGCAGCCTGCAGGTTTAATTAATGGCTCACTACCTGCTGCAGATCCTAAGGCTGCATTAAGTAAAGAGACTTGTTCACCCCGCATTCAGCATGCCTCGAACATCTTGCAATGTGCTGCTAATGCTGTTGGAAAGGACGAATCCCAAAAAGTGTTTCCTTTGAGACACAGTGATAAAGCAGGACAAAATCTTGAGAATTTGTCTAGGATGTTGGCTAAAATGCATGCGCCAAACAAACACGAGGTTTCAAGGACTTTAACTCCTAACTATGCTCTTAGTACCATGTATGAAGAGCTTCAGTCTTCTAGTGGATTTATATTATCCTTGCTGTTGAAACTTGTTCAGAAGTCAAGGAGCAAAAATTCTCTTCATGTGCTTCAAATTCAAAGATTAAGAGGTCTTCAACTCTTTGCAGAATCTATTTGTTCTGGGGTGCCTAAGAGAGGTATATTTTTGGTATCATTGCTTTCAAATGTGAATATTAGCTGTTCCATTTGGATGAGTAAATTCTTAAACAGCCCCACCATTTTTTATAACAGATTGAGTATTTAAAATGTGAAGTTTCAAAGAAAAGCTGTTGGCATTGACTGGGGCATTTTGCGTTTTTTATTTGATAGGAATTTCGCTGGTAGGAAACATTGATTTTAAAGATCCTTTCTTCTATTGATAATTTGTTAAAAGGATCACTGGTTATTTATTTGAATTTCCTTGATTAACTGCAGGGCGCTCAAGTGCAATGTAGTTATCTATTTTGGAGACGAGCTTCTGATCTTGCCCCTGCACATGACCCCTTTTCAACCATGATGCGGATTCTCTTTTGTCTTCTATCTCCATTTTTGTCCATGCTTTCTACACAGTAGCTGTTCCGATGTGAAACACAAATGTCCAACCCCTTAGGGCTGGTCGATAATCAATATAGGATCCGGGAGAAGCTTATTCAATGCTATCTATTAAGAAGATAACACTGAACAAGGAGATCACTGTGCGACACGAAGACGGAATACCGTCTGAGGGGTGGGGTGTGTGCACAGTGGACAATATGTAAATAGTAAGGGAGAATGCTTGTGTAACGTTCATCTGGGAATGTCTCCCTATTTATAGTGAGGTTATGTGGATCCGATTTCTCTGATGGCACATTCCCCTTATTAACACGTTCGTCCCCCTATACCGCACTACTATAGTTGTGGACATGATTGTGGGATAGCGGGTCCTTATTTGTGCCCGACCTTTCTGTGCCCATTTCTTGAGGTCCATAACAAAAGTAGCTGTAACTCAGGTTGGTAATCTTGCTTGGAATTATTCATGTTATGCATTTTATGTTATTATGTTGATTTTGTAATGTGGGTTAATCTTGATGCTGGCTATTGTTTTGTATCGTGTCAAAAACCATCTTTTTGTTCTTTTTATTTTTTTTATTTGAATTAGACTTTTAAGTAAATATATAATATTGAATTTAAATATTTGATTTAAAATTATTTAGTTTTTTAAATTTTTGTTGTATTTCTTTATCTAAAAGCTGAAATTTTTATATCTCTTATCTAATTGTTTTGCATTTGATTCTTGTTGTAATTTTTATTTTTAAAATTTGATTTGGTTGGTTATAAAACTAGTAATTCAACCAATCCCCCCCCCCCCCCAAAAAAAAAAGGACTGTAATTTTGGCTTCCATCCTCTTATTATTTAAAAATTGATTTATTTTTTTTAAATTTGATTTGGTTAGCTCTAATCCAATAATTTTACCAAATCAACATAAAAACTCTGTGATTTTAAAACATATAAACTTTTATAAAAATATTATTTTAAATATTTTTTAATAATTTAACTTTTTTATTTCTTTTTTTAATATTTTTGTTCAAAAAGATTAAATTTTTATACCTTGTGTACTTGTTTTACATTTATTTTGTTCTTGTATTATTTTTAAAATTTGATGTTGAAAGTGGATGAGAATCAATAATTGGGAGCCAACTCCAAAAAAACCTCTAATTTTAAAAGCTATCCTCTTATTATTTAAAAATTGATTTATTTTTAAATTTGATTTGGTTGGTTCTAATACCAATAATTTTACCAAATCAACATAAAAACGTTGTGATTTTAAAACATATAAACTTATTATTTAAAAATTGATTTGAAAATGTTTTTCTTTATATATAGCCTTTGATTTGAAACGATGTTTTTTATTTTTTTTTCATTTTGTTTTACTTGTTATTTCTTGTTCAAAAAGTTGAAATTTTTATATCCCTTGTCTAATTGTTTTACATTTGATTGTTTTGGTATTATTTTTTAAATTTGATTTGGTTCGTTCTAAAACCAGTAATTCTACCAAATAATAAAAAAAAAAAAACCTATAATTTTCTCATAGAAAAACCTCTAATATTAACACCTATCCTCTTATTATTTAAAAATTGATTTGTTTTTTTTTTTAATTTGATTTGTTTGATTCTAATACCAATAATTCTACCAAATAAAAAAAAACTTGTAATTTTAAGACCTATAATTTTATTATTTAAAATTTAATTTGAAAACATTTTATTTGAAACTTTAACTAAAAAGTTTTAAATTACAGCGTATTAAAAACAATAGTTTCAAATAAATTATTAAATAATAAGATTATTGTTTTAAAATTAATTTTTTTTATTTGATAAAATTATTGGTATGAGAACCAATCAAATCAAATTGCAAAATTAAAACAATTTTGAAGTAATAAGATCATAGGTTTTGAAATTATAAGTTTTTTCTATTTTGTAGAATTACTGGTTTTATAAGCAACCAAATCAATTTTCAAAAATAATACAAGAACAACAATCAAATGTAAAACAATTAGACAAGGAAATAAAAATTATAGTTTTTTGACTAAGAAATAAAAATAGAAACAGAATGAAAAAATAAACAAGAAAGTTTCAAACCAAAGCATATAAAAAAATGTTTTCAAATCAATTTCTAAAAAATAAGATTAAAGGTTTTGAAATTACAATTTTTTTTTTATTTAGCAGAATTATTGGTATTATAACCAACCAAATCAAATTTCAAAAGTAAATCTATTTTTAAATAATAAGAGGATATGCTTTAAATTAGAGTTTTTTTTTTAATAAAAATTTTATTTGGTAGAATTACTGGTTTTATCAGCAACTAAATCAAATTTCAAAAAATAATTTAAGAACAACAATCAAAAGAAAAACAATTAGACATGTGATTTTTATATCCCTTGTCTAATTGTTTTACATTTGATTGTTTTTCTTGTCTTATTTTTGAAATTTGATTTGGTTGGTTTTAAAACCTGTAATTTTACTAAAAAAAAAAAAACCCCTCTAATTTTAAAACTATCCTATTATTATTTAAAAAATTTTATTTATTTTTTAAATTTGATTTTCTTGGTTCTAATACCAATATTTCTACAAATAATTAAAAAAAAAACCTATAACCTTATTATTTAAAATTTATTTGAAAACTTTTTGTTTATAATTTGATTTGAAATTTGTTTATAGGCTTTGATTTTTTGATTACGTTTCTTGTTATTTCTTGTTTAAAAAGCTGTAATTTTTATATACATGTCTAATTGTTTTACTTTTGATTGTTGTTATTAAATTATTTTTTGAAATTTGATTTGGTTGGTTATAAAACCAATAATTCTACCAAATGAAAAAAAAAAAAAACCCACTAATTTAAAAGCTATCCTCTTATTATTTAAAAATTGATTTATTTTTAAAATTTAATTTGGTTGGTTCTAATACCAATAATTCTACCAAATCAAAAAAAAAAAAAAAAAAAATTGTAATTTTAAAACCTGTAATCTTATTATTTAAAAGTTGATTTGAAAACATTTTTATTTATATGCTTTGGTTTGAAATTTTTTTTTGTATTTTTTCATTTTGTTTTTCTTTTTATTTCTTGTTCCAAAAAATGTTATTTTTATATCCTTGTCTCATTGTTTTACATTTGATTTTTTTCTTATATTATTTTTGAAAATTGATTTGGTTAGTTATAAACCAATAATTCTACCAAATCAAAAAAAAAAAAAAAAAAAACTGTAATTTGAAAACCTATCTTATTATTTCAAAATTGATTTATTTTTTAAATTTGATTTTCTTGGTTCTAATACGAATAATTCTACCAAATAAAAAAAAAAATGTAATTTTAAAACCTCTAATCTTATTATTTATAAAATGATTTGAAAACATTTTTTTTATAGGGTAGTGATTTTTTTTTTTTTTTTTAAAAAAAAATTATTCATTTTTACTTTTGTTTTTCTTGTTTGAAAAAAATTATAATTTTTAATTTTAATATTTAATTAATATATTTGATTTAAAAGTTATTTTTTTAAAAAAAAAAAACTTGTAACTCCGCCTATGTATCATAGCCGGTCCCAAGCCCTGGATAAAGGAGGAGGGTTGTGTTAGGCCTCAATATTAAACATAAAACCTTGTCAAATCTTTATGAATATGGATCAAGGAAAACCGAAGAGAACACTCAATGAAATTATTGAGTGAGATCTCCTCGTTTGTTGTTGTTGTTGTTGTCTAATCTATATCCACTTGGTATGAAGCTCGATGAACAGCTATATCCAGCGCAAGACTCGCTAGTCAAACTTATTTTTGGAATGGAAAAATGGTAGGGATAATAGAAGAATTGAGAAACAAAAGAGACTGAGAATTCCATTAACTGTCAAATGTAGCTCCTTCTCCAGTTACATGGCTATTTAATGTGTTGGTAGGACTCTTCTCTTACTAACTAGTGGCTTTCTTTTAATAACTTACTCTAACAAACAAAAGCACTTCCTATTACTTACTCAATACACCTAACATAAACAAACTTACCCATTGTTGATTAATTATATGCGAATCGCATTCTCTTATTGTAACAAATGTATTGGCTTTTAGGTATACTTGTAGAGCTGTCACAAGGGGTCAGAAGTAGTGTGATTAATCGAATTACTTGGTCTCAACATTGTTTTAGTAATAATAGTTTTTTCCTCTTCTTTGAAATGCTTATCCATCTCATCATGATGATTGGTGCGCAAATTGCTGTATACAACTGTTTCAACAATTGGGCAATCAAATGGTTGATGTTCGTTATCAAAGTCTCAACTTTTATGCCAAGTTCACCAGAAGCCTAACTGTGTATTCTTTGGTTTGGTTGACACGATTTAAGTTAAAGATGTTATTTTCATCATCTTTTGTTTATTTAATGTCCAAATGATTTAACTAGGTATAAACTAACTTTTGCAAAAAGTACTTCCCATATATTCCTATGAGGTATATGGAGGAAATAAGCACAAGTTAATTTTAAATTGTCCTTAGTCATCTCTCTAATAATCCGTGGACCTCCCTTATTTGAATGTCAACTTGAAAACACATCATCACAGTAAGTGGCCTAGATATTTATTGTGTGTATATTTTTAACGTTGTGTATAATTTAGCTAGTGAATGGAGTAATAAATAGCTAGGAATATTGTTGGGTTCGCCAGCTGAACATAGTCAGGTTCCCTGTATGTCCATTTACAGTCAAAATTTTGTTAAAGGTAGTACAGCTAATGTGGACACAGCCCTTATTATTTAGGGAAAATACCACTTAGATCCTAAGGATAGGAAAAAATAAAAAAAAAAAAAAAAAAGTCCTGACACGAATTTTACTATCTAAAAACTCCTTAGGGGCCTAATTGATATAGATTTCAATCGTAAATTTACATGTTCCCCCCTTCGATTAAAAAAGAAAAAGAGGAATGGTATTGTTGTATCCCATCTTATGTTTGCGATCTATTATTAATTTGTGAAGCTAATTTGAGCAATTTCGGATTGGTGATGGGGGTTTTAGAGGAGTTTGGTAAATGTTCGGGGCAAAAGGTGAATGTACAGAAATCTAGTCTATATTTCTCCAAGAATGTTGATAGAAGGACCCAAAATGAGATCTGTGAGTGGTCTAGATTTAGGAGAAAGGATGATTTGGGGATATACTTGGGCGCTTATATGATGACGGGAAATGGGAGTAGGAGGAGGTTTCAACATGTGATTGACAAAATGCAAAACAAGTTGACTAACTAGAAGGAAAAGGACTTTGTCTTTAGCAGGAAGGCTTACTTTAGTACAATCTGTTACAAACCAGATGCCAATGTTCTATATGCAACACTTGCGTATTCCAGCTGGTGTGAGACCACAGTTGGAGAAATTGCAAAGAGACTTTATTTAGAATAATGAGGAGGGTAAGTGGAAAATGCATACAAGTTTGTTGGGATCTGCTTTGTAAAGAGATTTGGGTTGAGGAATCTGAAGTTAATGAATGATGCACTACTTGGAAGGGTTGTGTGGAATACAATTGCAAGGCTTGAAAGTTTATGCTCACGGGTGCTCTATGGTAAGTATAAGAGGAATAATGACTTGAAGGAGGAAGTCATATGTATGAGGTAAGATACAGATTTGTGGAAGCATCTGACAAGAATATGGCCGGAAGTGGTCAGGAATATAAGTTGGGAGGTGGGGAATGGAATGGGGGTGAAGTTGTGGACTAATATTTGGTTGGATGATGGTAGGAAGTTAATTGAAAAGTGCACTAGACAGTTAACGGAGGGGAAAAAGAAGTTTTGGTTAGTGGGATGATAACTGTAACGGTCAATAGGATATGGCAAGAATTGAAGAGTTGGTCATGTTGGGATCCGTACACACAACGGAAGGATTTCATCCATTAAAATTTACGAATCCCATAGAAGAGGATCTATCAATGATGTTTAAATCGGGTAGTAAGAACCATACCTTTCGAATATTCGTGTGCGTCTATTCGATATGTTAGAAGCCGACTCTACGAATCCACTCCCTCTACCGATATCCACATCGAATGTCACTCCAACACGAACGGCAGCGTGTTAGCGCCTTCAAGCTTTATGTCTCACGTCTCTCCTCTAAGGTTTCAGTTTTGCAGCTCATCTTATTTTAATACGACTAGATCTTAATCTAATAGAGTTTTTTGAACCCTAATTAGACCGTATTAAAATATTCAAAATTAATCTTAAATTAATTTTTTGAATTTGGATTAAAATAATATATTAATTAAATCATGTCAACATATCTAATTTAATCTATTTATTTAATCCGAATTAAAAGCCTACTGATTTAATTTATTTTTATAAATTAAATTAAGATATTATATCTATCTATTTAATTAAATCTAAATACTATATCTCAATTCTTAAAAATTATATCTCTTTTCGAGAATTAAATATCTCTATTTATTTTAGTTATTTAATTTATCAAATAAATTAAATATAAAACAAACATTATATAATAATATTATTATCTATATAAATAATAATATTATTATTTAATTTCAAATTTATATTATATATATATATATATATATATATCCATCTTAGATTAAATGTTGTATTCATTAAATCTTAGACAAATCTCAGATGCAATGGATCTAGACACTATTGCTCGTGTTGGACTATTCTTGTATGCAACCATACAGGCCCACATGAGATTGGCAGCAGGCCAATACTGTATCAACCCACAAGTCACAAGCGGCCCCTAGCAAGACATTGCGACTACCCAACTCATATGAGGATCGTTGATATGATATAACCTATCATACAACCATGCCACATCCCTTTTGTTACGCGATAATTTGGTCAAGGATGAAACATGGATAATGTCAACCTCCTGTTCTTGACCATTACTTTCTCGATTCTTGAGTAACAATTGAAATGGAAACTCCTTTCCATCATAGTATGGCCATACATTTCTCAGACTCACTCATCGGGGGGCCAAGTATTATCTCTCTACAAATTTGAGGGACAAATTTCATCTTGACTATTCACATTCCTTTTCATGAAAACCACTGATCCCGATCAAAACCTTTATCATCACCCGGTCAAAGGTGACTTTTGATTAGGTCAAAGGTCAACTACTCTCATGTAGGAATCCATGATGATCTCAGTTCAAAGGGCATTGTGACGCGGTTATATATGAGATAAGCTTATGACTTAATCCATGCAGCTTTCTCATAGTGGGTCGATTCAGCACCTTGTACTCTTACTAGTGCCTATAACTTTGATTCGTATCTCCATACCTCATCAAAGTCATATTGGCCTTACTTCATCTTCGCTCATGCGTAGATGACCGACCAGGGACATTTAGGATAATCTTTATGATATATCCAAGGATACAGTTATCATAATAAACATGCTAATTATATGATAACTAAATGGAGAAATACTTTAAATGATAATAACATTTAAAGTACAATGATATGCCCCTAGGGCATAATTTCCAACAGGTCAATGAGGTGGGGAAGGGACTTGTGCTGGCTATTCCCCCTCCAAATGAGTTATATGGCGAGGACTCCATTAAGCGGGGAAGGAAAATTCAAAACAATTATTTCATGTCTAATATGTATTATTTTATGAGAGGAGATCAGGGGAGGGAGGAGGTGATGTGGAACAAAATATGGAAATGGAAGGGTCCAAGGAGGATACATATTTTCCTATGTATAGTAATGCATGAGAGATTGCTAATAGGGGTCCAGAGGAAGTGTTTGCTGGGGGGAAATTTTGAATGTTACAGATGCAATGGGCAAGACAAGACGTTAATGCATGTGATGAGAGACTGCAATGTAGCAAAAAGTTTGTGGAAGGAGTTATGCTTTGGTAGGTTTCAACCTGAGTTCCTGACACTACAAGGCGATACTAGTTTGAATGGAATTTGAGAAAATAGAGGAGAACTGGTGTTTGGTTTTTGGGGTTAAGGTGGTGTTATGGAATTGGAGGAACTAATCCATATTTGACGTTGGGTTTGTCATGCTTGAGAATATGGGGAATATTGTGCTTTGACATGTTAAAGATATCATGGCAGCAAGGATGGATTTTGGGAGTCATTGGATCAAGAGTAATTCAATAGATCAGTTGGGCTACTCTAGGTGAGGGCTAGGTCAAATTAACAAAGATGGTGCTTCAAAAGGTGACCAAAGGCTTGCCGGTTGCAGTGGTTTAATCAGATGTAGCAATGGTAAGTGGATTTGTGGTTTTGCTAGGAAACTGGGATATTGCTCAGCTATTAAAGCAGAGTTATGGGCTATGTTATCTATTTAGAGTTAGCTTGTTGCTTTAATTTTCATAATGTAATTGTGGAGTGTGATTCGTCTGCTGTGGTTGCTTTGTTGAATAATTTGCAAATGGAGGAGAAGGTAGTGTCTAGCTTGGTGTCGGCAATGCTATCGTTGTCGAAGAAATTTCTTCAAATTAAAATTGTACATGTATATAGGGAGGTTAATGTTTGTGCTGATTCCTTTGCTAATCTTAGCTTTGAGTTGGAGGATATTAGCGTTATTTTTGAGCATCCTCCGCTAATTGTTCGGAGTTGCTTGCATAGGGATGAGGTGGGTGTTGCTTACCTATGAAAAAGGTCTTGAGTTCTTGGGCTAATGCCCCGCATGTATACCCAACAAAGAAAATAAAAGAAAAAGAGAGGTAGCAAGAAGTTCACATGCATATTTTCTCATTCATGAGAAAGGAAAACTTATGGAGAAAGCTATGGGGGTGTGTGATCATCTTTCCATCTGCACGTTCAACAAAAGCAACTCTCCTTTTCACCTCCTGAGCAAAGCTGAAAGTTTGCAACTTTCATCTACTCTATTAAAGCTTGAACATTGATTTCATTTTTTTGTTTGTGTATGATTGCTACATTCAGATTCAAGGGGTGATCAAAGGTTGGAGCTTGGGCTTATATGTGGACTATCTACTCTAACCTAGGTAAGTAATGCAATGATTTTATTAAAGGTATCATCTTGACCATTGAAATTGGGGTTTCATTTTGTTTAGGTAGGGTATTAAATTTATGTTCTTTTTTTAGGCATTGTAACAACAACAAAGTCGTATCCACTAGGTGGGGTCACTATATGTATCACATGATGACATTATACTCTAACAAAAACTAGATCTTTGGATAGATTAAGGATGTTCATAAATGTGTTCATATTCATCTAACCTAGCCTCTAATTATTTCTTCATGAATCATACATATTTATTCTTCACCTTGATTGTTGGCCCCCAAAAAAAAAAAAATTATTCACCTTGACACGACATAACATACCATCTAAACATTTTATGGATGAAATTTCAATCAATATATTCCCAATTGTATTCTAAATATGGATCTTGTTTATTTTGTTCTTATCATTTTAAAAATGTGGTGTTTAGTAACAGTAGTTAACAAGTGTAACATAGTTAGTTGCAAGTTGTATTAGTTAGTTTCATTTATGTTACAAGTTGTTATGTATAGTTTTCCATCGGGTTATATAGTTCTTGACTCTTGTATATATATACACAATGACTATCAATAATAATTAATTCATTCTTTTCCCTCACATAATGTTTAGTCACATGGTATCAAAGCCTTCATAAAAAAATTTCTCTACCTTTTTTGGGATCCATATACGCGACGAAATTAAAAACTTACAAATCTCATCGGATGATCTATCAACGACATTTAAATCAAGTTCGTTAGAAACCGTACCTATGCGAATTAATAAGCGTCTTGTTCAATTTGATCTCGTAGGCTACCTACTCGATCAACGGGACTCGACTCTACGAATCTCCTCCATCTACCGGTATCCACATGAATAGCCTCCAACACCGACGGCGTGCTAGCGCTTTCGGTATTCTCACGTCTCCTTTTTTTTTTTTTTTCTCTAGGGTTTCTCGCGGCTTCTCTAATATGTCGACAAAATGTCCCATAGGTTTTTTTTTTTTTTTTTTCCAAAACCCGATAGGCGTATTATATTCAAAATTAATCCTTATTAATTTTGAAATTTGAATTTGGAATAAAATAATATATTAATTAAATCTATCTAATAGATCTAATCTAATCTATTTATTTAATCTTAATTAAAAGCCTTCGATTTAATTTGTCTCTATAAATTAAATCGAGAAATGATATCTATCTATTTAATTAAATCGAGATACTATATCTCAATTTAAATTAAATCGGATATACGATATCTTTATTCGAACATTAAATCGAGATACAATATCTCTATTTGTTTTAGATATTTAATTTATCAAATAAATTAAATACAAAACAAATATTATATAATAATATTATAATCTCCATTAAATAATATTATTATATTATTTTCAAATTTAAAAAAATATATATATATATATATATTCATTCTAGATTAAATACAGTATTCATCAAATCTTAGATATAATGAATCTGGACACTTTTGCTTGTATTGAGCTATTCTTGTGTGTGACCCTGCAGGCCTATATGAGATTGACAACGGGCCAATACTGTATCAACCCACAAGTCGCAAGCGGCCTCTAGCAAGACATTGCGACTACCCAATTCATATGGGGATCGATAATAGGATACTACCTATCGTACAACCATGTCACGCCCATTTTGTCACGCGATAATTTGGTCAAGGATGAGGCATGGATAATGTCAACTTCCTGTTCTTGACAATTACTTTCTCAATTCTTGAGTAGTCTAATAGAAATGGAAACTCTTTTCCATCGTAATATGACCATACGTTTCTCAGACACACTCATTGAGGGGCCCAGTATTATCTCTCTACAAACGTGAGGGACAAATTTCATCTTGACCATTCACATTCCTCTGCATGAAAACCACTGATCTCAATCCAAGGCTTTATCATCACCCGGTCAAAGGTGACTTTTGACTAGGTCAAAGATCGCAACTCATCACGTAGGAATCCATGATGATCTCAAGTCAAAGGGCCAGACGAGTTATACATGAGATAAGCTTATGACTAAATCTATGCGGCTTTCTCATAGTGGGTCGGTCCAGCACCTTGTACTCTTACAAGTTCCTATGACTTTGATTCGTATCTTCAAACCTCATCAAAGTCATATTGGTTTTACTTCATCTTCCCTCCAGGGATATTTAAGATAATCTTTAAGATATATCCAAGGATACAGTTATCATTATAAACATGCAAACGAAATGATAACTAAATGGAGAATACTTTAAATAACATAAACGTTTAAAGTACAATGACTTGCCCCTAGGGCATAATTTACGACATTTTTCACTATTCCCATCCCTCTTTCCCCAACCTTAGTTTCTTCTCAGCCTCCTTCGATTTCTCCGTCGTCCTCCTCCTTCACCTTATTCAAATCACCTCAGTAAACCTCTATGGCTTTCGATTCCACCACAACTCAAACTCCTAATACCGATACCTCTCCCCCACCTCCCTCACCTACTTCTGATTTTTTTTTGATCCAAGTTCTCATTTCTACATCCATCCAAATGAGAATCTGGCTTTAATCCTCGTTTCTCCTCTGCTGGATGGTTCGTACTACCATAGCTGGGCCAGAGCTATGCGTATGGCTCTTCTTTTGAAGAACAAGCTCTGATTCGTCAATGTTTCTCAACTTCCCCCACCGTCGACTTCTTCATCTTTTTCGGTGTTGGAACATTGCAATAACCTTGTTCAATGTTGGATTACACAATCTCTTTCTCCAACTATAGCCAAGAGCATCTTATGGTTTGACTCTGCTTTTGAGATCTGGAAAGATCTCTATTGTCATTTTCTCTCAGTCGGACCTCTTCCGCATCGCCGACCTTTAAGAGGAAAGTTGTAATATTCGGTCAGGAACTCCCAGTGTTAGTGAAGATTTTACTTGCCTGAAGATCATATGGGATGAACTGATGAATATTTTCCCTCTAAAGCCCTGTACCTACAACTCTGAGTTCTGCCTTCCTCCACCGTGATGAAAATCAGGTCATTCGATTCTTGAAAGGCCTCAATGAATAGTATGCTTCAATCAAGCCTTAGATCATGCTCATCAATCCCTTGCCTCCAATCACTCGTGTTTTCTCCCTGGTTCTCCAGTAAGAATGAGAGCTTCATCCGATTCCTCCTCTGGATTCCACAGTCCTTCTTGCTAAGGCTCCACATATGCTCCACCTGGTTCGAAGCAGAAGCAATGCTTCTATTGTGGTAAGCCTCGTCATACTAAAGAAACCTGTTACCGGAAACTGTTGGGATCCGTACAACGCAGCGGATTAAAATTTTTATGAATCCCGTGCCGAGGATCACTCAGGCGTGTTTAAACCAAGGCTAAGGAATCGAAAATTACCTACGCGCTGAAACTGTACGAGTCTCCTTCGACTTGAACTAGTGGGCTACCTTCTCGATCAGTAGAAGACGACTCTTTGAATCGGCTTCCTCTACCGGTATCCACACGAATAATTCCCGAACCCGATTGCGGCTACGTGTTAGCACCTTTAGAATTTTGCGTCTCTCTCAATTTCACTCTAGGGTTTCTCGCGGCTTTCTGTAATACGCTCGATAAAAAGTCCCGTACCTTTTCTAAAACTGATCAGTGTATTATATTCAAAATTAATCCTCATTAATTTCGAATTTCAAATATGGATTAAAATACATTAATTAAATCAATCTGTTGGATCTAATGTAACACATTTAATCCGCATTAAAAGGCGATCTGAAATTCGAATTTTGAATCTAGATTAAAATATATTAATTAAATCTATCTAATAGATCTAATCTGGTATATTTATTTAATCCAAATCAAAAGCCTTCGATTTAATTTATCTCTATAAATTAAATCGAGAAATGATATCTATCTATTTAATTAAATATGAGATACTATATCTCAATTTAAATTAAATAGATATATGATATCTTTATTCGAAAATTAAATGATATACAATATCTCTATTTGTTTTAGATATTTAATTTATCAAATAAATTAAATATAAAACAAATAATATATAATAATATTATAATCTCCATTAATAATATTAATATATATATTAATTTTGAATTTATATATATATATATATATATATTTACCCTGATTAAATTAAGTATTCATTAAATCTCAGATTAATCTAAGATTCAATGAGCTGGACACTTTGCTCGTGTTGGGTTATTCTTGTGTGCGACCACGAAGGCCCATATGAGATTAGCGGTAGGCCAATCCGTACCCCCCACAAGTCACAAGCGGCCTCTAGCAAGACATTGCGACTACCCAACATGGGGATCGATGACACGATACAACCTATCGTACAACCATGTCACGTCCCTTTTATCACGTGATAATTTGGTCAAGGATGAGGCATGGATAATGTCAACTTCTTTTTCTTGACCATTACTTTCTTGATTCTCGAGTAGTCTAATAAGTGAAATGGAAACTCCTTTCCATCATAGTATGGCCATACATTTCTTAGACTCACTTATCGAGGGGCCCAGTATTATCTCTCTACAAATGTGAGGGACAGATTCCATCTTGACCATTCACATTCCTCCGCATGAAAACCACTGATCTCAATCCCAACCTTTATCATCACCCGGTCAAAGGTGACTTTTGACTAGGTCAAAGACGTTGACTCATCATGTAGGAATCCATGATGATCTCGGTCATAGGGCGTCATGACACGGTTATACATGAGATAAGCTTATGACTAGATCCACGGCTTTCTCATAGTGGGTCGGTCCAAAGACCTTATACTCTTACAAGTGCCCATGACTTTGACTCGTATCTCCATACCTCATCAAAGTCATACTGGTCTTATTTCATCTTCGCTCCCGCGTAGATGACCGACCAGGGACATTTAGGATAATCTATAAAAAGATATATTCGGGGATACGGTTATCAATATAAACATGTAAATTAAATGATAACTAAAAGAGAATACTTTAAAACATAAATGTCTAAAGTACAAAGACTTGCCCTAGGACAAAATTTCCAACGAAACATGGTTTTCTTCTGGCTTCTAATTTCGCTTAGTGGTCCTTCACCTAGGGTTAATACATTCTCTACTCCAACGTATGTTGTTGAACCTAGAACAAGTTCATAAAGATCAATGACACACATAGAGGAAAACATTTTTTGGGAGATTTTATCGATTTGATAAAATAAATGCAGTAGGATAGTAATTCACCTGAAGCTTGAGCTCTAATGCTACGAATTTTGAGCTTCAGGGCATTTGTGGTAAATGGGAACTTGGTGAAATCCGAATGTTTGAGAACCTGGACGAAACCAGAAGGTTTCTCGAAAACCAATCCAACGATGCTAGAAAGATTAGGCTTGAAGGTTTTAGCTTGCCTTCAGCGTTCACCAATGGGTTTCATCTTTGCAAAAAGAAGCTACCTAACGGCTTAGATTAACATCAATGAAAGGCTGAGATATAATATGAAACGGGACAAAACGGTGTTGTTTCAGGAAAAGGATGGCAGCGAAAGATAAAGGCAGTGGAGACAAGCCAGATCCAAAAAGTAGAGTCTCTCCTTTTCTTTAATAACTTATTTTTGTTTGATGTAAAGGTTAGAGTTGGGAATGGTGTGCATTTGGGGCGAGATGAATACGGGCCCTACAGGGTTCAAGTGGAGAGGCAGATGAAATTAAAACAAAGAAAGTGGTCAGATTATTCTGAGCTGAGAGAGGGAGGAGAAGATGGAGTGAAGGGTGAAGCAATTCAAGGGTAAGGGGGTATTTTATCAAAATTTTATAGTCCCATATTCATCCACCTGTGTTGATATAGGATTTTGTAAATTAGAATCATTTGTCATTTTGTAATTTGCAGAGTAATTTTCTGGAATTTTCGCTTCTTCTAATTCTGCTTATATTTTGATTTGATTTTTTTTTTCTTGTTTGGAATAGCGACTAGAGCCTTTAAAAGTAGTTTTTGAATCATAATTTACGGTATATGGTATACTCCCTCTGATATTTATTATAAGACACAAATTAACAATTCTCACAAATTAATAAAAATAGTTAAATTCATTAAATTTATTATAAAATTTAAATAATTTCCAATATTACTTCTATTACAAAACTCTAGTATCATATTAGTTATTACTCTCACCACTACCCTTATCACTTATGGACATACATGGAAAACAAATTAATACTCTTTGGAAACAAGTAAATGCCTTATAAAAGAGACCAAATACACTTATTGATTAGTGCCTAATAATGACTAGAGGAAGTACGGGATAAATATGTGAGAGAAATTTTATCTCGATTTATGTAAATAAATACTCAAAGCGTCCCAACATCATCCCAAACAAACCAATTGAAGACCCATTTCCGGATTCTTTGGTTATTCCAAAACTCCTTTCTCTGCCTCTAGTATCATTTTCTCTCTACTACAGCAAAGGCGGTTCAATGCCAACAGTGCATGTTGAAATCCCCTTGACAGCTTTTCATTTGTCCCTACCTTCCTTGCACTTAGGCAAAATACCTAGAACTTCAACGGTCCTCTCGAGTTCGAAGTTAGAATACATCTAGAATGCCAATGGACAAGTTGATATGAAAATCAAATCAAAGTATATCTAGAAGTGGAAGAAAGGAGGAGGATGAAAGTGATTCAAACAATTTATTTTAAATTGATTTTTATTTAAAAAATAAAATAAAATAAATTAAGTAAATCACACATAGGATTAAAATAAAATAATGTTTTGAGTTGTAAGCTGCCAGCTTGCTTCGGCATTGTATAGTCACTATTTAACTTTTCCTAATCAAGCATTTCTTTGTTAGTAAAATTAACGATGTTAAGTTTTAAGGACTAAAAATGTATTTTACAAACTTTAGTTTGAGAAATTCAAAAAAGATATTAGCCGTCAAAGTTTCGATAAAGGTTAATAACAACTCAAGTATTTATATTAACAACTTTATCACTATTAACAACTTTACTATGAGAAATTCAAAAAAAAAAAAAAAAAAAAAAAAGCTAGAGCTCGGTGAAAATTATTACGAAATATTCAACAAATATCGCATTTACAACTTTAGTATCGCTTTTAACAACTCAAGTATACTATATTAACAATTTTGACATGTCATTTTTTTAAAAAAGATATTAGACGTTGAAGCTTTGGTGAAGATTATTATGCAATATTCAACAAATACCCGTTTACAATTTTAGTATGGGAATTAAAAAAGAAAAGAAAGATAGCAGATAGAGCTCCGGCGAAGGTTATTAACAACTCAAATATCAATATTAACAACTTTAATATCGTTATTAACAACTTAAATATCTATATTAACAACTTTAGGTTGAGAAATAAAAAAAAAAAAAAAGCCATCGGAGTTCTAGTTAAAGTCATTACAAAATATTGAACTAATACCGTTTATAACGTATTTATTAACAACTTTAGTATTAACAACTTTAGTAATAACTCAAGTGAAGGTGAAGGTTATTAAAAAATATTCAAAAATACCCCATTTACAATTTTAATATTATTATTAATAACTCAAGTGCCTATATGAACGCCTTTAGTTTGAGAAATTCAAATAAAGGCATTAGCCGTCGAAGCTTTGGTGAATGTTATTAACAACTTAAGTATTTAAATTAACAACTTTAGTATTACTATCAACAACTTAATATTTGTATTAACAACTTTAGCATGAGAAATAAAAACAAATAAAAAATAAAAAAAAAAAAAAGAGCCCACTAGAGCTCGTGAAAGTTATTACAAATTTAACAAATACTGTGTTTACAATTTTAATATTGTTACTAACAACTCAAATATCTATATTAACAAAGCGTAAATACCCTATTTGGTCCCTAAAAAAAAAGGAAATCCCTTAAAAAAAAAAAAAAACGATTTTTCAAAAAACAGACCCCATTTTGAGAAAATTTCAAAAACCCATTTTTAGTCCATAAAAATGTCATATTTTAGGACAAAAAAGGGGTCCGTGTTTTTTTCGGGGAAATAGGGTATTTACTCATTAACAAATTTAGCCTAACAAATAAAAAAAAAGTTGTTTATGAAGGTAATTAGGAAATATTCAACAAAAAATCGTTATTAATAACTCAAATATCTATATTAACAACTTTAATTTGAGAAATTCATCGGGTATTAATAACTCAAGTATCAATTTTTTTTTTTTTTTTTGAATTTCTAGGCTAAAGTTGTTAATATAGATACTTGAGTTGTAATAGTAATATTAAAGTTGTAAACATGATATTTGTTGAATATTTCTTAATATCCTTCTCCAAAGCTCGATGGCCATTTGTCAAAGGTCATCAAGGCTCTGGTTTCAGCCGCCACCACCATCACTGACGTCAAAGCTCCAGTGGCCAAGGGCAAGCAAAAGGTTTGAGGAATTTTTATTTAAAGAAAAACTTAAGGGTAGTTAGGTAATTTTTCAAAATTTTCAAACATTTGAAAATTCCAAATAAGTCCTTTTGGAATTATTGAAATGTAACATACTTATTGTTTTCTTTACCCATTTTGATGGTATTTTTCTACATTTTCCCAAATTATTGTCCTATTTGTTCTTTATTCTTTATTTTTAATGCTTATTAGGTATCCAAATATATATTTTCAATTATTAACTATTAATTATGTTTTTAAAAATAAAAACTGTGACTGTTTGATTTGTCGTTCTACCAATCGATTGGAGTTCGTATGTCAAACTGGTTCGCTTCAATTCTTAAAACTTAAATTAGTGATCGTTGCTCATAATTATATTAAATATTAATTATTTTTTTAAAAAAAAAAATTGTGACTGTTTGATTTATCGTTCTACCAATCGATTTGAGTTAATATGTCAAACTGGTTCGCTTCAATTCTTAAAACTTAGATTAGTGATTGTTGCTCATAATTTAGCCCTATGTCTTTTTTTCTTTTTCGGTAAATATAATCTTGAGATGAAATTATTAATCGCTGAGCCATGTTTCTTGGCATAAGCGCAGACGTTGAGTTCCTTTGGCTGTTTAAAACGAGCGCTAGGTATGATAAAAGAAGGCGCGGCGAAATGTAATGCAAATTGAAATTTTCCATTCTCTCATTTTCTGACCTTTTTTCATCGTTTCAAACGCGCGTATATATCTAGTCCTTCCTTATTTTTCGGTTGGAAAGGATTCAGACCAGAGGAATTCGGGTTTCTTCCTCTTTTCCATTTTCAATTCAAAGACGCTTCTGTCCAAGTCTTAGTTCTTTCTTCGGATTCTGTGAAGATATTATACATAATCTTGGTACCAATCTTGGATCTCTCCCTTTCTTCCCTCTCTCTTGCTTCGTTTTCTGGGATTTGATTTCTGATTCAGATTTGTATCTTGATCTGTTTTCTTCTGAATTAGATCCCAGTGAGCGAAAATGGATAATGGGGATCTTGATGGCAGTGGAGAAGATGAGTTTCATGGGCAGAGGGGTCGCAAGTACCGACCCGTGTTGGACAACGATCGTGCTGTACTTGAAATGTCTTCCATGGATCCTGGATCGTCGTCGTCCTCTCATTCCAATCAACCTTCTTCTCTCAAGTATGTTTATTTTCTTGCTTCTGTAACTTTTCCTTGTGCACCTTGGCATGTTTATTAAATATTTGTTTTCTCCAGCACTGTTTGCCAATCACTGGATGATGTGAAATTGCCATCCTCATAGGTTGTCGGATTAGGTCGTTAATGTAGGACAAATAATACGAATGCGATTGGATATTGTCAAGAATTATAATTGCCACTTCCTTACGATGAATTTGGCTAGGCTGAGAATTCCAAGCTTGACTGATTTATTTTGTTCTAGAAATATTAATGTAAATGCGAGTGCAAATGTGGGTTCTGATGCAAAAGAAGGGAACTCTCCTCGTCATGCACAGGCTAATGGAATGCAGGGGGAATCCAAATTGGAATTGTTTGGTTTTGATTCTCTTGTCAACATTCTTGGGCTCAAAAGGTGTGCGAGCTCTTTTTTACTGTATACAACTCATTCTTCTCGAACACGTGGTTTCCTTGTTAGTAGCCTTTTAATTGACTAATCTTCTCTTGATCCAGTATGATTGGAGAGCAGCTTCAACAGCCATCTAGTCCAAGAGATGGTGAGAATATTTCCATCGCAGTGGGGCAGCCAAGGGTATGCTAACTTCTGAAGACACTTGTTCATATTTTCAATTGTATTTTATTTTTTTCATTTGATATTGATATCATAATTCAAATATGGTCCATGCTATGTGTTATAATTTGCATCGTCTGTCTTTTTATGTGATGAATTTACAGAACAAGAATTTTAGAAGCAGGAATTTTTATATGTGATCGTTATGTGTTTTTATGATTTAGTTTTCTTGGGTGATTGTTGTGACCTATGACAAATATATGCCTTCTGAAATCCTTCACAATCACATTCTTGAATAGGGGTCCCTTTAGTATACTTTTCGTCTAGTTAATCGATTAATAAGTTTATTTGTAGGAAGATCAGGGTCTCTTTCCTAGAAAAAGAAAGTGCTAATACGTATTTAGAAACTAAAACGTTATCCCCCTGCTGTGAACATGATTATAGTTGTGCGGTAGAATAATTTTGGATGTAGTTATTCAAGTGTAATTCATCATACTCCTTTCTTCAAGATTCAATACTGTTTTGGATTTGTGACTTCAAATGAAAATTTACAAAGGTTACGAGTTGAATTTCATATCATTTGTTGATATTGTGCTTTATTTCCTTTTTTCCTGACCCCTCCTAATTATCATGCAGCCTGCAGGCCCCCAATTGGGAACATTGATGGGTGTGTTCATTCCGTGCTTACAAAGCATATTGGGAATTATCTATTTCATTCGGTTCTCATGGTAACTTGTATATTGCTTTAATTCTTTTCTTTCAGGGTTAAGTCCTCTAGAAATTGTTCATACTGAACATAAGTTCTCATAGGATAATGCCATTGCTATATGAAAAATGAATCCCTTGTTTCTTAGACAATAGTGATTACTTATTTTGTTACATGGATTGCATGGGGCACCATTGTGCTTAATTGACAATCAAATCTCTTGATAAATTGTTAATTAAAAGGTCACATTCAATAACTTCATCTAGTGTTTTATTTGGTCTTATTCTATCCCTTTGCAAAGGAATCTATACCGTCTAATCTACCTTCTTCATTGGTGCCTCCGACGACCTTCTTAATGCATATTCAAAGCACTTCATAAATGATTTTTTTTATCATTTTCTCTTCAATAGCCACAACACCAACTCTTCCTCATGTATGTTAATTACGATTATTATATTTTCTCACATGACCTTACATCCATATCAACATCCATATTTTTTCTTATATGGTTGTTTCTCTTTATATGTGTTTTTTTGTTTCACAATTTGAACAAATACCAACCTCTAGCATTCGCTGGTTTTTGTGGATGCATTAAAGCTATTGTTTGAGCTCTTTGGAGAGTATTTAATTTGGTTGTTGATAGAATAAAATGGCATTGACCAATTCATGCAGTTGTATTAAAGCTAGTTTGTTTGAGCTGTTTGGAGAGCATTGAATTTTCCCATTGTCTTGAAGATTTTGTTTTTGTTTCCCCTTTCTGATTAGGCTATGAATAAATCTGTTGTAAGGTATGGTCCACAAGTTTGTCCTTGTGAGAGATTTGGTATTTATGATTTATTTATTTAACACTGCATGTTAACTAGACTCTGTATTTTTTAGCATGTGATTTTAAAGTTAATAAAATTGAATTGACACTGCATGTTAATTAGACTCTGTATTTTTTAGCATGTGATTTTTAAGTTGATAAAATTGAATAACGTTGTTATTGTCAAACTAACCATAATTTAGATGTTTTCTTTTCCTTGAACATCCAAACTATAGGATTGTTGGTATGGCTGGCATAGCAGAGTCATTGGTACTTGTTACTCTATGTGGCTCCTGTACTTTTCTCACCTCAATATCACTGAGTGCTATTGCAACCAATGGTGCCATGAAGGTATATGCTATAACCGAATTAAACTTATTCTTCTTTGATTTGACCACTGCCTTGAGCCGTTGTTTCAACACAATGGTTACACTTTGAGGACATGCTATTTCTTTTAGTTTTCATAGAGCATTATTCTTGACTTAATATCTCTCTTGTTTCTAATTATCATAGAGGATTTTTGTTAAAGCAAAATTTGTGATTAATGTGAAAAAGTAGTTGCTGTCATGTCTGGCTCTGTCTACAAACTTTTGTAGCTGCATTCATCTTGACTTGAAATAATGCATTCTTTTTTGATAAATTTTCTTAAACATATTTCAAGTTAAGAGGGGTTTTTTGCAGTTTTTATCAACCTATCAAGAACATTTTGTGTGAACTACAATGAATATTTTGAGAACAGCTATACATCTTCATGAATGATAGTTTCTGAAATAAAGCAGCAATTTATGTATTGAGATAGCCACTAGAATTTAGGGCTGTTTACATTGTTCGTTGATGAAAATAATTTTCTGGTCCTCATCTTTGCACTTTTGTAGGGTGGGGGACCATACTATCTCATAGGTCGTGCCCTTGGTCCAGAAGTTGGGGTTAGCATTGGTCTTTGTTTCTTTCTGGGGAATGCAGTTGCTGGAGCCCTGTAAGTGTGGACATGAGATTTGTTCCCTCTTTCTGTGATCTTCCTGCTAAGTGTGTCTTAAAATTAAGACAGAATGAAGACTTGCCTAATTGTTTGTTTTACTATGGTTCTAGTTATGTGTTGGGAGCTGTAGAAACATTTTTGAAAGCAGTGCCTAGAGCTGGGATTTTTGGAGGTAATTGCAGAATTTGCTTTGATTTGGAATGATGAGGTTATGTTTGATATTATCTAGGGAAAATTATGCTTAGTTCCAATAATTTTATTCAATTTTCAAATGGTCCCTGTAGTGTAAAAGTTTGTTTTGTATCCTTACAGTTTACAAAATTTTAATGTAGTCCTTCTTGTTAAATTTTTTTTGGTGTTTATTAGAGGTTTTTTACATAAGTGTCTATTATCTTGATACTTATGTATGATTCAATAACAATAGTGTAGGTAATGAAGCACCATTAACTCAAATATGGCAAACTATTAGCAAAAGTATAATAACAAGGACTTCATTATAAATTAATTTAAACTATGAGGATCAAATTAAAAATTGAGTGAAATTATAGGGCCAAAAGTATTATTTCCCTCTTAAAATTTTTTTTTTTTCAATTCAAGTATGTTTTTCAAGATACGACATTCATGAGGTATTATTATTGACGTCATACTGTTCTTTGTACGAAACTTGGCACACACTTCTAGAAGAGTATTAGCATAATAGCATCTATCTGTTAAAGAGAGAAATCTACCTTTGGGATAGTTATTTTGAGCTTAGTTCCCCTCATATTTTAGGTCTTTAAAGATTTTTATGTCTCTGTGATTGTTTTGGGGTAAATAATGATTTTAAATAAATTGTGATAATTATAAAATAAATTGTGGAAAAGAAAAAGTGTGCTAGGCAAATTAGTTATCTCTATTAGATTATATTGAGCAGAACATCCATAAACACCATTAATTTTCATGGTGTTTACACTACTTTGGGGGTCTTACATGCTTAGCATCAAGTGATGATATAATTCACTGTGGAACATTATTGGTATCAGTAATATGATAGTAATCTGTTTCAAGCTAAGAATTATACCTTGCACTTTAAACTCACAATTTCTTTTTGTTACATTTGCAGAGACTATCACTCAAGTTAATGGTACTGCCGTTGCAGAACCAATACACGTTATAAGTTCTCATGACATGCAAATTTATGGAATTGTTGTAACTATTGTATTATGCTTTATTGTATTTGGAGGTGTAAAGATGATTAATCGGGTTGCACCTGCTTTTCTTATACCTGTTTTGTTCTCGCTGATCTGCATATTTCTGGGGATCTTCTTGGCAAGAAAGGATAAGCCTGGAGGTGCGTTCTTCACTGGATTGGACTGATTTTTTTTTTTTTATGCCTGTGTCTTTGATACTAAACTATTTTAAATCTGTGTGTGTGTGTGTGTGTGTTTTTTTTTTTTTTAAAAAAATAGTTTTTGATGATTTATGGTATTCATGATTTTACATCATTCAATGCTGCACATGGAGAACATGTAGGGTAATTTTATTATTTGAATTCTGATGTACCTAAGGTCATTGAGCCTAAAGGTCTGTTTGGTATATGGAATTTGGAGGGGCGGGAGGGGAGGAAAAATTTTTTGAGTTGGATTTTAAAAAATTGGAGAAATGGGGTTACAAAGTTTTATTAAAAAGATGTAAGATAAAGGAGTAAGAAAAGTTAGTTAAAAATTCTTAACCCCACTTCTCTAATTTTTTAGATCCTACTTAAATTTTTTCCCCCTCCCCTTCCCTCATACCAAACAAGCCATAAAGGAATGAAGAGTCAAATACAGATAATGATAATAATTAGTTAGATGTAGGTGGGGCAAAATATAGAATATTCCGTTTTAAGTTTCTGTGTTAATGGTGTGGAGGGAGTTGCTGTGGATGGTATTTAAGCTGGAGAATGGAAGGGAGAGTGGTGTCAATGATCAATTGGCTTTGCAGAGTCTCTAGTTTCTTGAATACTAGAGGAGTTGCTTCTTTTCTCTATTATTTTCTTTTCTTGTATAGTCAGCATTTCTGCCTCCTGCCATTGTCCCATTGTCCAACTTACTTCATGGACAAGAATGTAGCCATTTTTTTTCATCAACAATGTCAACTTTGGTTTGTGCTCAATAATCAGCATGAAAAGTTGGGTGCAAACCCCTCTCCAAAAAGCTAGTTATTAAAGCAGGAGAAAGTACCTCCTCTATTACTTAAATATATATATCAAAATTTATAACCTCTCCATTTTTTTTCTAGGATGCCAAACGTAGTTTAAGCTTACTCCCATTCTTTTCATATGTGAGACATTCCATCAACATTCCTTCTACCAGATAGGGCCTCAATGTGGGATTTAGACATCCCATATGTTATCAACCCTATAATCTTGACAGGTTTGATAGTAAAGAATGTAGGAAGGAGATAAATTGAGTAGGAGATAATTGAGATAGAAGGGAGAGAGAGACGAGAGAAGAAGAGATAAGAGAGACACAGGGTTGTTGAATATCTATTCATTCAATAGGCAAGACAACAACAGTTACAAATGAGTGAGGGTTGTTCTTATATAGAGAGCTTAAAGGGAAATCAGGGGTAAGTCGCACTAAGTATTAGTGAGGGGTGATTCTATAATTCTGCCTGATCCCCATAATTAGTTAAGGAGCTCAACTAAAGTTGCTATTGGCTAATGCTATTGTATTAATAGCTACACTATTCTCAACTAACATTGCTCTCTCCTCAACTAATCATTTAATGCTTACAACCTAGGATAGTGATTGGGATAAAGATTACAAATTCATATCATCATACTACCTTGATCTCTATCACATTCGCAAAATGGCTAGACTTGACTCTATTGTTAAGGACGAGATACATCACTCCATATTTTATGACTCATAAATTTTTGATTAGTTGATGCTATTGTATCCCCTGGATCTCATTACAAGTACAGAGTCATAGCTTTTCCTGCAGTCCATTTATTGTACTAAGGGCTCGTAGTGTTGCAGAGGTTAGAAGAAAATGTAGTGACAATTTTGAAATACCTATGATGTATCAAATAATGACTAATATATATGGAAGAATTAAACTCACTTGTGTAAAATATAGTGAGAAGCCCTAATGACATAGTAATCATTGACAAAGCAGAACATCAAGTACTTGCAAAATCTCCTGCACTAACCACAAAGGCCAAGGAATCTTCTAAATGATTTGATGCTTACCAGTTACCAATTTTGGCCATGCAGCTATTGTTGTAATTTATAAAACTCTTCATGAGCCTTAACCTCACCACCATATAATTTATAAAATTTTGTGAGCATTATATCTGCAAACAGATGGTATGGCTCAATTATTGCTTTTGTTAGCCCAAACGTGCATTTGAACTCCTCGCCGTAGAGGGGAATGCCTCCTTAGTGGTGTCATGAACTGTAGCACTAGTCATTAGCGATTAATA
Organism: Acacia acuminata; assembly: GCA_019022655.1. Classification (NCBI taxonomy): domain Eukaryota; kingdom Viridiplantae; phylum Streptophyta; class Magnoliopsida; order Fabales; family Fabaceae; genus Acacia; species Acacia acuminata. The sequence continues at coordinate 3,408,564 of JAFJYI010000040.1, forward strand.
ACTAAGACAGTACTCGAAAGAATAAAATTTATCGAATGGAGGTGAATTGGAATGATAGAAAAAGATAAAAAGTAGGGACACCAATGATTATTATTATGTTTTATCGAAGAAGATATGTCAATAGAGAAGAAAGTTTTGGCTATGCAGCTACTGTAATTTTGCATGTGCTGCCATTACCCCTCAAGTAGGAATGATATGAACTCAGTATGCAATCTGAAGTGGTCCAACCAAGTGACCAACTTCCTCCGCCATGCTTGATTTTTAAATTACACTACCAAACTTTTAAGTGAATGTGGAGAAAGTATTCTTATATGAGTAAGTCTCTCTGTTTTAAAACTACTGTGCATATAGCTTGGGATGTGAATTGTATTCCATATATTTTTTTTTATTATCTTCTATAATTTTTGCTGTAGTTTTGATTTGATGAATTTCAACTTATGCCATTTTTGTTAGTGTGATATAGTTCTTTATAATATTTTCCATTTTATTGCATCCACCTTGAATGTTGAGTTTCTCATTTTGATTTAGGCTTGCCCATGCTGATATCTATTTGATGGAATGTTTTCAATTCTATAGTTACTTATCCCATGTTTTCTCTTGCATTTGATATTTAGAGGGAATCACGGGACTGAGTTTGGAGACATTTAAAGAAAATTGGAGTTCAGAGTATCAAAAAACTGATGCCAATGGAATTCCAGATCCTGATGGATCTGTAAGCTGGGGTTTTAAGTAAGTTAAATAGATTTTACTTATTTATTCATATTTTTTACCTTTCTCTGAAAGTACTGCCACTCAACTACTTAAAATCATCCAGGCTTTGTGATATAGTTAGATGTATTCATAAAACTATTCCTGAGCCTTCACCTCACCACAAAAGCTTTTGGGTTCAAATAGCACTGCACCCTTAATGACTAGATATTAGGAGTTTGATTTTTACTCCCCCTATTTTTGTTATTAACACTAATTTCTGCAAAGAGAGGGTGAGCAGTGGTCCAGTGATTCTCTACACTTCAGATGGCTGTTGCTCACTTGCTTGAGGGGATATGAATGAGATCTTAGCTGGATAGATTCTTTGTTTTTCTACCACTTTTTGGTGAAAATGATCCTTGGGTGATTTTACACTTTCAATGATCAACACAAGTTTAAGGTTATGCCACCAATTTAATTGTGCCAATTTCAGTCTGGATCCTTTAAATCTGGACAAGTGAATATATATAGTGCGTTTGGAGAGAAATGTGGAGAAAATAATGGATGATGAGATGTGGATCCCCTTTCTTAAAATTATTCTGTGTTAACCCTTTCTCAAATTGCTTGAATACTTGAATGTAAGAGATCCGATTTATGCAAATTTGACCTCCACTGTATTGACTAACAATCTCATTATTGAGTGCTTTATTCAAACATGTTCTAATTGTGCTTTAGTGATATGTTTGACCTCTAAATTTTACACTGCAAATGATTAACGTAAGTGTAAGGTATGCCACCTATTTTCCCCAAGTGATAATGACTTCCAATGTTTGGTAGCTACTAAGGAAAAATGACTTACAATGGTGTCTTATTGGAATTGAATATTAGATGGTCACTGAAAACAATGTAGTAGGAAAGCAATACATAAATCTCTATCTAAACCAAGGGCCTTATCAATAACAACCCCAATTGATTTGGTCATATGCTTTCTTGAACTTTAAGATAAGGGCCAAACTTATTTCCATTGCATTGGGTATCCACTGCAGTGCAGATGACTTAGGCACCACTCTATTAAATTACAATGTTGATTTCATGACCAACTCTTTTGCATTTTCTCTTTTTCCTGACTATAGTTTTTTCCCCTTCCAGTTCATTGGTTGGGCTCTTTTTCCCAGCTGTGACAGGAATAATGGCAGGTTCAAATCGATCATCATCTCTGAAAGATACTCAGCGTTCAATTCCTGTTGGAACCTTAGCTGCTACGCTTTCAACGACTTTTATGTACCTGATTACTGTTTTCTTGTTTGGTTCTGTTGCAACCAGAAACAAGCTATTAACAGATAGGTATGTTTGGTTGAAAAGGGCCATTGTATCATTGTTGTATTGCATGTGCTTGGATCAAGTTTTAAATGTACATGGTGAAACATGATATTGCTGTAAGTTGTCTTTGTATGTGTAGAAAAGATAAATCTGTCTTGTTTTGACATGGGATTTTGTGCAGGCTACTCACAGCTACCATTGCCTGGCCTTTTCCATCATTAATCAAAATTGGGATTATTCTTTCAACTCTGGGTGCTGCTCTTCAGAGCTTGACAGGGGCCCCCCGTTTGCTTGCAGCAATAGCCAATGATGATATATTACCTGTTCTTAACTACTTCAAAGTTGTGGATGGCAGTGAGCCTCACCTTGCTACACTTTTCACGGCTTTCCTCTGTATTGGGTGTGTCATAATTGGGAATCTGGATCTTATCACTCCAACAATAACCATGTTCTTCCTTCTATGTTATGCGGGTGTCAACTTGTCCTGCTTCCTTCTGGATCTTCTAGATGCTCCTAGTTGGCGTCCTCGATGGACTTTTCACCATTGGAGCTTGTCTCTTTTTGGTGCATTACTTTGTGTAGGTATGTTGTCTTCCTATCTGCTTTTAGCTTAATTCTCTGATATCATATTGCCAGCTGATCTCAAATCCCATGAAATTTTCCAAGTTGATAATATTTCTGCTAAGGCTCTTGAAATGTGAGACAGTGCTATTTTAAATTTCTTACTCATCATCATGCATATGATATTTTAGGTTTGGCAGACACCGTTGAACATAAATGAAATATTTTCTGCAAAAACTCTTATTTTTATAGATATGAGTGAATATAATCAGCTCACCTAAATCTCTCCTATAATCCAGGAAATTAGATACTGTGATAATAACAATGATGATAATAAAAATAATGATTACAGATTTGATCTGGAATCAATGATAGGTGTAGGTGGTGATACGGATTAGGAGAATTAGGGTTAAGCCCAAGTAAGGTGACAGCAGGCCCACTTCCAACAATAAACATTAAAAAATATTTGAACATAGAGACAAATGGGTATAATTATGCTTTATACACAATTTATATTTCAGAATTTCATGTTGGAGATGATTCACTCTGGCTTGGGAATTCAATGTTGGTGATGGTATTGTTAAAGTACTGATAGAGTACCGGATTAGCGGGAGATATAATGAAAGTTACGGAGAGTTTAGAGATTTTAGGAATTAATATTTAATTATGTTATTATTATTATTGAGTCCGCTTTTATTATTATCTTTAGGAATTAGGAAATAAAGAAAATATCTTATTAGATATTATCTTTTATTATTATCTTTAGGAATTAGGAAATAAGAGGAATATCTTATTAGATAAGATTTAGTTGTTAGGATTTATGATTATTAGTTATCTAAATCTTAGATTTAGATATATTTTTAGATTCCATATTTGAATTTTGAATAGAGTCTACCCTCTGTAAATCATTATAAATAAGCCTAGTGCCTCATCAATAAATTATCGAATATTTGGAGAGCAATTGGTACAAGAGATTCTCCTTGAACTTTAATAGTCCGATGAGTTACAGATTTTGGCTCATCTACTATTAAAGATGTGGGTTGTTCTTATAGAATTAGTGAGATGCTCTCTTATTCTATAAAACAGAGGTTGTTCTTAGAGTTAGTGAGAACTTTGCTTCTCTTTAAAAACAGAGTAAATCTATTTCCCTTTTATTTCCTGAGTTCTCTTTACCTTCCCATTCACATTTAACCTTCCCATCAACCTACCCTAATCCTTACCTCATCATTTGGCATTAGAGCCACCAAAGGGCCTCAGCTTCCTTGCCGAACCATTCCAACTGCATTCCGTTCTCCTTACTGGAAGTCGATGATGATGGTTACCCAATTGACAACTAGTGCAAGGCCATAGTCGCGTGCGAGCAAGAAGAAGACCACCATTATGAAGCTTAAAGATAAATCTGAAGGCTGGTGCTTTGGTCTTGCCTTGAGGTCAAGGCAAATCTCAAGGGGGAAGTATTGATAGAGTATCGGATTAGTAGGAGATAATGGAAGTTACGAAAATTTTAGAGATTTTAGGACTTAATATTTAATTAATTGAGCATGTTTTTATTATTATTGAGTCTGCTTTTATTATCATCTTTAGGAATTAGGAAATAAATGGAATATCTTATTAGATATTATCTTTAGGAATTAGGAAATAAGAGGAATATCTTATAAGATAAGATTTAGTTGTTAGGATTTATGATTATTAGTTATCTAAATCTCAGATTTAGATATATTTTTAAATTCCGTATTTGAACTTTGAATAGAGTCTATTCTCTGTAAATCATTCCTTCTCAATAAAGTGTCGAATATTCGAAGAGTAATTCGTACGGGAGATTCTCCTTGGACTTTAATAGTCCGATGAATTACAAATTTTGGCTCATCTACTATTAAGGATGTGGGTTGATTTAGAGAAGAGGTGAGATTCTTGCTTACTCTCTATCTCAGAGAGGCTGTTCTTAGAGAGCTAGTAAGATCCTTGGTTCTCTTTAAAAACAGGGAAATATATTATTTCCAGAGTTCTCTTTACGTTTCCATTCTCATTTAAGCTTCACATTAGTACTATAATCAGTATCCCATCAAGTACACACCTTTGGATCTTAATATAATGTCTGCTTGATGTGAAATTATTGGCCTATGGATCTTTTACAGTATTGTTTTGTATGCAGTAGAAGAGAGAGCAATATAAAGATGTCAGAGTGTATGTGGACCTACTGAATTTTCTATGCACTCTTTTTTATCTTTCTTCAATTACATGTCCATTTTCTGTCTAATGCATATGATCCTGATATGAAATTTCTGTATCTACAAATACAAATACTAAGCTGGTGCACTTGCATGACATTTTGTTATTTTCTCCATGTGGAATGTTGTGTTAATATATATATGTGCATGCGCAGTCAAACTATAAGTTTAAGTTGTATTGATCTCGAAAAAATGTAAGTTTAGTTGTTCAATGGGGGATTGTAAATTGTTTTATTATAATTTTTTGACACTTCTGATGAACTGTACTCAGGTTTTGAAGCCTCTGCTAGACACATGCCCATTATGTGTTCAATGAAGGGTCAATAAATAACTGAAAATTTGGCTAGCAAGGCTTAAGCCTAGCCATTTGAGCATAAAGGCTTTGGTAGCATGTCTAGGATCGCAAGTTAATTGAAAAGTTCAAAGTGAAGGCTCATGAATAGTTTAACTATAATATAACTATGTTCTATCGACATGACATGCCGCTGCTAATAGTCATTATATGCTTGCTACTGCTGCTGTTCTGCTTGTGTTCATGTTGAAGTTAGCTCTGGGGGTTGCTATACTTGTGAATAACTGTTTGTTTTGTTTTCAATGCAGTTATCATGTTCCTGATCTCTTGGTCATTCACTGTGGTGTCTTTAGCTCTTGCAAGCCTTATATACAAGTATGTCAGTATCCAAGGAAAGGCTGGGGACTGGGGAGATGGTTTTAAAAGTGCATATTTCCAACTAGCACTTCGCAGCCTTAGGTCTCTTGGAGGTATATATCTCCATATCTTTTAAAGGAAATATGAAAATATTTGATGTTTTAACTGGATGAGAGTTCATATGTGAAGTTCTTTGGATAAGCCTCTCATGATTATCAGTTTTTATTTTTAAATTTCTGGTCCCATTTCTTCAAAATTATGGCTGTCTTTTGTAGATTCCTGGTAATAATACTCCATGCTCTGTAAGAAGTACACCATCCTGATAGGATTTTAAGGTTTAAATTCTCAATAACAAATCCTACCTTTAATTCCAAGTTAGAAATATTATAAATTTGTTCAAATACTACAACGATCATCCTCCCATCCTGCGTCCTCAATATGAGTTTGATTTAGGAACGTTGATTTACTTTATTCTGTTTATAGCAATGTCACTGTTCACTGTTGCACTAGTATATATTGTTGCATTTGCATTCAAATACTTTTTGCATAATTTAATAAGTCGTCATTGTATTTACAGCAAACCAAGTGCACCCGAAGAATTGGTATCCGATCCCTTTAATATTCTGCCGGCCTTGGGGAAAACTGCCAGAAAATGTACCTTGCCATCCCAAACTAGCAGACTTCGCCAACTGCATGAAAAAAAAAGGTAGAGGAATGTCCATATTTGTCTCTATACTAGATGGTGACTACCATGAATGTGCCGAAGATGCCAAGGTTGCTTGCAGACAACTAAGTACCTACATTGATTACAAGAATTGCGAAGGTGTTGCCGAGATAGTTGTAGCCCCCAATATGTCAGAAGGCTTTCGTGGTATTATACAGACTATGGGCCTCGGCAATCTTAAGCCAAACATCGTCGTGATGCGTTATCCAGAAATATGGCGACGTGAGAACTTGACAGAGATCCCGGCAACCTTTATTGGGATAATTAATGACTGCATCGTAGCAAACAAAGCAGTAGTCATAGTGAAGGGTCTTGATGAGTGGCCTAATGAGTACCAGAAGCAGTACGGTACGATTGATTTGTATTGGATTGTGAGAGACGGTGGTTTAATGCTTCTTCTCTCCCAGCTTCTTCTCACAAAGAACAGCTTTGAGAGTTGCAAGATTCAAGTTTTTTGCATTGCGGAAGAGGATGCAGATGCAGAGGTGCTGAAGGCTGATGTGAAGAAGTTTCTCTATGATCTTCGGATGCAAGCAGAAGTCTTTGTCATAACAATGAAATGGGATGCACAAACAGATGGCGGTGAGTCTCAGCAAGATGAATCATATGAGGCATTTACTAGCGCGCAGCGAAGAATCAGTGGTTACTTAGCCGAATTGAAGGCAAAAAAGCGGGACGATGCCCCTCTGATGGCTGACGGTAAGCCAGTGGATGTGAATGAGAATCAGGTGGAGAAGTTCCTTTACACAACGTTGAAGCTGAATTCGATAATGCTGAAGTACTCAAGAATGGCAGCAGTTGTGCTGGTCAGCCTGCCTCCACCTCCATTGAACCACCCTGCTTATCTCTATATGGAGTATATGGATCTGTTGCTGGAGAAGGTACCCAGGATTTTGATTGTAAGAGGATATCATAGAGATGTTGTGACTCTATTCACATAGGTTCTTTTTCGTTTTTTTTTTTTTTTTGGGTTGATTTTTCACATAGAATTTTATTTTTTATTTTTGACCAGAACACAATTTTATTTTAGGACAGTACATTGTAGCTCTCAGATTTTCCATCCCACTTTGGTTCTTTAGTTCATTCTTCATACCATTGTTCCTGCTGAATTAGATTTTATTGCTTCACACCATATTCTATAGGAGTTCTGGATTCGTAGCTAATTTTTTTTTTTTTTTTTAAAAAAAAAAAAAAAAAAAAAAAAAAAAAATAGAAAAAAGAATTATTCGGATTAATTGAAAACCGATTTACAAACGCTTGTCCACAATGAGGCCACAAAAGCAAACCCAAATGGAACACAAATTCAACAGAAACAAAATAATTGCTAAAATACTACAATATTAGAGCAAAATTAAGATTCACACCTTGTACTTCGCCACAAAAATGGTTAAATTCCAATTCTAGAAGCTGTTGCATGCCCTCTAAAACATCACACGATGCGGCAGAGCCAAACTTTAATTTCATGCATTTTTTCATACCCGATATATTGCGTTTTAATACAAACTAGACGGTGGCAACTGAAATTTAAGTCAAAGGAGAAGCTAAGAAAAGAAAGAACTTATCAAGATGGTTTCTGGAGAATAATTAAGAAGAAGAAGAAGAAGAAGAAGAAGAAGAAGAAGAAAGAAGAGATTAAAGAAAGGAGCACTTGCAAAATATAAAGAGAATATCAAGATTCAAGTTCATAAATTTGATATTGGAGGTTTCTATGCTTAGTTGGAGGTTAGAATGGGTTCATTTGAAGTTAAAGATGCCTTATATGGAAGTTATACCAACTTGACTCAAGTAATCACTTGAGTGACACCTATGGAGATGCATTTTTGATGATCATTTTAGTGATCACTTGAGTGAAGATCACTCTGTTGTGCTCTATTTTTGTTTAGCCCAACAAAGGTATAGTATTTTGGCCATATCTCTCTAACTACACATCCAATTGAAGTTAAAGTTGTTTAATATGAACCTAGACTCCTAATGTGACACAACAACACCATGATCAAGCTCAACAGGTTTCAGATGCAAACGATATGAATTTCAGAAGTTGACACTGGAATTTTTCATGTTATTCTAAACTAGGTTTCGTAATTTTGACATATCTCCTAAACCATAACTCCAATTGAGATGAAACATATCATATAAAAATAACTCAAATGGAGTTCCAAAGACACCAAGATCAAGCTGAAAGAGATTTGGAGGAAATAAATAAAAATTTTGGAAGTTGACGCTCAAAATTCAAACAATGTTCAAACTAGTAGGCATTATTTGGATCATAACTTCCGAAATACAATAAATTTTGAAATGGTTCTTGTTGCATTGGAAAGTACACTTGAAGAGATGTGTAAAGATAGGTCATTTGCTAAGTTTGGAGTTAAAATGAATGTATCGTCACGGTGCTCACTAGTAGTGATAAACAATGATCATTATGGTGACTACTCAAGTGACAAAATAAATTTTCATTACTTTCACTTCACCATAACAATTCTTATTAGTGATCCTTTTTCTAAAAATATTTCAAAAGAAAGATCACTATGATGACCATTCCAGTGATGTGATAAGTTCTCATCACCATCACTTCACCACAATGATACTTTGTATTGATCAATTTCCTAAAAATACTTCAAAGAGAAGATCACTTTGGTGACTACTCGAGTGATATAATAAATTTTCATTACTATCACTTCACTATAGTGATTCTTCATTGTGGTCAGTTTTCAAAAAATATTTCAAAAGGAAGATCACTAAGACGACAACTCGAGTGATGATCCATTACTACCACAGCATCACCACAGTGATCATTTGTAGTAATGTTCTGCACAATTTTTAATCACCACCTCATATTTCATGATTCTCTTTCAAACTCATTTAAACTTTAAATATATTATTTCTAGTTACTCCTAATAATCACTAATCAAGTTTATATGAAGATTATATGTGGTTAAGCATAGATTAAGCTTAAATTTGTTAGAAGTTCCAACGGCTAGGGCTATACATCAACTAGACAGGTCATTAACCCCTGGTCTGGTCCGGAAGGTTGATCGGGCTGGACATTCTAGCCCGAAGCTCGGTCCTACCCAGGAAAAACCCGACAACTTCCGGGTTGGACAGACTGGGTCAGATTGCACTGAGTTAGTGGTCTAGCCCAGGTGAAGAAAAATCAGAACTGAAAGAAGACCAGCATAGTTCTTTTACAAAAAAAATGATTTTTTTTTTCAGAAACAGAATGCGAGAATGATAACAATTGAAACCAGAATGAAAATCCAGTAGATTGAAACCAATATATTCTAGTCGAATGAAATTTTCTTTTTCCAGAACCTAAAAACAAATAGAAACCAAAGATCTAGTTGAAATGAAAACCCAAAACAAAAAATTTCCAGAAACAAAATGCGAGAATGAGAACAATCTGCAGGGAAAATGATTCAGAAGATGAAAACGAAGAAATAAAATAGATGAAAGAAAAGCTTTATGGAACTACTTTATGAAAAATAAAAATTGACCGAGGGTAAAATTGACGATGCAATCACCACGCATGGGTCATCGCCGGTGGTGGGGGTGAAGCTTTCCGGCCAGAAGGAGGAAAGGGTGTGAAAATGGAGGACGATGGCAACCCAAATCTAGAGTGTAGAGGTTGCCGTCGCCGTCGATGAAGCCCAAATCTGGAGGGAGGAGGTCGCCGTCAATGAGTGAGCATAGGCCGCAAGATCTTCTTGCGACGATGAGGTGGGAGTGGGACGGACGATGCAACTGGACCTGGTTGAGGCAACTGGTTGAGGAGGAGAGTAGGAGATGATGGTGATTGGTGAGAGTGAGATGCCGAATCGGGAGAGATTTGGCTAGATGATGGAGAGTGAAATTGGGGATTGATTGATTTTTTTTTTTTGGTCAAGTTGGGGATTGATTGATTGAAATCATTGAATGCGTCGAAAAAAAAAAAAAAAAAAAAAAAAAATCATTGAATGCGCAAATCAAGGTTAGGTTAGATTTGAAGTTATTAAAAAAATTAAATAATAATAATAATAAAAATAATTTTATATATATATATATATATAATTATCCGGGTAGGACCGGGCTTATTGGTCCTGGACTTGAGCCCGAAACCCGGTCTTACTCGAACTTCGGGTCAGACCCGGTCCTACCCGAATATGTTAGGGTTTCTTCATCTTTTTTTGGGACTGGACCGGGCCGGGTTGGGTCATACTGGGTTGACTGGGTTTCCGGGTTTGATTTACAGCCCTACCAATGGCTATTTTTCTATGGGAAGAAGAAAGTCTCAACAACCTAACATATACTTCAACATCTCCAACAGTCATCAAGCTATATCAACTATAAAAGAAGAATCGTCCAAGATGAACCGGAGTGAGAGCCATTGCATGCACCGTCAAAATGTTGAAACTCTAACTTCAACATTTAGCTTATTTATACTCTTTGTTTCTCAAATCTTGTATTATTCACTTTTGAGAGAGTTTACTTATATTGTACTTCAGTGTTAATCATCATTTACTTTACATATATAGAAGTGTTCTTTTATTGTAATCATTCTATCTTTGTGAGAATTACTCAAGATTGAAGGATATCGAGTGGGAAACAGATTGTAACCTTACAAGTTGTAAGGGGTGGTGATTCTCAAGTATAGAGGTTAAGCTTGACATCTATAAGGTTCTCAAGTATTCGTGAAACTTGAGGGATTGTAAAGGCTTCTTTTGTGCTCGAATTAAACAAGAAGATAGCAGATTGAAAATCTTGAGTGAAGCTTGGGGACGGACGTAGGTCATCAAGGATTGGACCGAACTAGTATAAATTATAGTTTGCATATTCTCTTCCATTATCTCTTATAATTCAAGCATATTTGATTTGAATAATTGACTATGAATTTGTGGTTCGTTATCATCATACTTGTTGTTTTCACCAAGATCTTATGTTTTTATGTTTCACCCAATTCACCCCCTTGGGTGTCAGTCGGTCCTAACAATTGATATCAAAGCAGGTCTCTCATGTAAAGAACTTAACAGTCTTAAGAGTTTATAATGGCTGATTTTGGGTATCACTTGTTTTTGGAAGGTTTTGATTTTTACTATTCCACCTCTTTTAAAAGATATTGGTTTTTGGTTTTAGAAAGTTAGAATGACATATTTTATAAAATCATCCCATTATGATATGTGGAATATTTTTATAAATGTTGTTGATCCCAAAATGAGAAGAGATTGGATTGAAAAAGAAAAGAAAATATTTTCTTTAAACATTAGAAAAATGAAGATTTTGTATAGTGCTTTAACCGAAAATGATTTTGAGAAAATCAGATTTTGCTTTAGTGCCAAAGATATTTAAGATACTCTTAATTCTATTTATATTTCCAACAATTGTGTTGAAGTTTAAAGTGTTAAAAGTTCATCAGAAATTATAAGGTGCACATCTATAGTTGAACAATTTGAAGATGAGAATGAAGAAGGACAAATGATCAAAGACTTCCATGAGTCAATTAACACAGAAGGACAAGTGTAACATCCCAATGCCTCACTCTTGATATTATCTGCTTTGGGGTCCCATCACCTCTCACGGCTTTAAAACATGTAAAGAGGGAAAAGTATCCAGACCCTTATAATGCGTCTTTCGTTCCCCTTTTCAATTAATGTGGGATCTCACAATCCATCCCCTTAGGAGCCTAGTGTCTTTGCTGGCATAATGACCTGAGCCTAACTCAAATACCAACTAGGCGTTGGAGACCTTTACCTCTTGACGTGTTTTAAAACTGTGAGCTTGCAAGCATATAATATTAAGAGCGAGACGCTGGGCTATTACAACAAGAGGAAGATGATTCCAAAAAAGAGCTCATTACAAAGAAATTTGATGAACCATCCTCTAGATATGAATATACACTTATGGTAAAAAGTTTCAATTCTTCTTGTGCATTTGAAAAAATGATTTTGAAAGTTGTCATGAAATTGTTTTTCAACTAATCATTGATTTTATTGTGAAAAGAAAAAATATTTTCAATCGCATGTTGGAAAATTGTATGGTAAGAAAGAATTTAGCTAGAATGATCATTTGAGATTATTTCCATTCTATTAACACTATACTTGCAAAAATGTGCATAATAAGCATCATTATATTACTTACAATTATTGTGGAAAATATGGTCATATTTCTCACATATGCCATATTAGGAGAAATTCTAATGTGAAAAATAAATTTATTTGGATTCTGAAGGGACAAGTAAGGTCAAATACTAAATACCAAGGACCCAAAGCAAAATGGGTACAAAAGTGTCCTTCTAGTAATCTTGCAGGATACTACTAAGAATGGACAAATTGGCTCAAGTAGAAGGAAGTAGTGCCTAAGAGAGATAGTCACTTATTCAAAAGAAGACTCTTGGAGTCTAAATCAATCAAGAAATCTCTTAGTGCAACAATTGCTGGAATTACAAAGTCTCATCACGAAGAGAAGCAATGGAGAAAAGGAGTATGTTCTACTTCAAGGATGAACTACCATAGAGTATTGTTCAACTACCTTGACGCGAACAAGAAAAGGAGAATCTCTCATGCACCAAATAGAAGATTCTTGGAATTTACATCTTATGGGAGAACATTGCTAGCACCTGAAGCAAGGAATTCAAAGTTTAAACATCACAGAAAAATGCATTGGGTAGGCAAAGGCAATCTTTCAAGCACCTAAGGTAAATGTATATAATGGTAAAACTACCTATGCTATTTTCTTTAATACTCATTGAGATTTATATCTTGTGAACTTAGGAATGAACAAATTATCCTACTTTGAAAATCCATTCCAATAAAATTACAATGTTCTACAATTTAGTTATTTATGCATACTTGATTTTAAAAAGAAAATATGTCTTTTTATGCATAAAGTCATTCATTGTGCTCAAATGTTCTAATTTGATTCTAAGAGCATGTAAATTATATTATGTTTCCTACAAGCTAATCATGAGTGGATCCAAGTGAAATTGGATACAAATGGAAGAAAAAATTTGGATGGTTTTGTAGGAAGAAGAAAGGAAGAGCTTCATCTCAAGATTGTGATTGTATAGAAATTATTTCAATTCTTGATGAAATTGAACTTTGAAGCTTCATTTTGATGTTGGGTCTGCAAAAGGAAAATCACACTTGAGACATCACTAGGAGTGCCTAGTGTAAAATCTTTTTCCTAAAATAATAATTAACTAAGGGTTTGATCAAACCATATTCATCAAAACATTATCATGCATACAAAATTAGTCTTTGGACTTCATAAGGCCCAAATAAACATTCACCACAAACCGAAATTCTTTAACTAAATAATACTTCATCGTATAACAAAACATCCAAGTCAATCAAGAGGTGGATTGACAAGTTTAAAACACAATCATAAGGTCTCCAGACCACCCAAAACCACCAACAATAATCCATTCACAGAGAAATCAAAAGTATATAGCTAATGCATCAAATCTCCAAAACAAATCAGAGTATGCAAGATGAGCCTTAATGCGGTAATATAAAATAAGCTATCATATACCCAAAAAAATGGAAGCACTACTCCTAGCAAAAGTAGCTTAAGCTTTCAAAGTCTTCCTTGATAAACCCACACGAGAACTATCACATGGAAAAATGTTAAATCAATGGGGTGAGACAAAAGTCTTAGCAACCAACAATCCATCTTATTAGGCATTCGAGTAAGTACCCATAAGGTTCCAAGTGGGACAGTTATAAAATCATGGCAATATTAAAAATTCACATGGCTACACACACAAATACATACATATGGAAAATAACTTAATTCACTTTAATAAGAAAAATCTCATTTGATCTCTAAACCCTAACTATCCACATAAAATAATATTTTTCTTCACTTTCTCTTTGTAATAAAAATCATATTATTTGATAATAATGAAAACATAATACATATTATAGTGAGAGATCATAACAATGATAGGTTTGCAAGGTCAACTGGCTGGACGGATCGAGAGACTGAGGCAAAAGTGGAGAGACCGAGGCGGCTGCTTCAAATCGGAGAAGAGGGCCTCCGCCACCCACTGTGACGGAGGAAAATGAGAGTCCCCTCCGGTCGCACCTTGCGAGGAGGGGAAAGTGAGAATATGGTAGAGGACGATAAAGAGGGAAGTTGGAGAAAGAGGAAAGTTAGTTTTGTTGCGGATGAGTTTACGGGTGATGAAGCTCCGAGGAATCGCGATGAAGAATGGATGAAACTTAAGGGTAAAACTCCAGCTCCTATGTCATATAGAGAATCCCGCTCAATAATGTGAATTCTAGAGTTTGCTGGTGGGAATGGGCTAAGAATGAGGAAGAAGACGACGTCCACGATTTTGGTGTCGGTACTGATTTTGAGAAGGTGTTGAACCCTAGCAATGGCATTACAGTGGATTTTTCAAATCCACTTTGTCCGAAGTTCTTATTCGAAGAAACAGAGAGAGAAAGACTTATGAAGTCTTTCAGAAGAACGCTGGTTGTGAAATTGTTAGGTCGATAGCCTTCATATAGTTTTATGGTCAAGAAATTGAGACAAATCTAGGAAAGGAAGGGTAACATTGATGTGTTCAACTTGGAGAATGATTTTTTTCTGGTTAACTTTCAGCACAATGATGATTATATGGAAGCACTGACTGGGGGCCCTTGGGTTATTATGGACGCTTATTTGAATGTGGCTTGCTGGCGGCTTGAGTTTTGTCCTAAGAATTCGAAGATTGAATTAGTAGTTTCTTGGGTTAGGTTTCTTGATCTTCTAGCCCCGTTGTTTGATAAGAAGTTTCTCTTGAATCTAGGTAATGCTATTGGGAAAGCCATAAGACTTGACATCCACACAGCACAAAAGAGCCAGGGGCAAGTTCGCACGCATGTGTGTGGAGCTTGACTTGACTAAGCCGTTAATTCCTGAATTTAACGTGGATGGGAAAGTGTTGAGTGTTGTGTATGAAAGACTGGGGTTGCTTTGTACTAAGTGTGGTTGGGTTGATAACTAGAAAGAGAGATGCATTGAATTTCATAGGAAAAAAATGGAGGTGGGAATGGATGTGGAAGTTCCAGAGGGGAGCCAAAGGAATGATAATAAAAATGGGGAAGACAAAGACCTATGGAAGACAGTGCAACGGATGAGAAGACCGAGAAAGGGACCTATTTCGATGAAGGTTCCTCAGCAGGGATCTAGATTTGCAGTTTTGGATATGGATTTGGGTGAAGAGGGGAAGGCATCGAATGGAGACAAGGCATATGAAGGTGCTGAGCCCAAAGGAAACTTGAAGGCAGTGCAGAAGGAGGGGCCCCATAAAGTTGCAAGGTGAGGTGTGGAAGTTGGTAATATCAAGAGTGTGCCCAGGGAAGTGGAGCTAAAAAAGAATAGCAATATAGGAGTGACAGTAAAGGATGAAAAGAAGGAAAAAGTGGTGAACGGTATTAGGAAGTCAGGGATAGTTAGGGGGGAGATGACAGGAATGGCATAAGAGGTTCACATAAGGTGCTAAGTAGTATTGAGTGTGTACTTGAAAGTGATCCAGATTCATATAGTGGAAGGGAGTGGATTTAATTGGGAAAGAGAATCTAAATCCAGGCGATCACCTTGGAGTGGCACCAGGGGATGTTGGTATGGAGTTAGAGGATATGGAAAGGTCTGAAGACAATGAGGATCCGATAGAGACTTGTATCATGAGCAAGGAAGAGAGGTGTGCAACACCTAGACTTGCTGATGCAAGGTAATCTGGCTCTGGTTCTTTAATTCTTAATTAGTTATGATGATGAATCTCGTTGTATGGAATAGTAGGGGAGTAGCTAGCAAAGGTTTTGCTGCTGTTCTAAGAGATATGAAAAAAACAGTATAAGTTGTATGTGGTGGTGATATTGGAACCTAGGACTAGTGGCATTACTGCGTGTAGAGCCATAAAAAAATGGGGTTTTCAATACTCAATAAGAAGGGAAGCAAAAGGTTTCTCGGGGGGGTATTTGAATTTTATGGAACCGGGATGATTTACTTGTAGAGTGATTGAGATAGGAGATCAATATATTCATTGTAGACTTTGAGTAGACAGCAAATTAATGTTGTTCATTGCTGTATATGCAAGCCCAAATGAACAAAGAATACATAAGGTGTGGGATAGGTTGTTTAATCTTTCCTTAGAAATCATTGAGCCGTGGCTGTTGGTGGGTGATTATAATGACATTAAAACTCCTTTGGAGCAAAAAGGGGGTGGGAGAGTAAATGAAGCAAGGTATAGAACCTTTAATAGCTGGATACAAAATTGCTGTGTAATTGATCTAGAGACTAGTGGTCCTTTTTATACTTGGAAAGGGCCACAATGGGAAGGATTGGAGAGGGTATACAAAAGGCTAGATAGGTGCTTATGTAACGTGGCGTGGCAAAACCTATTTCAAGAAGTTGATGTTAGAATTATACCAAGGGTATGCTCTGACCATCACCCCATTTTTGTGAAGTTGGGGGTTGATTACAAAAGGAACAAGGTAAAACCTTTCAGATTTGAGGCAGCTTGGCAAAATCATGAGAACTGATGAGCACTAATTATGCCATGTTTTCCCTATATTTTATGACTGAAGTATATGGTAAATACGAGCTTAACTACAATCAATCTAGGCAAAAAGGCATTAATTTATGATATGGGGAACTGAAGGATAAAAACCATTAACATCCTAAACATGTGCTAAGAAACGAACAAGTTACAAGGTTTTATGAGAAGAACGTATGGCAAAGCTGATACTATGCTATAGCATCAGGACAACTTATCGAAGTGCAATACAAGGCATCTCTAAAGCTATAGCAAAGTAAAGGACGCAATGCTATGCGGCATATGTTCTGATCTTTTGTAAAATTATTTCAGGAAATATAGTGAAGGTCGAGAATGACAGGTAGATTGCTGACGTAATGAAATAGAAGATGCGGAGGATCAAAACTAAAAGATTTGAAGAATCCCGCAGGATCAGTAGAATCAATCTACTAAGATTGGAAAGAAAGATACGACTGGATCTCAAGAGATTAGGAAAAGCCCAGCTCGCAGGAACTTACGCCGCAAGAAAGCCTGGTTATATAAAGAAACAACAAGCCAACCCTAAAGGGAGTCGAGTCGCTGAGAGTCTAATCCTATTCATACGGCCAGACTCAAAAGAAGAGAGAGAATTAACAAGACACGAGAAACTCCAGGAGAACCCAGCATCCTTCCTTGCAGTAAGATGGAGAGAAGAAGATGTGGAGTGGTGATGTGATAGGGCTTCTTCTACGCCGTTATAACTTCGTCAAGCTTTCTGTTTTCTTTCATTTTAATCTTTTGATCATGGGTCATTTTGTTGTTATCTGTTTTGTGTTTCCCTCGTTAGTCATGAACTAAATTTCCTATGGCTGAGCGAGGATGATTTCTTAAGTTTGAAATGAACCCAGTTGCTAGTTCTTAATTCAATAAATTCAGTTTGCTTATCATTGAATTAAACTCTTGTCGACTAGCGGAAGCTAATGGCTAGATTAGTGGCCTCGGCTTACTGGAAAGGAGTCGGGGTTAGACCTCTTAGAAATAGTGATTGTTAGGCTGGCTGGTGCAAAGCTTGACCTATTATTGTAGGCTTCATGAATGGGTCTACCGCTCATAACCGTAACACCTTGCTTTGTAATATTAATCTAACTAGAAAATTGCCATAGGCATATGGGAGAAGTAAAATTAATATTACATGTATCGGACGCAGAAACTTCAATAGACTCTAGTGGTGGGTTAGCTGAATAGCATTTTTATTAGTGTCTATATTGTAGCATTGGGGAAGTTGTGCAGTATAAATGCTATAGCAATGTATGAAGCAACTGGGGGATTGATATGCTTAAGAATGATTCCGAGCTTAGCTTATTTTCCTACTGATATCTTCTTACCATTACGACACTCTGTTTACTTTCTTGTTTATTAGTATAGCCATAAAAACTCTCAACCAAATCAAATCTATTCTCTTTTCAAACACAACTATCCTGCAATTCGGTGTCCTCATTTGGTATCCAGTCTCTGTGGGACGATACTCTACTTACTCTTTATTACTTGTTCGATTGGTTCACTTACCATCAAGAAAATCGACCAACAAGAACTTTGCTGAGATGATGAAGAGAAGTTGGAGAGAGGAGGATGAAACTCATGTTAATCTATCACGTTTACAGCAAACTTTGGCAAAATGGAATAAGGATGTGTTTGGACGAATTGAATTTAGAAAGAAACGTATCTTAAATAGGTTGAATGGGGTGCAAAGGGTACTCAATAGAAGAAATAACCCCTATCTCATGCAATTGGAAAAGGATCTAGAAATGGAACTAATGCAAACTCTACGACATGAAGAAGTGCTATAGTTTCAAAAATCTAAGGGGAAGTGGTTGGAAGATGGGGATCAAAATACAAAGTATTATCATACAAAGACACTAATTAGAAGAAGGTGTAATAGAGTGAAAATGCTCAAAAACAGTGACGATATGTGGATAGAGGACAAGGTGGAAGTTGCTAAAATGTTTCAGGAATTTTATGTGAAGTTGTTTCAAGAAGAAACTAATGTCAGACCTTGGATCTGTACAAATCATGGTTGAGGGGCTGTTGCTGACAATAAGATAAGGTGGCTAGGCAAGGGGATTAGTGGTGAGGAGATTAGGAGAGCTTTCTTTCAAATGGGGGGTTTTAAGGCCCCCGGAAATGATGGTTGCCCTGCTGTATTCTACCACTAGAATTGGGAAACAGTGGGATAGTCAGTCATAAAATTTCTTCGGGAGCTCTGGAGGAATCCGCGACAGATTGGAGAGATAAATGAAATAATAATAGTGTTGATACCGAAGATGGAAAATCCGGAAGTGGTAGGTCAATTCAGACCTATTGCTTTATGCAATGTGCTCTACAAGGGTTTATCTAAAGTGATAGTGGACAAATTAAGACCTCTTATGGACAGTTGGGTTTCTCCTTATCAAACGAGTTTTATACCAAGGAGAAATATTCATGACAAGATAATAATTGCCAAGGAGTTAGTACACTCTATGAGTAGATTACAAGGCAAGAAGGGGTATATGATCATAAAGATAGACTTAGAGAAAGCTTATGACAGGATGTCTTGGAGTTTCGTTAGTAAGGTACTTGAAGAAGTTGGGCTTGATGAACAATTTCGAGGTGTTACTATGAAGTGTGTCAGCTCGGTTAGGACCTCCTTAATGTGGAATGCAGAGAAGAAAGAAGAATTCAAGCCTTCTAGGGGGTTAAGGCAAGGGGACCCTATATCCACATATTTGTTTGTATTAGGAATGGAAAAACTCTCACATTTGATTGTGGACTGTGTCAACAGCAAGATGTGGAAGCCGATGAGAATGGGGAGAAATAGTACTGAAATATCTCATTTACTATTTGCTAATGATCTTCTTCTTGTTTGTGAAGCAAATTTGGAGCAAATATGTATGGTAATGAGTGTGTTGGAGAGGTTTGGTGAGGTGTCAGGGGAGAATTGAATGCACAGAAAACAAGCGTCTTCTTCTCAAGAAATGTAGATAGAAGGGTGCAAAATGAAGTGTGTGCATATTTGGGATTTAAAAGGATGGAGGAATTAAGAAGTTATTTGGGTGCTTTTGTGACAGGAGGAAGGGATAATAAAATGAAATTCTAGCATGTCCTTGATAAGTTACAAGGTAGATTGTGTAGTTGGAAGAAGCAATTGCTTTCCCTAGCTGGACGATTAACTTTGGTCCAGTCAGTCACAAACCAATTGTCAGTGTACCATATGCAACACTCACGTTTCCCTGCTAGAGTGAGTAAGCAGCTTGAAAGGCTACAAAGAGACTTTATCTGGAAAAATGAGGACGGAAAAAGGAACATACCAGCGGTGAGTTGGGACCTGATTTGTAGGAGGAAGGAGAATGGGGGGTTTGATGTGAGGAAGATTGAAGTCATGAATGATGCTTTACTTGGGAGGGTGGCTTGGAACATCATCACCAAGCCTAACAGCCTATGCTCTTCAGTACTGATTGGGAAATATGGCAGGAATAAGGACTTACTGAAGGAATGTGTGAGTGTGAAGACTGACTCTGAGATTTGGAGGAATGTAAGTAGATTATGGCCTGATATTCTCCAGAATGTGTACTGGGATATTGGGAATGGAGAGCGTGCAAAGTTTTGGATTGATAGGTGGATGGATGTTGATGATAATCTAGCAGGAAAATCCAGCAGAGTTATATTGACAGCTAAGAGAGAGATGACTGTTAAGGAAATGGTGAATAGCAATGGTGAATGGGATATGGAGAGAATTAATAACTGGGTAAATGAAGAAGGCTGAGGGCTTATTATGGTTGTGACACCCCCAAAGGAAGGATGTGGGAGGGATGTCATTAAGTGGGGAGTGAAGTTACAAAATCAATATTCTGTAGCTGATATGTATTATGCATTGAGGAAAGAGGAGGATAGGAGGGAGGACATATGGAAGCAAGTTTGGAAATGGAAACGGCCAAGACGGGTTCAAGTGTTTATATGGATTGCAGTTCATGACAGATTATTGACTAGAGTAAGGAAAGGCAGACTGTTGGGGGAAGGTACAAGTTGTTATAATTGTGTTGATGTGGAGGAGGATATCATGCACGTTCTAAGGGATTGCAAAGTTGCTAAGGAGTTGTGGGAATTTTTAACTGAGGGTCATCTGGCTTCTGAATTCCGGAATCTCTCGGGTAAGGAGTGGTAACATGGCCATAACAGATAATGACTGGTTTTTGAAATTTGGTATTGCTTGCTGGATGTTGTGGAGCTGGAGAAACAAATGCATGTTTGCTGAGAGTTTTGAGATGCCTCCAAACAGAGGTCATTTGGTGCTGAGGTATGTGCAGAATGAAGAAAGGAGTTTGGCAGGATAAGTGGGGTATGGAAGGAGGTGAATATCGGATGGAAAGCTCCTACTGTGGGATGGGTCAAATTGAATGTGGATGGTGCCTCCAGAGGTAAGGAAAGAGTAGCTGCTTGTGGGGGGCTGATAAGAGGGCCCAGAGGTGAGTGGATTTCGGGGTACTCAAGGAGAGATTAGGTAATTGCTCAGCCATTGTGGCTGAATTTTGGGCAGTATTGACAGGTCTGCAGCTAGATGAGCAACACAACTTTGACCAACTAATTGTGGAATGTGATTCCAAAGCAGTGATTCAGGTGCTGAACAGGTTGCAGACAGAAGGAGTTGCTGCTGGGGATCTGAGATTGCTGATAGATATACATTGTAAAATGGTAAAGTTCCTTAGGTTAGCATTTGTTCATGTATACCGAGAGGGCAGCACATGTGCTGATGCCCTTGCTAATCATAGTCTAGGTCAGGAGGAATTGTATGTTCAGTTTGTAAATCCTCCAGCTGATGTAAATGGGTTCTTACACAGGGATGCAATGGGTGTTTCCTACCCACGTATCATACTGGTTTAATAATATTGATGGGCTATAGCCCCGAGTTTTACCCAAAAAAAAAAACAATGATAGGTTTGCAACCAAACAAGAATTTGGCTATATTCGGCTTTTCCGAACTTTCCGCCGCGACGCGGAGGACTGAGCTCATTATTCCGTTCGGTTGTCAACTAAAAGACAGAACCTGAGGTGATATTTTGTCCAATATAAATACATATGAATTAAAATAAAAATATTGATTAACACTTGTTTTTGCAGTGGAAGATATTAGTATGATCGTTTAAATAATGATATATCGAATCGAGCTTGCGTTTCTGGGGATGCAAAAGAAAAAAATTACTATCATGCATTCAGATTCAAATAAACAAGACATTTTAATTAAACTGGAGTATCTAGTCAAAATTAAGGTATGATAGAAGCATGGTAAGTCTCTTTAATTAAGTGAAGGATGAAAGAAGCAGTTACAAATTATAACATGGTCCCCTTGCGTAAGTACCTGTCATTCATGAATTTTTGTGTAAAATA
This sequence comes from Acacia acuminata, assembly GCA_019022655.1. Taxonomy (NCBI): domain Eukaryota; kingdom Viridiplantae; phylum Streptophyta; class Magnoliopsida; order Fabales; family Fabaceae; genus Acacia; species Acacia acuminata. Next base: position 3,430,622 of record JAFJYI010000040.1, read on the forward strand.
TTATCATTTCAAAGTAACTTGCAAGCTAATACAATTATGAGTGGTATGGAATAATAAATTAAGGGAAAATCATGTTATAATAATGTTTCAATCTCATCGCTATGTATGTCGTCGCGCTATACGAAGGCCCGCACGGAGCTTATTTCAGCACAGATCGGTAGCGTCACAAACTCGACTAAACAAATGGCTCTCAGAGTTATTGCTTTGCCTTGTCTTGTGTTTCTACTCTCGCTCACCATATTGGCTACATCTGTAAGTAATTGCTCTATTGTTTTGATCGATTATTGTCAGTTTAAAGCTTTTGTTATTCCATCTACTTAGTTGTGTGTGTGTGTTTGTGTGTGTTTATATGCAGGATCAGTGCCAGTACCTTGTGAGAGTTCAGACAGGAGATGTCCCATATGCAGGAACGGGCTCCAAAATTAGCCTCAAGTTATTCAACTCATTGTCCAACGCCAGCTATTCCGTCGAGAACCTCACAGATTGGGGCATAATGCCACCGGGTAACGGCTACTTCTTGCGGGGAAATCTCGATGTCTTCAACCTCAGTGCTCCTTGCATTAGTGTTTGCGGCATCACTGTCACCTCCGACAACTCAGGGACCAGTCCAGGGTGGTACTTGGATAACGTGGAAGTCACCGTCAGTGGCAACATATCAAAGAAGATATTGTTCCCAGTGTACTGGTGGCTGGGTCTCGACGAAGACACTGGTCTGTCTGCCACCGTCGACTTATGCTCCTGGTTCATTTGTTTCAAGTCCAATCCCTCCTCTGTGATAGTAAAATATTAATATCACCTCTCTCCCCTTATTTGTGTGTTCTCATTTCAATAAAATAATTATTACCTCTATCGGCTTGTTCGTAAACTATGACTATGAATAAGCTTTGATCCAGGTTAATTTCTTAATTGAAAATTTATATTTTAATTTTTGTTCCTTGAAAATAATTATAATTTTTAAGATCCTTATTAATAAATATTTTTTTCCTTAGTCATTTTCCCTGATTGTCCCTAAAAAATAAAAAAATTATTTTTATGAGAATATAATAGTTACTTTAACTGTTTTTTTTACTCATATTATAATTTTGACGATTTTTTGACGTAAATATTGAGTCATATATGCAATATTTAGTGAAATTTTGCGTTATTATTATATTTTTATTTTATTAAAGGTAGGTATACCCACTTCTTTAATAAACAAGAAGGGGTAGGTGAAAGTCCACGCTAATATATTATTCCCGAAACGCGTTTTTGTATTGGAAAAAAAGGAGAGGGGTCGTGAACGATGTTTTTGCTTAAAAAATTTGGAAACACTTATAAACATTGTTATGAGTGGATGTCCCTATATCTTGATTCTTTTTTTTTTTTTTTTTTTTTTTTTTTTTTTTTTTTTTTTTTTTTTTTTTTTTTTTTTTCAGTTGAACGCTAGAGCCCTCTCATTAATTTCTTCCCCTTTCTCAGGTCCAAAAAAAAAAAAAAAAAAAAAAAAAAAAAAAAAAAAAAAAAATTCCACCTTCCAAAACCAGATCCCAAGAAGCATCGTTTTTAAATTCAGCCTTCTTTGTCTCTTGTGGTTATGGAAACTCTCTTTTAGTTCCAAGTTTCTCACCTTTTCTCATCTTTCTTTCCACCAAGCAGCCAAACCGAACTGAGACCGAGCTGACTCGTTCACTCTTTCCCAGTTTTCTATAATAACAGGGAAAGTGATAAAAATCTTCTTCCAAAACCAGATCCCAAGAAGCATCGTTTTTAAATTGAGTCTTCTTTGTCTCTTGAGGTCATGCTTATATATTTATTTAACTTTCATGTCACTTTCTTACGGAACAGGCATGAAAATTTTTTTTTAAAAAATAAAATAAAATAATTAAAGTTCAAAGACTAAATCAATAATTCAAAAAATTCAAAAACAAAAGATATATTTTATCTTAATTTAAAATACTGCAAGGATTTAAGATTTGTCATTATATTCTTGTTTATGAGAGGTTCGCCATATGGTAGCGGACGATCATTCATGTTTCCCGGTGAATGTGATTAGGAACATAGGTAGAGAGAGAGAGAGAGACGAAAGGGTGTGTTATAATATAGTCATTTGGCGTTACTCATTTACGTTGGCTTATAGATTATTCTTTGCTTTTCACCATCTACTATAAATCATCCATTCATATTCAAAATTTTATTTGTGAGAGTACTTAGATAATTTTTTCACTATCCAATTGTGCTTCGACATGTCTCTAACCCTCCCTCCTCTCATATTAGTGTTGTTATGGTTGCTTCATGAGTTGAGAAAATGACGAGAAAAGCAGAGGCAAACACAGCAATATGTGTATATACTTAGAGATACAAAGAGACAGACAACATAACTCGAGTCCTAAGCTAGAGGGACTCATTGTTGACTGCATTGGGTTAATCCTTGATTTGGTTCTCTTTTTAGGATTGATTAATGTACAATAAGAGATCTAATTCAGTAAGAATTTCTTAATTCCTCAACTTTCTCAATTTATGCTCTAATTTCTTGTTAGTGTTGCTGAACTTGCAAAACCCTTTTTTTTTTTTTTTGTACAAAATAAGAACAAGAATGTTATACTTCGCCTTTCTTTAGTCACACACCTCTTTTTATCATGTTGAAATGGGTATATTAGGAACTTTAAATTAAATTTGGAGAGAGTGGAGGATTTCCATAATTCATATTCTTTGGTTACACACAAAATGTTATAAAACATTTTAGCTAACATATGTTTTTAAAAGATTACATCATAATTAAGTTTTAACAAATAAAGATGATTAAGCACTTAAATTTATTGAAAAATAAAAATTTATACTATAAAATTAATTAACTTTGTAACATATTAATCAACTTAACAATATCACAAAAACTAAAAATATATATTGAAAAATAAAAATTTATACTATAAAATTAATTAACTTTGTAACATATTAATCAACTTTTCACAAAAACTAAAAATATATATTGATTTTTTCTTAATTTTGGATAAAGATATGCAGATAAATGATTGTTAACTAATATTTATATTGAGGAGGGGCATTTTAAATGAATAGAATGTTATGATACAATGATCAACTAATGAATGTGTGGATATATGTTAAATATCAAAAATAGAATGAAGGTTTATGTAATATAAATTTTGTTTTTAAGGGAGGTCCATATGGATTTTCAAAATAATGAGGGAATATCATATTAAATGATGAGGAGAGTGTGGTATGAAATTACAAAGCATAAATCAATTGCCAATATAACGGGAGAATATTATAGTATTTGATAAAGGAGTTTATCTTTCTTTTTTCATAACTAGAGGAGTATATCTTTTTATACTTATGCATGCTTAGTAAATAAAATTCTAAAAGTCGTGTTAGGTATATAAAAATACATTAGGTATATATAATCTTCTAGAACGAAATAAAAAATGAAGAGCATTACATTTATGGTGAATTTCATATTTCACATTGATTTTAATTAAATTACATCAAATTAATTTATACTGAATTCAAATTTGGTAACAAAAGTATATAGAATCAAATAAAATTAAATTTAAAAATAAAAGTGAACGAAAAAAATATGATAACACCACTGGTTACTAATCCATTTGTAAATTTAAAAGTGTGCCATTTGTAACAAATTTAAAATTGCACTTGTAACGATTGAATAAATTTATCCCTGGTATAATAATCTATGAATATTTCATATTCAATATTTAAGGTATGTGACATAGAATCATTACCCTCCAATTTATTATTTCAATATAATTTAGATCTGACAATACATATCAAAATAAGAATTTTATTGTTAGTTGTAAATTTAGCAAAGTTAAGAATAATTATATGTTTAGCTCATTGTGGTCTAAGCAATAAGAATAAGAACAAAATGATCATTAGATTGATAAAGCTTAGACACCACTACCATTTTATTTTGTTCGAATTGGTAAGGCCCACGAACAGTGCACCACAAAACCTTACAAGGAGCATGGAATTGGGTTGGCCCATGAGATGGTTTAGTGTTTATGCGGATTTTCTAGCAGACCAAGCCACCCTACTCGCACCGTACCACGACCACCTACCTGTCTTAACCAATTCTTTGGCCATGATCGAAGCAAGGCGGCTTAGCATATGGTGGTACCCGCCACCACCATGTTCGTGCATATTCCAGATCCTGATACTATTTTTGGCAATGCACGAACACAAGCCCTCCCTCACTGTGCAAAGGGATTTTCAGCGGCTTCAAATTCTTTAAGCTATATTACTTTTCATGGGGAAAACGGTTTAAAACCATTAGAAAAAAAATTTAAAAGGAGTAATGTAAAATAAGAATTTCCATTAATATAACTTTCTTTAGGGGAAAAAAATATAAATTTGTGTAATGATTACTTTAAATTTTATTAGATTAAAGTTCCATTCAACAATTTTGAATAGATATTAATTTTGAATTTTATGGCCAGGAACTTTAATTAAAATTATAAAAATATTAATAGTATACATAACTTCGTCATGAATAACTTAATTTTTAATTTTGGTATATATTGTTATAAGAACCTCCCACAAAAATATCTTTAAAATATGTAAAGGAAAATCAGGTGGTGAATATGCATAATTCTGGCGGGATCAATTTGGAATATTGATATGTTACCAAAAGACACTGCTACCCCTATTATCTGCTCCCTCCCACCATACTGACGCTCACCCCTCACCTCGCTCTCCTACAACTGCACTATCCTTTCTCACTTCCCTTAGCCCTCACGCCATCATCTTCCCCAACTCCAACCTGTCATCGCCGTTTCACTGTGACAGAGATTATATAGCAAATTGTATTCTTATTTATAGGAATCCCTAATTTATAGGGATTAGGAATAATCTTCATTAATAGTCATTATTCGATTTATAGGAATCCTGATTTGTAGGGATTAAGAATAATATTCATTAATAGTCATTATTAGCCATTACTATTGAGGCTCTCTTATCTTGTATATATATATGTAACGTTTGTATATGAATATAAGACATAACATTCATTCTTTCCATTTTGCCAAGTCACATGGTACAGAGCCCGAGAGAAATATTTTTTTTTTCTATACACAATTTTTAGGTTTTCTCATTCTTCCCCGTCACCTCCAGTTTTTTTTTTCCGAGACCTTTTATCTTGATCGTTTTTTCCCCTCATTTTCTCGAGACCTATTCTCTTGATTGCTCCAGTTTTTCCTCGTTTTCTCGAAACCTATCATTAATGAAGATTATTCCTAATTCCTAGAAATCAGAATACAATTTACTATGTAATCCCTGTCACACTATCCAATTGTGCTTCAACATTTCTCTAACCCTCTATCCTCTCATTTTAGTGTGTTATTAATTGCTGATTTATGAGTAGAGCAAACGACGAGAAAAGCAGGAACAAACACAACAATATGTGTATATACCTATACATACAAAGATACAGACAACATAACTCAAGTCCTATGCTAGAGGACTCATCGTTGACTGCATTAGGTTAATCCTTGATTTGGTTCTCTTTCTATGATTGATTAGTGTACAATAACAGATCTAATTCTGTAACAATTTCTTAATTCCTCAACTTTCTCAATTCTTCTGCTCTTATTCTTTTTCTGGTTTGTGTTGGTGAACTTAACAGTTAACTGGACTTCACCTTACAAAGTTAATTAATTTTATATTATAAAATAAAATAAAAATTTATAATATAAAATTAATTAACTTTGTAACATATTAATCAACTTAAAAAAATCATAAAAAATTTAAAATATATATTAATTTTTTCTTCTTAATTTTGGATAAATATATGTAGTTAAATGATTATTAACTAATATTTTATGTTGAGGAGGGGCATTTTGGCCAAAACGAACGGTCAATGTTATGATGTAATGATCAACTAACAAATGTATGGATGTTATATATCAAAAATAGAATGGAAGTTTATTCAACATAAATTATTTTTTGAAGGAGGCCCATATTGGTTTTCAAAAAAAATGAGAGAATATCATATTAAATGGGGAGAGTGGTATAAAATTACAAAGTATAAATCAATAGCCAATATAACGGGAGAATATTATAGTACTAGATAAAGGAGTTTTTTTTCTTTCTTTTTTTTTTTCGTTGAAAGGGCTGATTACATCCAATCAGGAATTAACACAGCAGAGGCGCATAGTCCCCATACCCGCAGCATCTTGGTGAAGAATGTCCTTCATTGCATCCGGTGGCTCTTCCAGGGGGTAATAGCCGACAGCCAAAGTAAGAGCATGATTGGCTAAGAAATCTGCGCATCTATTACCCTCACGGTAGACATGGGAGATTCTTACCCTCCAATCCCGCTGTAGCAGCCGTTTGATTGAACTAACCAGATTCATATTGGCATTCGGTTGCTCATCTGTACTTCTGACAAGACTCAAAGCAGTCAAACAATCAATTTGAGCAAACACTTCTTTGAATCCTAGGTTCCATGCCATCTCAAGACCGTCCCTCAGCGCCCAAAGTTCAGACTGAAGCGAGGTACATGCTCCAATGTTTCTGCAGCATCCGCCCAGCCAAACTCCCTCATGGTCACGAAGTACACTGCCCGCACCTGCTCCCGAAGAAGTCAGCCTCCTCGCTCCATCGCAGTTGAGGGAGACCCCATTACTCGGTGGCTGTAGCCAGGCAATAACCCTTTCCTGCTTGCTAGGACCCCGTCCCTGTGCCTCTCGCAGCATTGTAGCAGCTTGTTTGCTAAAGCCCGCCAGGATCAGCACTTCCCGGCTGAGGTTACTCGGAGAGACCTGTTTATTCTGAAATATAGCGAGGTTCCTGGCTTCCCAAAGTTTCCAACATGTCAAGCCAAAAACACAGGACCACCGTACCTGATCACTACCATATCCACTTTGATTGGATAAATTGTGAAGCATCCATTCCTTGAACTCCATCTGTAAGTTCACTTGGAATTGTGAAGCTGACAATAACTGGGACCACACTTGCTGCGCAAAATTGCAATTACGGAGCACATGATCCGTGTCCTCCACTACTAAACCACACCTGGCACAAGAGTCGTGATCTGTCATATGGCATCTTTTTCTTTCCTGGTTCGTCAAAAGGTTCTGTCTAGCTGCCAACCAAAGAAAAACCTTCACTCTTTGTGCACCATTCCACTTCCATACCAAATCCCATAGTTTGTGGGGAGTATTATCTTCCACCTCGCCGAGCATCTCATAAGCTGATGCAACTGAGAACCGACCATTGGAGGTATGGTCCCAAAAACATCTATCAGCACCATTAGCAGGATTTGGAGGGTTACAGTAAGAGTCATAACATGGTCTGGGAGTTCCCCACGAAGCTGTTCCCAGTCCCATATACCGTTGGCTGTCACATAGGTCTGAAGCAAACGAGCTTGCTCTGACTCTGTTACTTCATGAAAAGCTAGGTGGCGTAGAGGCCCAACCTCGGAACCCGGTTATCGAGACCGAGCGGATCCTGGAGCCATCCCCAATCTGCCGCGAACCCCCACCTCAATCTCAGGCCATAATTTTCTTAAATGCCTCCATAAGTAGGAACATTGGTTATTGCGCCGATAGGGCCCTTGAAACTCATCCCAGCCATACTTATGTCTTAACACTTGTACCCATAAGAGGTCCGGATGTGCCCGGAGGCCAAAACCAATCTTCATGAGGAAAGCCTGATTTTGCTGTTCAATCTTTTTAAATCCACAGCCCCCCACCTCAAAAGGTTTACACATATCCTCCCATTTAATCAAGCTCGGTTTCCAGTTAGAGCCAACCCCTCCCCATACAAAGTTCCTAAGATGTCTCTCCAGCCGTTGGCAAAGGCCGGGAGGCAATTTGGTCGTTTGCATAGCATATGTTGGCAAGGCGAGATAGAACCGCCTTTGCTAGTGTAATCCGTCCCGCTAGAGAAAGGGTCTTGGCGCCCACCGGAGAGATGACTCGAAGTTTTTCCTCAATATATGCGTATGTTCCAGCCCTTACCTTGGTGGGTGGAGCAGCGGGACCCCAAGATACTTCCCTAAGTCATTCGTACATCTAAAACCCAATTCCTCACTAACATGAGCTTGGATCGGGTGAGGTACATTTTTTGAGAAGTATACAGCAGACTTCGCTCTACTGACCTTGTGTCCCGAGCTATCACAGAAATCACCCAAGATACTGTTAATAAGTTGGACTTGGGAGGCAGCAGAGGAGCTAAATAAGACCAAATCATCTGCAAAAAATAAGTGAGACAAGGGCGGCCCCCTTCTACCCAAACGAATAGGGACCCAAGATTTCTCACTCACTGCCTTAGAGATCATTTGAGACAGGAGCTCCATGCATAGCACAAATATATAAGGTGAAAGGGGGTCCCCTTGTCGAATTCCACGTGAAGGGTGAAATTTTTCAGAGCGCATACCATTCCATAGAACTCTCATACTACAGGTTGAGACACATACCATAACAGCCTCTACAAATTTCTTGGGTAGACCAGCATCATACAACGTTTCTTCTATAAAGTCCCATCGTAGGCGGTCATAGGCCTTTTCAAGGTCGACTTTGATGGCCATCCACCCCTCCACACCCTTTTTCATCCTCATTGAGTGGATCACTTCTTGAGCTATTATGATATTGTCTGTGATCTGTCGACCCGCCACAAAACTAGACTGATTGGGGAGAATAAGGCGTGGAAGCCATCGCTTAAGACGGTTTGCCAGGACCTTAGTAGCAAGCTTATAAGGAACCGTACACAAACTAATAGGTCGGAATTCCTTCAAATACTCCGGTGATGGGATCTTAGGAATCAAAGTAATTAGTGTCTCATTTAGTTCCGGATCAAGGGTTCCATCATTAAAGAGTTGAGTCACCATGAGCGATAAAGAAGGGCCGACAAACCTCCAGAATTTCTGGAAGAAGGCTGCATGTAGCCCATCCACCCCCGGAGCTTTGAGAGGTTTCATCTGAAATAAGGCGGTGTGCACCTCCTGCTGCTCAATGTCAAGGCTGAGGGAACGGGCCATACCTTCCTCAATGACTAGAAACAAACATCTCCCTGGGTACTGAGGTGCATCGTCCCCGTCTTTAGTATAAAGGTCCTTATAGAAGCGAAGGGCCCATTCCTGAAGAGTATCCCCATCCATGCACCACTCTCCATCATCTCTTCTAAGGCCATGGATCTGTTTCCATTGACCCCTCTGAACTGCCTTAGCGTGGAAAAATGCAGTGTTTCGATCCCCCAGGTTGAGCCAGTCACTCCTAGCCCGTTGTGCCCAAGTCATGTTCTCTTGTTCACAAATTAACTCAAACTCCTTCCGCAGGCTACTTTCCATGTGATCTAAGTGAGGTGACGGTCGCGTCTCTTGTACCTTTTGGATTCCCCCAAGTCTGGCCATAATCCTCTTTTTACGGCGCGTAATACTACCAAAAACCTCCTTATTCCAGGTCATAGCGGAGTTAGTAAGATTATGGGTGTTGGTCACAACGGATCCCCTGCTCAACCAGCTTCCTTGTACAATACCTTCGAAAGAGTCTGAAGTGGCCCAGGCAGCCAAGTATCTAAAGTGTTTCTGGCGATGTGGCAGCCTCTCCCCCCCACTGATCTGTATACACACTGGCCGATGGTCAGAACTTAGTTTTGGAAGATGCTTGACTACCGAGTCCTTAAAGAGGTTCAACCATGAATTATTGCCAAGAGCACGGTCAAGCCTCTGGAACAAAGTACCTCGGCGCCAAGTGTATTTTGGACCACAAAAACCAAGATCCTTGAGCCCACGATTAAAGAGACAAGAGCGAAAGAGTTCACATCCATGAGCACGAGATGCAACCCCTCCAGACCGATCCCCACTCCCTAGAATTGCATTGAAATCACCAGCAACGAGCCAAGGGTCCGACGCTGGCACCCCAATCTGTTGGAGTGCAGTCCATAAATCTCGGCGTACTGAATACGTTGGGCTCCCATATATAGCAGTGAAGAAGAAAGAACTCGGGAGACCCGGGGCCGTGAGTCAGGAGTGCAGAAATTGGCCGTGGCATTGCTCAATTGACACCTGTACCGTCTCTTTCCATAGCAACCAAATGCCCCCAGAGAACCCTTGCGCCTCTAAACGATAAGATCGATCAAAACCAGAGAGTGAAATAAATCGATCCGCCTTAATTCCAGAGATCCGAGGTTCAACCAGAACTACAAACATGGGCTTATGTTCCTCCATAAAGTGCAGGAAGGTTCTAAGAAAACTCTTGCTAGCAGCCCCCTGACAATTCCACACAAATATTTGCATTACATTAGGTATATATCTTTCTTTTTTTCATAACTAGAGGAGTATATCTTTTTTATACTTATGCACTGCTAGTAAATAAAATTTTAAAAGTCGTGTTAGGTATATAAAATACATTAGGTATATATAATCTTGTAGAACGAAATAAATAATGAAGAGCATTACATTTACGGTGAATTTCATATTTCATATTGATTTTAATTAAATTACATCAAATTAAATTATACTGAATTCAAATTTGGTAACAAAAGTAAATAGAATTAAATTTAATTTAATTTAAAAATAAAAGTGAATGAAAAAAATATGGTAACACCACTTGTTACTAATTCAGGGTGCTATTTGTAACCAATTTGAAATAGCACTTGTAAGGATTGAATAAATTTATCCCTGCTATAATAATCTATGAATATTTCATAGGCAATATTTAAGGCATTTGACATAGAATCATTACCCTCCAATTTATTATTTCAATATGATTTAGATCTGACAATACACATCAAAATATGAATTTTATCGTTAGTTTTAAATTTAGCAAAGTTAAGAATAATTATATGTTTAGCTCATTGTGGTCTAAGCAATAAGAATAAGAGCAAAATGATTATTAGAGTGACAAAATTTAGACTTGGACACCATTCCCATTCTATTTTATTCGTATTTTGTTCAAATATGTAAACTGACCCACGAACAGTGAGCCAAAAAATCTTAGAAGTAACACAGGAGTGGATTAGACCGTGAGATGGTTTGGTGTTCATTCGTATCTTCTGGCAGACCAAGCAGCCGGAGATGCATATCTCCTTGCACCTCACCACGACAACCTTCTAGCCGTTAAGCAACTCTTTGACTGAGGCATCTACCACCCACCCTCTTCACGCAGATTCTTTAACCTGACACCATTTTTAATAGATATTAATTTTAACTTTTATGGCCAGGACCTTTAATTAAAATTATAAAATATTAATATTATACATAACTTGGTCATGAATAACTTATTTTTTAATTTTTATATATATGGTTATAAGGGAAAATCCCAAAAAATACATTTAAAAATACATAGAGGAAAAATGAGGGTGGGGAATATCTATAATTCTGCCCGCACCAATTTAGAATATTAATATATTACTAAAAGACACTACTACCCTTACCTATTATCTTCTCACCCCCACTGACCATCACCCTCCACCTCTTCCATCCATAGCCGCACTCTCCTTTCTCACCCTAGCCCTCACACCGTCGTCTTCTCCATCTCCAACTTGTCATTGCTGTTTCACTGTACAATTTAATTATGCAAGATTAAAATAGAATTAGAAACAAGCAAAAGGAAGAGGACGCAATTACACGATGTAGGGAAAGAAGACGAAGATTCATCTTGTCGGTGAGGTAAATGCAATATGTTTGAGGTTGATGAAAGCTTAAAGATTGGAGTTGAGCAAGTGGTCTAACACAGGAAAACATAGAAGCAAGTTGTACGAAGATAGCACTGTGAAAGACCAAACTTGAATTAGAAACAAATTACCTTTGTTAGGAGATAAAAGCAAGACAAATTGTGATTAAATTTAGCCAAGGTTGTTACTGTTGCTATACTGATTTTTAGTTAACATTATTGCTAATGTTAAAATGTTAATTTTTCAAGTTAATTACTAAATTAAGCTTGTTAAAATTTAATCAATTGCTAAACCATTATGACAAAACAACTAATGAGGTTTAGTGAATTGCCAAACAAAAGTTGTAAATAATCTGGAGCAGTGGCGGAACAAGGAAATTATATCACATAATATTAAAAATATAAATAAATAATAATTGACAATTATAAATCAAAAGATAACATAGTAAATAAAAATTCTATGACGTTTAGAAGGACACTCATTAAAAAGTGCATCACTTTCAAAAATTATTTTCTTAAAAATATTACTTTTCGAAGTTATTTTCTTTTTAAAGAACACATATATACTTTTCTGTTTATCCTTACTTATCTTTTTCAACCTACAAAAAATTTGATGACCCGAATATCTATTGATGTCGGTGTTAATTAGTATTTTGTGTCACAAAACATAATTATTATAGTACTACTAAATCCACAAAACTAACACTTAAATATGCATCCCACTTGCCTCAAAACAAAATAATTGGAGAAAATAAAAGAAATATAATATGAACCCCAAAAAATATTTTTAAAAAAATCATACAAATCTGATTCAATTTCGGCTAAGCAAATAACCCATTATAACTAATGTTTAAAGAGAAATTCATTAAAAAATCATAAGACAACCAAATAATAAATCCAAACCAATTAAAATTAGCCATTAATCATCCTCTTTTTATATATAGTCATCTATTGTCAAAACTCAAGACTCTCCTGAAATTATAACCCCCAAAATTTTCACTAATCAGCACAATATTACCGTCATTAGAAAAATAAAAATGAGTATAATAACTTTCATAAAAAGAGTGAGGTGAAAAAAAGTGATTTTGAATACCTATTTAGTCCTTAAAATGAAAATGAACAACACGAGATATAAGATGATACTAATATTTTCAATAGGTATTTCAAACAAAAATTTTACTTTCTCTCACATCCCAAAAAAAGAGTATAATTATAGAAAAGATAAGAGATTAGTTGAGGCCAAATTAGTGGCAAAAATAAAATATTATATAATATATACATATAAATACATAAGATAAAAAGAAGGTCGGTGGGGCCAAGGCCCCAACTGACCATAAGGTGGCTCCGCCACTGATCTGAAGGAGAGGCCTCGTATATTTATTTTAGCAAATTTTGAAATTTGAAAAAATGGTAGTTAATTCTTAAGCCGTTATAATAAAACAATTAAGGTGGTGGGAGTAAGCTGGAGGTTTAGTGAATTGCTAAACAAAAGTTGCAAATAATCAAAAGGAGAGGCCTCCTTCATTTATTTTAGCAAATTTGAAATTTGAAAAAAAATGGTGGTTAATTCCTAAGCCGTTATAATAAAACAATTAATGACGTGTACTCAATTACAACGTTCATTACTTGTAAAAGTAGTAAATGGTGAGCAACGAAGGTTTCTTCATATTTTTTTCAAAAGTGGGGGTTCCTAATCTATTATTGGAATTTGTAAAACCATTGTATCACTCTGATCCTATTTATATGTCTCTTTTGACCAAAAAATTTGGTCTTATTTATAAGTCTTCTTTCAAGTAATAAATGAAATTGTGATAATTTTATTCATATTAATTGTACCAATGAAAATAGAGAGAATGAAGAGTTGAAAGATACACATTCATACATAAGGGCTAAGTTGAAAATCAGCTCCATAATCATTGAGCTAACTACCTCTCTTTGATATGTGTGATTTAGTTAAAATAGACTTATAAATAAGACCAGAGTGATAGGTAGAAGTGAAACCAAAGTAGTACATGGTGAAATAAAACTAGTAAATGGTGTGAAACATGGGCTTTTATGAATTTTTCCCAAGAGTGGTGGGTGTTCCTAATTAATTTTTGGAATTTGTGAAACAACATTAAGCAATAATGAAATTAAAGTAGTAAATGATGAACAACAAGGGACTCTTCGATGAATTTTTTCAAGAGTGGGGGATCCTAATTCATTGTTGGAATTTGTAAAACAACTGTAGACAACAACAAAACCTAAGTAGTAAATGCTGAAATAAAAGTGGTAAATGGTGTAGAACAGGGTTCCTCCATTAATTTCTTCGAGAGAGGGTGTCCCTAATTCATTTTTGGAATTTGTGAAAAAGTAGTAGGCAATAACGAAAGAAAGTAGTAAATCATCAAATAAAAGTAGTAAATGATAAATAATAAGTGACTCCTCCATAATTTTTTCCAAGGGTGGTTTTTGGAATGTTTGAGACAATAGCATGCAACAACATAACTAAAGTAGTAAATGAAGAAATAAAATTGTAATTAGTGACCAAGAGAGTACCAAATAAAAACCAGAATAGCCATGGAAAAATTTCCTGAGAAGCGAACATTAAGGTTTGCATGCACTTAATGTGCTTTTGTCACTTAAACACATCAAAATACATATTCTATTCATTATATATCACTTACAACCCTTCTCCCAAAAAAAGATAAAAAAGGTTCAAGCTAGGTATAAAAAAAACATCCTCCTACATTTACAACCAATTTATAGCTTATAACCACCATACTGAACATCTTTTTTTTTTTTTTTTTTTTTTTTGGTTGGTTGTCCACCCGGTTCACCGAAGCTTCGCCCGACTAGTTCGGATCCGACCCGCGTCGTGCACCCGGCTATGGTGGGAGAGTCTTCCATCGGGTGTTTTTTTGTAATCACAAGGCTCGAACCCGAGACCTTGCTTAAACGATACAAACCGCTTACCATCTAAGCCAACCCCCGTTTGGTCTGAACATCATATAATTCGACAGCATTTTGAGCATGGTTAGAAAAGCCTTTAAGGCCTACAAACATAGACTCTGTCTTGTGTATACAGATGATTTAGATTAGTAAGTGAAAAGCAGGGAAAATGAGGGAACAAACTATAACCATCAGCTGCAACCAACAATCTGGTAGTTCAAATGGAAAAATGTATTTATGGCTCAAATATGTCAACCAGATCCCAGCTGCAAATGTTACTATTAAGAGACAACATGAAAAAAATATAACAAATTGATGCAGCGCAACCATGTACCAAATTGCAGCATAGCTCTATACCTTTCAAGCATTTAGCATTGTACACTCAAACATATCATAAAATAAGCTCCACAATGTGTACATCTTTTCCCAACCAGGATATGAAAGCCTTAATAAAGTTAGATGAGACTTCCAAAACATCAGTTTCAGCAATTGACAGATTTCTAATCCTTCTTTTTTCTTTTCTTTTTTTGTCCAATGGATTCTTTGCCTTCAACATACCAACAATTCACAAGTTTAATACAATCTAATTAACGTCAATCTCAATCTTATCAAATCTAAATTTATTTCAGCTAGGAAGTTAAGTGTAATTTTGTTTGAATTTCAAGTTGTCAAGTCTTACCCAAATCACAAGGCTTTGCCTACTTTCAGAATCAATAGCCACACGGCCTGAAATGATTTCAAGTAACAAAACCCCATAAGTGAATGCATCGGTTCTTTCATTTGGAATCATCCGCAACTCCATGCAAAAAATACTCTAGAGCTAGATACCTCTGTACTTGCATTGCATTGGAAAAAAAGGAATTGATACATGGTTAAAAAGAAATGCTAAATGAAGCTAGAATTATTACTAACCCACATGTGTGCTTTCTATAGGGAACGTGAGATATTGGTCCCCCTTTTCTGGTAGCTACTCAATGTCTAAAACAAAACAAAACAAAACATCAAACCCTAAACCCTTCTTCTCACTCAATAGATGGCGACAAAAAACCAAAAAAATAAAGCATCTCTTACGGCGATGGTGATGACTAATCCTCCTCCGATGAAGGTTTGATGGTTCAAACGGCCAAGAAATTTGAGAAGAAGACAAGGTGAAGGTTCATGGTGGCCACATTAATGGGAAAGGTCATTATAAGTTTCATGTTTACATCGCCAAGAGGGATCTCAGAGGGCCAAGTTTGATCAATGACAACCTTCATAGTGAGAAGAGAAGCACGATAGCGGAGAACTTGAGAGGATAGAGACATAGGTTTTCGTATTGGAATTAGGGGCAATTAGGTCTTTCAATAATATTTTAAAATTCCAAATTAGTTCAAGTGATCTATGTTTTGATAGGGATGAGATAATTGACTTGAGTGAAAAATGTATCTCTGTTTTGATATCATAGTGTTCGTAAATGTGAAATCTTCAAGTATGATCAGTATACTTTATATCATCATTCATTGCTATTCCTAAATATGTTTAATCAATTTGTTAGTGAGTTTCAGATGATCAAAAGTATGATTAACAAAGGATTATCCAAAAAGCAAAGTAAATACGTCAGAGCATTTATTGCTAGTTCAGAAAACGAAGCACAGATTTGGCAAGTTTTACTCTGCACATTTCAAAGGCTTTATTGTTTTCTTTCCACATTTGGATGCCAGATCATCCAACCGATTTATCTTAAGCAAAGTCAACAGAGATTATCTGGGCATCTTGGTTGAGTTAAAGCAACTGAATCAAATGTCTCCAACAGCTCTTTAATGTTTCCAATGGCTTCATCAAGTCTTCAAATGGTCATTAAATGCTCCCAACATATATAAGCTTAAGCATTTAATTCTCAACTACTAGAACACAAGAAAACAGAAAAATGCTCAAAGTGATGTTAGTACTCATATGTATAATATCTTCGGATACTCTAAACTTCAGTGTTTATTCATCTACTCTTTTAGGGAGATCATTATTGATTATAAACCTTTGTAAGAATCTCAAAGTATTGGGACTTTGGGATTGGGTTATCAGATTACAGAACTTATAAGAAGGAGTATATTCTACTGAGAGGATAACTTTCGAATACAGAGTGTGTAATTGATTGAAATGATAGTGAGAATCCCAGATAGTCTGGGGACTGGATGTAGGTCAATAGTTGAGACCAAACCATTATAAATCTTCTGTGTCAAGCTCTCTCTCTCTCTCTCTCTCTCTCTATCTCTATCTCTTTGTTATACCCTCGTTCGTGCGGCATTTCCAAAAGCTTTTGAAAAAGAATTTTAAATTCCCAATTCACCCTCTCTTGGTGATATTCTGTCATTTACAAAAGTAGCTTAAGCTTCTAGAGTTTTCCCTAATGGACCCGCACAAGAACTATCACATGGAAAAATGTTAAATCAACGGGGAGAGATAAAAGTCTTAGCAACCAACAATCTATCTTATTGGACATTTGAGTAAGTACTCGTAAGGTGCCAAGTGTGACAGTTATAAAATCAAAGCAATATTAAAAATTCACATGGCTAACACACAAATACATACATAGATATAGAAAATAACCTAATTCACTTTAATAAGAAAAATCTCATTTGATCCCTAAACCCTAACTATCCACATAAAGTAATACTTTTCTTCACTTTCTCTTTGCAATAAAAATAATATTATTTGATAATAATGAAAATATAATACATATTATAGTAAGAAATCATGACAATGATAGGTTTGCAACCAAACAAGAATTTGGCTATATTTGGCTTTTCCAAACTTTCCGCCACAACACGTAAGACCGAGTTCATTATTCGTTCTCGTATAATAACATGTGAACTAAAAGACAGAACCTAGCAAAACAATGGCTAAGAACGCTCCAAACGCTCTCAACCCGAAGACGGATGCTCCGCTGCTGCCGGCGAACAAGCTTCGATTGACCAAAAAAGTGTGTATCCGACCTAACGGGGTGGAAGGTAGTAGTGAGGATGTACGAGTGGGACCGGATGTTCACATGATGGAAGTGGAAAACCCTGGGGGGATTTCGTATAGGAGTAAACTCCTAAATATGAGTGCTAATAATCTAGAAAGCCGTTCTAGTGAGGAGGTATTGGTCTCGAGGAGGATTACTTGATCGGTTGTGATGGGGATGTTTTGGCGATTAATTTCTCCAAGAAGGTCCGAGATGTACCTTGGTGTAGGGCATGGAGAGAACATTGGTGATCAAGCTCTTGGGTAGATCAATAACCTATGTTAACCTTATGAATAGAACCTAAAACCTCTAGAAACCTAAAGGCTCGTATCAGTTGGTAGATATGGAAAGAAACTTCTACTTGTCTAGGTTTGATTTGGAGGAGGATTACATGAAAGCCCTCACTGGGGGGCCTTGGACGATCTTTGGGGCGTATCTTACGGTGCAGCCATGGTCTATTGATTTTGATCTGACCTCGAATGCTGTTTCTATAGTAGCTTCAGGGTTAGGGTCCTGGGCCTTGCCTTTAGCTACTATCACAAAAGCACATTACGTGCAATTGGAAAGTTGTTGGGAGAGGTAGTCAAGATTAATTATATGACAGAGAGTCATGGCTGTGGAAAGTATGCTCGTATTGCGGTGATGATTGACTTGCAGCAATCACTTATTCCATGGATTAAAGTCGACGGGAAACAATATGATGTGGAGTATGAAGGGTTGCCCTTTATTTGTTTTTCGTGTGGCAAATATGGTCACACTAAGGACAAGTGTCAAGGTCTGACAATGACGGGCAAAGAGGAAGCATTAGAGGATGGAGTGACCATGGATAAGAATGTTCCTTATACTCATGGTGCCATGACCGCTACAAGGTCCGCCGACGACTTCTTGCTAGAGCAGAGTTCATCCCAGTATGGTGCCTGGATGCAGGTGAGGTATCCTAGAAAAGGAAATAAGCAACACAAAGGGAAAGAGGCGCAAATTGGGGGATCACAGAATAAGGGAGGAACACACTTTAATGTTCTATTTGATTTTGAGGATGTTGATACGGATCCCATGCAATCTGAGGGCATAATTACGAGTAGCAGTAATGGAAGTGGGCCAGGGGTAGATATGATCATGGGAAACGAGCAGGTTTTAGTTGGAGGGGTAACATGGGCCCATGGGGCCTCGAGACAAAAACAAGGTAGTGTCAAGAAGAATGGGGCCTCTAAACATGTCAAGAATATAGAATAAAAGTCCCTATAGTGGACCCAGTGGCTCAGGCACTTACTGAGGCCAATAACGAACTTAATAAGGGGCCCAGCAAATCTGAGGCTCTTACGAGGGAAGAGAAGGCGGATAAGGTTGGGGGAAGTCAACAGATGTGGCACCATGTACGGAAGGAACGAGAGGTGTTTGCTCTGAAATGTCATCTTCACCGAGCTTGGCTTTACAGGCCGTTGAATCTCTATCTTCTTTGAACCTGAAACACCACACGGTGGTCATGTTGCAACGTCCGAAGCAAGCACTGGAGGAGGTCACACCGTCAAATCTAAATATTATTGCTCCATCGCAGAATGAGCCGTTGAGGTCGTCGGAAAAGGGGAAGGGCCTGAAGAATGTAGCTAATCTGACACTAGGGAAACAACTTTCGCAATGTGGAGTCAAGCTTCAATCAGCTATGTTGCGTAATTTGAAGGTACGTAAGAAAAAAGCTGGTGGCATATTTCGAAAGAGGCTATCGAGGTGCTTCAAGAAGAGTGGGTACCGTCGTCGGAGCTTAATAAGGAGTCGGCATGCTCTATTAACCGCCCTGCTCGTAAAGATGGGGGTGATGATGATACCATAGGGTCTGGTATGATTGCTTGACCTCCCCGTTCTAGTTTATTTATGATGTTGCACATATTTGTATGGAATTGTCAGGGGGCTTCTAGTAAGAGTTTTCTCAGAACCTTTTTGCACTTTATGGAGGAGCATAGGCCAATGTTAGTAGTTCTTGTCGAACCACGGATCTCTGGAATTAAAGCTGATCGTTTTATATCACTCTCTGGTTTTGATCGCTCTTATCGTCTAGAGGCACAAGGGTAATCTGATGGCATCTAGTTACTATGGAAAGAAGAGTTACAAGTGTCAATTGAGAAGTGCCATGGCCAATTTTTGCATTCGCACCTCACAGTCCCTGGTTTCCCCGGACCTTTCTTCTTTACAAGCATATATGGAAGCCTAACGTGCTCAGTGCGTCGAGAATTATGGACTTCACTTCAGCAGATTGGGATGCCAGTGTCAGAACCTTGGCTTGTTGCTGGTGACTTCAATGCAATTCTGGGGAGTGGGGATCGTACTGGAGGTGTTGCTACGCGTTCTCATGGGTGTGAACTTTTTCGTTCATGTGTTTTTAATTGTGGGCTTACGGATATGGAATTCTGTGGGCCAAAGTACACTTGGCGCTGAGGTACCTTACTTCAGAGACTTGATCGTGCACTTGGCAATAATTCCTGGTTGGACCTTTTTAAGGATACTGTGGTCAAACATCTTCTGAAACTAAGCTATGATCATCGGCTTGTATGTATACAGATCCACAGGGGGAGGCGTTGCCACCTCGCCAGAAACACTTTAGATATTTAGTCGCTTGGGCCACTTCGGATTCGTTCGAAAAGGTTGTGCAAGAGAGTTGATCAAGCGGGGGATCTATTGTTGCTAACACCCATAACTTCACGTCTAATGCTATGAGCTGGAAAAAGGAGGTATTCAGCAGTATCACGCACCGTAAAAAGAGGATTATGGCCAGAATAGATGGTATTCAAAAGGCGCAAGAGACACGTCCGTCGCCCTACTTAGATCATATGGAAGGTAGCCTACCAAAGAGTTTGAGCCAATTTGTGAACAGGAGAGTATGACCTGGGAACAATGAGCTAGAAGTGAGTGGCTGAACCTGGGGGATCGAAATACTGCATTCTTTCATGCTAAGGCAGTTCGACGAGGTCAACAGAAACAAATCCATGGCCTAAGAGGAGATGATGGAGAGTGGTGCATGGATGGGGAAACACTTCAATTATGGGCCTTTCAGTTTTACAGGAATCTTTATTCTAAAGAAGGGGACACTACGCCCAGATACCCAGGTAGACAGTTGTTGCCAGTCATTGAAGATGGTATGGCCCGGTCCCTTAGCCTTGACATTGAGCAGAAGGAGGTGCACACCGCTTTGCTTTAGATGAAACCTCTAAAGGCACCGGGAGTAGATGGTTTGCACACTGCCTTTTTTTAGAAATTCTGGAGGTTTGTGGGCCCCTCTCTGATGACCATGGTGAGTAGGCTTTTTAATGACGGCACACTTGCTCTAGAGTTGAATGAAACTTTAATTTCTTTAGATCCCTAAAATTCCATTTCCTGAGTGATTAAAGGAAGTTCGACCTATCAGTCTCTGTACGGTCCCTTATAAGGTTGCTACTAAGGTCTTAGCAAATCGCCTTAAGAGATGGCTCCCAAGGCTTATTCTCCCCAACCAGTCTAGTTTTGTGGCAGGGTGATAGGTCATGGACAACATTATAATTGATCAGGAAGTAATCCACACGATGAGATCAAAAAAGGGTGCGGAGGGGTGGATGGCCATTAAGGTCGATCTAGAGAAAGTGTATGACCGCCTACAATGGGACTTTATAGAAGAAACGTTGTATGATGCTGGTCTACTAAAGAAGTACGTAGAGGCCATTATGGTGTGTGTCTCATCCTATAGCATGTGAGTCTTATGTAATGGCACACGATTTGAACCGTTCCTTCCATCCCAAGGAATAAGACAAGGGGATCCCCTTTCGCCCTATATATTTGTGCTATGCATGGAGCGCCTGTCTCAAATGATCTCCAAGGCGGTGGCAGAGAACCATTGGGTCCCTATTCGAATGGGTAGAGAGGGGCCGCCTCTGTCTCACTTATTTTTTGTTGATGATTTGGTGTTATTTAGTTCCACTGTGACATCCCAAGTCCATCTCATTAACACCATCTTGGGTGATTTCTATGATAGCTCGGGCCATAAGGTTAGTAAAGCGAAGTTTTCCATATACTTCTAAAAAAATGTTCCTCACTCCGACCAAGTTCATATCAGTGAGGCGCTGTGGTTCGAACGTACGAATGACTTAGGGATGTATCTTGGTGTTCCGCTTCTTCACCAGCAAGTAAGGGCTGGGACATAAGCATATATTGAGGAAAAAGTTCTTAGTCACCTCTCAGGATGGGCGGCGAAGACCCTCTCTTTAGCAGGACGAATTACCTTAGCCAAAGTAGTTCTATCTGCCTTGCCGACATATGCTATGCAAACGACTAAATTGCCAATCGGCCTATGCCAATGACTGGAGAGACACATTTGGAACTTCGTGTGGGGTGGGGTTGGGTCTAACCGTAAACCCAGTTTGATTAAATGGGAGGAGATGTGTAAGCCATTCGAGGTTGGGGGCTATGGATTTAAGAGGCTTAAACAGAAAAATCAAGCCTTCCTCATAAGAATTGGGTTTGGCCTCCGATCACAACCTGATCTCTTGTGGGTCCAGGTTTTACAGCATAAGTATTGGGATGAGGTTAAAGGGCCCTATCAGCGCAATCAACAATGCTCCTACTTATGGAGGCACTTGAGAAACTTTGGTCAGAGGTAGAGCTGGGGGTCCGATGGCAGGTTAGGGATGGATCTAGGATCAGGTTCTGGTCTGATAGTTGGGTTCCTGAGGTAGGGCCCTTGCGCCTCCTAGCTTCTCAGGAAGTGACAAAACCTGAGCAAGATCATCTGCTGCAATCCTATGTGACGACCGATGGTACCTGGGACTGGAATCAATTTGGTGGGGAGCTTCCAGACCATGTTCTCACGCTGATTTCTGGTTGCAACCCTCCAAATGTTGCTAATGGTGTTGACAGGTGGTTTTGGGATCACACCTCCAATGGCCGATTTTCAGTTACATTAGCTTATGAGATGCTCGGCGATGTGGAAACCAATGAGTTTCATAAACTATGGGATGTTGTATGGAAGTGGAATGGTGCACAGAGAGTAAAAGTCTTTCTCTGGTTGGTAGCCCGACAGAGCCTCCTGACTAATAAGGAAAGGAGAAGGCGCTATATGACTAATCAGGATTGCTGTATAAGGTGTGGGTTGGCAGTGGAAGACACGGATCATGTACTCCGGCGTTGCAGCTATGTGAAGCAGGTCTGGTCTCAATTGTTATCGGCTACACAGCTCCAATCGAATTCACAAATGGAGTTTAAGGAGTGGATGCTTCACAACTTATCAAACCATCTTGGGTATGGTAAAGACCAGGTGAGGTGGTCTTGTGTATTTGGCTTGATGTGTTGGAAGCTCTGGGAAGCCAGAAACAATGCTATATTCCAGAACAAGTAGGTCTCTCCAAGTAACCTTAGTCGTGAGGTGCTAATCCTAGCAGGTTTCAACGTAGAGGCTATTGCAATGTTACGAGATGCCTAGGGAACGGGCCCAAGTAAACAAGAAAAAGGTTATCGCCTGGTGCAAGCCGAGGAGTATGGAGGTCTCTCTCAATTGTGATGGAGCGAGGAAGCTGAATTCCTTGTGTGTAGGAGCTGGAAGCATGCTACGCGACCATGAGGGGCGCTGGCTTGGAGGATGTTGCAGGAAAATTGGAATATGCACTTAGCTTCAGGCTGATTTGTGGGCACTAGTGGATGGTCTTGAACTGGCATGGAACTTAGGCTTCAGAGACGTGTTTGTTCAGATTGACTGCTTGACTGCAAGGTAGTTAAAATTGATGTTTTACGTAAAATCTGAAAAAGGATAAAAAATCGTAAAACGTGAAATCGTAACGTAAAAAAAATCGTAAAAATATAAAAGCATTTGGAAAATTAGTAAAATCGTTTTAATGAAAAAAAAAATCGTACAAACATAAAATCGCACTGATAAATCGACATTTTAACTACCATGCTTGACTGCATTGAGTTTAGTCCGGAGCGTGGATGAGCAACCAAATGCAAATATGAGCCTAATCAGATCAATACAATGGCTTGTGCAGCAGGATTGGCGGATTAGAATAACCCATGTCTACCGAGAGGGTAATAGATGTGCAGATTTCCTAGCAAATTATGCGCTGACCTCGGCTGTCGGCAACCACAATTTGGAAGAGCCGCCGGATGCAATGCAGAACCTTCTTCGTGAGGATGCTGAGGGTGTGGGGACTGTGCGCCTCTGCTGTGTTAATTTCTGATTTGTATTAATCAGCCCTATCAACAACAAAAAAAAGACAGAACCTGAGGTGAAATTTTGTCCAATATAAATAAATATGGATTAAAATAAAAATATTGATCAACACGTGTTTTTGCAGTGGAAGATATTAGTATGATCGCTTAAATAATGATGTATCGGGCTTGCGTTTTCTGTGGATGCAAAATAAAAATTACTATCATGCATTCAGATTCAAATAAACAAGACATTTTAATTAAACTGGAGTATGCACTATTATCTATAGCAAATTATTGCGCGTCCATGTTCAAAGCTACTTTTAATAAAGTGCTAGTCAAAATTATTTAATAAAGTGCTTAGTATGGTGATCTTTTGGCCCAATAATACCTGGCACCACTTAAGTTTTCTTTTGGTGATGATTCCTGAAGTTTTTTTCTTTTTAAAAAAAGGAAATGTGAGGTTGCGAGTTAGATTATTTATAGGTATTATAGGAGCATGGTAAGTCTCTTTAATTAAGTGAAGGATGAAAGAAAAAGTTGCAAATTGTAACATGGCCCCCTTGCGTAAGTACCTGTCATTCATGAATTTTTGTGTAAAATATTATCAATTCAAAGTAAGTTGCAAGCTAATAAAATAATGAGAGGCATGAAATAATAAATTAAGGGAAAATCATGTTATAATAATGTTTTAATCTCATCGCTATGTATGTCGTCTAGTCGCCCTATATAAAGGCCCGCACGTAGCTATTTCAGCACCGATCACGATCAGTAGCGTCACAAACTAAACTAAACAAATGGCTCTCAGAGTTATTGCATTGTCTTGTCTTGTGTTTCTACTCTCGCTCACCATATTGGCTACATCTGTAAGTAATTGCTCTATTGTTTTGATCGATTATCATTAGTTTAAAGCTTTTGTTATTCCATCTACTTAGTTGTGTGTGTGTTTGTATGCATATATATGCAGGATCAGTGCCAGTACCTTGTGAGAGTTCAGACAGGAGATGTCCAAAGTGCAGGAACGGACTCCAAAATTAGCCTCAAGTTATTCAACTCATTGTCCAACGCCAGCTATACCGTCGAGAACCTCACAGATTGGGGCATAATGTCACCGGGTCACGACTACTTCGAGCGGGGAAATCTCGATGTCTTCAACTACAGTGCCCCTTGCATTAGTGTTTGCGGCATCACTGTCACCTCCGACAACTCAGGGAACAAGCCAGGGTGGTACTTGGATAACGTGGAAGTCACCGTCAGTGGCATCATATCAAAGAAGATATCGTTCCCAGTGTACTGGTGGCTGGGTCTCGACCAAGACACTGGTCTGTATGCCACCGTCGACTTATGCTCCTTGTTCATTTGTTTCAAGTCCAATCCCTCCTCTGTGTTAATAAAATATTAATATCACCTCTCTCCCCTTATTTGTGTGTCATGTAATGTTTATCACGCATCTGTCTCATTTCAATAAAATAATTATTACCAATGCGAGATGCAAGATCTGGTCTCCCCTTAATAATATACTATTCTGGCAACGCGTATTTGTATTAATAAACAAGAAGGGGTAGGTGAAAGAAGACTGACCCCATTTCCACGCTAATATATTATTCTCGAAACGCATTTTTGTATTGGAAAAAGAGAAGGAGAGGATGAAAAAGACTGACCCCATTTCCACGCTCGTCAACGTTGTTTTTGCTTAAACAATTTGGAAACACTTATAAACATTGTTATGAGTGGATGTTCCTTTATCTTGATCAATTTTTTTTAGTTGAACGCTAGAGCCCTCTAATTAATTTCTTCCCCTTTCTCAGGTCAAAAAAAAAAAAAAAAAAAAAAAAAAATCCACCTTCCAAAACCAGATCCCAAGAAGCATCGTTTTTAAATTGAGCCTTCTTTGTCTCTTGTGGTTATGGAAACTATCTTTTAGTTCCAAGTTTCTCGCCTTTTCTCATCTTTCTTTCCACCAAGCAGCCAAACCCAACTGAGACCGAGTAGACTCTCGTTCACTCTTTCCGAGTTTTTCTATAACAGGGAAAGTGGTAAATTACTATCTCTCGCACAAAGGTAACAGCAGAAACGACAGTTTATCTAACGTTAAGTGGTATATGTGACTTTTGCAACTAATTTACAAGTATATGTGTATTTTTATACCTTAAAAAAAAAATCTAGTCTTGGGTGCTCTTTAGCACAAAGCATATGTGCATTTTTAAACCATTACCCAATAATATATTATTTCTATTTGGCTTCATTGGACTTTTCACAACCACACCCCCCCCCCAAAAAAAAAACCTTTTTCTGCTTGAGGTCATGCTTATATATTTATTTAACTTTCATGTCACTTTCTTGCGAAACAAGCATGAAAGTTCATTTTTAAAAAAATAAAATAAAATAATTAAAGTTCAAAGACTAAAACAATAATTAAAAAAACTTCAAAAACAAAAGACATATTTTATCTTAATTTAAAATACTGCAGGGATTTAAGATTTGTCATTATATTCTTGTTTAGAATTAGGAGAGGTTCGCCATATGGTAGCGGACGATCATTCATGTTTCCGGTGAATGTGATTAGGAACAAAGGTAGAGAGAGAGAGACGAAAGGGTGTGTTATAATATAGTCATTTCGCGTTACTCATTTACGTTGGCTTATAGATTATTCTTTGCTTTTCACCATCTACTATAAATCATCCATTCATATTCAAAATTTTATTTGTGAAAGTACTTAGATAATTTTTTCACTCTCCAATTGTGCTTCGACATGTCTCTAACCCTCCCTCGTCTCATAAATTAAATTTAAAAATAAAAGTGAATGAAAAAAATATGGTAACACCGCTTGTTACTAAGACAGGGTGCTATTCGTGACCAATTTAAAATAACACTTGTAACGATTGAATAAATTTATCCCTGCTATAATAATCTATGAATATTTCATAGGCAATATTTAAGGTAATTGAGATATAATCATTACCCTCCAATTTATTATTTCAATATGATTTAGATCTGACAATACATATCAAAATAAGAATTTTATCGTTAGTTTTAAATTTAGTAAAGTTAAGAATAATTATATGTTTAGCTCATTGTGTTCTAAGCAATAAGAATAAGAGCAAAATGCTTATTAGATTGATAAAGTTTAGACTTAGACACCATTCCCATTCTATTTTGTTCAAATATGTAAACTGACCTACAAACAGTGAGCTAAAAAATCACTGCTACAAAAACGGTTTTTGCGTCTCAAAGAGCGTCCTTTTTTTTAAAAAAGGAAGTAAAAAAGAAAGGCGGTGGCATTTTTGTAATTATATGTGATAAAAATTGACTTTTGGAGTCCAAGTCTCCAAAAGTCATGCTTTTGGAGTCCAATTTTAAAACTTGGACTCCAAAAGTCATGCTTTTAGAGTCCAAGTTTAAAACTCGGACTCCAAAAGTCATTCGTACAACGAGAAGAGGGTCACATCGCGCGGGTGGGGCCCGCAAGGGACACTTTTGGAGTCTAAGTTTTTAACTTGGACTCCAAAAGTCATGCTTTTGGAGTCTAAGTATAAAACTTGGACTCCAAAAGTCATTCGTACAGAAGAAAAGAAGGTCACATCATGCGGGTCGTGTGCGAGGTCACATCGTACAGCGGGTGGGGCCGCGAGAGGCACTTTTGGAGTCCAAGTTTTAAACTTGGACTCCGAAAGCTTTATGACTTTTGGAGTCCAAGTAGGAAACTTGGACTCCAAAAAGTGATTCAAAAAAAAAAAAAATGCGGTAAACGAAAATCCTAGCGGGAAGAGTATCATTTTTCACACGTTTTATTCACCCACTCTTTGAACCTCGAACCTTACCCATTCTCGAACCTCATGCAATCTCTCATACCTTTCACCCACTCGCCGACGTCGTTTGCTTGTCTCGCCCGACGTCGCTCGCTCGGGGTCACTCTTCTCCCATGGCACTTGTTTGTTTCTTCTTCATCCGTCCGGTTCTACGCCTACGATCGATCTCCTCTTCGACCATTTCGGTATTTATGCATTCATCTTCTTCTTTTACCTTTTTCCTCATTTGATTTTATCAATTCCTAATGTTATTTTTGTTTTGTTTTGCAAATAAATGCAGATGGCCGCTCGTGATGTTGCCCCGATTCTCAATTCCCTCGTCTATGTTCATCATGTTTAATTTTACTTTGATATTCAAAGATGTGTTCTGGATTTTTTTCCAGATCTGAAATTTCTCAGATCTGTGTTTAACGTCGTCACCCACACCGTCCTCATCTATTTTGTTTTTTTTTCTAAAAAAAAAAATACTTAAGACGTCCAATTCGAAACTTGGACTCCTTATGTTAGGCGTCCTATTATGAAATAGGACTCCTTAAGTTTTTCCTATTGCGCCCCTCAGATATACGTCCCACAAGAAAAGGACGTCAAAAGTACAAAAAATAGGACTCCGTATCCCTGTTTTGTAGTAGTGAATCTTAGAAGTAACATGGGAGTGGATTGGACCGTGAGATGGTTTGGTGTTCATGCGTATCTTCTGCGGACCAAGCAGCCGGAGATGCATATCTCCTTGCACCGCACCACGACAACCTTCTAGCCGTTAAGCAACTCTTTGACCATGATCGAAGCTGGGGCATCTACCACCCACCCTCTTCACGCAGATTCCTTAACCTGACACCATTTTTAATAGATATTAATTTTAACTTTTATGGCCAGGACCTTTAATTAAAATTATAAAATATTAATATTATACATAACTTGGTCATGAATAACTTATTTTTTAATTTTGATATATATGGTTATAAGGGAAAATCCCAAAAAATACATTTAAAAATACATAGAGGAAAAATGAGGGTGGGGAATATCTATAATTCTGCCCGCACCAATTTAGAATATTAATATATTACTAAAAGACACTACTACCCTTACCTATTATCTTCTCACCCCCACTGACCATCACCCTCCACCTCTTCCATCCATAGCCGCACTCTCCTTTCACACCCCAGCCCTCACACCGTGGTCTTCTCCATCTCCAACTTGTCATTGCTGTTTCACTGTACAATTTAATTATGCAAGATTAAAATAGAATTAGAAACAAGCAAAAGGAAGAGGACGCAATTACACGATGTAGGGAAAGAAGATGAAGATTCATCTTGTCGGTGAGGTAAATGCAATATGTTTGAGGTTGATGAAAGCTTAAAGATTGGAGTTGAGCAAGTGGTCTAACACAGGAAAACATAGAAGCAAGTTGTACAAAGATAGCACTGTGAAAGACCAAACTTGAATTAGAAACAAATTACCTTTGTTAGGAGATAAAAGCAAGACAAATTGTGATTAAATTTAGCCAAGGTTGTTACTGTTGCTATACTGATTTTTAGTTAACATTATTGCTAATGTTAAAATGTTAATTTTTCGTTCATTACTAAATTAAGCTTGTGAAAATTTAATCAATTGCTAAACCATTATGACAAAACAACTAATGAGGTTTAGTGAATTGCCAAACAAAAGTTGTAAATAATCTGGAGGAGAGGCCTCGTATATTTATTTAGCAAATTTTGAAATTTGAAAAAATGGTAGTTAATTCCTAAGCCGTTATAATAAAACAATTAATGTGGTGGGAGTAAGCTGGAGGTTTAGTGAATTGCTAAACAAAAGTTGTAAATAATCTGAAGGAGGCCTCATTCATTTATTTTAGCAAATTTGAAATTTTAAAAAAATGGTAGTTAATTCCTAAGCCGTTATAATAAAACAATTAATGACATGTACTCAATTACAACGTTCATTACTTGTAAAAGTAGTAAATGGTGAGCAACGATGGTTTCTTCATTTTTTTCTCAAAAGTGGGGGTTCCTAAACTATTCTTGGAATTTGTAAAACAATTGTGTCCTATTTATAAGTCCCTTTTGACCAAAAAAATTGGTCTTATTTATAAGTCTTCTTTCAAGAAATAAATGAAAAAGGAAGAGGGGGGGGGGGGGGGGGATGGATATGTTGCTTGGAGAAGGAGGAGGAAAATTGTTTAATATTAATCTAAGCTAGCACACGGGATAAAAGGATTAATTGCATGGAAGAGGATATGGTACTTGTGATAAGGACTTAATGACCTTTGGAAGAGGATAATGAGAGAAAGAGAAGAGTGTGGAGTAAATTGAGTTGTGAGTTAAAAACTACTAGGATGAATGAGAATCTATACAAAATAAATTATATCCTGAGATACGTTAATCATAAATCAAATATAAGGACTTATCTTGAACCTACATAATTTAATCTCGAGATTAAGTCTAATTAAAGTTGTTTTAGCAAACTTTGATGAAGAAAATTAGAGATGATTAAGGACAATTAGAGGAATCTAATTGGACCATAAATCTTGATATCCAACTACTAATCAAGATACATACTTAGAATTCAAAAATAAATTGGTGATTGATCAAGCAATCAAAAATAGATTTGATTAAAGTAAACTTAAGCATCCAAGGTAACTAGTACTTGGATCATTGAGTTAATGAAACTAGAGGGAGAGGAGACGGTTGGAGTGCTATGAATGGCTAGGATTCAAGTTTACAAAGATCCTAAATCCAATGGTTGAAAGTTGATAAGAGTAAAGTTGCAAATAATTACACAATTACCATACCATTTCCCTATAAATAGCAAGCCATATGCTTCATATTTTCTCACCAATTCACAAGCATAGGAACTGAAACATAGAGGGAAAGTGAGAGTAAGAAGATTGGAGAAAGAAGAAGCAAAGTTCTTGGTAAGTTCTCTAGCTCTAGCTTTAAGTTCTTTAAGTTTTAGCTCTTAAATTCATAGTTAGAGGTAGCATTGATTTTAAATATGCTAGAGTAATTTTAATATCATGTTTTTATAGGAAAAAATAGTGATATTTCAAAAATTAGATGAGCCACTTGGTATAGCAAAATTTCTGGAAAAATTATAATCAAAGTAGCGAAGCTCTGGCGAAAATTCATCGGGTAGAAATTTCTGAAGTCAGTGATAAAAATGCCAATATTGCATGTTGAAAATGAAGTTACAAAATTCTGGTAAAATTCATGGTTAAATTATACATATAGGGATTTTTAAATATTCCAAGAACATGTTAAAATGAGTTCTGTACAGTGAGATAAAAATTCTCAAAATTAGGCTGAAAATTTCTGGAAAAAATTCTGGGCAGAGGCTCAAAACTCTAAAACTGGGAATGAATCGTGTAATCTGGGAAAATTAGTATTTTTTACTTGAAAATAGACATCCTAAGGATTCCGAGGAATTTTACGGATTCCTGTTTTGATTTTTGTAGAATTAATTATGATTTTTCAAAGTTAAGCGAAAAATCTGCCCGAAATGCTGAAATCAGCGTTTTTCTACGAAAATTAAGAAATAAATAGAGAAATAAATCCACCAGGGGTAAAATGGTCATTAGTGGCCAAAATATATTTTAGGATATTTATTACGGATTAATAAATGCGATATTACTACTATAGGCTGTCTGAGAACGCATACCGACCGACAAACGTACCGCTGTCACCGACGAAGTTACGGGCGCGTACTGTAACACTAACTCTGATGCTTATTGTATACTTGTATGTGATAGATGTATTCATAGACTAAGACTCTGTCTTAAAGTTTTTCATATACATTCAGCTATACACGGGTTATGGTTCTGATAATACCGTTGAGTTTTCCTAGCGCTGAGGACACGAATGTACATCGTGGCACTGGTGAATAGTGCAGACCATAATAACATTCATATGCAGTGGCTGTGTTCTGTTATTATCTTTCATATGTGATTATTGATGTAATGTCATGAATATCTGTCATACATAAACTGTTACATAAACATGAGGTTAACCATTACCTGAGGTTCAATGGGCATTGAACCTCAGCTCTTACTATAGACTCAGGATCCGGTGTGAACAGGATCGAAGATGAGGGTAAGCAGCAGGCATGAGGACCGGCTAGAGAAATTTCTTTGATATGTACTTAACGTTATTAGTTGTTCGAAATTTTTGTATCGCTGTAAAAGCAAACATATACATTACAATGAATGTTTATCAGTTACTCTTCAATTTAAATACTTCCAAAGCTCAACTCTGATCAAAACGCTGTGAAAACGTTTACGAAAATGAGGTGTTACAATTTTTGGAATTTGTAAAAAAAACTGTAGACAACAACAAAACCTTAGTAGTAAATGCTGAAATAAAAGTGGTAAATGGTGTAGAACAGGGTTCCTCCATTAATTTCTTCAAGAGAGGGTGTCCCTAATTCATTTTTGGAATTTGTGAAAAAGGAGTAGGCAATAACGAAAGAAAGTAGTAAATCATCAAATAAAAGTAGTAAATGGTAAATAATAAGTGACTCCTCCATAATTTTTACTAAGGTTGGTTTGTGGAATGTTTGAAACAATAGCATGCAACAACATAACTGAAGTAGTAAATGAAGAAATAAAATTGTAATTAGTGACCAAGAGAGTACCAAATAAAAACCAGAATAGCCATGGAAAAATTTCCTAATATTAAATGAGAAGCGAACATTAAGGTTTGCATGCACTTAATGTGCTTTTGTCACTTAAACACATCAAAATACATATTCTATTCATTATATATATTACTTACAACCCTTCTCCCAAAAAAAGATAAAAAAAAGGTTCAAACTAGGTATAAGAAAAACATCCTCCTACCTTTACCACCAATTTATAGCCCATAACCACCACACTGAACATCATATAATTCGGCAGCATTTTGAGCATGGTTAGACAAGCCTTTAAGGCCTGCAAACATAGCCCCTGTCTTGTGTATACAGATGATTTAGATCAGTAATTGAAAAGCAGGGAAAATGAGGGAACAAACTATAACCATCAGCTGCAACCAACAGTCTGGTAGTTCAATTGGAAAAACTTATTTATGGCTCAAATATGTCAACTAGATCCTAGCAAATGTTACTATTAAGAGACAACAGGAAAAAATATAACAAATTGATGCAGCAACCATGTACCAAATTGGAGCATAGTTCTATACCTTTCAAGCATTTAGCACTGTACACTCAAACATATCATAAAATAAGCTCCACAATGTAACATGGATGAAAGCTTCAATAAGGTTAGATGAGACTTCCAAAACATCAGTTTCAGCAATTGACCGATTTCTAATCTTTCTTTTTTCTTTTTCTTTTTTTGTCCAATGGAGTCTTTGCCTTCAACATACCAACAATTCACAAGTTTAATACAATCTAATTAACGTCAATCTCAATCTTATCAAATCTAAATTTATTTCAGCTAGGAAGTTAAGTGTAATTTTGTTTGAATTTCAAGTTATTAAGTCTTACCCAAATCACAAGGCCTTGCCTACTTTCAGAATCAATAGCCACACGACCTGAAATGATTTCAAGTAACAAAACCCCATAAGCGAATGCATCGGTTCTTTCATTTGGAATCATCCGCAACTCCATGCAAAAAATACTCTAGAGCTAGATACCTCTGTACTTGCATTGCATTGGAAAAAAAGGAATTGAAACATGGTTAAAAAGAAATGCTAAATGAAGCTAGAATTATTACTAACCGACATTTGTGCTTTCTATAGGGAACGTGAGATATTGGTTCCCCTTCTCTAGGTAGCCACTAAAAAAAAAAAAAAAAAACATCAAATCCTAAACCCTTCTTCTCACTCAATAGATGGCGACAAAAAACCAAAAAATAAAGCATCTCTTACGGCGATGGTGATGACTAGTCCTCCTCCAATGAAGGTTTGCTGGTTCAAACGGCCAAGAAATTCGAGAAGAAGACAAGGTGAAGGTTCATGGTGGCCACATTAATGGGAAAGGTCATTATGATCTCATGTTTTCATCGCCAAGAGGGATCTCAAAGGGCCAAGTTTGGTCAACGACAACCTTCATAGTGAGAAGAGAAGCACGATAGCGGAGAACTTGAGAGGATAGAGACATAGGTTTTCGTATTGGAATTAGGGGCAATTAGGTCTTTCGATAAGATTTTAAAATTCCAAATTAGTTCAAGTGATCTCTGTTTTGATAGGGATAGGATAATTGACTTGAGTGAAAAGTGTATCTTTGTTTTGATATCATAGTGTTCGTAAATGCGAAATCTTCAAGTATGATCTATATACTTTGTATCATCACTCATTGTTATTCCTAATTATGTTTAATTAATTTATTAGTGAGTTTCAGATAATCAAAAGTATGATTAACAAAAGATTATCCAAAAAGCAAAATAAATACGTCAGAGCATTAATTTATTGCTGGTTCAGAAAACGAAGCACTGATTTGGCAAGTTTTACTCTGCACATTTCAAAGACTTTATTGTTTTCTTTCCACATTTGGATGCCAGATCATCCAACGGATTTATCTTAAGCGAAGTCAACAAAGATTATCGGGCATCTTGGTTGAGTTAAAGCGATCAAGCAACCGCTGTCTCCAATGGCTCTTTAATGTTTCCAATGGCTTCATCAAGTCTTCAAACGGTCATTAAATGCTCCCAACATATATAAGCTTAAGCATTCAATTCTCAACTACTAGAACAAAAGAAAACCGCTCAAAGTGATATTAGTATTTATTGTTTTCTACTCATGTATAATGTCTTCGGATACTCTAAACTTCAGTGTTTATTCATCTACTCTTTTAAAGATATGCTTATTGATTATAAACCTTTGTAAGAATCTCCAAGTATTGGGACTTTGGGATTGAGTTATCAGATTACAACTTGTAAGAGGGAGTGTATTCTAGTGAGAGGATAACTTTCGAGTACAGAGTGTGTAAAAATGATAGTGAGAATCTCAGATAGTTTGGGGACTGGACGTAGATCAATAGTTGAGACCGAACCATTATAAATCTTATGTGTCAAGCTCTATCTCTATCTCTTTGTTTTACCTTGTTCTGTGTGCCATTTCCAGAAGCTTTTGACAAAGATTTTTAAATTCTCAATTCACCCCCCCCTCTTGGTGATATTCTATCATTTACAAAAGTAGCTCAAGCTTCTGGAGTTTTCCCTGATGAACCTGCACAAGAACTATCACCTGAAAAAATGTTAAATCAACGGGGAGAGACAAAAGTCTTAGCAACCAACAATCCATCTTATTGGACATTCGAGTAAGTATTCGTAAGGTGCCAAGTGTGACAGTTATAAACTCATAGCAATATTAAAAATTCACATGGCTAACACACAAATACATACATATATACATACATAGATATGGAAAATAACTTAATTCACTTTAATAAGAAAAATCTCATTTGATCCCTAAACCCTAACTATCCACATAAAGTAATATTTTTCTTCACTTTCTCTTTGCTATAAAAATAATATTATTTGATAATAATGAAAATATAATACACATTATAGTAAGAAATCATGACAATGATAGGTTTGCAACCAAACAAGAATTTGGCTATACTTGGCTTTTCCGAACTTTCCGCCGCGACGCGGAGGACTGACCTCATTATTCCGTTCGGCATAATAACCTGTGAACTAAAAGACAGAACCTGAGGTGAAATTTTGTCCAATATAAATAAATATGGATTAAAATAAAAATATTGATCAACACTTGTTTTTGCAGTGGAAGATATTAGTATGATCGCTTAAATGATATATCGGGCTTTGCGTTTTCTGTGGATGCAAAATAAAAAATTACTATCATGCATTCAGATTCAAATAAACAAGACATTTTAATTAAACTGGAGTGCACTATTATCGATAGCAAATTATTGTGCGTCCATGTTCAAAGCATTGAAGAAAAAGCAACGGTGGTACATGTATGTTCCAAATTTTTTTTTTTTTTGATAATAGCAAAAAGGCTAGCTAGAAGCCCAGGTTACAAACAAGGAAACATTACACAGAAAGGAGAAATTAATCTCAAACATTCTTAGTCTAACCAAGTTCTCAATCGAAAAGGGCATTGATCCAGAAATAAAGTGCTAGTCAAAATTATTTAATAAAGTGCTTAGTATGGTGATCTTTTGGCCCAATAACAAAGGCACCAGTTAATTTTCTTTTGGTGATGATTTCTCAAATATATATATATATATATATATATTTATTTATTTATAAAAAAAGAAAAGAAATGTGAGGTTGTGGTAAGTCTCTTTTAATTAAGTGAAGGATGAAAGAAAAAGTTACAAATTATACATGGTCCCCTTGCGTAAGTACCTGTCATTCATGAATTTTTGTGTAAAATATTATCAATTGAAAGTAACTTATTGCAAGCTAATTCAGTTATAAGAGGCATGAAATAATAATAAATTAAGGGAAAATCATGTTATAATAATGTTTTAATCTCATCTCTATGTATGTCGTCTAGTCGCCCTATATAAAGGCCCGCACGCAGCTATTTCAGCACCGATCAGTTGCGTCACAAACTAAACAGAACAAATGGCTCTCAGAGTTATTGCATTGTCTTGTCTTGTGTTTCTACTCTCGCTCACCATATTGGCTACATCTGTAAGTAATTGCTCTATTGTTTTGATCGATTATTATTAGTTTAAAGCTTTTGTTATTCCATCTACTTAGTTGTGTGTGTGTTTGTACGCATATATGCAGGATCAGTGCCAGTACCTTGTGAGAGTTCAGGCAGGAGATCTCCAAAGTGCAGGAACGAACTCCAAAATTAGCCTCAAGTTATTCAACTCATTGTCCAACGACAGCTATACCGTCAAGAACCTCGAAGATTGGGGCATAATGCCACCGGGTCACGACTACTTCGAGCGGGGAAATCTCGAGGTCTTCAGCCACCGGGTTATTCAATTAGTGTTTGCGGCATCACTGTCACCTCCGACGACTCAGGGACCAATCCAGGGTGGTACTTGGATAACGTAGAAGTCACCGTCAGTGGCATCATATCAAAGAAGATATCGTTCCCAGTCTAGTGGTGACTTGCTCTCGACGAACCCACCGCCACTGGTCTGTATGCCACCGTCGACTTATGCTCCTGGTTCATTTGTTTATGAAGCCCACTCCCTTCTCTGTGTTAGTGAAATATTAATATCACCTCTCTCCCCTTATTTGTGTGTCATGTAATGTTTATCACGCATCTGTCTCATTTCAATAAAATAATTATTACCTCTATCTGCTTGTTCGTAAACTATGACTATGAATAAGCTTTGAGGTAGTAATATATGTATCTGGCTTTTCTTTGTGTGTTGTGTGTTATATTCAATGTTTTGTGCAAATTCATTCTTGATGTATTTTATCTTAAATCTATCCCAATTAATGCCCATGCATGAAAAGTAGACAATATATCCAAGCTAATCAACAAGGAATTATAAAATTATAATTTTTTTTTTCTAAAGAATCATTTATTTATGGATTTCTGAATGGTAAAAATAAAATATTCAAATTAAGCTTCAAGAAATTTTGGAACATGAAAATAAATCTATAGAATTTTTTAAGCATCTATAATTTTAAATTTCTAAGTAGCCGCACTGATAATAAGTTATGAAAAATGAGGCTTATGTTAATTTTCATGATTAATTGTATCTATTTAAGTCTGTGCACATATATATATAGACTATAGTTCCCAATTATTACATGTAACGGAATATTACCCCAATCCTCAGTGTTGAGGAAATTCGAAGAAGCCAAATATATCGACGACAGACACGCAAATTAATGGTCAGTGGTGTGGTGTTACCTTGTTAGTCACTGTCTTTATTGAAGTTTTTCCATGAATGGAGACAAAGTCTTGTTTGGCTGGAAATTAGTCACGGTCATTATCTAATTAGCATAATATTTGTAATGTACTTTTCTTGATTATACTCCCTATAATTTTACTTAATTTTTAATTAGGTTCTTTTTTTAAAAAAAAAATATTGTGTCATTGCATTTTTCCCAAATTGTAGGAATTAGTCCATATGCTCATAATATGTTAATTAGGGCCAACATTGATGCTGACTAAGCTACATAAAAATTGCCACAGAATACAAAAGAGATTTTTAAAATTTTATTTAATCAACATAAAAACAAGATATTGTACTTATAATTGTCTCATTGAATCTATTCATAATATGAGGAAAAAGACATGAAAATACCACTTGAACTTCAAAATACCTAATCAATGATTTCTTATAAAAATAAGTTATCAATTGACATACTCTTGTAGTCAATACCTATACTAGGTTATATTGGTAAATTTATAAAATTATTCAGCTGATAATATTATATATACTTATATAATAGTATATTTTTTTTTTTTAAAAAAAAAAGGCTAGGCCTATAGACTTGTAAGTTAGGCTTTATGAAAATAGGTGTGATCTGTTTATCTAAATAGACTTGACAATAACCATGAGCCTGACCTATTTACTAAATATGCTATGTTAGGCTTTATGTAGATAAGAGGGCCTATGACCTATTTCCATCCCTACTATGCATAGCTCAAGAGTCAATTATAATGTCTTTGAACTCTCATTATCTATTAACAAATTTAAATAGCAACAATGAGTGGGTGGTGGGATCTTAAGTCATCAGCGTGATCGCGGAAAGTTTGAAGAAGAAGCTAAATATATTATTAATAGCAACAATGGGCGGGTGGTGGGATCTTAAGTCACTGTCTTTTTGAAAATCTTCTCGCACAAAAATTTACTTTTCACAGGAAGTTTCCTCGTATGTCGGAAATCCTTGTCATTTTCTCATTATAATACTTTTTTTTTTTTTATGTTTGTTTCAAAATAAAAAAATTAGGGAGAATGACCATGGAAAAGGTATACT
Organism: Acacia acuminata; assembly: GCA_019022655.1. Lineage (NCBI taxonomy): Eukaryota > Viridiplantae > Streptophyta > Magnoliopsida > Fabales > Fabaceae > Acacia > Acacia acuminata. Next base: position 3,468,986 of record JAFJYI010000040.1, read on the forward strand.
ACCTGCGCTTGTAATTATAGGAATATTTTTGTAGTGCAATTTACACTAAAAAAGTGTTTTTATAATTAGGACTAAAGAGAGTATTTATTAAGGGATAGGATATTGTTACTACCAATTTTAGTTATACCAATGTCACTACCACTTTTTTACCGTTAGATTAGAATCTCATATACCTTTATCATTTCTCTCTCCTATTGAGATTATGATCTAACGGTAAAAAAGTAGTAGTGACCAAAATCGGTAGTGACAATATCCTATCCCTTTTATTAATAAGGATCTTAAAAATTTTAATTATTTTAAAGACAAAAATCAAAATATAAATTTTTAATTACAAAATTAATCCTCCTCAAACTCCCTCCATTTTCTCTAACCCCATCTTATATATATATATATATATATATATTACTAGTTTTATGTTTTTGGAACTTATTCAATATTTTTGTATTTGAAATATATTTGTTACGGACCGGCCCAAAGCCCAAGTTCGAGTGATGGCCCAATTAAGGGCATAGCTGGGACTGACACGTACCGAGCAATCCGGAAGGAGTCGATAGCGTAACTAATCCGATATATCCGCATCTACCAAGATTATAGGAAGATCCGGATCCAACCCACGTGGTATAATCCCGAGATACTCGCCCCGCATATCGAGCAGGCGTAGGGATATCCACCACCACAGCCTCTATAAATACAGAGGTCCACCATTAAGGTGCACACGTTCTAACTCACCCTATTTACATACAACCACACCGTGCACACACACCACCCCTCTATATCGTGCACAGTGATCCACGCTCCCGACTATCTACCCCATAGATACTGTGTCGAGTCCAACGATCCAACATCAAAGTACCAGCCCTGCATTTGGACATCTCGTGTTCTACACCGTAACAAAGACAATAAATATATAAAAAATATAATTCATATTTTCAATAACACCCTTACGAGGAAAAAAAACACCTTTATTATTTACAAAGAAGTGAGGAGAGATATATAATTAATTGAGTGTAAAAATAAAATGCTTAGACCTCTGCTTGTATCTTATAAAAAACAAAATACACATTCAAACAATAGTATCATATAATTAGAGCTTTTAGTATTGATTATGATGTAATAAAATTTTTTAAAGATATTTCTACATTTCATGGGAGCTTTCCAAAAAAACAAGGCTTATGATTCTTCATAACATCCCAACAAACTCCATTATATTGTTGTAAGGAAAGCTCCCATGACCCGTAGATTTTTGTGCGAATTAACATTTTCAAAAAGACACTGACTTAAGATCCCAACACCCACCAATTGTTGCTATTAATAATATATTATTTCTATTTGGCTTCGTTGGACTTTCCACGATGACGCTCCCCCTAAAAACCTTTTTCTGCTTGAGGTCACGTTTATATATTTGTTTAACTTTCATTTCACTTTCTTGCGAAACAGGCATGAAGATTGTTTTTTTAAGAAAAGAAAAAAAGAAAAGTAACTAAACTTCACAGGCTAAATCAATAATTAAAAAAACTTCAAAAACAAAAGATATATTTTATCTTAATTTAAAATACTGGAAGGATTTAAGATTTGTCATTATATTCTTGTTTATGAGAGGTTCGCCATGTGGTAGCGGACGATCATTCATGTTTCCCGGTGAATGTGACTAGGAACATAGGTAGAGAGAGAGAGAGACGAAAGGGTGTAATATATTCATTTCGGGTTACTCATTTATGTTGGCTTATAGATTATTCTTGCCTTTTCTCCATCTACTATAAATCATCCATTCATATTCAAAATTTTATATGTGAAAGTAATTAGATAATTTTTTTAGATGTATTTAACACTTTAAATTATCTAAATAGTTCACTGTAAAATTGCATTAAAATATTTTTAAGATACTAGATACACCACCGAATATTTTAAGACACCGTGGTGCACCCTAAGTACTCCTTCAACCTTTAAATTATAAGGTCCCAAAACAATTTTCCATTGTAAAGAGTGAATAAATGATCGGAAATTATATTTACAAAATTGCAAATAAAAGGAGTCATTCTAATCTCTTGGTTCCATGCGAAGCCCTCAGGCGTGTGGTCGGAAAACTTTATTTATTTATTTTATGAGTGGTAGGACACCATTATATACTTTCGTCTCACTAGTGCAAAAAGGTATTTTAAGTCTGCCTCATTTAGACCGGAGTAACGACACCCTGGTCTTAAAGGTATGACTAGTGGCAGTTTTATAATTATAAAGAACTTCTTCTATCGGATCCTTTAGTCATAGGTCTTAAACATATTATTAAGACTGGTTAAAAATGTTATTAAAAAAATTCAAATATCATTTACTTTATGGAGAAATTTCGTACAGCGAACTTATATTTTTCTGCGGTCCAAAATAATATGGAACAATTTAAATATAAAGGTCTAAAACCTTTAGGACCGGTTGTTACAAAAAGACGGTCTTAAAGCTTATACTTTTAAGACCGGACATAAATTGTGGCCGCACTAGTGTAAAGAAGAGCTTTAAGACTGAACGAAAGAGATATCGTAAGACCGGATCTACGAGGTCTTGTTCTAGGCGGTGTTAAAAGTCTGAACTTTTAAGACCGGATGAAAGACCGGTCTTAAAAATTTAGGCCGAACTTTTGAAATATCCAAGTCTTAAAAGTGTTTCAAAATAATAATAAATAAAAAAACCCAAATGAAACAACCGGTCTCAAATCACCAGATCTGACAACATTTTGAATGTCCCCCATCATCAGTGACGGAGAACCAAGAGAAGATTGGAAGCAACACCAACAAGAAAAACAAAAAAGATGAATACAAAGTCCAGAAATAAGAAAACATAACAAGAAATAGAAATCATTCACCATGGAAATCGAATTTAAATCAATATAAAATCAGAGGTGAAATTGAAGTCCAGATCTACAAAAAAAGCTTAAATCAACCAAATCTGAATAGGATCCTCTTGTCGATGCTGGCAAAGCTTCAAGCAACCAAAATCAAAGTCCAGATCCGAGCGGGAGCGGTCAAGGTAGGAGCAAACGAGACTTAAGCAAGAAGAGATCTGAGTTTGATTTTAAGCCGGATATGTCAAAGGCGGTGTGGGAGGAACCATAGATAGAAAAGGAAGGAGCCGTCATCCGAATCCTCAAGAAAGATGCTTGCGCCGTTCGAGGATTGGAGTTGATGCCATCGCAAAACCCTCGAAGCGTCTCACCGCCAACGTTGCCAAGGATTTGATTGTGTGGCTCTTAGGATAACTTATGAAGATTCCGAGCAGGTTAGAGGAAGAGGATGTCATTCTTGCTGAGGATTTGACCCGTGAGGCTCTTGGGACACTCGTTGAATCTATAACTAAGCAAATGTTATATCACCAAGAAGACAAGCACGCTCACGGACTTAACGAGTTTAGCGAATTTAGTTTTTTTAACACTTTTAAGACTGGTTGTTTGTAAAAATAGGTCTTAAAAGTATATTTTTAAGACCAGATCATTTATAATCCGGTCTTAAAAGTCTTCTATATATTTACAAATTGCCACCGGTCATACTTTTAAAACCGAATCTTTTATAATCCGGATGGAACATGGCCATAACAGATAATGACTGGTGTTTGAAATTTGTTATTGCTTGCTGGATGTTGTGGAGCTAGAGAAACAAATGCATGTTTGCTGAGAGTTTTGAGATGCCTCCAAATAGAGGTCATTTGGTGCTGAGGTATGTGCAGAATGTCAAACATGCAAGAAAGGAGTTTGGCAGATAAGTGGGGTATGGAAGGAGGTGAATATCGGATGGAAAGCTCCTCATGTGGGATGGGTCAAATTGAATGTGGATGGTGCCTCCAGAGGTAAGGAAAGAGTAGCTGGTTGCGAGGGGCTGATAAGAGGGCCCAGAGGTGAGTGGATTTCGGGATACTCAAGGACATTAGGTAATTGCTCAGCCATTGTGGCTGAATTTTGGGTCAGTATTGACAGTGCGTAGCTAGATGAGCAACACAACTTTGACCAACTAATTGTGGAATGTGATTCCAAAGCAGTGATTTAGGTGCTAAACGGGTTGCGCACGGGAGGAGTTGTCTTTGGGGATCCGAGATTGCCGATAGTACATTGTAAAATGGTAAAGTTCCTTAGGTTAGCATTTGTTCATGTATACCGAGAGGGCAACACATGTGCTGATGCCCTTGCTAATCATAGTCTAGGTCAGAAGGAATTGTATGTTTAGTTTGTAAATCCTCTAGCTAATGTAAATGGGTTCTTACACAGGGATGCAATGGGTGTTTCCTACCCACGTTGTTGGGTTAATGTGCTCTTTAGTCATTTAAGCCCAATAAGGCTTAATTGAGACTACAGCCCAAGAACTCTATAGCCCATGTGGTTTAGGGTTATGTATTGGGTGTAGTAGCATATAAACCTACTTTCGCCTCTTGTGACAGTAAGATAGACGCATAAGGAGACTCTCATCAGAAACAAACCCTAGAGGCAGACGTTCATCATCGAACGAGTTGCCCACACAACCATCCTATTCCTTGAGAGATAGTTTGGAAGATCGATCATAAAGCGGACGAGGACTGTTCGTAGAGAGGCTTTCAGATCGCTGCTTCAGACAATGAAGGTTTTAACTTTTCCTATATCGCGTGGTACGATACGCTTCCGTGTTTCTGATTAGATTCCTACAATGCAGCGATCTGAAAGCCTCTCCATGAACAGTCGTCGTTCGCTCTATGATTTATCTTCCAGACTATCTGTCGAGGGGAATGAGATGGTTGTGTGGGCAACCGTTCAGATGATGAACGTCTGCCTCTAAATTTGTTTCTGATGAGAGCTTCCTTATGCGTGCGTCTCTTTTCCAAGCAAGTGAAAGTAGGTTTATATGCTACTACACCCAAGACCTAACCCTAAACCACATGGGCCATAGAGTTCTTGGGTTGTAGTCTCAATTAAGCCTTATTGGGCTTAAGTGACTAAAGAGCACATTACCCCTTTTGTTCTTCATTAAGTTCATATCATACTGGTTTAATAATATTGATGGGCTATAGCCCCGAGTTTTACCAACAAAAAAAAAACCAATGATAGGTCTGCAACCAAACAAGAATTTGGCTATATTTGGCTTTTCCAAACTTTCGCGGAGGACTGAGCTCATTATTCCGTTCGGTATAACAATCTGTCAACTAAAAGACAGAACCTGAAGTGATACTTTGTCCAATATAAATAAATATGGATTAAATATGATCGTTTAAATAATGATATATCGAGCTTGCGTTTCTGTGGATGCAAAATAAAAAATTACTATCATGCATTCAGATTCAAATAAACAAGACATTTTAATTAAACTGGCGTATCTAGTCAAAATTATTTAAAAAGTGCTTAGTATGGTGGCCTTATGGCCCAATAATACCAGGCACCACTTAAGTTTTCCTTTGGTGATGATTCCTTTGCGAGTTCGACTATCTGTAGGTATGATAGAAGCATGGTAAGTCTCTTTAATTAAGTGAAGGATGAAAGAAGAAGTTACAAATTATAACATGGTCCCCTTGCGTAAGTACCTGTCATTCATGAATTTTTGTGTAAAATATTATCAATTCAAAGTAACTTGCAAGCTGATACAATTATGAGAGGTATGGAATAATAAATTAAGGGAAAATCATGTTATAATAATGTTTTAATCTCATCGCTATGTATGTCGTCGCGCTATATGAAGGCCCGCACGGAGCTATTTCAGCACAGATCAGTAGCGTCACAAACTCAACTAAACAAATGGCTCTCAGAGTTATTGCATTGTCTTGTCTTGTGTTTCTACTCTCGCCCACCATATTGGCTACATCTGTAAGTAATTGCTCTATTGTTTTGATCGATTATTATTAGTTTAAAGCTTTTGTTATTCCATCTACTTAGTTGTGTGTGTGTTTGTACGCATATATGCAGGATCAGTGCCAGTACCTTGTAAGAGTTCAGACAGGAGATGTCGAAAGTGCAGGAACGGGCTCCAAAATTAGCCTCAAGTTATTCAACTTATTGTCCAACGACAGCTATACCGTCGAGAACCTCACAGATTGGGGCATAATGCCACCGGATCACGGCTACTTCTTGCGGGGAAATCTCGATGTCTTCAACCTCAGTGCCCCTTGCATTAGTGTTTGCGGCATCACTGTCACCTCCGACAACTCAGGGACCAGTCCAGCGTGGTACTTGGATAACGTGGAAGTCACCGTCAGTGGCATCATATCAAAGAAGATATCGTTCCCAGTGTACTGGTGGCTGGGTCTCGACAAAGACACTGGCCTGTCTGCCACCGTTGACTTATGCTCCTGGTTCATTTGTTTCAAGTCCAATCCCTCCTCTGTGTTAATAAAATATTAATATCACCTCTCTCCCCTTATTTGTGTGTTCTCATTTCAATAAAATAATTATTTTTACCTCTATCGGCTTGCTTCCGTTCTCATTTCAATAAAATAAAACTATGACTATGACTATGCTTTGATCCAGGTTAATTTCTTAATTGAAAATTTATATTTTAATTTTTATTCCTTAAAAATAATTATAATTTTTAACATCCTTATTAATAAATATTTTTTTCCTTAGTCATTTTCCCTGATTGTCCCTAAAAAATAAGAAAAAGATTATTTTTATGAGAATATAATAGTTACTTTAGCTTTTTTTTTTTTTTTTTTTACTCACATTATGATTTTGACGATTTTTTGCCGTAAATATTGAGTCATATATGCAACATTTAGTGAAATTTTGCGTTATTATTATATTTCTATTTTATTAAAGGTAGGTATACCCACTTCTTTAATAAACAAGAAGGGGTAGGTGAAAGAAGACTGACCCCATTTCCACGCTCGTCAACGTTGTTTTTGATTAAAAAATTTGGAAAGACTTATAAACATTGTTATGAGTGAATGTCCCTATATCTTGATCCATTTTTTTTAGTTGAACGCTAGAGACCTCTCATTAATTTCTTCCACTTTCTCAGGTCCCAAAAAACAAAAAAAAAAAAAAAAAAAAAAAATTCCACCTTCCAAAACCAGATCCCAAGAAGCATCGTTTTTAAATTGAGCCTTCTCTGTCTCTTTTGGTTATGGAAACTCTCTTTTAGTTTCAAGTTTCTCGCCTTTTCTCATCTTTCTTTCCACCAAGCAGCCAAACCGAACTGAGACCGAGCAGACTCTCGTTCACTCTTTCCCAATTTTTCTATAACAGGGAAAGTGGTAAATTACTGTCTCTCGCTCAAAAGTAACAGCAGAAACGGCAGTTATCTAATGTTAAGTGGCATATGTGACTTTTGCAACTAATTTATAAGCACATGTGTATTTTTGTACCTAAAAAAACACTTGGTGTTGGGCGCTTCTTAAGGCAAAGCACATGTGCATTTTTGCACCTTTACCCAATAATATATTATTTCTATTTGGCTTCATTGGACTTTCCACGACGATGCTCCCCCTAAAAATTAAACCATTTTCTTGCTTGAGGTCATGCTTATATATTTATTTAACTTTCATGTCACTTTCTTGTGAAACAAGCATGAAAAGTCTTTTTTTAAAAAAATAAAATAAAATAATTAAAGTTCAAAGACTAAATCAATAATTAAAAAAACTTCAAAAACAAAAGATATATTTTATCTTAATTTAAAATACTGCAAGGATTTAAGATTTGTCATTATATTCTTGTTTATGAGAGGTTCGCCATGTGGTAGAGGACGATCATTCATGTTTCCCGGTGAATGTGATTTAGAGAGAGAGAGAGAGAGAGGAAAGGGTGTTATATAGTCATTTCGCGATACTCATTTACGTTGGCTTATAGATTATTCTTTGCTTTTCACCATCTACTATAAATCATCCATTCATATTCAAAATTTTATTTGTGAAAGTAATTAGATAATTTTTTTAGATGTATTTAACACTTTAAATTATCTAAATAGTTCAGGGTAAAATTGCATTAAAAATATTTTAAGATACTAGATACACGACCGAATATTTTAAGACACCGTGGTGCACTTGGAAAAAAATATTTTAAGGTGCTAAGTACTCCTTCAACCTTTAAATTATAAGGTCCCAAAACAATTTTTCACTGTAAAGAGTGAATAAATGATCGGAAATTATATTTACAAAATTGCAAATAAAGAAGTCATTCTAATCTCTAGGTTCCATGCGAAGCCCTCGGGTGTGTGGTAGGAAAACTTTATTTATTTATTTTATGAGTGGTAGGACACCATTATATACTTTCGTCTCTAATATTATGGATGAGAAATGACAGAATGAATTGAGATAGTATAATTTGTTGTTGAAAATACTTTATAAGTAGAAATTTCACACGGGTTAGAATATGTATAATCAATATGCATAATCTGTAAACATACAATACTTCTGTAAAAGAATAAAACCAATAAAACCTCACAAGACTACTGAAAATAATGATAATGAAATTGGTGAAATCCGAGCCCAACGTATGTTGTCTCCTTAAGACAATATATTCCTTCTATACGGATGCATAAGGTTAATGAATAATTGTCTCCTAGGATGGAACTTATTTTTCGTCTTTAGAATAATGACACTCTCAACCAAAAGCCCAAATGAACACAACGAGTCTGATTTTAAAATCGCACGGATGAGACTTATAACAAAATGTAATAAACTATATGTATGAAAGCATAGTGTTAGAAAAACGAGATAATTTTTCTGTCACACGCATGTCTACTTATAGACAATGAAACAATCAGATGGAGTCCCATCGGCAAACCGATGCGACTAGCAGTGGCGAACCGACGCGACTTCTTATTTATAACCCATGGGATTTAGACACAAAATCCAACAATCCCCTACATGGATAAGTAGTCAGTCCATTGTGACCAAGTGCAAATGAACATGTATGCAAACGATTCCTCTACGAGAAGCAACTGCATCGAGAAAGGTAGGGGTTACCTTTGAACCTTCTCTAGTAAAAACCTATCGGATATACTGGTCAATCAATGGACGCGTTGTCTTGAACCATTGACCTTTTAGTGTATACCAAGACAATAGGGGTCACACAATTGCTCCTCTAGCATAGTTGGTTCTCATGTTGTGTCTATTTTGGCCCTGGACACTTGCCTGGTTTTGCAAATGTTCTAGAGAATCGGCCGTTTTAAATTCTCATAGAAGCGGCCCACACTTCACACTCACATAGGTGATTCCTTGTGATGTAAGTCAATATATACCATTGAACACATCAGATTAAGAAACCATTAAAATCCTAAAAGCTTACCCTTATATGTATGCACTGTCTTGTCATAGGAATGAATATGAGTTTAATGTCAACTTTGGTTTGTGCTCTATAATCAGCATGAAAAGTTGGGTGCAGAACCCTCTCCAAAAAGCTAGTTATTAAAGCAGGAGAAAGTACCTCCTCTATTACTTAAATATACATATCAAAATTTATAACCTCTCCATTTTTTTCTAGGATGCCAAACATAGTTTAAGCTTACTCCCATTCTTTTCATATGTGAGACGTTCCATCAACATTCCTTCTAGGATACCAGACAGGGCCTCAATGTGGGATTCAGACATCCCATATGTTATCAACCCTATAATCTTGACAGGTTTGATAGTAAAGAATGTAGGAAGAAGAGAAATTGAGTAGAAGATAATTGAGATAGAAGGGAGAGAGAGACGAGAGAAGGAGAAGAGATAAGAGAGAGACAGGGTTGCTGAATATCTATTCATTCAATAAGCAAGACAACTAGTTACAAATGAGTGAGGGATTGTTCTTATACAGAGAGCGTAAAGGGAAATCAGGGTTAAGTCGCACTAGTATTAGTGAGGGGTAATTCTATAATTCTGCCTGATCCCCATAATAAGTTAAGGAGCTCAACAAAAGTTGCTATTGGCTAATGCTATTGTATTAATAGCTACGCTATTCTCAACTAACATTGCTCTCTCCTTAATGAATCATTTAATGCTTACAACCTAGGATAGTGATTGGGATAAAGATTACAAATTCATATCATCATACTACCTTGATCTCTATCACATTCGCAAAATGGCTAGACTTGACTCTATTGTTAAGGACAAGATACATCACTCCACATTTTATGACATCATAAGTTCTTGATTAGTTGATGCTATTGTATCCCCTGGATCTCATTACAAGTAGAGAGTCATAGCTTTTCCTGCAGTCCATTTATTGTACTAAGGGCTCGTAGTGTTGCAGAGGCTAGAAGAAAATGCAGTGACAATTTTGAAATACCTATGATGTATCAAATAATGACTAATATATATGAAAGAATTAAACTCACTTGCGTAAAATATAGTGAGAAGCCCTAATGACATAGTAATCATTCACAAAGCAGAACATCAAGTACTAGCAAAATCTCCTGCACTAACCTCGAAGGCCAAGAAATCCTCTAAATGATTTGATGCTTACCAATTTTGGCCATGCAGCTATTGTTGTAATTTATAAAACTATTCATGAGCCTTAACCTCACCAATAAATAATTTATAAAATTTTGTAAGCATCATATCTGCAAACAGATTGTATGGCTCAATTATTGCTTTTGTTAGCCCAAACGTGCATTTGAACTCCTCGCCGTATAGGGGAATGCCTCCTCAGTGGTGTCATGAACTGTAGCACTAGTCATTAGCAATTAATAACTAAGAAAGTACTCTAAAGAACAAAATTTATCGAATGGAAGTGAATTGGAACTATAGAAAAAGATAAAAAGTAGGGACACCAATGATTATTATTATTTTTTATCAAAGAAGATATGTCAATAGAGAAGAAAGTTTTGGCTATGCAGCCGCTGTAATTTTGCATGTGATGCCATTACCCCTCAAGTAGGAATGATATGAACTCAGTATGCAATCTGAAGTGGTCCAACCAACTTCCTCCGCCAAGCTTGATTTTTAAATTACACTACCAAACTTTTAAGTGAATGTGGAGAAAGTATTCTTATATGAGTAAGCCTCTCTGTTTTAAAACTACTGTGCATATAGCTTGGGATGTGAATTGTATTCCATAATTTTTTTATTATTATCTTCGATAATTTTTGCTGTAGTTTTGATTTGATGAATTTCAACTTATGCCATTTTTGTTAGTGTGATGTAGTTCTTTATAATATTTTCCATTTTAGTGCATCCACCTTGAATGTTGAGTTTCTCATTTTGATTTAGGCTTGCCCATGCTGATATCTATGTGATGGAGTGTTTTCAATTCTATATTTACTTATCCCTTGTTTTCTCTTGCATTTGATATTTAGAGGGAATCACGGGACTGAGTTTGGAGACATTTAAAGAAAATTGGAGTTCAGAGTATCAAAAAATTGATGCCAATGGAACTCCAGATCCTGATGGATCTGTAAGCTGGGGTTTTAAGTAAGTTAAATAAATTTTACTTATTCATATTTTTTTACCTTTCTCTGAAACTACTGCCACTCGACTACTTAAAATCGTCCAGGCTTTGTGATATAGTTAGATGTATTTATAAAATTATTCCTGAGCCTTCACCTCACCACAAAAGCTTTTGGGTTCAAATGGCACTGCACCCTTAATGACTAGATATTAGGAGTTTGGTTTTTACTCCCCTATTTTTGTTATTAACACCAATTTCTGCAAAGAGAGGGTGAGCAGTGGTCCAGTGATTCTCTACACTTCAGATGGTTGTTGCTCACTTGCTTGAGGGGATATGACTGAGATCTTAGCTGGATAGATTCTTTGTTTTTCTACCACTTTTTGGTGAAAATGATCCTTGGGTGATTTTACACTTTCAATGATCAACACAAGTGTAAGGTTATGCCACCAATTTAATTGTGCCAATTTCAGTCTGGATCCTTTTATATATAGTGCGTTTGGAGAGAAATGTGGAGAAAATAATGGATGAGATGTGGATCCCCTTTCTTAAAATTCTTCTGTGTTAACCCTTTCTCAAATTGCTTCAATACTTGAATGTAAGAGATCCGATTTATGCAAATTTTACCTCCACTGTATGGACTAACGATCTCATTACTGAGTGCTTTATTCAAACATGTTCTAATTGTCCTTTAGTGATATGTTTGACCTCTAAATTTTATACTGCAAATGATTAACGTAAGTGTATGGTATGCCACCTATTTTCCCAAAGTGATAATGACTTTCTATGTTTGCTAGCTACTAAGGAAAAATGACTTACAATGGTGCCTTATTGGAATTGAATATTAGATGGTCACTGAAAACAATGTAGTAGGAATGCAATAAATAAATCTCTATCTAAACCAAGGGCCTTATCAATAACAACCCCAATTGATTTGGCCATATGCTTTCTTGAACTTTAAGATAAGGGCCAAACTTATTTCCATCGCGTCGGGTATGCACTGCAGTGTAGTTGACTTAGGCACCACTCTATTAAATTACAGTGTTGATTTCATGACCAACTCTTTTGCTTTTTCTCTTTTTCCTGACTCTAGTTTTTCCCCCTTCCAGTTCATTGGTTGGGATCTTTTTCCCAGCTGTGACAGGAATAATGGCAGGTTCAAATCGATCATCATCTCTGAAAGATACTCAGCGTTCAATTCATGTTGGAACCTTAGCTGCTACTCGTTCAATTCCTGTTGTAACAACCCAAATTCTATATAATTCAAATTGTGTCGGTTGACACTTAGTTTTAGAAAAATCAACGGAGTTTGAGGTGCTACCACTCAGAGTAATGCGGAACGGAGAGCATATGCTTACATTTGGACAATGAGTAACTGATATAAAATACCTAGGCATGAGCTGGTATATTAAAAATCCCGAAGGAATATTTATGTGATACAATAATACAGGACTTGTATAATCACGACTCTTGAATAGTAACTATACATCCTTAAACCAAGCCTTAACTAGACTTGTAGCAATGAATCCAACTCAGTTAATCAAACATATTGGCCAGGCCGGTGTCAAGTCTCCCCATCTTTCATGGCGACTTATTGACTGAATCACATAGACGAACCCTTTCTAGACACCAAACGGTTTGAAATAATTTTATTAGATTCATGCCAGAACTAGTCTCTGTTAAACTTCTTCTCACTTTCGTCTCAGCCGGTGCCTCTTCACGGCTCCGTTTATCAGTGCCTCTTTTCGGCTCCATCCTTCGGTGCCTTCTTGGATCCCGGTTCCTTTCCTGAACCTTTAGCCAAGGATGAGATTCAATCGAATTGAATCTTAGGTAACAGTTAACCTCTATAGCAGATATAACAATATATGACAGATATCCATTACATATCAGCATCAATCATACATAGCACATAGCAGATGTAAGGTTACAATAATACATAGCACACAACACATGTAATGTTAACGGCACAACAATACATAACACACAGCAGATGTAATGTTTGCAACGTTTGCACTAACCAGTTCCACGACAGCTCCTTGTGTCCTCAGCGCTAGGAAAACAACACTACGGCGTTATCAAGACTATAACCCGTATAAAGCTGAATGTATATAAACATGTGAACTAAGCCCCATAACTTAGCCACAGTGCATGACCCAAGACCAAGTCTTGTCCATGACTTCATGAATCAATCAATCATATACAATCATACAAGATATAGGCGATTAAAGTTACTAGTACGCGAAAATACCTTTCACTGTGTAATGGCCAACATGCCTGACCTTTGAACCCGACTTTGGACTTCCCGAATATCCTATACATTATCGTCGGATTATTATATGATATTGTAATAAATATCATATTGCTTAGAATAATATCCTAAATGTTTAATTTACCTTTCTACCCTCGGTGGATTAATTATTCCATTTTTACCCTTACATTTTCTCAAAAACGCATTGCTGGATATTCTGGGAAGATTTTGCAGCAACTTTGAAAAATCATAATTAATTCTACAAAAATCATTTTTGGGTGCTTCAAAATTTCTCATGACCCTTGACATGTCTATTTTCAAGGACAAATATTCCCAGAACCTAGAACATCAAGAATCATTCCCAGGTTTTAAGTTTCTCAACGCTGTTCCAGATTAACTTTCAGGAAAATGGTCTAATGTTAACAAATTGTATCTCTTTCTGTAGAACTCAAAATGCTTCATATTTTATATATTTAGAAAGACCTACATGTCTACTTTATTCATGTAAAATTTCATGATTTAATGACTTAATTAGCTACATAAAATAATAGCCTCAATGTTTGCTGCCATCACAGGATTTACACCGGCAGTTTTCCAAATTTTTATCATAATGATCTATTGATTCTAAAAATTATTCCCTAACATGTTTTTCACTCCATTTTGCGTTTTAAAAGAAATGGAGACTTCCAAACATGAAAGGGAATTTTCCTAATTATTTCCTAGATTAAACTACTATTTTACTAAAAACTAAAAACTAGAGCTCAAGAACTTACCTTTGGATCTTGAACTCCTTCTCCCTTCTTCAAAACTCTCACTCTCTCAACTAGGATCAGCTGAGTTTGTGATTTTTGGTGTGAAGAATTGTGAAGAGATTGGTGGTCTATTTATAGGGAAAAATCAAGCACACAAATGGCAATTAAATTTGACCAAACTCACCTTAACCCTTGGATTATAATTCACTTTATGAAACAAAATCTCCTCCATTGAACATGTTGCCGACATGCCTCTTCTAATAGCCACTTTTTTGTGCTTTTTAATTAACTAATTACTTTGATAGTTCAATTACCTAATTGGTGAGTTGCAATATTTGACTTTTCAACCAATTATTATTATATTACAATCTTCTTTCCTTCCATTTTGTGGTCGACATGCAGATCTTTGGCCTTTGGGTTGTTTTTTCCATAATTCATAATATCATGTCTTTAATTCTCTCATTGGCCAATTTAATTACACAAGGATTTAGCTTAATTACTTAGGATGATATCCTAAAATACTTGGTCTACAATGCTCCAACAATGCTCAGCCACTATTCTTGACTTTTGGGGCTGATTAGGAAGCTTAATTTATTCCCTTAATCAAGTGTTTATAGGTGCACTAATTACATAACTCATTGCATAATCTATTTGTTAGCTAATTATGCCAATTAATGCTTATTTAGACAAGTATTATTTCATTCTCTTTGGCTTAATTATTTTCAAATATAATTAGCCCTCTTTTGATGCTTTTAATTTGTCTCTAATTAATTAGGAGAATTTATGCAATTAATCCTAATTAATGCAAGCTAATTTGCCCATTATTTTCTAATTGACACTTAATCCAATTAAGTGTTTTTATAACTTTTTCATGGCTCTTTTAAACTTACAATAGCCATTATTTTATGTGACTCTATGTCACATATATTGACCAATTTAATATGGTAACATATTTCTTAAATATAAGATTTTCGATAAATCGAAAATCGGGTATTACAGTTTTCTTGTTTGGTTCTGTTGCAACTAGAAACAAGCTATTAACAGATAGGTATGTTTTGGTTCAAAAGGGCCATTGTATCATTGTTGTATTGCATGTGCTTGGATCAAGTTTTAAATGTACATGGTGAAACATGATCTTGCTGTAAGTTGTCTTTGTGTAGAAAAGATAAACCTGTCTTGTTTTGACATGGGATTTTGTGCAGGCTACTCACGGCTACCATTGCCTGGCCTTTTCCATCATTAATCAAAATCGGGATTATTCTTTCAACTCTGGGTGCTGCTCTTCAGAACTTGACAGGGGCCCCCCGTTTGCTTGCAGCAATAGCCAATGATGATATATTACCTGTTCTTAACTACTTCAAAGTTGTGGATGGCAGTGAGCCTCACCTTGCTACACTTTTCACGGTTTTCCTCTGTATTGGGTGTATCATAATTGGGAATCTGGATCTTATCACTCCAACAATAACTATGTTCTTCCTTCTACGTTACGCGGGTGTCAACTTGTCCTGCTTCCTTCTGGATCTTCTAGATGCTCCTAGTTGGCGTCCTCGATGGACTTTTCACCATTGGAGCTTGTCTCTTTTTGGTGCATTACTTTGTGTAGGTATGTTGTCTTCCCATCTGCTTTTAGCTTAATTCTCTGATATCATATTGCCAGCTGATCTCAAATCCATGAAATTTTCGAAGTTGATAATATTTCTGCTAAGGCTCTTGAAATGTGAGACAGTGCTATTTTAAATTTCTTACTCATCATCATGCATATGACATTTTAGGTTTGGCAGACACCGTTGAACATAAATGAAATATTCTCTGCAAAAACTCTTATTTTTATTGATATGAGTGAATACACTTATATAAGAGGAGAGAATATAATCAGCTCGCCTAAATCTCTCCTATAATCCAGGAAATTAGATACTGTGATAATAACAATGATGATAATAAAAATAATGATTACAGATTTGATCTGGAATCAATGATAGGTGTAGGTGGT
Source organism: Acacia acuminata (assembly GCA_019022655.1). NCBI lineage: Eukaryota > Viridiplantae > Streptophyta > Magnoliopsida > Fabales > Fabaceae > Acacia > Acacia acuminata. Next base: position 3,485,278 of record JAFJYI010000040.1, read on the forward strand.
GATACTGATTAGGAGAATTAGGTTAAGCCCAAGTAAGGTGACAGCAGGCCCACTTCTGTAATACCCTGGATAATTATCTATCCTGAATACTATATTTTAGCAAATAATACCTATTTGGAAATAGGTGAATATGTGGTTTTAAAACCTTGTAGGATACTTATTCTATTGTCTAGGGAAATTTCTAATGAAATTAGAGAGATTAAAGTGTCAAAAATCCCTAAATGCAATTATGGGCCATAAATGCCCGAAAATATTATGATAAATCCCAAGAGGCAATAAAATATTTATTGAAAATTAGAAAGATGTTGTCTCTAATTTTAGGAATTTTTGGGATTATTTCCTTGAAAATAATGAGGCAAAATTAAATATAATTTTGGGAGCATAAATTGCCCTATGATTTTTAATATTTTACATGGAGCATAAAATACCAATATCAAGTAAAATAGTTGTGAGATAATGATTAATCCTAATTAAGAAAATTATCAACAATTAGAAAGTGATTAGTTAAGTAATTAATGGCTAATTGTTTAAGCTCGAACAAGAGAATATTTAAGGTAGATTATGGAAAATCCTTTAATTAAGTGTTTATGGCTAATATTAGATAAAGTGTGCTTGCTTAATCAATTAGAAAAGATTAAGAAAAATTGGTGAGATTAAGAACATGAAAACCCTAAATCCTAAAAGATTGCTAATCATGGGATTAAGGCTCTAATTAAGCTTCTAGCTAATTTAGATAAATTAAAGAAAAAATAATAATAATAAAGGGAAGAGAAAAACCAAAATTTGAGTGTGAAAAGGGTTGTGGGTTTTTCAAAAATAATATCATGATATTTTGTTAATTAAATAATAATATAATTAAGATATTTGTGGAAGAACCAGGTTGGATAAAAAGAACCGATAGAAATTAAATCCTATCTAGAAAACCATGAACTAAGTTTCTTAGGTCAGGACATATTACAAACAAGTGAATTTTTGTCCGTAAGTTGGTGTTAGCGGAAGTCATTTTCAGAACCCATGGGCGAATAAGGGATCGATGAAAAGATATTTTTTAAAAAATGGCAGATAAGAAAAGTGAGAACCAATGGAAAATAAATCATAACTTGAAATCCTTGAACTAAGTAGAAAACAACTGGACATATTATGAATCGGTGAATTTTTGTCCCGAAGTTGATGTTACCCGAAGTAATTTCTCAGAATCGACAAATGGCCTGGTCTCGAAAATGTTCAATGACAACGGAATACCCTTAATGGGATCAAAAATTTAGTTAACTCAGATATTTCCAAAGAGGAAGAATAGAACTTCAAGGTCGTGTTCCGGATTTTTGTGATTTTCTAAGATTACGCGATTAGAACACCGAACGTGGGACTTTATCGGTAGAAGTTCATAAAGCACACGTGGATGACATCATGTTAGTGACATGGGGTGACATGGGGGGGCAAATTTGTGGTAGAAAAGAGAGGAGAGTGAATGGTTTGCAAGAGGCCACATCTTCATCTTCTTAACCGTTGATGCAAAAGTTGATCCAAGGGTTGAGATCCATGGAAATTCTCTATAAATAAGAACCCTCTTCACTTCATTCCTCACCAATTCAAAATTCCTAGAGCCACTTAGAGAGAGGTTTTAGAGAGAAGAAGGAGTCCGGAGAAAATAGCAAGTTAGGGTAAGTTCTTCGGTCCCTAGTCTTAAGCTTTGGTAGTTCCTTCCGGTAGTTATAGTAGAAATGCTAGATTAATCTTTAATCTTCCAAGTTAGTTTAGATATCATGTTTTAGGGATAAATATGATATTTATTTCAAAAATATATTGGAGATGGAGATATGTCAAAATTTTGGAAGATTAGAATTAAAGTAACGAAGTTCGCGAAATTCCGCCAATTAGGAGAGTTAGGGGCAAAATGGTAATTTGTACCTAAAATGCCTATTATGATGTCGGGTCTTGATAATATGATATTATCCTTATAGGATATCTGTAATCATGTACTGCTGTTGTACCGCTGTCATACCACTGTCAAAAAGGATCATTTTCCGTCAACGAAGGTACGTTCGCGTACTGTAACACTAACTCTGATGCTTATTGTATGCGTATATGTGATAGACTATTTCATAGAGTCATGGACAGGACTTTGTCTTGGGTCATGCACCGTGTCTAAGACTCGTCTTAGTTCACTGTTTATACATTCAGCTTTGTTTATACGGGTTACGGTCTTGGTAATGCCGTTGAGTTTTCCTAGCGCCGAGGACACGAGGACACCGTGGCACGGTTAGTGCAAACATGGTTGATAACATGTCATATGTGCTATGTACTTGTTGTTGTGATTGACATTACATGTGCGTGTGCTTATGTATTGTTGTAACCTTACATCCGTCGTGTGCTATGTATTGGTTAATCGTAATGTTATGAATATCTCGTCATACATAATTTGTCACACATAAGCATGAGGTTAACCGTTACCCGAGGTTCAATGGGCATTGAACCTCGCTCTTAACATAGCGTCGTGGTCGGAGGACCGAGGATCGAGGAGAAAGGCAAGCGGCACGCATAGGGACTCACCGAAGACTTTCTTTTGTTATTTACTTTGAAAACACTCGGTATAATGTACCGCTACCGTAATTAGCCGACTTACGGCATTTTGAATATAAATATCGTTACTCAATCGCTCCGATGCTCTACTCGATGAAAAAAAATATATATACCGCTTTTGAAAATGGGATGTTACAATTTTGGTATCGAGCTCACAGCCTCGAGCTTATCCCGGCATAGATCGACTAAGTTATTCCAAACCTTTTGGTGCCTACGTAGACAATTTTGGCGGTGGCTAGTCTATGTGGATCAGCCAATCAGTCACCCTAGCACGGTGAGGCTCCCATGATAGACACCTACCTGGCCATTTGGTTTGAGTAACGGAGTTAGGCTCTACGCCTTTTTAAAGAGCATGTTTTGAAAATGAGTACTGATATAAGCCTAGGTCGGAGTACCACCTTACTTCGGTATACCGCCTCGAACCGTGTACCATCCCGAACCAAAGTGTACCACCCTCTCGTCGGTGCACCACTCTAAACCAGGGATGGTGTATCCATCGCCCGTACCTAAATCGATATCCGATAATTTTCGATAATTCTGATAATTCCGATAATTCTGATAATTCCGATAATCTCCAGTTTGTACTGGGCATTAATTCCATTCTAACCTAGAGCTTATATATGGAGCTGGGCCACGCCGAATGAGACTCAAAGATATAGTAGATAACATAGAATATGGGTTCTGTTGCTAAGCTCTAGGACTTCTGATATAGAAATTAGAGTCTGAGTTAAATCCCCGCCCGCTGTTTCAAGGCAATCGTTATGAGAAGTCGGCATCGCTTTAGGTTTTCCCGTAGACAAGTGACTATTGATTTAGTTTCCTTGTAGAAACAAGAACTTACTAAGTTATCCCGAGAGGAAAATCCCCGCTTGCAAAAACCAAACACCATGCGTGCAACGGGGCATGGCTCCGGGATGAGGTCTTTTGACTAAGTCCTTGACGGTGGTGACCGTTAGATAAAAAGGGGAAAGTACCCAAGATTTCGGGGAGGCGCTTATGTCGTACTAGCACCTATGAGAGTGGTCGGTATGCAGTGGTATGTGTCCCGATATTAGTACCCGATACGATAGACGTTGTGAAGTTAAGCGTGCTTAAGCGAGAGAAATCTCGTGGATTCTTAACCCCGGGATATAGCATAAGAATTTGATATCCTTCAAACAAAGGCCCGAATACCTTGCGGTATGAAACATAGTAATCCTTTGGGATACTATGAGAAAAGATGGAGTGATAATAGGCTTGAGTCGAGACAAGTGCTTAGGTCAAGGTATGACTGAGCATTGCCTAGGTTCCAGTACCTGAGAGTAGGAACCTTAAGAAAATGTGAGTGAGGTTGCCTTAGGTTTGAATACCTGAGAGTTAGTTCCTTAACGAACCCTACGATAGCTAAAACCTCAAAGTGACCACAAAGTTATGGTTTCAAGGTGGGACCGATAACCTTAGAGATATTAGTGGCTAATAGATCCCCAAAGAAGTGGGTGGTTACCCGATAGGGAAATTGAGATAAGGTGTTGACTGGAGCTAGAAAGTCCATAAATAAAATGACCCCGGATAGGTAGTAGACCTAGAGACAAGAGAATTACAAAACCACTAAAGGGTTAGTAACCCGATAGAGATCCGAGTTCTCGTTATAATGATTCGTAGACGGTCAACCGAAGAAAGTACTACTTATGGGAAATTATGATCGGAGGTGGCTACTTACGGGGAGATCTATTCGGAAAGGGCTACCTACGGAGGGTTTCGACGGAGGTGCCGACCAATCGGAGGGATTGAGTGAAGCGCCGAGTGAAGTACCGTAGAGTGAAGCCACCGTGATGTCAAACCGTAGAGTGAAGTTGCCATCACAACGAACCATAGAGTAGAGCTACCAGTGTATCGATTCTCAAGGTAAGTACATTGTAGCGAGTCCCATATCTAATCGGTTCCCTAGAGAGAAAAGTTTACGTAATCCATTATATCGTCATGAGTTGCTCCAGAGTTGTATAGCATATATTGTGTTTATAGGTTGGCAGAAGCCCACAGTTGTTAGACGACAATACGAGAAGTGTCCTGAAAATTTTGTGAAACCTGAGGATAGCGGGCAATGTCCGAAATAGCCAGAAAATTAAAGAAGAGTAGATTGAGCGTTCTACGAATGGCTTGAATAGCCAAGGACAAGAGGTCCGGATACTATTAGTTAGTAATGACCTTCTAAGGTTAGTTGTTTGTTCCCGAGTAAGGTTTAAAAATTGAATTTTTGAACTTGCCAATACACCCGCTATATTTGAAATTTTGGAGTTGATTTTCGAACTTGTGAATTTTGAAATCGAGTTTCCAAATGAAATATTTTCAATAGAATTTGAGATCACAAAGTAATGGTTATTTTGAAATAAAGTTGTCTTATAAAAGGGGTTTTGTTAGAACCCAGAATTTGAAACTAAGTTTTCAACTATGTTGTGGTAAAAGCAGTACAGAACTGGGAGGCCAGAAGCTGTTGTAGATGTACACGGTTTGCTGGGTCTTGCCAGATGTTTTAAAATGGTTGAAATCGCTGACCTTTGATAAAGGCTCTTTTTGAACAAAGAGTTTTTGAGGGATTTTGTTTGAGAGAATGAAAATCGCACCAGCAGTGAACACACCCAATCCATAACATTTCGCCAGTGGCGTATGTTTTGTCTAGTAGGACCCGATTGTCTATGGTCGGACCGAGTTTCGGTAGATAGGGTTGCTACTTTATGTGCAAAGTGTGAACACCGGGTCTCTTATGGGAGGGACGGGGTTCTCCCACATTGTTTGACGGTGATCGCCGATGCAGAGGCCGGATTTGGGGATTGGGAGAGGGCGCCACCGTACCAAGTGGTTGAAGTGGTGGCGTGAGCTCTCAATTGTTAAAAAATTTTGTGAAATGAATCATCTCCCTCAAGAATATGTGCCGGTAGTAAAAGTTTTTGAAACCGATTCGGCAAAGTGAATATGTTTTCATGAAATTGTTTTGGCAGCAATTATGTTTATAAATGTGATAGCACTATTACTTTTTGGTATAGTGCCGATTGCGAAAATGTACCGAGACACACGTAAAATTTTCAATATTTGAAAATTTGAAAATGAGACAACAAAATGGTTTTGGGTAGCGATGACATGTTTGTCGATGCCATTGTGTTGAAAAGCGGTGTAGTTGGAAATTTCGACATAGGAACAGTAAAACTATTAGAAAGGTCTAGAATACTGAACCAGTTAAGCCAGATAGTAGTTGTCAGCTATGGTGCTAAGCAAGTGAAAGTAGTCTGAGAGCTTGAATAGGAAAGGCTTAGATGAAATAGACGGGCAGAGGCCCGAGGCAATAAGTCCTAGTGTGCAAGTGTGCACGAGGCGGTGCCCCTAGAGCATAGAACCGGTGATACTTAGCACTGTATGAAATGCTAATTGTCATACTAACCATGTCTAAAATACATCATAAGACTAGCAAAACATTCGTTGTACCTGTAGTAATTAAGATGCCTAAGGCCCGAGGATGAATTCCTAGGTAGTAAGGCTAGAATCTCCAATCTTTGTGGTAATAGATTGGAGGAAGGCCAATATGTGTTAAGCCGAGAGGCTAAAGTAATCGGGCAATGAGGCCCGTGTAAACCGAGTATCGTGAGAAGGGACCCGGTGAGTCCCGTAATTGAGTACTCTACCCGGGTACAAGATAAATGAGACTTTTGAATAATGGGATGCGTGCTTTGGGTAAGCATGTATAGGGAAGGAATAGATTGGAGGTCTAGATAACCTTTTGAGTTTATATGTTCAAATTTCGAGGACGAAATTTTAATTAACTGGGAGAAATGTAATACCCGGATAATTATCTATTTGAATACTATATTTTAGCAAATAATACCTATTTGGAAATAGGTGAATATGTGGTTTTAAAACCTTGTAGGATACTTATTCTATTTGTTAGGAAATTTCTAATGAAATTAGAGAGATTAAAGTGTCAAAATCCCTAAATGCAATTATGGGCCATGAAATGCCCCGAAAATATTATGATAAATCCCAAGAGGCAATAAAATATTTATTGAAAATTAGAAAGTATGTTGTCTCTAATTTTAGGAATTTTTGGGATTATTTCCCTTGAAAAATAATGAGGCAAAATTAAATATAATTTTGGGGAGCATAAATTGCCCTATGATTTTTAATATTTTACATGGAGCATAAAATACCAATATCAGTAAAATAGTTGTGAGATAATGATTAATCCTAATTAAGAAAATTATCAACAATTAGAAAGTGATTAGTTAAGTAATTAATGGCTAATTGTTTAAGCCCGAACAAGAGAATATTTAAGGTAGATTATGGAAAATCCTTTAATTAAGTGTTTATGGCTAATATTAGCATAAAGTGTGCTTGCTAATCAATTAGAAAAGATTAAGAAAAATTGGTGAGATTAAGAACATGAAAACCCTAAATCCTAAAAGATTGCTAATCATGGGATTAAGGCTCTAATTAAGCTTCTAGCTAATTTAGATAAATTAAAGAAAAAATAATAATAATAAAGGGAAAGAAAAACCAAAATTTGAGTGTGAAAATGGTTGTGGGTTTTTCAAAATAATATCATGATATTTTGTTAATTAAATAATAATATAATTAAGATATTTGTGGAAGAACCAGGTTGGATAAATAAGAACCGATAGCTAAATTAAATCCTATCTAAAACCATGAACTAAGTTTCTTAGGTCGGGACATATTACAAACAAGTGAATTTTTGTCCAGTTGGTGTTAGCGGAAGTCATTTTCGAATGCATGGGCGAATAAGGGATCGATGAAAAGATATTTTTAAAAAAATGGCGATAAGAAAAGTGAGAACCAATGGAAAATAAATAATAACTTGAAATCCTTGAACTAAGTAGAAAACAACTGGACATATTATGAATCGGTGAATTTTTGTCCCGAAGTTGATGTTACCCGAAGTAATTTCGTCAGAATCGACATGCCGTCTGTCTGCGAAAATGTTCAATGACAACGGAATACCCTTAATGGGATCAAAAATTTAGTTAACTCAGATATTTCCAAAGAGGAAGAATAGAACTTCAAGGCTGTGTTCCCGGATTTTTGTGATTTTCTAAGATTACGCGATTAGAACACCGAACGGGGGACTTTATCGGTAGAAGTTCATAAAGACATGGATGACATCATGTTAGTGACATGGGGTGGGGGGGCAAATTTGTGGTAGAAAAGAGAGGAGAGTGAATGGTTTGCAAGAGGCCACATCTTCATCTTCTTAACCGTTGATGCAAAAGTTGATCCAAGGGTTGAGATCCATGGAAATTCTCTATAAATAGGCAACCCCTCTTCATTTCATTCCTCACCAATTCAAAATTCCTAGAGCCACTTAGAGAGAGGTTTTAGAGAGAAGAAGGAGTCCGGAGAAAATAGCAAGTTCCGGTAAGTTCTTCTGGTCCCTAGTCTTAAGCTTTGGTAGTTCCTTCGGTAGTTATAGTAGAAATGCTAGATTAATCTTTAATCTTCCAAGTTAGTTTAGATATCATGTTTTAGGGATAAATATGATATTTATTTCAAAAATATATTGGAGATGGAGATATGTCAAAATCTTGGAAGATTAGAATTAAAGTAACGAAGTTCTGGCGAAATTCCGCCAAGTAGGAGAGTTAGGGGCAAAATGGTAATTTGTACCTAAAATGCCTATTATGATGTCGGGTCTTGATAATATGATATTATCCTTATAGGATATCGTAATCATGTACCGCGTTGTACCGCTGCCATCATACCGTCAAAAAGGATCATTTTCCGTCAACGAAGGTACGTTCGCGCACCGTAACACTAACTCGATGCTTATTGTATGCTTATATGTGATAGACTATTTCATAGAGTCATGGACAGGACTTTGTCTTGGGTCATGCACCGTGTCTAAGACTCGTCTTAGTTCACCGTTTATACATTCAGCTTTGTTTATACGGGTTACGTCTTGGTAATGCCGTTGAGTTTTCCTAGCGCCGAGGACACGAGGAGTACACCGTGGCACCGGTTAGTGCAAACATGGTTAACATTCATGCATGCATGTCGTGTGCTATGTGTTGTTGTGATTGACATTACATGTGCTATGTGCTTATGTATTGTTGTAACCTTACATCTTTGTGTGCTATGTATTGGTTAATCTTTGTAATGTTATGAATATCTGTCATACATAATTTGTCACACATAAGCATGAGGTTAATTGTTACCGAGGTTCAATGGGCATTGAACCTCGGCTCTTAACATAGCGTCGTGGTCGGGAGGACCGAGGATCGAGGAGAAAGGCAAGCGGCACGCATAGGGACTCAGTGAAGACTTTCTTTTGTTATTTACTTTGAAAACACTCGGTATAATGTACCGCTATCGTAATAGACAGACTTACGGCATTTTGAATATAAATATCAGTTACTCAATTGCTCCGATGCTCTACTCTGATGAAAAAATATATATATATACTGCTTTTGAAAATGTGATGTTACACTTCCAACAATAAACATTAAAAAGTATTTGAACATAGAGACAAATGGGTATAATTATGCTTTATCCACAATTTATATTTGAGCATTTCATGTTGGAGATGATTCACTCTGGCTTGGGAATTCAATGTTGGTGATGTTATTGTTAGAGTACACACCTTTGGATTATATAATGTCTGCTTGATGTGAAATTATTGGCCTATGGATCTTTTACAGTATTGTTTTGTATGCAGTAGAAGAGAGAGCAATATGAAGATGTCAGAGTGTATGTGGACCTACTGAATTTTCTATGCACTCTTTTTTGTCTTTCTTCAATTACATGTCCATTTTCTGGCTAATGCATATGATCCTGATATGAAATTTCTGTATCTACAAATACAAATACTAAGCTGGTGCACTTGCATGACATTTTGTTGTTTTCTCTATGTGGAATGTTGTGTTAATATATATATGTGCATGCGCAGTCAAACTATAAGTTCAAGTTGTATTGATCTAGAAAAAATGTAAGTTTAGTTGTTCAATGGGGGATTGTAAATTGTTTTATTATAATTTTTTGACACTTTCTGACGAACTGTACTCAGGTTTTGAAGCCTCTGCTAGACACATGCCCATTATGTGTTGAAGGCTCAATAAAAAACCGAAAATTTGGCTAGCAAGGATTAAGCCTAGCCGCTTAAGCATAAAGGCTTTGGTAGCATGTCTAGGATCGCAAGTTAATTGAAAAGTTCAAAGTGAAGGCTCATGAATAGTTTAATTATAATATAACTTTGTTCTATCGACATGATATGCCGCTGCTAATAGTCATTATATGCTTGCCACTGCTTCTGTTCTGCTTGTGTTCATGTTGAAGTTAGCTCTGGGGGTTGCTATACTTGTGAATAACTGTTTGTTTTGTTTTCAATGCAGTTATCATGTTCCTGATCTCTTGGTCATTCACTGTGGTGTCTTTAGCTCTTGCAAGCCTTATATACAAGTATGTCAGTATCCAAGGAAAGGCTGGGGACTGGGGAGATGGTTTTAAAAGTGCATATTTCCAATTAGCACTTCGCAGCCTTAGGTCTCTTGGAGGTATATATCTCCATATCTTTTAAAGGAAATATGAAAATATTTGATGTTTAAACTGGATGACAGTTCATATGTGAAGTTCTTTGGATAAGCCTCTCATGATTATCAGTTTTTATTTTTAAATTTCTGGTCCCATTTCTTCAAAATTATGGCTGTCTTTTGTAGATTCCTGGTAATAATACTCCATGATCATCCTGATGGGATTTTAAGTTTAAATTCTCAATAACAAATCCTACCTTAAATACCAAGTTAGAAATATTATAAATTTGTTCAAATACTCCAATGATCATCCTCCCATCGTGCGTCCTCAATATAAGTTTGATTTAGGAATGTTGATTTACTTTATTCTGTTTATAGCAATGTCAACGTTCACTGTTCACTGTTCACTGTTGCACTAGTATATATTGTTTCATTTGCATTCAAATACTTTTTGGATAATTTAATACGAAGTCATTGTATTTACAGCAAACCAAGTGCATCCGAAGAATTGGTATCCGATCCCTTTAATATTCTGCCGACCTTGGGGCAAAGTGCCGGAAAATGTACCTTGTCATCCCAAACTAGCAGGGTTCGCCAACTGCATGAAAAAAAAACGTAGAGGAATGTCCATATTTGTCTCTATACTAGATGGTCACTACCATGAATGTGCCGAAGATGCCAAGGTTGCTTGCAGACAACTAAGTACCTACATTGATTACAAGAATTGCGAAGGTGTTGCCGAGATAGTTGTAGCCCCCAATATGCCAGAAGGCTTTCGTGGTATTATACAGACTATGGGCCTTGGCAATCTTAAGCCAAACATCGTCGTGATGCGTTATCCAGAAATATGGCGACGTGAGAACTTGACAGAGATCCCGGCAACCTTTATTGGGATAATTAACGACTGCATCGTAGCAAACAAAGCAGTAGTCATAGTGAAGGGTCTTGATGAGTGGCCTAATGAGTACCAGAAGCAGTACGGTACGATTGATTTGTATTGGATTGTGAGAGACGGTGGGTTGATGCTTCTTCTCTCCCAGATTCTTCTCACAAAGAACAGCTTTGAGAGTTGCAAGATTCAAGTTTTTTGCATTGCGGAAGAGGATGCAGATGCATTGTAGCTCTCATTCATAGATTTTCCACATAGAATTTTATTTTATTTTTTTTATCAGGACATAGAATTTTATTTTAGGACAGTACATTGTTGCTCTCATTCATAGATTTTCCATCCCACTTTGGTTCTGTAGTTCATTCTTTATACCATTGTTCCGGCTGAATTAGATTTTATTGCTTCACACCATTTTCTATAGGATTTTTGGATTCGTAGCTAATTGTTTTATATATATATATATATATATAAATATAAATATATTCTGCCGGGAAATTTATATTCATATTATTAATATTTTTTTTTTTTTTGGTATAATTCATATTATTAATTGAAAACCGACTTACAAACCCTTGTCCTCAATGAGGCCACAAAAGTAAACCCAAACGGAACACAAATTCAACAGAAACCAAAAAAAAAAAAAAAAAAAAAGGCTAAAATACTACAATATTAGAGCAAAAGTAAGATTCATACCTTGTACTTCGCCACAAAAATGGATAAATTCCAATTCTAGAAGCTGTTGCATGCCCTCTAAAACATCACACGATGCGGCAGAGCCAAACTTTACTTTCATGCATTTTTCCATACCACTCTGCTGACGGTAGCAACTGAATTTTAAGTCAGAGGAGAAGAAACTATGAAGTTGGATTATGAAGAAGGATTAAAAATAAGAAAGAAGAATTTATAAGCTAAGAAAAGAAAGAACTTATCAAGATGGTTTCTGGAGAATAATCAAGAAGAAGAAGGAGAGAAGAGATTAAAGAAAGGGGAACTTGCAAAATACAAAGAGAATATCAAGATTCAAGTTCATAGATTTGATATTGGAGGTCTCTATGCTCAGTTGGAGGTTAGAATGGGTTCATTTGAAGTTGAGTGACACCTCTGGAGATGAATTTTTGATGATCACTTGAGTGAAGACCACTCTGTTGTGCTCTGTTTTCGTTTAACCCAACAGAGGTATAGGATTTTGGCCATATCTCTCTAACTACACATTCAATTGAAGTTAAACTTGTTTCATATGAACCTAGACTCCTAATGCGACACAACATCTTCACGATGAAGCTCAACAGGTTTCAAATGCAAACGTTATAAATTTCGGAAGTTGACATCGGAATTTTTCATGTTATTCTAAACCATAAGTTTCGTAATGTCTACTTAGTTTTGTGTGTGTTTATATGCATATATGCAGGATCAGATCCAGTACCTTGTGAGAGTTCAGACAGGAGATCTCCATAGTGGTGAAACGGACTCCAAAATTAGCCTCAATTTATTCAACTCATTGTACAACGCCAGCTATACCGTCGAGAACCTCGAACATTGGGGCATGGGTCACGACTACTTCGAGCGGGGAAATCTCGATGTCTTCAACCACAGTGCCCCTTGCATTAGTGTTTGCGGCATCACTGTCATCACCTCCGAGGCTCCGACGACTCAAGGAACTATCCAGGGTGGTACTTGGATAACGTGGAAGTCACCGTCAGTGGCATCATATCAAAGGAGATATCGTTCCCAGTGGACCAGTGGCTGAATCTCGAATCGCCCAGTCTTCTGTATGCCACCGTCGACTTATGCTCCTGGTTCATTTGTTTCAAGTCCACTCCCTCCTCTGTGTTAGTAAAATATTAATATCACCTCTCTCCCTTTATTTGTGTGTCATGTAATGTTTATCATGTGTCTGTCTCATTTCAATAAAATAATTATAAGTTTTGAGGTAGTAACGTATGTATGTGGCTTTTCTTGGTGTGTTGTGTTATATTTAATGTTTTGTGCAAATTCATTCTTGATGTATTTTATCTTAAATCTATCCAGTTAATGCCCAAGCATGAAAAGTAGACAATATATTCAAGCTAATCAACAAGGAATTAAAAAATTGTAATTTTATTTTAAAGAATCATTTATTTATGAATTTCTGAATGGTAAAAATACCAAAATATTCAAATTAAGCTTCAAGAAATTTTGGAACATGAAAATAAATCTATAGAATTTCTTATGCATCTATAATAGCCGAACTAATAATAAATTATGAAAAATGAGGCTTATGTTAATTTTCATGATTAACTTTATCTATTAAAGTTTGTGCATATATATACACTATAGTCCCAAATTATTAGATGTAACGGAATATTAGCCCAATCCTCAGTGTCGAGGAAAATTCTAAGCTAAATATATTATTAATAGCAACAATGGGTGGGTTGGTGGGAACTCAAGTCGCTATCTTTTAGAAAATCTACTGGAGTATTACTCTCATGCATTCAGATTCAAATAAACAAGACATTTTAATTAAACTGGAGTATGCACTATTATCGATAGCAAATTATTGCGCGTCCATGTTCAAAGCTACTTTTAATAAAGTGCTAGTCAAAATTATTTAATAAAGTGCTTAGTACGGGGAGGGGATTTTCTCATAATCTTGTTTCTCCTTTTTTCTTTATTGACCCCATTTAGGCCGTTGATTGGGAAGGAGAAAGAGATGTTAAAGAAGAAGTTGCAAATTATAACATGGTCCCCTTGCGTAAGTACCTGTCATTCATGACTTTTTGTGTAAAATATTATCAATTCAAAGTAACTTGCAAGCTAATTCAATTATGAGAGGCATGAAATAATAAATTAAGGGAAAATAATGTGTTAATCTCATCTCTGTGTATGTCGTCGCCCTCTATATAAAGGCCCGCACGTAGCTATTTCAGCACCGATCAGTAGCGTCACAAACTAAACTAAACAAATGGCTCTCAGAGTTATTGCACTGTCTTGTCTTGTGTTTCTACTCTCGCCCACCATGTTGGCTACATCTGTAAGTAATTGCTCTATTGTTTTGATCGATTAGTATTAGTTTAAAGCTTTTGTTATTCCATCTACTTAGTTGTGTGTGTGTTTGTATCCATATATGGAGGATCAGTGCCAGTACCTTGTGAAAGTTCAGACAGGAGATCTCCATAGTGGAGGAACGGACTCCAAAATTAGCCTCAAGTTATTCAACTCATTGTCCAACGCCAGCTATACCGTCGAGAACCTCACAGATTGGGGCATAATGCCACCGGAGCACGACTACTTCGAGAAGGGAAATCTCGATGTCTTCAACCTCAGTGCCCCTTGCATTAGTGTTTGCGGCATCACTGTCATCACCTCCGACGACTCAAGGAACTATCCATCGTGGTACTTGGATAACGTGGAAGTCACCGTCAGTGGCATCATATCAAAGAAGATATCGTTCCCAGTGAACCAGTGGCTGAATCTCGAATCGACCGGTCTAATGGATGCCACCGTCGACTTATGCTCCTGGTTCATTTGTTTGAAGTCCTCTCCCTCCACTGTGTTAGTACAATATTAATATTACCTCTCTCCCCTTATTTGTGTGTCATGTAATGTTTATCATGCATCTGTCTCATTTCAATAAAATAAGGGTTAAATACCATTTTTACTAAGGAAGTATTGGTAAGGGGGTACTTAGCACTCAAAAGTTTTTTTGGTATTATTTTTGCCCCGGAAGTTTATAAATGGGAGCAAATATGTCCGGAAGTTTTTTAAGGAGCAAATTTGCCCTGGATATTTACAAAGAGAGCAACGATCCAACGGTTAAGATCAACCGATCGACAAGATCATTATCTTTATAAACTTCGGGGGCAAAAATGATACGAAAAAAAACTTCCAAAGATCGAGTGCCCCTTACCAATACTTCTATGACAAAATTGGTATTTAACCCATAAAATAATTATTACCTCTATCGGCTTGTTTTCGTAAACTATGACTATGAATAAGCTTAGAGGTAGTAATGTTTTGTGCAAATTCATTCTTGATGTATTTTATCTTAAATCTAGAAAAGTAGACAATATATTCAAGCTAATCAACAAGGAATTATAATTTTTTTAAAGAATAATTTATTTATGAATTTCTGAAAGGTAAAAATACTAAAATATTCAAATGATGATTCAAGAAATATTGGAACATGAAAATAAATCTATAGAATTTCTTATGCATCTATAATATTAAATTTATAAGTAGCCGAACTAATAATAAATTATGAAAAATGAGGCTTATGTTAATTTTCATGATTAACTTTATCTATTAAAGTTTGTGCATATATATAGACTATAGTTCCAAATTATTATATGTAACGGAATATTACCCCAATCCTCAGTGTCGAGGAAAATTCGAAGCTAAATATATTATTGATAGCAACAATGGGTGGGTGGTGGGAACACAAGTCGCTGTCTTTGTGAAAATATACTCGCGCAAAAATTTACTATTCATGGGAACTTTCCCCAGGCAATAAAGGAGAGAGGATTTTCTTATAATCTCTTTTCTCCTTTTCTCTCACATGCCCCATCCGGGCCGTTGATTAGAAAAGAAGAGAGAAAAGTTAAAATAGTATTGTGATTGATTGAACGGATATGATATAAAGATGATGAGGGATAATAAAAAAGAAATTAAGATAAAGTTTGTTGGTATGCGTCTATGCGTTGAAGAATCAAAGTCTCGTATGTTGGAAATCCTTGTCATTTTCTCATTATGATATATGTTTGTTACAAAATAAAAAATAGAAAAAATTAGGGAGAATGACTAAGGAAAATATATATTTATTAATAGGGATCTTAAAAATTTTAATTATTTTAAGGAAAAAATCAAAATATAAAATTTTAATTACTTATGTTACGGATCGACATTAGGCCCAATACCAAGAGGGCCCAACAACGAATATATCCCATATTAGGATCTGCCTATAATACAGGGAAATCCTATCGTATCTATAATCAGGAGAGATCTTGATATAGATACTGCAGGTAAGATATCGAGGCCCCGGATCACGGGGCCCATGACATTCAACTTGAGACACACCCTATAAATATAGAGGTCAAACTCTAAGATGCATACGTTCTAACTCTGAACTATTTACATTTAATCACACTGTACACACACATCACTCCCATTGGCGAAAGACTTGTTTGTGTACAGTGATCCCACACTCTCCTGGATATCTACCTCATAGGTATTCAGGCAGGGCCTATCGATCCAATATCAAAGCACCAGCCTTCTGGGCTAGACATCTGTGTTCTACACCAGAACATTGGCGCCGACCGTGGGGACGTTAAATTTCGATCCCCGTGACCAACAATGGCTAACACCAGAAGCAGCAGTTGGAACCCTCAGCCTGGAAACCCACCGAAGGCCGAGACAAATCAACAATAGCAAATTTGAGAACCACCGCAGCCTGAGGATATCCCAGAAGACAATACCACAAATGAAGGGAATGACGTTTCTGACACGGCATCCTTCCCTCCCATAGTGGCCAAACCTCGGGATGCGGCGGCACAAGAGACCTCAACCGTGAGTCCAGATTTTCTCCTCGTACAGAAAACCCAGGAGTCAATGTTCAGGCGAATGGAGAATATGGAGAAGCGCAATAATCTCCAATGCCAGGAAGATCTCATAGTGATACAACAGATTATGGAGGACCGCTTCAAGCAATTTGAGGCATTGATTCGAAAGCAAAACTGAGATGACAAGCGGGGGTGGAAAGAAAAGTCAACACAAGATACCAATAGCCTTCCTCGTAGCGAGCAGCCGAGATCTACTCAACGCACTATAGGGGCAACGTCCCAAGAGACGGACCCAAGACAAGCAAGGAACCAGAATCATACCTCGGATCTGCAGAAGCTGCACACTGAAAGGATCCCGGACGACGAAGACTGAGATACCGAGAGGACGGCCCGTCCGGGGAACTCTCCCAGAGAGTATAAGATGAAGTATATTGCCGGACATAACAATAGTCCTTTCTCTAAAGAAATTGCAAATGCCCCGTATCCGAAAGAGTTTGATTTGGCAGACTTGCCGAAGTACGATGGCACTCAAGGCCCGCGGTCACATCTCAACACGTTCAAACTACTTATGTTCGTATGGCATATTTTGGGCCCTGTCATCCCTCGACTTTTTGCTGCCACACTAACCGGACCTGCTAAAAAATGGCTCCATACGCTACCGATCAATTCTATCCAGAATTTTAAAGACCTTGGCCAAAAGTTCAAGTTAAACTTCGTGACTAGTAAGAAACAGCCGAAGTCCCAGTTGGCCCTAAGTAAAATTAAGCAGCAACGTGGAGAGACACTCCAAAAGTATTTGGATAGATTTAAGGAGGTCGTCTTGCAAGTACGTTCACTCCCAGAAAGTGTACATGTACACTGTTTCATTGATGGCCTGGATCCTTCACCCAGGTTGGCAAATTCAATCTTCAAAAACTGAGTCTACACTAGCATCGAGTTCAACACTCGATCGAAACAATATTTAGAGGTCGAACAAATGGAAATAGCTAATGTGGTCGGGAACGAGAGGAGGAAGGATACGCCCCCAGAAGCAAAAGGGCATCCAGAAAGGAGAAAGGAAGACTCTCGCATGAGAAATTCAGATGGAAGATCTCGAACTGAAAGACCTGAAGGGAGAACGAGGTATGACAGATACATGCCTCTTAACGTATCGCGTTCCCAAATATGGAGGGAGGTAGCGTTGACTGAAATGAAGAAAGTCGAAAGACCTTGATCCCCCAGAAACCAGGCTACAACAGACCAGTCCAAATTCTGCGCATCCCATGATGGCCCGGGGCACACCACGGACCAATGCTACGAGCTCTGAGACGCCATTGAGAAATTCATCCGAGATGACAAACTGCGCCAGTATGTAATAAAAACTCAAGGGTGGAAAAATAGCAAGCGCAAGCAGATAACCCATAGTGCGAGCCCGGTCCCCGAACGAAAGAAAGATGATAAGAGGCGAAAACCGCCTAGTGATGATGAGAAGTTCCCAGAAATAGATACCGAGCACAGGTGCAGCGTAATTAGTGGGGACATGGGCGGAGGCGAAGACACGGCAAGCCAAAGGAGAAAATACTTAAGAGAAGTCCTTTCGATAAGGGACATCTCAAGGTTTAAAGAAGATCGTGATAGACTAACACCTCCCCCATTACAATTCACAACGGAAGATTTGAAGGATGTCGTACCAGGCCATTAAGATGGACTGGTAATCACTGGAATCGAGGTCAACTGTCAAGTAAAGAGGATTTTCGTAGATGCGTGGAGCTCGACGGATATCATCATGTGGGATGCCTTCAAAAGAATGAATTTAGATCAAGAGGACCTAAAGCCATGTAAAACAACCCTCATTGGGTTCAACGGAGAACAATCTCCCCCCAAGGGATACATCGACCTCAGACTAACGTTGGGAACGAAAGAAGCTTTCAAGTTAGAAAGAGTGAGATTCATCGTGGCCGACTTCCCCTCTCCATATAATATGATATTAGGCCGGCCAACTATCCACAATTGGGACATGCTAGTCTCCACAAAACATCAAAATCTAAAGATGGTAAGCACCAAGAACAAGGTGGTGACTATAACCAGAGATCAAAAAGAATCTCGACAATGTTACTACGAGACAATCCGAGAAGGAGAAAGCGAGCATCATCACCAACCCGGATTCATAAAGGCGAAGATAGTTCAAACACAAGGAAAAGAAAACAATCTTGCCGACCCGTTAGCATGGTGGAGCTGGACTTACGAGAGGAGCCCGAGATCCCACGTCCCGAACCGGAAGGCGAATTAGAAGATTTGGTACTAGATGACCCATCACAAGTCACAAAAGTGGGCGGGACGATGAATCCAGAGCTGAAGGGCTGATTGAAAGGATTCCTAAAACGAATCGAGACTTATTCGCTTGGAGATCCTCAGAAATACCCGGGATCGACCCCAACTTCTGTTGTCACAGGTTGACTATCCAACCGCGGTCAACACCTGTGGCACAAAAGGAGAGGAAGCAAGGGCCCGATAGGCAGATAGCCCTAGAAAAGCAAGTCAACGAGCTATTGAATGCCAGATTCATCCGAGAAATACAATATACCGCATGGTTATCTAACGTGGTCATGGTCATGAAGCCTAACGGTAAATGGAGGGTATGTACGGATTACACAAATTTGAACAAAGCTTGCCCTAAAGATTCGTATCTGATACCCAACATTGACCAATTGGTCGACAACTTAGCCGGCTTCCAATTGTTAACCTTTATGGATGCTTACTCCGGATACAATCAAATCGCAATGCACCCCGAGGATCAAGGGAAGACGGCCTTCATAACCGAGAAGGCTAACTATTGTCATAACGTGATGCCTTTCGGACTAAAAAACGCCGGGGCCACATATCAGAGAATGATGAATAAAGTCTTTGAAGACCAGCTCGGGCGAAACGTCGAAGTTTACATAGACGACATGATCATCAAGTAAAAGGATCTAGAAGACCATATCTGAGATTTAGAACAAACTTTCGACAAGTTGAGCAAATACCAAATCAGATTGAACCCGACGGAGTGTGCATTTGGAGTCCCAGCCAGGAAATTCCTGGGTTTCTGCTGACGAACCAAGGAATCAAAGCAAACCCGGACAAATGTAAGGCCGTGGTAGACATGAAAGCACCAAGGAGCAAAAAGGAAGTACAGCAGTTGACCGGACGACTAGTGACCTTGACGAGGTTCTTGCCGAGATCGGCTGAGAACGCCCGTCTATTCTTCAAACTACTGAAAAAGGAGGCACTAGGGGGTTGGAACCTGGAATGCAGTTGGCATTTGAAAAGATTAAGCAGTGTCTGGCAACCCCACCAGTCTTGTCAAAACCTGAACTCGTGAGGTGGTGTACCTCTACTTATCCGTGGGGGAAGAAGCCGTAAGTGCCGTCTTGGTCAGGGAAACAGAGAATGGCCAGGTATTGATATACTTCATAAGAAAAGCATTGCAAAGCTCGAAGCTTAGGTATCAAAAACTTGAGAAGGTAGCTTTTGCCTTACTCATGGCAGCAAGGCGACTACGGCCTTACTTCCAGGGACACCGGGTCGTCGTTCGAACCAGCTAGCCAATCCTACGGGTGCTCCACAAACCGGACTTGGCTGGTAGGATGATCAGTTGGGCAATAGAGTTATCCGAGTTTGACATCATATACGAAGCTCGGCATGCGATCAAATCACAAGCGCTGGTTGATTTCGTGCAGGAACTCACCCCGGCCCATATGGAAGATGCAAACGGACTCCAAGTGTGGAAAGTATACGTCAATGGCTCATCAAATGCAAAGGGAAGTAGAGCCAGAATCATCATCAAAAACCTAGAAGGGGTTGCAATTGAACACTCACTTCATCTCAACTTCTCAACTTCAAACAACCAGGCAGAATACGAAGCTTTGCTAGTAGGGCTCCAACAGGCGAAAGAACATGGAGCTCAGAGAGTTAAGGTCCTTACCGGCTCTCAGCTTGTAGTGGAAGCGAAGGGTCCTTTGTTGGCAAAGTACCTGAAAAGAGAGGGGGATATGATTTCCAAGTTCGACGAGGTAATAGTCACCCACATCCCCCCAAGAGGAGAACACGCGGGCTGACATCCTATCAAAATTAGCAAGTATGAAGGGTACAGGGAACCATAGGATCGTGGTTCAACAAAACCTAGCTGAGCCGAGCTGTGTTATAACCATATCATCAGCCACAGACTGGAGGAAACCGATCGAAGACTACCTCGAAAGAGGAATTCTTCCCATTGATTCAACCGAAACAAAGAAGTTGATCCGAGAGGCCGCCATGTACACTATGGTGGACGATCAGTTATATCGAAAAGGCCTGCATTCTCCCATGATGTGGTGCTTGGAACCAGTCGAAGCTAGATATGTCTTGGCCGAAATACATGAAGGAATCAAAGGGTAGCACATGGGAGGGAAAGCTCTAGCCAGGAGGCTCTGTGTGCCAGCTACTACTGGCCGACCATGATATCAGACTCCAAGGAAGCAGTAAAGAGATGTGATAGTTGTCAGAAACATGCAAAGATCATTTGGCTCCCGCCGGCAGAATTGAAAAGCATCTCGGCTCCATGGCCCTTTTTCAAATGGGGGATGGACCTCCTCAGACCGTTCAAAGTAGCTCCCAGACAATTAAGATGGCTAGTTGTCACGATTGATTACTTTACAAAGTGGATTGAAGCCGAGCCCTTGACAACAATCACCTCGGTGCGCATACAGTGATTTTTTGTCACAGCATTGTTTCTCGATTTGGGATCCCAGTCGAAGTGGTCAGGGATAACGGGACCCAATTTATTGATAAAGGGTTCTAGGATATGATGTCGGACCTTGACATTAAATAGCACTTCGCCTCTATTGAACATCCCCAGTCTAACGGCCAAGCTAAAGCTGCCAACAAAATCATTGTTGATGGCCTAAAGAAGCGGATGAAGGAGGCGGAATCCTCTTAGGTTGAACAACTCAATAGTGTCCTATGGGGTTACAGGACAAGCATACATACTGCCACCCAGGAAACCCCCTTCCGATTGACTTACCGATGCGAAGCAATGATCCCAGTCGAGATAGGCCAGCCAGCCTGGAGGAAGTTGAAGACGATAGAGGAAGGCGAGGAGTCAAACAATGACACATTAATGACAGAATTAAACTTGATTGACAAGCTAGAATCACGCGCAAGACCGCCGAGAGTTAGCCACCAAGCAACTCATTGCGGCTAAATACAATCGGAAGGTCAGGCCTCGTTCTTTCAACAAGGGCAACCTAGTACTCCGACGTGCGGACATCGGAAATAAGAACGCCAGAAATGGCAAGCTAGCTGCAAACTAGGAAGGTTCTTACCGAGTTAAGGAGAAGCTCGACAAAGGAGCTTATATACTCGAAACCCTGGGAAGGAAACCAATCAAAAAGACTTGGAACGCCGACAAACTAAGAATCTACTATAGTTAGACCTCGGCACCACATTCACAATATGTCGGACAGGAGTATCTCGAGTTCTTTTATCACTTGATTTCGTATTTTGATTTCGTGTTTATATTTCTGTTCATTCAATTTCCATGTTTGAAGTTATTAGCTCTTTGGAGCGGATTATTAAGTTAATGAAGAATTCCTTAGTGGAGATTCTAAATTTCGCACTATCGATAGTCTAAAAGTATTACACCGAGGTCATCAAATCGGGTTAGAAATAGATCCCAATTTAAGGGAATACACTGGGGCTAACAAGCCTAGGTCCTGAATTACATGAAGCCGCTATTTTAAGCCTTCGCCAAATTGATGCATCAAAACTCGCTCCTAGATAAGAAGATGAATTTTCATTCCGACCCTGATCGTCTCAAAATGTTTAAGCGTTGCGTTCCTACACCATGGCTAGACATGTGACAGATTGCCCTTATCCTGGTTAAGATACCGGATGACGAA
Organism: Acacia acuminata; assembly: GCA_019022655.1. Taxonomy (NCBI): domain Eukaryota; kingdom Viridiplantae; phylum Streptophyta; class Magnoliopsida; order Fabales; family Fabaceae; genus Acacia; species Acacia acuminata. The sequence continues at coordinate 3,507,683 of JAFJYI010000040.1, forward strand.
TTTGGAACTCGGTAGCGCAAGTAAGTTGAAACACCCCTACCATGATACCCAGTCAATGCTACTGGAAGAATACAAGCAGGTCCTGCATACATAAGACCCTAGCCCGGTCATAGAATCCCCAACATGGATTGGGATTCATAAAATAAGCAAATGACTACAATATAGTAAAAGGTGAGAAGGCATGCTTGATTTGGTTAAAAAACGAATACTTTATCAAAGCTAGAGTGTTTAAAATATTATCAAAACCGGAATGAAAACTGGCGAAAATACACAATAGAATCAAAAAGGGCATCAGTGCCCCAAAGTAAGGACAACACGAGGAAAGGTCTTGGCTACTCAGTTAGCAAGAGTGTCCTTGTCACCTTCCAAGTTGCCCCCGGTCGAGACCTCCTGTTCACCGTCTCCGGCCCAACCCCCACCATTGAGCTCAGCCTCCGAGTTGACATCAGGAGATGAAGGAGGCGCAATCAGCTGGTCGCCTTGGACATATGCCCTGTAGTGAAACCCAGCAAACTCCAAATTGACATCAAGATTCAAATGCCGGATTTGTTTCAAAGCCATATCAAAGGCCTCCTTCGTGGTCTCCCTCACCGTGTCGGAGCAATCCGAGTTGGCCTTCTGGGCATTAGTAAGGGCGGCTTTGGTTTTGCCCAACTCTTTGGCTAGCTGCCCGCGTTGATTCTGTACAACCTTCAGGGCCTGCATATCCTGCTCATGGCTTGCCTGCAGCTGGACGAGCTCACGATTTGCCTTATCAAGAGCTTCTTTGGTCATCAAAATCTCTTCATTCAGCTTGGCCTTCTCAGCCTCAGCTACTTGTTGAGCCTCCTCGGCATCCTTCTTCTCCTCCTTCATTTTATTCAAAGCGATACAGGTTTCAACGTGATTACGCTTTAGGATGCTCATAGCTTTTACAACCCGGCAGCTTTCAACGTTTGCTTCTAGATGTCCCAAAGCTTGTTTTCATCAAGGTTGGTGAAGGGCGCATTGTCAGTATAATGCCGGGGAAGGAGAAGAGCCACAGAAAGTTCCTCGATCCTCCCTTTTTCCCACGTAAGTCTGCGCGGGAGCCTGAGCGGGGGCAGTGGAAGAGGAAGAATTGACAAGGAGGGCGAGGGAGCTTGGATGATAGTGCGGGAAGTCAGAGTCACTTGGGGGCCAGCACCAGTAAAGGGGAGAACAATCGGGTTCTCCCGAGAGGTCTCTTGGATGGCCTTAGTCTTCTTGGACGCTCTCGCTAAGGCGCCCGCGTCGGCTCTAGTCTTGCGAGGCTCAGGAGCAGACCTTTTATGCCCTTACTCGTATTTGACCCCCCGGGGGCCAGATTCACATGAGATAAGTACCGCGGCAATGATGGGTTCATACCTTGAGCTGCAAGTCAGGAAACGAAGTTCATTAGAGCGTAAAAACCATCAAGATCGTATACGGAAATAGTAAAAATGATTAGTCACAAAACACATAGATGGAAATTATACAGGGGACTGATCCGGGTTCAATTTGAGCTTGAGAGAGTATTGAAGCAACGGTTTTCACGCCGTGCTACCTAACAAAACCCACCAAGCAAGATGCGGAGTTGCGCCCTTGGCGGGAAGGTCGTCTTGTTCAACCTGGTAACTAGTCGAAGGCTTATTGTGATAGTCGTTGGTCCAGTATAAGGGAAATTTCCATTCTATGTCTTTTGATTCAGGCCCATGAAGGAACCACGGTTGTTGCCTAGAAATGTCCACAACCTTAAAGAAGCTAGTTTTAAAATGTTTGAAAGAATCAGAGAAGGCATGGAAAAGTTTTCTACCCAGCATTCCCCGGATCGACGTCAAACCCCTCAACTCTTCATTGTTTTTTATCGGAATGAGGCATGAAGGGGCCAAAGAAATAAAAAAAATACAGGAACCCGATAAGGGATAGGATCCACGAAGGAGTTGTAGAGACGTACGAAAGCGAGAAGGAAACCCTGTCCATTCGAGTGGAGTTGTGAAGGAGCTAAATGGAGATAGTTTAAAACAGCTACTTGGAACTCAGTAAACGGGAAGTGAATACCTAGCCGAGTGGCATAATCCCGGTAGAAGAAGAAGAAAGAGGGATTGGTTCCTTCTCGGGCGGCGCATATAGGCTCCCCATCCAGAGGAGGACATAAGGTGCAGCCCGAGGTCTCTCCCAAGTCGAGCCTGGAGATGTCGGACTTGGACATCAAAGAGTGTGTCGTTAGTACCCCATGAGCAACCCAGGGGTATCTCCGCAGTAAGACTTGAGAGGGACTAGTAGAATCTGATTTCCTAGTAACAGAAGGTGTCCTATCGGATGACGGAGAAGACTCCATTTATACCTAAAACAAACATGAAAAGGCTACAGATCAGTGAGTGAAAGGTATACCTGGTACGTGCAAGTTACTGCTAGAAGGAGGAAAAATGGCGGAATCAGGGTGAGATTCAGTTCTAATGGCCGGGATGGGAACCGAGGATGACCTATGATGTTGGCCAGGAAATCCTCGCCATTCGCGATGTAGTAAGATCTTAAGGCAATACAGTCTCAGCAGGGGCCGAGGTATCCCTCAGGAAGGGTTTCCGACCTCGAGCGAGGGGGAGCCTCATAGAAGTTGATAGGTTGTACTGGGATGGCCTCGGTTTTACCCCAACCTCTGAGGCGAGGCCTAATGTTATCAAAACTAGGATTCTGAGACCTAGTGATGGTAGGTTGAGGCCCCTCAACATTCCTCCTACCAGACCCACCATAGAGCAAGGTGGCTAGCCTTTGCTCCTCTAAAAGTGAAGAGCCTAACAGCCAAAAACTAGTACGAGGATAGTGGGCACGCAATGCTTCTTCCTCTTCTAGAGTTAGGGGTTGACTCGAAGAGGGCAACTGGTTAATCCTATCTTTCACCACCAGAAGTGAAAACCTAGAGAGACACAGAAGGTGTGGTAAGGGTGGGGAACCAAGGTGAGACTAGACAGAAGATACTCCCATGAATAATGATATGTAGCGAAAAGGAAGGGAGACTAGGACTCATGGGTTACACGAGACATTCCTACTGAAACTTACCTAGAAAACTCCAGAAATGAGAATAAAAAATAATTGAATTAGTGTACTTCGAAATAAAAGCAAGTAAATGGCGGGAAGAATCATAAATACCTGAATAACAGGAAGACGAAGACAGATGAAGTGGTAGAATCTGAGGATTGCAGGGAGATTGATGGTGCAAGAAAACCAGAGTATTTCAGAGCAAAAGAGGAAAAACAGGAACAAGAGAAGTGTCAGGAATGGAGGGAAATACGAAATGGTACTAAAGTGACAAGGGTAAAGAAGACTATTCACCTAAAAATCAAGGGTGACCTATGGCAAATGAGGGGTACATTAAATGCGCACGAAAACCAAAGGTGGCTGAGCGTGGTGGTTATAATCCCTCGCCAATCCAAAGAAACCAGGAATCAAGGGGTAATGACCTTGAAATCAGGCGAACCGCTTAGCATTACCTCGGACCCTCTAAACCCTTGGCATTACCTCAGATCCAAAAGCATCAGGGAAGTACCTCAACTCTTAGACCTCTTAACATTACCTCGGATAGAATGTATGATTTTCGTAGCCAGAGTCAATGTAACCCAACTCGGTAACATAAGGACCACAACACAACTACTTAGGATAACCGACCTGGGGGGCAACTGTTACGGACTGACATTAGGCCCAACAATGAATATATCCCATATTAGGATCTGCCTATAATACAGGGAAATCCTATCATATCTATAATCAGGAGAGATCTTGACATTCAACTTGAGACACACCCTATAAATGTAGAGGTCAAACCCTAAGGTGCACACATTCTAACTCTGAACTATTTACATTCAGTCACACTATGCACACACATCACTCCCATTGGCGAAAGCCTTGTTTGTCTATAGTGATCCCACGCTCTCCTGGATATCTACCTCATAGGTATTCAAGTAGGGCCTATCGATCCAATATCAAAGCACTAGCCTTCTAGGCTAGACATTTATGTTCTACACCGAACAACATAATTAATCCCGCTCAAACTCCCTCCATTTTCTCTAACCCCATCTTATATTATTTTTTACTAGTTTTATGTTTTTGGAACTTATTCAAAAATTTTGTATCGAAATATATTCCTCGGCAATTTGATTTGGCAATCACAGAGAAAAAAAGAAGGTAAATCACAATTCCAAGATAAAGTGCAATAATAGAAATTTTCTTGTGATTTTTTATGTTTGTAAAAATAATCAAAACCTTGAAAGAGGTAGATTTCTAATTACTTTCAGATTTTAGATGCCATTTTAATTTGGGTAGCTTTCAAAGATAATCCGATATATATGTGAGGGAATATCAAAAAAATATTGAGTTGCATATTTATATTTTTTAATCAAAATATACATGGAGGTATCATCAAATTTCATAACTAACCGTTAAATAATTGGGAAGGGGTTATAGAAAATGCGAGAGAGTTTGATCCAGGTTAATTTCGTAATTGAAAATTTATATTTTAATTTTTGGTCCTTGAAAATAATTGTAATTTTTAAGATCCTTATTAATAAATATTTATTTTCCTTAATCCTTTTCCTAATTGTCCCTAAAAATACGAAAAAGATTACTTTTATGAGAATATAATAGTTACTTTAACTGTTTTTTTTACTCATATATTTCTATTTTATTAAAGGTATAGCCAGTTTTTTTTTATCCTCAACGCACTTCTTTAATTTTGTGTGTGTTCAGTACATGTATACTTATTTTGAAAGCTTGTTCAAGTCATTATCGGATATTAAACATGGGCATCTTTTAGTGGCGATTCGAACATACTTCCTCAATTTTAAATCAAAACAACTTAATTATCATAATTTATCAAATTAAAAGTTTTATTCGTTAGGTTGTTCTAAGTTAAAAGTGAACGTGGAATATCACCTAGAGGGGGGTGAATAGGTGATCTTTATAATTTTTAAACTTATTTCTTGAATAAACAAAATAGAGACCAATAAGATAAAAGAACATAAGACAATTTATACTAGTTCGGTCTAATACTCGACCTACGTCCAAATCCCGAACACCCGAGATTTTACTATTCCTCACGAACGATTACAAACAAACGAAGGATTGTCCTCTACTCTGACTTCGGACTACACTCCCCCTTACAAGTTGTAATTAATGCACCCTCACTTAAGGTTCCTCAACCTTAAGATACAAATTTAACAATGAAATAAGTGTTTAAATACTCCTCACGAGTTGATAAAAGAATGAACACCGAAGTGCAATTAATGATACAAATGAAACAAAGCAAATGATGTTAAACTCGAATTGATTGCGCAGCGTTTCGGTAGTTGGTGAATTGAATGCTTCATGTATTTATAGTCGTTTCCATTAATGACCGTTGTTGAAGCTTCATAAATTAGCCGTTGAGTCTCCTGAATAAGTCCGTTAGACAGATGAACCGTTCGTTGAGAGTTTTATTTGGTTTGAATAGTAGAGCTGGAATTTTTCAGCCCGACATTCTCTTTCATTTCCTTTTGTTTTTCCGTTGTGAGATGACATTTAATGCGAAAATGAAGAATATCGAGTTGGCTTTACTTTGTTCAGAATATTGGTCTCCGAGAATGTCACGGTTTAAGTAGCGGCATTTAATGCTTCTGACAGACGATAGCTTTATTCAAATCTGCCGTTAAACCATACTTTAGTAACCTGAAACTTATGAGCACACATGTTAAAAGCATTTTGGAATTTGTATTGAATAATAATCAAGAGTGGTAAAATGATATAACATGAATCATGATTTTCGGAGTCGGAGATTTGAGAAACAGAGTCTTTGTATTTAGTTCAACATTCTCGAGAATTAGTCAAGCATTCTCGAGAATTATCGAGTGCAATTGAATCATTCTCGAGAATTGCTGAAGGCATTCTCGAGAGCTTCATTCTGAGAAGAGCAGAAATATTGATCATTGCAATACTCGAGAATCTCCCGACCATACTGAGAACTTGAGAGTTATATCTATAGGAATTCTCGAAATTGAGTTGAGATTCTCGAGAATCATCACACAAAGTTTTAATGAAACAAGAAGCCTGAATTCTCGAGAGTTATATTGAACATTCTCGAGAATTGTGTGAAGTGCTGAACTCTTTGATCTTCGCAATACTTGAGAGCCATCTTGTTATACTCGAGAATTAACTCATTGAATCTAGTAAGAGGAATTCTCGATAATCATCTTTCCATACTCGAGAGATAGATCCATGTTTGCATTTACTCCCATTGGAATTACAAGCATATACTTGAGTATTGGAACCACGTTCTCGAGAATTCAATTTTGACAATATTTGATAAAAAGAACTTTTATATCCCACTTGATTATTACTTCAAAATCCTTACTGAGAGAGTTCAATTGTCATCATCAAAACACTTGGAGTCAACATTCTCCCCCTTTTTGATGATGACAACTCTTATGAGAAAAAGTGGATTTGAAAGTTTATGATTTTGAGATGATGTTAACCTTGTGCTAATAGTTGATAACTGTGAATCTTACATATTATCGACAAGTCAACATTTAGTCGAAATTCTCGAGCTAAGCATTAGCAAATCTAAATATTAGCAAAGTCACTATAAAACTCAAAGAAATAACTACAAACTAAACTACTCAATCTAGAAGTATTTCCAATCTTCTTCAACTTCATCTTCATCATCAACAATCTCTCCCCTTTGTCATCATCCAAAAAGGAAGGAGGAATGAAGGAAGGAGTAGAGCGGAGTAGCATGCTGAGAGTATTTCTTGATAGTCAATCCTTCAAGAGACGTATCCAACTGATGAACGTGACCCTGAAGATTCTGAATTTCCTTGGTCAATTTAGCTGAAGAGTCTTCTTGAGCCTTGAGGCAAATTTGAAAGTTAGTCGCAAGCTTTGTGCCCAACTTCTCAAATTCAGTTCTAAGGCCCTCGAGAATGGAAAAAGTAACCTTTTTAATAATGTTGGCCAGATCAGTCACTTGGTTGGCATTATCATACAATGGAGTGATGGCATCAGAAAGACCTTTGGTTAACCCTTTTGCAACAGCCTGCTCAATGCTATTCTAGATGGCAGCTTGAGTGAATGAGGGAACAGGGGAAAAGGATGTACCAGCCTATGAAGATTGACCCTCTTCAGGTTGCTTAGTAAAGAATGGCTTCAGATGGGAACTTTTGTCTTTCTTCTTCTTTCCTGTAGCTTCGGTAAAAGAGATGTCCAAGAACAAAAGTTGAGTGGTGGTAAATTGCTTGGGAAAGGACACATCTTCTTTGTCCAGTAAATACCATACATTGTTGAGGGCTAGAATTTGAGACACCAGATTAGGGTATGGAATAGTATTCTTTTTGCCCTTTCTGTTTTTGTAGGTGGAGATAAAGTCTGACATCTCAAATATGACTAAATTCCCTAGATTTCTAGCTTTCTAAGTGATGATAGAAGCCATTATCTCGTAGTCTTTGCTCACAAAATGTGTAAAACTCTATCCCTTATTAACTATATTTCGACTATAGAGATACCAGATAATTCTTTATGTATCAAACATCTTGGAAGGTTTGAATTTCGAGGCTTGCCATCATAATTCTCATTTGGAAAGAGAATTTTAAAGCTTTCAATCTCAGGAAGTTTAGGGGGATCAGGTATGTCAGAAAGACCAAAAAATGTATTCAGAATCTGAGCAGTAATCCTAATTTCTTGACCCCTAATTGAAGTAGTCAAAACAGTCTCATTATCTTCCTTGGACTCAACCATATTATAATAAAATATTTTTACTATTAGAGGAGAATATGGAGTGGTAATACCAAGCAGGGGCATATATTGGGTTAACCAAGGAGATAGGTCCAGATTCCATTTTGTTCTGAAGTCCTCCAGATCTAAATAAACAGTGGGACAGAATGGTCTATGCTCAAAATTCATCCAAAACAATGGTTTAGATGGAATTACCAGGTCATCTTCGCAGAAGCCAGGAGGACAATGCAGAGCACTCTTCTGTCCAGAGATTTTGGAGGCAAATGACTTCTGAATGTCCCTTGTGGTGTGCCTCAGATGACCAGGATGTTTATGAGGAGGTTTCTGACCCCTAATTTCTTTGCTCTTTGATCTCAGTTTGTGAAATTGTGGATGATCATCTTGATACAAGTCAGAGGTCTTAGTAGACTGGGTGAGGAGACTTTTCCCTTTGTCAATTGGAAGAGAATGTGTTTGAGTATGAGTGAGTGGTCGAGAGGAGTCTGCAATGATAATGCCTTTGGATTGAGACTTGGAATGCTTCGTATGAGAGGTTTCTTCACTTGCAATGCCTTTGGATTTAATCCTTGGAGATCCCTTTGAGATTTCTTTGGGCACGTTTTTGAGCTTCGTCGAGGTTGATTTCTTCAACACTTGATCTGGGTCTCTTACCTTTGGTCGAAATTTTGTGCGGGGTTTCTTGGCGGGAGGCTTCGGAGGTGATTCTGGTGGAGATTTTTCCATTAAGACTGATTATGAAGGAACAAGGTGATATATGGTGAGAGGAGAGATGAAATGTTAGGGTTTGGTCGGAGAAGATGATGATTGATAAATAGGGGAAAAGTTGAGTCAGATAAGGTTTTGATGGACAGAGATCCAAGGAAATGTAGATGAAGAACATGGTAGGTTGGATAAGATGAGTGATTAGAGACCCGAAACAAATTGAAGGACGAGGGAAGATGGAAGAGTTATAGAGCTCTTCGAGAGTTGGGAAGCGAAGGTTTTATGAAAGGTTGGAGAAAGGAATAAGGGCTCCTTATGGAAGAGAGAGCATAATAACACTGGAGAGAGTCATTACCCATAATTCTCGAGAGTTATATTTAATTTTGGGAATACCGGGGAAAAGGAGAAATGCTATGAGTAGCCAATTCTCGAGAGCTCTATGTTAGTTTTCAAAAATAATTTTTTTTAAGAAATAAAAAAAATTGAGTGATCAATTCTCGAGAGTTTGGTGATGATTCTCGAGAGCTAGGCATCCACAGAATAGGAATGGTTCCTATTGCAGCTATTCTCGAGAATTTGGGAAATAATTCTCGAGAATGCAAAGAATAGAATGATAACAATGATTTAGCACGCCCTATTCTCGAGAATCACCATAGGATTCTCGAGAATTTGTTTCTTATGATAGGCAATAGAAACAAATTGCTTACAGGAATTTCTCGAGAATTTGAAATGAATTCTCGAGAACGCGAGAATGAAATACACTAGCAGTTCGCTGATTCTTGAGAGTTAAAGATTAATTCTCGAGAGTGGAAACCCATGATTTTAAGAATAATATGAGGGTGGAAAAATTTTTGTAACAAGTCATAATTCTCGAGAGCCCATCAATGATTCTCGAGTATGTGAGATTGATTTTGAAGATATACTGATTCTCGAGAATTACTCTTTAATTCTCGAGAATGAATATGTTTTAATCCTGAAGTTTGATGAATCATTCTCAGGAATTCAGAATTGATTCTCGAGAATATGGAACTTTAAATATTTGGCAAAAGTTAATTATCGAGAGCTTTGGAGAAGTGCTCGAGAGTCCAGCCGAAATCTTTGAGAAGAGTGTGAGAGGATTTTTCCACATAACCAATATTCTCGAGAGTTTCACTCAATTCTCGAGAACGTGAGTTTTAAGCCATCAGCTATGTCGCTGATTCTCAGGAATTCATAAAGAATTCTCGAGAATGATTTTGTAAAGTAGAACTAACATGAATTCTTTTCTCCTTTAATACTCGAGAATCTCTTGATGATTCTCGGGAATTATAATTTAAACATGAATAGTACGATTTTACAATTCTTAAAACATGTTAAACTCCAATAGTTCTCGAGAGTTTATAGCCAATTCTTGAGAATACTTAGCTATTTCAGAACTAACATCCCATTAATTCTCGAGAATGCTAATACTCATTCTTGAGAATAGCTATGCTCTGAAAGCCTCTGTTTTTCGCACATCAAACAGGGGAACCTGCAAAACATGATTTAGACACTCCGATGCTTAAGTTAGTCTCCGTCAATCATCAAAACACAACTAATTGACATTTAACTGAGATTACTTACTGTTCATTGGGGTTTACCATCCCCAATTCTCTTCGGATGAACATAAATTGTTCCTTGGCCAATGGTTTGGTAAAGATATCAGTTGAAGGTGCGTGGGAATGAACATCACTTTGATATCTTTCTTTTGTACGTGATCACGAATAAAGTGATGCCTTACATCGATATGCTTGGTCCTTGTATGTTGAACTGGATTTTTCGCCAAGCTAATCGTACTTGTGTTATCACACAGAATTGGAATTTCTCTCAAGTGGACTCCCAAGTCAGACAACTGTTGTTTCAACCACAAGACTTGTGCACAGCAGCTTGAGACAGCCACATATTCCGCTTCAGTTGATGACACAGCTATAGTTGTCTGCTTCTTACTGAACCAAGATACCAGTGAGCCACCGAAGAACTCGCATTGACCACTGGTGCTTTTTCTGTCAGTTTTGTATCCACCGTGGTCAGCGTCCGAGTATGCAACCAAGAAATCTTGTTGCCCTTTTGGAAACCAAAGACCCAATTCCTTTGTGTCCGAGAGATATCAAAAAATTCTCTTGACGTGCTCGGCGTGTGATTCTTTAGGAGCTTATTGGAATCTCGCGCACATTCCCACACTAAATTGAATATCTGGCCGACTCGCAGTCAAGTAGAGCAAAGACCCGATCATCCCTCTATACTTTGTTATATTGAAGTCTTTGCCTTTTTCTTCATCCGCATCCAGCGAGGCTGTCGAGCTCATTGGAGTGTCTGCCCCATTACAGTGCTCCAAGCCAAACTTTTTGAGCAAATCTCAGAGATACTTCACTTGTGAAATAAATATTCCATCCTTTCTTTGCTTGATTTGTAATTCGAGAAAGTAATTAAGCTCTCCCATCATTGACATTTCGAATTCACCCTGCATCTTCTTGGAAAATTCCTCTCCCAGTCATTAGTGACAAAAATTATATCGTCTACATATATTTGCACAATTAGAAGTTCATTGAGCTTATTAGTTTTAACGAAAAAAAGTGTTGTGTCCGCTTTTCCTCGACAAAACCTTGATCTAGAAGAAATTTGCTTAAACGTTCATACCAAGCTCGGGAGCTTGTTTGAGACTATACAAGGCTTTCTTAAGACGATAAACATGGTCTGGATGATGTTCATTTTCAAAACCAGGAGGTTGTTCAACATACACTTCCTCCTGAATAAAACCATTTAAGAAAGCACTTTTTACGTCCATTTGATACAATTTGAATCCTTTGATACACGCAAAGGCTAAAAGTACACGTATTGCTTCCAACCTAGCCACTGGAGCAAACGTTTCCTCATAATCAATACCTTCTTCCTGATTGTAGCCTTTGGCGACCAATCTAGCCTTGTTACAAACTATAATTGTGGATTCATCCCGTTTGTTTTTGAATACTCATTTGGTGCCAATGACCGGATGGTCTTTAGGACTAGGTACCAAATCCCAAACTTGATTTCTATCAAATTGGTGTAATTCTTCTTGCATTGCTAACACCCAATCATTATCTGATAGGGCTTCGTTAATCTTTGAAGGTTCAAGTGAGAAATAAAAGATGAAAACATTACTTCATTTAAAGTGCTTTTTCTGGTCCTAACCCCTTGATTAACATCACCAATCACTTGGTCCAAAGGGTGATTCCTTATGAACTTCCAAGCCTTAGGTTGAGATTGATCGGGATTTTCTAAATTGTTTTGAGAATATGTTTCAAAAACATCTTCAGAGTTTTCAATAGAGGCAGGAGTAGATTTCGAAAAGAATTGGTTTTTGAAAGTATTTTCTTCATCATCATCCAGAGATCCATCTAATTTAGATTCACAGAACACAACGTGTATTGACTCTTCAACTACACGAGTACGTTTGTTAAAAACTCTGTATGTCTTACTTCTATTAGAGTAACCAAGAAATATACCTTCATCGGATTTGGGATCAAATTTCCCAAGATTGTCCTTACCATTGTTATGAACAAAGCACTTATAGCCAAAGATATGAAGATGAGCTAGGTTTGGTTTCCTCCCTTTATAGAGCTCATACAGAGTCTTGTTAAGTTTCTTCCTGAGATAAGCTCGGTTTGATATGTAGCTAGCTATGCTCATCGCGTCTGCCAAGAAGACTTGTGATGTCTGATTCTCATTCAACATTGTACGAGCCATCTCAGTTAATACATGGTTCTTCCTTTCGACCACACCATTCTGTTGTGGTGTCCTTGGAGCCGAGAAATTGTGATTGATCCCGTGAGCATCACAGAATTCTCCGAATGCTTGATTTTCGAATTCACCTCCATGATCCGTTCGAATAGCTGTAATACAAATACCTTTCTCGTTTTGCACCTCATTGGCAAACACAAAGAAGAGGTCAAAGGTTTCATCCTTAGTGGATAAGAAAATAGTCCAAGTAAAACGCGAGAAATCATCAACAATCACCAGAGTATATAGGTTTCCACCAAGACTTCTAACTCTTGCAGGTCCAATTAGATCCATATGAAGTAATTGAAGAGGGCGGTTTGTCGAGATTTCAGGTTTGTTTTTAAAAGACGATTTAGTTTGTTTACCTTGTTGACATGAATCACAAATCATATCATTTTTAAAATGAAGTTTGGGTAAACCAATCACTAAATCTTTTCTTAGCAACTTGTCTAGTTGATGCATGTTGACATGAGCCAGACGCTTATGCCACAGCCAACTTTCATCTAAGTTGCTAACAAAACATTTTTCAGAGTTTAGTTTTGGTAGATCCAAGGTATAACAATTTCCCTCACGTGGAGCTTTGAACAATACCTTTAGTTTACCTTTATTGATTGGGAGATCGTCTTTGTTGACAATGAGACATTCTTCGGAATCAAAGATGATCCAATTGTTCTTATCGGCACTTTGACTCACACTCAAAAGATTGATAGAGACCTTCCACAAGATAGACATCCTTGATCTGAGGCCCGTCTTTTGCACCAATTTCACCAATGCCAGTAATTTTTCCAGATTGATTTCCTCCAAAAGTGACTCTGCCTCCATCTTTAGATCTCATAGCAACAAATTTTTTTGCATCTCCCGTCATGTGTCTGGAGCATCCACTGTCGATATACCACTTGTTGATTCTTGATGCTTTCAAGCACAGCTACAAAAACAGAGGAGATCAAGCTTTAGGTACCCACCTTTTCTTGGGTCCTTTGGGGTTAGTCTGCGCCTTAGGAACATAGGTTCCCTTAGGCACCCACTGATAATTACCAATCGGGCTTATCCCTTCTATCTTTTTTATGAAAACACGATGAGGTACTATGTCCCTTTCGGTTGCAGTAATTACAATGTGAGAATGGGTTTGAAGAGTGGACTGTTTTTCAAAAATAATTTAAATAGGATTTTCCACCGGTTTTCTTCTTGCCTTTTTTATTATCAAAAATAGGATTATATCCTATTCCTCAACGATCGTTTGTAAACCTTTGTGCTTTCAAAATCACATTGAGCATTTCACTACCTCTAGTGAACTTCTCAAGTGTTTTTGTAAGATACACATTCCTTTTCTCCAGATCCGGGCAATTATCACAGATAAGATACCCATTCGTGAAATTTTCAACTTGTATTTTAAGAGTTAAGTTTTGCCTTTTCAAATCTATACATTCATTACAAACTTCTATGTATTCAGAATGGATTTCATTATATTCATCAAATAATTCATCATAGGTTGGTTGTATATCATGTACCTCACGGTTTGCCGTTTTCGAGTTGGCTCTTCTTCTTCGGCCACCGAGATGACGAGATGTTGGCGATCTCTTTCTCTTCTTCACTCTCTTCTCCCGAGGAGTCATCTCCCATTTTGTCTTGTTCTTTAATTCGACACATATGCCTTCTACTTAAATTGATAAGACTTCTTCTTCTTTTCTTTCTCACTGTCTTTCAGGTGAGGACATTCTGACTTGTAATGACCAGGCTTCTCACATTCGTAACAAATGACTTGATCTTTGTCTTTGAAGTCACGTTTGTTACTTGGATTCCCTCTTTGAAATCTATTTCTGAAACCACGATCCTTTCTATAGAACCTTTTGAATTTTTGAACAAACATGGCCATCTCGTCATCATCTTCATCATCCTCGTCCTTCTCTTCTTTCTCCTTTGGGGCATTAAGAGCAATTCCCTTATTTTCGGCTACTATTGACATCATCCAGATCCTTTTTGAATCTCAGTTTGCTTTCATATTCAAACAAACTTCCGAACAGGGTAGCAACTGAGGCCATTAATTCTCCACAAGCTTCCTCAATTGCAGTGACCTTTGCTTCCCAGTCTTTTGTCAGAACATTGAGAATCTTCCTGACTTGAGGACCTTGTTCATATATTTTACACAAGGCCGCCAACGGATTTGTCAGATGAGTGTATCTGAGTTGGAACTCGGCAATGGTTTCTCCTAACTTCATCTGTAGTAAGTCATACTCGGTGGTTAGAGTGTTGATACGGTTCTCCTTGATGCCGGAAGTACCTTCATATGCAATCTCTAGAGCCTTCCACATTTCTTTCACGGTTGACAGATTACATATTCAAAAGTACTCCTTTTAACTGAGAGCGCTTTGAAGCATCAAAATAGCCTTACTATTGAGAGTGATATTTTTCTTATCATTCTCATCGAATTCAGCCTCTGTCTTCGGAACATTAATTCCTCCTTCAGTTTTCACTCCAGAGACCATATTCGGTAGCCATCACGAACACTCTAAATTTAGCTTTCCAAAAGGAATAATGTTCACCGTTGAATACTAGGGGTCGGTTGATTGAAGCACCATCAGGTAATATTCCTTCCATGGTCTTTCTCGGGATGTTAAGCCCAACTGAGAAATCAAGCTCTGATACCAAATGAAGGTGGAATATCACCTAGAGGGGGGGTGAATAGGTGATCTTTATATTTTTTAAACTTCTTTCTTGAATAAACAAAATAGAGACCAATAAGATAAAAGAACACAAGACAATTTATACTTGGTTCGGTCTAATACTCTGACCTACGTCCAGTCCCCAGAACACCTGAGATTTTACTATTCCTCAAGAACGATTACAAACTCTGTAAACGAAGGATTGTCCTCTACTCTTGGACTACACTCCCCCTTACAAGTTGTAATTAATGCACCCTCACTTAAGGTTCCTCAACCTTAAGATACAAATTTAACAATGAAATAAGTGTTTAAATACTCCTCACAGGTTGATAAAAGAATGAACACTGAAGTGATATTAATGATACAAATGAAATAGCGAATGATGTTAAACTTGAATTGATTGCGCAGCGTTTTGGTGGTTGGTGAATTGAATGCTTCATGTATTTATAGTCGTTTCCATTAATGACCGTTGTTGAAGCTTCACAAATTAGCCGTTGAGTCTCCTGAATAAGTCCATTAGACAGATGAACCGTTCGTTGAGAGTTTCGCTGGTTTGAATAGTACAGCTGGAATTTGTCAGCCCGACATTCTCTTTCATTCCTTTTGTTTTTCCGTTGTGAGATGACATTTAATGCGAAAACGAAGAATATCAGAGTTGGCTTTACTTTGTTCAGAATATCGGTCTCCAAGAATGTCACGGTTTAGATAACGGCATTTAATGCTTCTGACAGACGATAGCTTTATTCAAATCTACCGTTAAACCATACTTAAGTAACCTGAAACTTATGAGCACACATGTTAAAAGCATTTTGGAATTTGTATTGAATAATAATCAAGAGTGGTAAAATGATATAACATGAATCTTGATTTTCGGAGTCGGAGATTTGAGAAACAGAGTCTTTGTATTTAGTTCAACATTCTCGAGAATTAGTCAAGCATTCTCGAGAATTATCGAGTGCAATTGAATCATTCTCGAGAATTGCTGAAGGCATTCTCGAGAGCTTCATCGAGAAGAGCGAAATATTGATCATTGCAATACTCGAGAATCTCCTGACCATACTCGAGAACATGAGAGTTATATCTATAGTCTAAAGGGAATTCTCGAGAATTATCACACAAGGTTTCAATGAAACAGTAAGCCTGAATTCTCGAGAGTTATATTGAACATTCTCGAGAATTGTGTGAAGTGGCTGAACTCTTTGATCTCTACAATACTCGAGAGCCATCTTGTTATACTCGAGAATTAACTCATTGAATCTAGTAAGAGGAATTCTCGATAATCATCTTTCCATACTCGAGAGGTAGATCCATGTTTGCATTTACTCCCATTGGAATTACAAGCATATACTCGAGTATTGGAACCACGTTCTCGAGAATTCAATTTTGACAATATTTGATAAAAAGAACTTTTATATCCCACTTGATTATTACTTCAAAATCCTTACTGAGAGACTTCAATTGTCATCATCAAAACACTTGGAGTCAACAATAAGATATAAGCCATGTTAAAAAAAAATACATGGACCGATTTATTCTAATATACACGTATAAAAGTTACAGAAATTGGATAGCTTCATATTAAAGTTTAAAGACTAAATAAATAATTAAGAAAACGAAAAAAAAAATTTAATCTTATCTTATTTTAAAGTATTAATATCATTTTTGGTCATTGTAATTTACAGTCATGTGTTTTGGTCCTTGAAGTTTCAAACAGGTAGTTTTGGTCCCTCAAATTCACTCCGTTTCAAATTGTTAGTCCTTATAATTTGAAAAGAACATTGACAGTGCTAAGTTTGATGATGTAGTACTAAAGCCATTAAAGTTGCTAATATAGTCATATGGGTGACTGATTGGGCAATATGAGGGGTTAATTTTGCTGACTAGTTAATTACCTGGACATATTTAAAAAAAAAACACACGAGACTTTGATTCCAAATTTATCTAGTTTGTGTTTTTTTTCCCCACCATATGTTGGGATCCGTACAACGCAAATGGATTAAAAGTTTCTACGAATCCGTCCCGAGGATCACTCGTGTGCGTTTAAATCAAGGCTAGTGAATCCGGATATTACCTTTTAAAATTCGCCCGCGTCTCGTTCTTCCTTGAACAGTGGGCTACCTCCTCGATCGAAGACGACTCTTAGAATCCTCTTCCTCTCTTGGTATCCACACGAACAATCCTCGTTCACGGCTATGGCGGCGTGCTAGCGCCTCTTCTTTTGCGTCTCTCTCTACTCTAGGGTTTCTCGCGGCCTTTTAGAATACGCTCGTTCGAAAGTCCCGTAGGTTTTCTAAAACCTATTCGGCGTATTTAATGCAAAATTAATCGTATTAATTTTTTTTGAATTCAAACTTTAGATCTCGGATTAAATATATATTAATTAAATCTATCCGATAGATCTAATATAATAATATTTATTTAATCGAATTAAAAGTCAGATCTGAAATTTCGAATTCGAATCTAGATTAAAAAAATAATTAATTAAATCTATCTGATAGATTTAATCCAACCTATTTATTTAATCCAAATTTAAAAGCCTTTCGATTTAATTTATCTCAATAAATTAAATCGGAGAAATGATATCTATCTATTTATTTAAATTTGAGATACCAATATCTCAATTTAAATTAAATAGACAATAATATCTTTATTTGAAAATTAAATGAGATACAATATCTCTGTTTGTTTTAGATATTTAATTTATCAAATAAATTAAACATAAAACAAATAATATAATAATAATATTTTAATCTCAATTAAATAATATCATCATATTATTTTCGAATTTAAATATATATATATATATATATATATTTACCCGCATTAAACTCGGTATTCATTAATCTCAGATTAATCGAGATTCAATGAACCCTGGACACTTTTACCCATGTTGGATTATTCTTGTGTGCGACCTGCAGCCCATGTGAGATTGGCGGTGGGCCAACACGTGTCGCCCACAAATCGCAAGCGGCCTCTAGCAAGACATTGCGACTACCCAACTCACATGGGGATCGATGACACGATACACCTATCGTACAACCATGTCACGTCCCTTTTGTCACGCGATAATTTGGTCAATGATGAGGCATGGATAATGTCAACTTCCTTTTCTTGACCATTACTTTCTCGATTCTCGAGTAGTCTAATAAGTGTAATGGAAACTCCTTTCCATCACAGTATGGCCATACATTTCTTAGACTCACTCATCGAGGGCCCAGTTTTATCTCTCTACGAATGTGAGGGACAAATTCCATCTTGACCATTCACGTCCCTCCGCATGAAAACCACCGATCCCGATCCTGACCTTTATCATCACCCGGTCAAAGGTGACTTTTGACTAGGTCAAAGACCCAGTGATTCATCATGTAGGAATCCATGATGATCTCAGGTCATAGGGCGTTGTGACACGGTTATACATGAGATAAGCTTATGACTTAATCCATGCAGCTTTCTCATAGTGGGTCGGTCCAGCACCTTGTACTCTTACAAGTGCCCATGACTTTGATTGTATCTCCATACCTCATCAAAGTCATACTGGTCTTAATTCATCTTCGCTCCCGCGTAGATGACCGACCAGGGACATTTAGGATAATCTATAAGATGTATCCAGGGATGATGCAGTTATCAATACGAACATGCAGACGAAAATGATAACTAAAGAAAATACTTTAAATAACTCAAATATCCAAAGTACAATGAATTGCCCCTAGGGCATAATTTCCAACACCATATGCCCAGGATATTACCTAGCTAGTCAACAAAATTACCCAGTCATCCAACCATACAAGCAACTTTAATGGCGTTAATGCCACATCATCAAACTTAATATTGTCAACTTCCTTTTCAAACTATATGGACTAATGGTTTGAAACGGAGTAAACTTGAATGACCAATACCATTGCCTGAAACTTTAGGATCAAAACCAAAATGACTATAAACTACAAGAACTAAAATGATATTAACCCTATTTTGAAACATCCCAAGGAGAGGAAAATTTATTTTTTCATATGGAATTCGGAATATATAAATTTAATTATATCCTTGTTATTACCATTTAATAAAATTACATTTCTCAATTTTTGGTTACTGTATATATCTAACAACAATACTCTTATTTTGCATC
Organism: Acacia acuminata; assembly: GCA_019022655.1. Taxonomy (NCBI): domain Eukaryota; kingdom Viridiplantae; phylum Streptophyta; class Magnoliopsida; order Fabales; family Fabaceae; genus Acacia; species Acacia acuminata. The sequence continues at coordinate 3,526,676 of JAFJYI010000040.1, forward strand.
AATAAAAATTTTGAGAAATTTTAGTACACAAAAATAATGAATTATCATGATGGACTTTAAGGAGATAAGCATGGAAGGAAAGGTCTCCCATTTATTTTATTTCTGAGAAAAGTCTCCCTAAATAGATAAACTTGAATAAAGAGAGTTTACGCGTGTTTAACACAACAAAAAGTACTATTATATGTGTTGAAATATCATTTGTCTTTCCAAAAGTTCCCAGAAGAAGCCAAATGTATGTTTTGATTGTTTTCATTTAGTTAATGGAAATAAATAAATAAAGGTTTCCTTGTTGACGAAGACTTACTACTTCAAAAAGAAAGACTGTTTTCATTTCCGTTGGCATTCAGACTGGTGGGGTGGAACCAGCTTATACTCCCTCCATTCTTTTTCTCAAGACACCAATAACCAAATTACATAAATAGAAAAGTTAGTTAAAAACAATAAATATATATAAAAATATAATTCATATTTTCAATAACACCCTTATTATTTATAAAGAAGGTAGGTGGAACAGAGAATGAGTGGAAAAAATCAAAAAGAGAATGATTGGGAAAAAGTGAGAAAAATTAATTGAGTGTGAAAATAAAATGCTTATACCCGTGCTTGTATCTTTTAAAAAGGAAAATACACATTCAAACATAGTATCATATAATTAGAGCTTTTAGTATTTATTATAATGTAATTAAAAATTTGTAAAATATTTCGACATTTCATGGGAGCTTTCCAACAAAACAAGGCTTATGATTCTTCATAGCATCCCAACAAACTTCATGACCCGTAGATTTTTGTGAGAATTAACATTTTCAAAAAGACACTGACTTAAGATCCCAACAACCACCAATTGTTTCTATTAATATTCTCTCCGGTCCTAATTATAATACCGGGTTGACTTTTTTTTTAGAAAGATTAAGGAAGCTAAATAAGTTACCTAATCACATCATATGTTATGTATCCTTATATTATATATTAATTTATTAGTCAAACTAATTAGTTTGAAGATAAAAATAAAAATGCTATAAAATAATTTAATTAGTTTCCTTAATTTCTCAAAAAATGATAACTTACTCTTATAATTAGGACCGGAGATAGTAATATATTCTTTGGTTTCGTTGGGCTTTCCACGATGACGCTACCCCATAGAAGCCTTTTTCTCGCTTGAGGTCAGGCTTATATATTTATTTAAATTTCATGTCAATTTCTTGCGAAACGGGCATGAAAAATCTGTTTTTTTTTTTTTTTTTAAAGAAAAATTACACTTTTAGGTTCTGAAAAGACCAGCATAAAAACTTATTTCGATCAATTAATTAGATTTACAAAAATATCATTCTTATATAGTTCCAAATTAAAGTTCAAAGACTAGATCAATAATTAAAAAAACTTCAAAAACAAAAGATATATTTTATCTAATTACATAGTCATTTCGCATTACTCATTTACGTTGTGTTATAGATAATTCTTTGCTTCTCGCCTTCTACTATAAATCATCCATTCATATTCAAAATTTTATTAGTGAAAGTAATTAGATAATTTTTTTTTTTTCAGATGTATCTAACACTTTAAATTGTCTGAATAGCTCAATGTAAAATTGCATTAAGAATATTTCAAGGTACTAGATACACCCCGGAATATTTTAAGACACTGTGATGCACCTGGAAAAAAATATTTTAAGGTGCTAGATACACCTTCAACCTTTAAATTATAAGGTCCCAAAACAAGTTTCCACTGTAAAGAGTGAATAAATGATCGGAAATTATATTTACAAAATTGCAAATAAAAAGAGTCATTCTAATCTCTAGGTTCCATGCGAAGCCCTCAGGTGTGTGGTTGGAAAACTTTATTTATTTATTTTATGGATGGTAGGACAACATTATATACGACCATTCGTGTTTAATATGAGATTTCGTTCTTACAGATTATGGATGAAATATGACATAATTGAGATAGTATAATTTTTGTAATAAATTTTGCCAAACTGTAGAACATTCGGCTACGAATCTCTAGTGGTCTCTCTTTTGGACTTTTACAAATTATTGTACAGAACAGAATGGGAAAAGTTGGAAGAAGCCAAATATATATATTGGTGGGTGGTGGGTGGTGGGTTTACTAATTATCTTAGTCGTCGCTGTCTTTTTTGAAAATCTTTAATAAATGGAGCCTATGCGTGTTTAACATGTGTCCGTGTTACATGCACCTTCAACATATTTCATTACTTGACATGTTTTATTTAATTTTAAGTCCTTGTAATGAATAGTTTTTTCACTTAATATTTCTAACTAAACTCCTCTAACTCATGCCTTTTATTGAGAGTAATTGTAATATTTTATTAGAAATAAATAGTTTTGAATAATATATAAAATTATTACTAATTGCCTATAATAAAATTTGATGACGAAGTGTTGTATGTGTTAAAATTAAAATGTTAGCTCAGTATGAGTCTTTTGAAAAATGGGGGAAAAAACAAATGTCCGTTGTCACCTCTCAGTTTTTCCTTCAATGGTTGGACATACACACACACACATACATACAAACATATGGGTTTATTGTTTGTCATGTCATTTGACATATGTTTATGTCAAGTCACCTCAAAATTACGTTGTTTTGGGAGTTAAGGAATTAATAAATGGTGTTTTTGTATTTTTGTTTTTGTATTTATTATATGAATTTTACAAAAAGATCTTTCATTAATTCCCCTAACACCAAAACTACGTCGTTTTAAGAGTTTATTAATTCTTCTATCCCCAAAACGACGTAATTCTGAGGTGACTTGACATAGCCTTATGTCAAGTGACATGACAAATGATAACTCCTATATATATATATATATATATATAGGGGAAATGATCTGTCAAGTGACTAGAGGTAAGCTTTTTTCCAGTGAATAACCTACAACGTTGTTTGGTCCAATGAAGAAGGCCATCTTCAGAAACTGTAGCGCACTCAACGCCAAACACCCCTTGTGTATACCCTTCTCGGACCAAACCCTAGTAACGTGGGTATGCCATGATCAAACTCTCAGTCTTTGAGTGATCCGAGCTTGATTTAAGACTATCCACCTGCTAATGTTTCTTGCTACTACAAGCAACTCCAAGGCTTAGTGAGGACAAAGTGAAACAATGTGTGGATCCAAAGCTAAACAATGAATACCCACTGAAAGAGATTTGTCGTGTCTCCCAAAATAACCAAGTTCGAAAATGATTTGTAGAAATAGGGAACCTAGGTCATTTCCCCAACAAACTTGCAGTGGGTTTGATTGATGCAATAGTGAAACGAAAACAAGTAAAAATGAGGGGTTTTTGATTCAAACAGATTAAAAACGAAAATAAACTGAAACACAATGAAATATGCAGAAACAAATTAAAAACGATCAACCCAACATTCAAATTCTAGAGACTTCCATCATTGAATGAAATATGAACGAACTCGCGTTTGGTTCCGGACGAACGAAATCTCTCGCATTCGTCCGTAAAATCTCTTGACTAGACGATCGCCTAGCATCTATCCGAACAAGCAGCGTCTTTGCGATCGCACATCAACACTGAAACCTAGTTCGAACTCAGTCCTTAGGATGAACCAAACCGAATATTAAATCTAATATTTGAACTATTTCCAAAAATCGAATCCGATAAGATGAAAACAGAAACGAGTAAAGTTACCGATTAAGCATAAGCTCTACGGACGAATCATGGAATCCTCAATGTTGGGTTAATCACGAAGTTTAGCCAAGCATGGCTGGAAAAAAATGAAGAACATGTTCTATTTTGATCCACCAAATAATAAAAACGTGAATGACTAGTGTTGTAGCCACCATCTGACTTAAAGTTAACCTAAAATGAAAATAGGCTCCAATGGTTCAGTCCAAAATGGAACTAAAATAAAAGCGGGCTTTAATTACAAAATTCGAGCCCAAATAAAATCCAGAAATATATATTTGACTTCGGCTCCAAAATCGACCGCCCTCTTGTCCGAATTTTCCTTCATGTCTTCATAACAATTGTAGCTCTCTCGAATCATATCGAAATATGAAACAAAAATGAGGCAAATCCGATGTCTGGTTCAAGAGTTATGGTAAAAATGGTGAAGCAATGTAAAATTGGAATTTTATTATTAAAAATGGCTAAAATATAATCAAAGGCCCAAAGCCCAAATAAGTATAAAAGCCATTATTTATTAACTAAAGAGTCCTAAATTATTAATTAAGAGATAAAAAGAAGTGTATAAAATATTCAATTATCACCCACCCAAGGCCGTTGCTAAGGTCTCTTCTTCTTCTCTTGACCTGTCTTGGTCTGAAGAAAAATGGAACAATGTGTACCTAATAAGTTTCTTCATACTGAAGGAAAAAACTGTGTGAATCCCACAACCCAAATCCCCAGTTACGATCCTCTTATAGTTGCCACGGCGATTATGGCTTAGAGGTAGTTTGAATTGAGGAAGATTCATATTATGCTATCTCCTTCTTCATCCTTTTCACTCATGTGTTTGCCAACCACCGCTGGCCATTGACGATGAAATCTCAGTTTTGAGATCGGAGCTCAGTGTTGGACTCGGACATCAGTGCTTCCTCCTCCATGTATATATGTATGTATTATTTATATTTCAATATATGATTGATGGGTTAAAGAATTTTTTCCCTAAAACTATTGGGAAAATCCTACAAAAAGATGGTTGAATTAATAAAATTTTATTTTGGGTCGAACTTAACAAATTATAAATTAAGTTATAGGACACAATATTAAAGATTTAGAATTGGGCCAAATTACATCCATAACCCTTAATATATTCAGGCACTCAACAAAATTTGAAGTTGAAGGAAAAATTACATAAAAGCTTTCTCACTTCTTAAAATCATAGAAGCCAAAAAACAAAAAACAAAAAACAAAACAAACAAACAAAAAGATATATCCAGCTACTAATCGCCCTCCAATCTCGAACCCATTCGTGTTGAGGACCACGTCGCACCCAAATTTCAGGAAACTAGCCTTGCGTCCAGATGAAGGTAAATAAGAGAGATCTAAACTACAAAGTTCCGCACACTTGGACTGCAATCAAATTAAATCAACCCCTAAATCGCCAACACCCACAGACCTCTTCAAGCAAATCAACCTCAACTTTTAACACCCAACTGCAGTGCACTCAATTCCCATGTTCGTAATCAGTTTGCACCTACCCAACCTCAACTTCTCCAAGTTCAAAAACTGAGCCACCGCAGAGGCCGCTGTGTCTCTTAACTCCGTTGCCTTCGACTCCACTAGATGCTTACAGTTCATAGCTAAATTAAGCAACCCATTACCAGAGAAGAACTTGGACTGGGATAGATCAATCCATTGGAGCGTGGCTTGGTAAGAGTCGGCCACTAAAGCTAGTTTATTTATCGAAAGTAATATATATGTATGGTGTTAGTTTTTCTTCCATTTCTTTTAGTCATTAGATTTTATACAAACGAGTGACATTTTGATATCTTATCAGTTAAAAAATGATGTTATTTTTAATTTATATGAATTTTCAAAAATTTAACACTCTTAATGAAAAATAACTACACATTTTAAAATATTAAATCCCTGAAAATCATAAAAATTAAAAATAACAATATTTTTTTATCTATAAAATATTAAAATGTCACCCATTTGCGGTGAATTTAATGATTAAAAGAAACCTAAAAAAAAATGGGAAGTGGGATTTTTTTAAGGGCGGCGGGCGGCAGCACTGAGCCCCTGCCCTTGGAAGGAATAAAGTTGGAGTCATTCGAGAGCGTTAGCAAGTATGGGAAAGCACTGGGAAACACCGTGAGGCCGGGAATCGGGTGGCGGCCAGTAGAGGGACGAGAAGGAGTTGGTGGAGGCGAGGAGGTGGAGTGAGCACGGGATGAAGAAGATAAGACGCGATATGGTGGCATCTCATATGGTTCGGTGTGGGAGGGGTGATCGGAGCCGGCATCTTCGTCTTTGCCGGTCTTGAGGCTAAAGCCAACACCGGCCCTGCTGTTATCTTGTATTATGTCAGCTCCGGCTGCTCTCCATCTTCTGCTACACTGAGTTTGCCGTCGAAATCCCCGTCGCTGGTACGCATTGTTACATTGGGCCTGTTTGGGTTGGCGTAGGAACGGCGGCTTAAAAAGCTATCTAACTTTTAAAAAAGCTCGGTAAGAAAAAGCTCGCGAGTTAATGATTTGTGTTTGGATTGATGGTGGTAGAGTGGCGGGGCCCACGTCAAAAAGCCGAGAGCATTTTTGAAAAAGGCTGGATTTACGAGCTTTTTTCCTAACTTGAGCTTTTGAGCGTTAGGAGCTTTAAGTCCAGTGAACTTAACGCCGAACCCAAACACACTATGTTGAGCTTTTTCTCCAAAGCCCATTAACTCTAACGCAAACGCTCCTAACGCTCTCCTAACGCTCAATCCAAACAGGCCCATTATCATTTGCATGCATCTTCACGTATGCGTTACTTACAGAGACTTGTTTTTTTAAAAAAATAATAATAATTAATTTTATTTAGAAAAAATAAAAATATGAAATATATTTTCTTAGAAGTTATACCATTCTTATTAATTTGTGGCAGAAAAATAAATACTCTCCCTAAATGTAGGGATTAGATAACTAATTGAGAGATTTAAGAATTAACTGTGTTTATTATTTATAAAAAAATGTGTGGTATTTCTCACATACATCTTTTAATCATTTATAATGCAAATTACCTGTATTTTTTCCCTTTAAATTACCCCCCATCTGAAAACTCTTATTTAATATATACCATTTATAGAAATAGTTTGAAAAAAGATAATTTTGAGAGATAAAGGAAATGGCAGATATTAAGAAATTAAGTTGGGCTAGTTAACCCCAAAAAATTATGTTAGAATCTAAGGAAATACGTTGATTGAGAAAGGTGAAAACACTCTACACTCAAAGCCTCATGAGAAAACACTTTATCAAAAAAAATTTTTAAAAAAAAAAAAAAAAAAGTCTCATATTTCCTAAAATACTTTCCTTTTTTTTTTTTTTTTTGTGGGGGCGCGGCGCCGGGGGGGGGGGGTGTGGGTTAAAAACGGGGCCATTAGCCCATATCTATTACTTCACCAATATACAACGTGGGTACAAATAACCCAGCGAGTCCTGATACAACAATCTAGCCACAGCTAAAGGAGAAGAATCAAATGAAACATACACTTCCTCCTACTTAAAACTAAGACTAGCAATTAAATCTACACAGTAATTTGCTTCTTTGTATACATGAGTAAACATTACATTTAAAAAGTTCTGTACAATTTCAAAAATCGCATTTAGCATCCAGGAACCAGCTTCTACCTCAGCTTGCACCGCTTTTAACATGTGCACAACAGCTGCCGAGTCGCTTTCAACAATTATGTTAGGATAATTCATCTTTGCCGCTAGCTTTAGCCCTTCAAATACAGCCCATAGCTCCGCCCTGACAGCAGAGCAGTTGCCCAATTTCCTTGCAAACCCTCCTAACCAATCCCCATAGCTGTTTCTCATCAAGCCACCACAATCAGCTATTTATTCTTGCCTCTAGATGCTCCATCGATATTCAACTTAATCCACCCATCCCCCGGAGCCACCCATCCAACATTGGTCACCATACGAGTACCACTGAATCTCCCATACTCCTCCTGCGCTCGTACTATTTCCTTTACATACCACATTACCACTACCTGCTTATTTACAGGCATCTCAAACCCCTCCTCAAACATCGCTTTGTTCCTCAATGTCCATAGCAACCAACAGGCCACCCCAAAAATTCTACTCCACCCATTCCTTCTTTGTGCTAAGTTCCAACCAAACCACTCTCTCCCCTCTTTGTTCACAAAATCCTCCTCTAATCTACCACTCCACAATTCCTGCCACAGGCCCTGAGCCACCACGCAATCCCTCAAAACGTGCATCATGCTCTCACATTTCTCAACACATCTGCAACAGTGCGAGTCACCTCCCATCAACCAAGCCCTCCTTGCACTTGTCAAAATTCTATTATGCATGGCTAACCACAAGAACATTTGTATTCTTCGCGGACCCCTCCATTTCCACAGGGTGCACCACTCCTTTTCCCCTTATCTTGCTCATTTGACAGTACGTGATACATATCAGACACCACGTACCTGTTATGCAACGCTGGTCCCCATCTAACCTTATCCCTTCCCATCTGATTTGATGGAGGTAACACAACCAAGAGCATGTTTTTTCCTTCGGTATTCAACTTATCAGCAACTCTAACCATGTTCCAATTCCCCTCAGCATCTACCATATCAGCGACCCTCACTCCTCCATCAGCCTCAGATAAATTCCCAAGACACATTTCATTTAGTTTCCTTCCTCCCTCTAACCACTTATCATTCCAGAAGCTTAATTTTTCTCCATTCCCTACTTCCCAACAAGTATTATTAACAACTCAGCCACAATCTCGCCAAGTTCTTTCACAACCCAAAATCAGCCTGCAGTGTCTTACATTCCTTAGTTAAATCATACTGTCTTCCATATTTTCCAGCAAGAACCTTTGAGCAAAGACTATCCGAATTAGCAAAGATATTCCAGAAAACCTTGCCCGACAGTGCATCATTCATCCGTTCCAAATTCATCATCCCCAAGCCCCCATTCTTTTTTTCCATACATATTACATCCCAACTCACAACATGTATCCTCCTAGCCCCCTCCTCACTTTACAAGATGAAATCTTGCTGCATTTTCTCCATTTGCTTCCTAACTCCAGCAGGGTGCATGTGTGCTACATAAAGAGCACAGCTAGCTGATTAGTTGCTGATTGAACCAGGGTAACCCTTCCAACCAGCGACAATGTCTGCTTCTTCCAGTTATTCAGTTTTCCTTGCATTTTGTCTAATAGGTGTTGGAACTTTCTGGTTGATCCTCTTCCCCTTAACATGTAAGATCCCAAGTACCTTCCTAAATCTTCCATCCTCAGAAAACTAGAAAAATTGCATAATTCATTCTGCCCTGCTCGGTCAACATTCGGAGAGAAGAAAATACTTGTTTTTTGGCCATTCACTTTTTGCCCCGACACCTCACTAAACTTTTCTAGCACATCCATGACAGCACACATATTTTCCGGATTAGCTTCACAGATAAACAGAAGGTCATCTACAAATAGCAGATGTGACACCTCAACTCCATTCCTCCCCATTTTCAGAGCCTTCCACCCCCTTGAGTTGACACAGTCCGTTATCAAGTGAGATAATTTTTTCATTCCCAACATGAACAAATAAGGTGACAAGGGGTCGCCTTGCCTCAGCCCCCTAGATGGCAAAAACTCCTCCTGTCTACTCCCATTCCAAACAATTGCGGTATTCGCCGACATCATGCATCCCAAGATCACCCTCTAAAAACGCTCATCAAAACCCATATCTTCCCGCACCTTCCCCATATAGCTCCATGACATACTATCGTAAGCTTTCTCCAAGTCTATCTTAACAACCATATAGCCCTTCCTCCCTTGTAACCTACTCATCGAATGAACTACTTCCTTAGCTATTATTATATTGTCTTGAATACTTTGCCAAGGTACAAATCTAGACTGATATGGAGATACTAATTTTTCCATTAGTGGTTTTAGCCGATTAAGTATCAGGTTTCACAATCCCTTATAGAATACATTGCATAATGTGATAGGGCAGAATTGACTCACATTTTCTGGTTGGTCTACCTTAGGAATCAGCACCAACAACATGTAATTTATTTCTTTAATCCTCTCCGGGTTGCTCCATAGTTCTCTCAGGAAACTGCACACTCCTTGCCTAATCAGCCCCCAATTTTGCTGATAGAAAGCTGCAGGATATCCATCACCTCCCGGTGCCTTAAACCCATTCATTTGGAAGAAAGCTCGTTTCACCTCTTCATCCGTGATGCTCCTCCCAATCCTTTTCAGATCCACTTTATCCACCAGCCCCCAGCTTTGATTTGTTATGAACCAGCGCCTATCATTTTCCTCCTCACAAAATAGTTTAGAGAAGAAGCTTTGGAAGAGCTCCACAATTAGTTTCTCCTCCTCAATCCACTTCCCTTGACTATATTTAAGCATCTTAATCTTATTTCTTCAACGTCTAATCAAAGTTTTCATGTGGTAAAACCTTGTATTTCTATCTCCATCCTCCAACCACCTCCCCCTGGATTTTTAGAACCACATCACCTCTTCCTGCCATAATGTTCTCAAAAGCTCCTCCTCCAATTCAGCCTCCAGTCAGGTCAGAAAACTATTATTTCCTTTCTCTAGGCTACACTATATCTCATTCAATCTGTTTAGTAACCTCCTCTTTCACCCCTCAACTTGGCCAAACACCTCCTTATTCCACACAATCAGGTCTTGTTTCAATGTGATCAGCTTCATATGAACATCATCGTTACCAAATCTAACTTTTCTGTTAGACCTCATTGAACTTTACATGCATTTGCCACATTACTTGAAATCTAAAATTCCTTGCTCTCGTACTTTGTTCTTCCTACAACAGATTAACTAACATAGGATGATGGTCTCAATGTAAGCACGGGAGAATTCGCGCCTCAGCATTTTCATATTTCTCCAACCAACTTACATTACATAGACACTTGTGAAGCTTCTTGTATACTTTGTCTAGTCCCTCCCATTTCGGCCCCTTCCACGTAACGAATGGCCCCTTAGTCTCCACATCTACTAGATTACACCTTTGAATCCACTCATTAAATCTACCACACCTTGATTCATTTACTCTCTCACCTCCTTTCTGCTCTAGTGGTGATCTGATCTCATTGAAGTCGCCAGCCATCAACCACGGCTCCACAATATCAGCAACCAACCCTTGCAATGTTCCCCATAGTTCTCTTCTCCTTTGTTCACTGGGGCTAGCGTAAATAGCCATAAACAGCAAACTCTCCACCCTAATACATAGTTTACAGTGAAGAAATTGCTCATTTTCCACTAATACTTCCACCTTTAAGTCATCCCTTTCACACATAATCCATATTCCTCCAGCAAACCCATCATCTTCCATTCTAACCCAGTTTCTGAACCCCCAACCCCTAATGATTTTAGATGCTTGAGGCCCACTTATCCTTCGTTCCAAAATGACAACCAAGTCCACCTTATATCTAAACTTTATGTCCTTAAGAATCGATGCAAAACCTTTCTTAGAAGCTCCTCTACTATCCAAACTATTAGTTTAATCATGATAACAATATTTAATTACAAACCAGTAACAAACCAGTTACCTCTTAATCAGCAAGATTAGGAGTTTGACACTCCTCCTCCATTCTAATCCCCTCGCTCTCTAATGGGCCTGTGTTGGTCGATTTCCTTGATGGCAAGTGAACCAGTCAAACAAGTAATAAAGTGAAAGTAGAGTATCGTCCTATAGAGACTGAGATACCAAGGAGTGACGCGCAAATGCTATGACAGTTGTGAAAACAGAAAATAAATATAATTGGTTGAGGAGTTTGTGTGATTATGCTACTAGCAAACGTAAAACACAATAACTTTAACGAGAGAAGATATCAGTGAGAAGTTAGGCTGGACGCAGAATCATCCTTAGCTGCATTAATCCCCCAGTTGCTCTACCCAATGCTATAGCATCTATACTGTACAGCTTCCGCAATTGCTACAGCATAGCTACCATTCACAAAGCTATTTGGTTAACCCACCTCTGTAGTCTACCAAAGCTTCCGTATTCGATACTTATGATGCTAACTATACTCCTTCCATATTCCTATGGCAACTTTCTAGTCAGAAGATCCGTGCTACGCTCAAGGTGTTATGGTTATGGGAGGTAGACCCATTCCTGAAGTCTACAATAATAGATCACGTCGTGCACGGGCGGCCTAGCAAACACAAGTTTCTCGAAGTCTAACCCCAACTCCTTGCCGCAAGCCGGGGGCCACGAGATCTAGCCCTTAACTTCCGTTAACCGACTAGTAATAAGAACACCGATACGCAAACCAAATTTATTGAATTAAGAAACCGCACCGGGTTCATTCAACACTTAAAGACTCATCCCCGATCCCGGCCATATAAAGTTTAGTTCATGATGACGAGGAACACAAACAGACACTAACAGTAATGACCCATGATTAATAAAACAAAGATAAAAAGAACTGAAAACGAAAGCTTGATGGAATTTCTGATGGCGTGGTTGAGGTCCTGTCACGTCACCACCCCACGTCTTCTTCGTTCCGTCGCACTGCAAGGAAGGATGCTGGGCGGTTCTAGAAGTATCGTGCTCTTGTGAAATCTCACACTCTTCTCTTGAGTCTGCCGAAAGTTAGAATCTCGTTCTAGGGCTCTCCGACTCTCTTAGGGTTGGCTCTCCTGCTTCCTTTTATAATCAGTCTTTTTCTTGTGGCGTAAGTTACGGCGCAGAAATGGGCCTTTCCTAATCCGTTGGGATCTATCATATCTTTTGGTCCGAGTAGATTGCTTCAGTTGATTCTGCAGGATTCTTCAAATCTTTCAGTTTCGATCCTCCGCATCTTCTATTCCGTTACGTCAGCAACCTATCTGTCAATATCGCACTTTATTTTATTTCCTGAAATCATCTGGGTAAAAAGGTCAGAAAACATGTCGTATAGCATTGCGTCCTCTACTTTGCTATAGCATTCAGGATGCCTTCTATTGCACTTCCAATCACTGTCAGGATGCTATAGCATCGTATCTGCTATGCTACACGATTTTCCTTAAAAACAAAGTAAATTGTTCCATTCTCAGCACATGCAAATGATTTCTACTCTTTAGTCCCTATGTCATGAATGTATGCCTTTTTGCTTAGATTATCTGCAGTTAAGCTTTGATTCATCATTCAATTCAAACAATAAGTATAGGGAAAACATGGTATGATTTTTGCTCATCAGCCTGCCACCTCCTCTTCAAATATAGCATCCTCTGTCATCATAGCTTGGAGATCCCGCGATTTTATAGCACAGTCCCCGGGATTAAGATTCTCTTTGCCATTCTCCTGGACGCCCTGCTTCCGCTGGTTTACCACTGCTCCTGCTTGTACATGCTCACAATTAGTTGACACAGGTTTAAACACCCCCTTCCTCTGCTTTCAATCACATTTCCATTCTTTACTAGCCTAGTAACTCGTTTAACCACACTCTGAGCCCTCCGCTTCAAGAACCTTTTTTCTGCTACTCACACCTCCTGAGGTATTCGACCTTACACTTCCTTCCTCCTTCCATCATCCACCTTTGATCTCCTTTGTTGTCTCCCTACTCCTTCATATCTCGCTTTCTCAGCCTTATTTATATTTAGCATATTTTTTTGAATCATATCTTCTCCCACCTTTTCCTCCCGGTCATTGCATCATTTCTAAGAACATTGAACCTCGACCCTCCATGTTGCTCCTTTGATTCTACCCCAATATTACACATCCTTCTAATTCTGATCACTGTTTTCCACTTCCCTCCATCATCGCCCTTCTTAGTCATGAGCGACTCTTTCCCTTCCATTGCTTCAACCTCCATTTCCCCTTCCTTATATCTTTTCTGAATAGTCTCACACTCTTCCTTTTTATGCCCAACTTTGCCATACTGTTGACAAAACATGCCCAAACTTTCGTAAACCACACTAAGTACTTGTCCTTCCACATTAAATTCAGGGATCAAAGGCTTTGTGAGATCCACTTCCACACACATCCGTGCAAATTTACCTCTAGCCCTATGTGCAGTATGAACATCTAGTCTAAGTGCTTTGCCAATTGAGTTTCCAAATTTAACAAGAACTTCTTGTCAAACAAGGGCGCTGGCAAGTATGTAAACCTCACCCAAGCCACTTAGAGTCGATTGTTGCCTTCTTCGGGTCAAAATCTGGCCGCCATCTAGCCTCATTCAGATAAGCATCCGCTATCACCCAAGCCCTCCCAACTAACGCTTCCATATAATCATCATGTTGTTGGAAGTTCACAAGGTAGAAGTCGTTCTCCAGATCAAAGACGTCAATATCCCATTTCCTTGCCCAGAGCATGCGCAGCTTCTTCACCATGAAACCATAAGAAAGTTGTCTCCCCATTAACTTAACTATCAAGGTCCTACAAAATGGTTTCATCAACCTCTCTCTTTCTTTATCTTCAAATTCAAACCTCGAACATAGAGGATTAGATAAATCTATTTGAATTCCATCATTCGGATTCAACACCCTATCAAAGTCAGTGCCCGCTCTATAATCCTCAATCTCATCATCTTCATCATTGTTCACCCATTCCCACCAGCATACCTTTGAATTCACATTCTGGAGTAGATGAAAGAGATTTGCCGTGTCTCCCAAAATAACCAAGTTCGAAAACGATTTTGCAGAAATAGGGAACTGGGTCGCTTCCCGATGAATTCGCAATGGGTTTGATTGGCAATGACGAAAAACGAAAACAAGTAAAAAGGGGGTTTTGTTGATTCAAACAGATTAAAAATGAAAGTAAACAGAAATAGAACGAAATATGCAGAAGCAGATTAAAAATGATCAATCCAACATTTAGATTCCAGAGACTTTCATCATTAAACGAAATATGAACGAACTCGCATTTGGTTCTGGATGAACCGAAATCTCTGCGTTCATCTAGAAAATCCCTCGACTAGACGATTGACTAGAATATGTCCAAACAATGGCGTCCCACTATGCAATCGCACAGCAAAACTTTAAACCTAGTTCGAACTCAGTCCTTGGGATGAACCAAACCGAATATTAAATCGAATATTCGAACTATTTTCAGAAATCGAATCCGATAAGATGAAAACAGAAATGAGTAACGTTACCGATTAAGCACGAGCTCTCTGGACGAATCATGGAATCCTCCTCGTTGGGTTAATCACATAAGTTTAGTCGAGCATGGCTGGAAAAAATGAAGAACAGACGAAGAACATGAAGAACATTTGAGAGAATTTCAAAACTTCTATTTTGATCCACCAAATAACAAAAACGTGAATGAATCAATGTTTGTGGCTGCCATCTAACTTAAAGTTAACCTAAAATGGAAATGGGTTCTAATGGTTCAGCCCAAAACGAAAATAAAATAAAAGTGGGCTTTAGTTACAAAATTCGAGCCCAAATAAAATCCAGAAATATTCATCTTACTTTGGCTCCAAAATTGACCGCCCTCTTGTCCGAATTTGCCCTTCATGTCTTCATAACAATTGTAGCTCTCTGAATCATCCAAAATATGAAACAAAAATGAGGCAAATCCGATGTCTGGTTCAAGAGTTATGGTGAAAATAGTGAATCAATGTAAAACTGGAATTTTATTATTAAAAATGGCTAAAATATAATCAAAGGCCCAAAGCCCAAATAAGTATAAAAGTCATTATTTATTAGCTAAAGAGTCCTAAATTATTAATCAAGAGACAAAAAGTAGCGTATGAAATATTCAATTATCAAATTCCCCCACACTTATCTTTTTGCACTCCCGAGAAAAATTCATAGAAAAAGACCTAAAGGAGAAACTCTTCTTTTCTAACAATTGCTAACAATGCAAAAATTGAACAATGGACACAAAGCTCCAAAAGATCAACCAATCAAGACCACAATCCCTTCATCTCAAATTACAATTCATGGTAATCTCAATCAATGATGCTAATCACAAAAGATGGTCTCTCAAATGATGCACTCAATAATCAATCTCTCAAGTGTTTAAGGTAAATAAATGTATCACTCAAATTCTACTCAAGAAAATTGTTCTACCATAAGCTTGCTCAATTTCTATGTCTCCACTACTCATAACATATGCATGCACAAATCAAGAGAGCTTGTTATAAAAGGTTGTAATGGGGTTAGGGTGCAGGTAGGTAATAGTATGGAATGAGAGGCTAAGCACCAACGAAATTAAAAAGAGCACTAATTAACACAATCATTCTCTATGTAAGAAAATTTTTATTTTACTTATATATCTCCTTTCTTTCTACGTATTTTCTTTCTTTATTTCTTTCTTTTCTTTTTCTTTTGTTCTCTTTCTTTTTTTTTTTCTTTTTTTCTTTTCTTTTTCTTTTTTTTTTCTTTTTTTTAATTTTTTTGGTTGTTGAAAATGAAACTATACTTTATACATAATCAAATGACAAAAGCAAACATCCCCCCCACACTTAAACTAATGCACTTTTGAGCAACCCCCACACTTAAACACAAAACCAAGGTGAAACCAATGCTTAATAAATTTTCAAGGTGCAGAATAAAATGGTTTTACGCTTTGGCTTGTAATGTGGCTTAGAAAAGAATGAGTCAAAAAGGCACAAAAGGCTAGCAAAGGGATCATAATGCAAGGGAAAGGCTATTTGGCCAAAGTAGGGAAAATAAAAGAAAGAAAACAAGCTTCCATCATACTTATGCACGTAAGTGAAAAATGTAGTTTCAAAAAGAAAAGAAGTAAGTTCTAGAGAACACAAATCATGAGTAGATGCACACATGAAAGAAAGAATGGAAAAAGATGCATTCCATTCATGCAAGCCCAAAACCTCACAAGGTCAACACCAACTTAAGCAACCAACATCACCAAATCAACTACCAAGACATGTAATCAAAGAGTCAAGAATGGTAGACCCAGCAAAATGATCCTTTAAAACCAAAATGTCCTAGTTCATAATATGTAACAATCATAGAATGAGAGACTGTATTTATTTTCAAAAAGCAAAGTAGAAAAAGGAAAACAAATAGAAGAAAGAGGGAGAAAGAAAGAAGAATACTCCCCAAGGGGTTTAGGAGGATAAGTGGCATCAATGAGGAGAATCTCTTTGCTTCCTCAGCCTCTGCTGGGATCCTCATGAAATGGCTTGAGGCGATGCCCATTGACCTTAAAGGTGCTTCCGTGGGTGGATCACATAGCTCAACAGCACCAAATGGAAAAATGTTAGTGATCACAAAAGGGCCATCCCATCTAGATCAAAGCTTACCTAGCATAAACTTCAAACAGGAGTTGAAGAGAAGAACTTTCTAGCCCACAGAAAATTCCTTCCTCAGGATATGCTTATCATGGAATGCCTTAGTCTTTTCCTTGTACAAACATGAACTCTCATAGGCATCCAATCTCAGCTCGTCTAACTCTTGCAACAGTAGCTTCCGCTCCATCCCAGACTTAGCCAAATACATGTTACATTGCTTAATGGCCCAATAGGCTTGATGCTCCAACTCAACCAGAAGATGACATGCCTTACCAAAGACAAGCCGATAGGGAGACATCCCAATTGAGATCTTGTAGGCGGTACGATATGCCCACAAAGCATCCTCTAATCGCTTACTCCAATCCTTCAGAGTGGAGTTAACAGTCTTCTGAAGGATTTTCTTAATCTCTCTATTTGAGACTTCAGCTTGACCGTTGGTCTGAGGATGGTATGCTGTGGAGACCTTGTGGAGCACTCCATACTTGTGTAAAAAGGCACCCATGCTTCAGTTGCAAAAATGGGATCCCGGTCACCGATAATGGCTCTAGGAATACCAAACCGAGAAAATGTTAGAGCTAACAAAATCCACCACAACGGAAGAATCATTAGTCCGGGTGGCTTTCGCCTCAACCCATTTCGAGACACAATCAACGGCTAGCGGTATGTAAGTATAACCATATGAAGCAAGAAATGGATCCATAAAATCAATACCCCAAACATCAAAGATCTCACAAAACAATATAGGGTTAGGGCATCTCATGCCTACGGAAATACTCCGCTCTCGACGGTTATCACATGACTTACAAAACAGATGGGAATCATGAAACAAGAAAGGCCAAAATAATCCTTTGTCTAATACTTTCCTAGCAGTTCTTTGGGGTCCAAAGTGACCACCACAAGCGAAGCATGAGCAAAATGCAATATAGAGTTAAACTCATGATCGAGGCACACATCTCCTAACTACTTGGTCACTACAAAATTTCCTGAGATAAGGGTCATCCCAAACATAATATTTAGACTCACTCTTTAATTTAAGGGTTTGGGCCCTAGTGGAATCTACGAGCAAAACACCGGCTACCAAGTAGTTAACGGATCAAAGCATACCATGGAAGCTTACCTTGCAAATTGTAGAAGTTGCTCATCGTGGAAATCATCTCGAATATAATAGGGGTGAGAGGGAGAATGAGTGATGCGACTCAAGTGGTAGCTACCCGAGTTTTGTGCTCCACTGTCTCGAATCTCAATATCGAACTCTTGAAGCAATAACATCCACTAGATGAGTCATGGCTTAGCATCTGTCTTTTTCAAAAGAAACTTTAAAGCAGCATGGTCAGAGAAAACAATTACTCTACTTGCTAGCAGATATGACCTAAACTTATCAAAAGCAAATACAATAGCCAACAACTCCTTCTCAGTAGTGGTGTAATTGGACTGGGCAAGATCCAAAGTCTTGGAGGCATATGCAATCACATGAGATGCTCTATCAACTCGCTGTACCAAGATAGCACCAATCGCATAGTTGGAAGCATCACACATCAACTCGAAGGGAAGGCACCAATCAGGGGCTTGGATCACTGGGGCTGTAGTCAGACAACGCTTCAAATGATCGAAGGCCGCCTTACAAGGATCATCAAATACAAAGTCAGTGTCCTTATGCAGAAGGTTGGACAAGGGTCGGTTAGTCTTGCTGAAATCCTAAATGAAACGCCGATAGAAACCTGCATGACCAAGAAAAGAGCGAACTTCCCGCACAAATGCGAGGTAAGGCAAAGCAGTAATTACATCTATCTTAGCAAGATCTACCTCAATCCCTTTCCTAGACACTATGTGTCCCAAGACTATACCCGACTCAACCATAAAGTAACCCTTCTCATAATTCAGCACAAGATTAGACTCAATGCACCTATGCAAGACTCTAGACAAATTAGCTAAGCATGCATCAAAATCAGACCCATATACAGTGAAATCATCCATAAAAACCTCCATGCAGTCCTCTAGAAACTCAGAGAAAATGCTTACCATACAACGCTGAAAGGTGCCAAGTGAGTTGCAAAGGCCAAAAGGCATCCTTCAATAGGCATATGTTCCAAAGGGGCATGTGAAGGTCATCTTCTCCTGATCCTCAGGAGCAATGTGGATCTGGAAGTATCCGAAGTAGCCATCCAAGAAGCAGAAGTGAGACCTACCAGCCAATCACTCTAACATCTGATCAATGAAAGGTAGAGAGTAATGATCCTTGCAAGCGGCTTGGTTGAGTTTCCTATAGTCAATGCCAACTCTCCAACTATTCTGAACTCGAGTAGGAATGAGCTCATTCTTCTAATTGGCTACCACAGTGACTCCAAATTTCTTAGGAACCACTTGGACCGGACTAACCCACTGGCTATCAGAAATTGGATAGATGATACCAGCTTGCAAAAGCTTAGGGACCTCCTTCTTCACCACATCAAAGATAAGAGGATTAAGGCATCTCTAGGGCTGCCTCACCGGCTTAGAATCCTCTTCCAACAGAATTCGATGCATACACATGGAAGGGTTAATGCCAACGATGTCAGCTAATGTCCACCCAATGGCTTTCTTGTTCGCCCTCAATAAGCTTAGCGGCTTCTCTTCTTGGTCAAGAAGAAGATTATTTGCCACAATGATCGGCAACTGTTCATCCACCTCCGAAATGCATACTTCGGGTGATCGGAAGGGATTTCAACTCAAGCTTGGGTGGTTGCTCGGTGGAGGGAAGAAGCTTGGGTGGTTGTTGCAACAACTCGATGTCATCACACCGAAATGCACGAAACCACATTCAAAGAAACAAGAAGCGTGTCTATACAGCTCAATTTTAACATCAGAATCAAGCTCATCAAAATTAGAGTTAAGCTCATCAAAATCAGAATCAGGATGCACATTAGGATCAGGATGAAGCTCAAACTCAAAATCAATATCAAAATCCACATGTAATGTAGAATCACCAAGCAAGTCAGAATCACCAAGTAATGCGCAAAGCATTAAGCAAATCGGTGTAAACATAGCACCATTCATTATCAAGCACATGCAAAAATGGGAGAACCACTCTCGAGATGCAAAATCGGGATAATCAAGACACCAATCGGCAAGAACATCATCCACAAGATCATCAATCACATCAATGCGAGAAAACGAGAATGTTCTTCCTAGGATGTTTCATGGCATCAAAGATATTGAAATTCACAGATATATCACCAAACTCCATGGAAAGAGTACCAGAATGCATATCTATCTTAGTCCTAACTGTTTTCATGAAAGGCCTCCCTAGAATGATTGGTGACCTACTACTGGGAGACTCAACCTCCATATCTAAGATGTAAAAATCAGCAGGAAATATCATTTCATTAACTTTGACTAATACATCTTCAACTAAACCAGAAGGATGAACATTACTCCTATTAGCTAGTTGAACAACAACACCAAGTAGGATGTAAAGGACCAAGACCAAGAGATTTATAAATAGATACGGGCATGACATTAATAGAAGCACCTAAATCTAGCATGCAATCATCAAATCTATAGTTACCAAAACAAGTAAGGGATAGAAAACATCCCCGGATCCTTGCACTTGCGAGGCATTGTAGAAATTTGGATGAGTCTTTGATACATTCAGTTCAAACTCACTCGTTCACTCCCCTTGATCGCCTCTTGTTATTTCACAACTCCTTCAAAAACTTGGCATATTTAGGAATTTGTTTGACTGCATCTAAGAGATGAATGTTGATCTCTACTCTTCTGAATGTCTCAAGTATATCCTTCTCTTGTGCTTTTTTTGCCAACTTCTTGGATTGAACTGCTCTCTGAGAGAAAGGAAGAGGAATGGGGATGTCTTCCTCTTCACCTTGCTGCACTACCTTTTTTATTTTTAGAGTCAATCTTCACATTTTCTGACTCTCATTCTGATGTGGAAGTCACATCTGCAGCTAGTTTAGGTTCCTCCAATTGCTTGCCAGAACGAAGGGAGATAGCACTCACATTCCCCTTAGGATTAGGAATTGTTTGTGAAGGAAGAGTGTTGGATCCCTAAGGTTGAAGCTGGTTCAATGAAATTGCCAACTGCTCAATCTGTGTTTGCAAACTCTGAATGGAGTGTCAGTTTACTGTTGGAATTGCATATTGGTTGTGATAAATTGCTTCATCATATCTTCAAGTGAGGAACCACCACTACCGTAATACCCCAAAATTCATATGTCTCTTAAATATTATAGTTTGGCCAAATAATACCTATTTAAAATGGGAAAGTATGTTGTCTCTCATTTTAGTAATTTATTTGTTTATTTTCCTTGGAGTTTAAAGAGGGCAAAATCCAATTTTATTTTAGGGACCATAAGTTGCCCTATAATTATTGAATTAATACATGGTGCATAAATGGCCATGAAAAGCTAAAAAGTTGTGAGGAAATAATTAAACCAATTAGAGAAAATTGCCAACAATTAGTGGATAATTCAATCTATGTTAATTGAATTATTTTCATAAACATTCACAATTAATTTAGTGGTATATGCTAAAGGCATAATTAAGGATGTATTACCTTAATTAAGAAACAAGGGCTAGTGAAGGGCTTGGATTAGCATAGAAGTGGTTTCTAATTAATCTTAGAACCAATCATATTTTGACAATTACACTTAACTACTTTATTAGAGATGCTAATTAAGATTAGATATGGAGGGCTAAGATTAAATTTAATAAAGCCAAATCCAAAGGCCTTAATTAAGCCTCATAAAGCCAAATCCTTGTGAAATTGAATTGGCCAATGATAAATCAAGAAAATATTCTTAATCCTCATAAAATTAAGTGGACCAATAAGAGATTAGCATAAATTGAAGGTCAAGATTAAATCTAATAAAGCTAATCTAAGGGTTTTACAATTAATTTAATAAAGCATAATCCATGTGAAATTAAATCCACCAATAAGAGAAAAGAGTTGTGAGTGTGTGTGTGTCTAGTATTCAAGAGAGAGAAAAGAGAGAGAAAAAATTAATTAAAGCAAATTTGATAAAGTTTGAAATCCTAGAGTAAATTGGATAATGGTTTGAAATCCAAGTAAATATCGATGTACAAGTAAAAACTCAAAACAACAAATAAAGTGAGAATTTATACAAATTTAAATAGTTGTGAAGAAGTAGGAACCCAGGAGAAAATATAAAGACTTATCTTGAACCCGCATAATTTAACCTTGAAAGTAAGCCTCGTAAAGGCTATTTTTGTAAACGTTGAAGAATAAGCTTAGTACAACCAGGGGAATCTAATTAGACCATAAATCTGGATATCCAACTACTAATCAAAAAGCATACTCGAGAATTTAAAAGTATTGGTAATTGATCAAGCAACCAAAAATAGATTTCATTAAAGTAAATTAATTCTCAAAAAGCAAAACTTAGAGATTAAGTTCGGGTCTTCTAATCACATGGATGGATGAGATTAAAACTTCTTTACTAAGTTTAGATCCAAGGTTTCATACACAAGAAGAGTAAAGTTGCAAATATTTACCCAATTGCCATACCATTTTCCTATAAATAGCAAGCCATATGCTTCATATTTTCTCACCAATTCACAAGCATAGGAACTGAAACATAGAGGGAAAGTGAGAGTGAGAGTCTTGGAGAAGAAGGAGCAAAGTTCTTGGTAAGTTCTCTAGCTCTAGCTTTAAGTTCTTTAAGTTTTAGTTCTTAAATTCATAGTTAGAAGTAGCTTTGATTTTGAATATGCTAGAGTAATTTTAATATCATGTTTTTATAGTCAAAAATGGTGATATTTAGAAAATTAGATGAGCTACTTGGTATAGCAAAATTTCTGGAAAATTATGATCGAAGTAGCGAAGCTCTGGCGAAATTTCATCGGTTTCGGAATTTCTGGAGTCAGTCATGGAAACACCAGAATTTCATTTTGAAAATGTAGTCAAAAAATTCTGGGAAAATTCATGGTTAAATTATACATATATGGATTTTTAAATATTTCAATAACATGTCAAAATGAGTTCTTTATAGTGAGATAAAAATCCTCAAATTTAGGCTACAAATTTCTGGAAAAATTCTGGGCAGAGGTTCAAAACTTAAAACATGGGAGTGATTCGTGTAATCTAGGAAAATTTGATTATTTTTAATTGAAAATAGACATCCTAAGGATTCCATGGAATTTTACGGATCCTCGTTTCGATTTTTCTAAAATTAATTATGATTTTTCAAAGTTAGACGAAATGCTGCCCAGATTTGTACCAGCGTTGTTCTACGAATTTTGGGGGAATAAAGTGAAAAATAAATGTTCCAAGGGAAAAATAGTCATTAGTGGCCAAAATATCTCTTAGGATATTATTTGCGAAGTAATAAATGCGATATTACCATTATAGGATAAACGTGATCACCATCTGACCAACGACGTACCGAAATCGCCAACGAAGGTACGGACGTGTCGTAACACTAACTCTAATGCTTATGGTATGCTTATATGTGATGGATGATTTCTTAGACTAAGACTCGATCTTAGATCACTATTTATACATTCAGCTTTACATGGGTTATAGTCTTGATAATGCCGTTGAGTTTTCCTAGCGCTGAGGACACGAGGAGCTGTCGTGGCACCTTGGTTGGTGCAAACATGGTTGACTGTGCATGTCTGTGTGCTATGTATTATTGTTGTGATTGACATTACATCTGTTGTGTGCTTATGTATTGTTGTAACCTTACATCTGCTGTGTGATATGTATTGGTTAATGCTGTAATGTTATGAATATCTGTCATACATATTTTATCATACATAAGCATGAGGTTAACAGTTACTTGAGGTTCAATGGGTATTGAACCTCAGCTCTTACTATAGCTTCGGGATCGGAGTGAACGGGATCGAGGACAAGGGTAAGCGAGGCATAGGGACTGGCAGGAGAAAGTTCTTTTGATATGTACTTAACGTTGTAGTCATTCGAAATTTTTGTATCACTATGGAAGCAAACATATACAATATAGTGGATGTTTATCAGTTACTCTTCAATTTAAATACTTCCGATGCTCTACTCTGATCAAACTATTTTGAAAATGCTTCCAAAAATTGGGATGTTACAACAACTACTACTAGCCTGCTGTTATGCCGCCTGTGAAGGTGGACATATGACTGGTCGACGAGGTGGTGCTGGCAAAGACAAAGGAGGTGTAGACTGCTGCTGGAAATTTTGTGGTCTGTACTGCCTCTGCTGATAATTTCCAGAATTCTGGTACTGATATTGGTTACCCTGGTTCTTATTCTGATTCCAACGGAAATTGGGGTGATTTCTCCAACCAGGATTGTAGGTATTGGAGAATGCATTATTCTGCTGGTATTGTGGCTTTGCTAGAAAAAACACCCACTGAAGCTACTGACTGGTCTTGATAAGCAGGATCATGCAAGGTAGGGCAAGAGTCAGTAGAATGGTAAGGGTCGAACAAACCCACATGAGTACCCAATCGAGGAGGAGGAGATTGTACCGTACGTGTCACGCTAACCGCCTCACCGAGAGGTCGATCATCAAGTCTATTCTCTAATCTCTCGAGAATCGTCTTGGACTAGAGGTGTTTGAACATGGTAAACGGGAGGACTATTGGCCCCGATGCCAAATTGCCGAGAGTTGGCCGCCATCTCGGATATCAAGTCTCGGGCATCTTCGGGTGTCTTGTTACGCGAGCCCCACCACTAGAAGCATCCACCAAACCTTTGTCTACGGTAGCGACCATCATAGAAATGGGTAATCAAGAGTTGCTCGGTGATCTCGGTGGTGTGGACAGTTGCACATAACCTTTTGAACCTCTCCCAGTACTCATGCATAGTCTCCCCATTGGCCTGTTTAATGTTGCCAATTTCCTTCTTGATCGCAGTTGCTCTTGAGGTAGGGTAATATTTCTCCATAAATAACCTCTGAACATCAGTCCAGCTCCCAATAGATGAGGGCTGAAGGTACAACAACCAGTCTTTGGCACCACCTTCCAATGAGAAAGGAAAAGCTCTCACCTTGATATGATCTTCATCAATGGCCTGCGGTTTCATTGTGCTGCACACTAGATGGAATTCCTTCAAATGCTTAATGGCACACTCACCTGAAAGACCATGAAACTTAGGCAACAAGTGTATTAGACCAGATTTAAGCTCAAAGTTAGCAGCAAGGGCAGGATATTGGATGCGAAAGGTTGATAATTAACATCGAGTTCATTCAATTCCTTTAAAGTAGGACGGTTTTCTGTTCTTACGCCATAATTACGAGTTAGCAAAATTGCTACTAGAATCGGTGAAAACAACAAGACTATCAGAAGTACTATCAGAAACACAATCAGAAAGATCAACAGAATGGACACAATCAGAATGACCACAACCAGACTCAAGTTCAATGTCCAGTTCAGTATTAATCCTATGATTTAGCCTAACAACTCTTCTAGCAGTAAGAATTGTTCTTTCTATTTCAGGATCAAATGGCAACAAGTCTTCTAGATTAGTAATACTTCTAGTACTCATGCAACAAAAACACAAGGCAGAATTTGCGGGGTTTTTTACCAAAATAAGGTTTTTTTAAAAAAAAATTACCGAACTACAACTTGTCAGAAAGTATTTACCAATCTAATGCAGTCAATGGCGTGCGTTGACCGACGCCATTGACTGCATCAGATTGCACACGCCACGTGGATGTGGCGTGTGATACGACACCACGCCCGGTGGCGTCGTGCAAAGACGCCACCGTGGCGTCCGCCATGGGACGCGGGCCGGCGTCCCCGCATGGACGCCGGCCTTGCGTCGGGAATCCCGACTAGATTCGACGCCGACGCATCGTCGGGAATCGGTTTGATTCCCGACACCCTCCCCCAACCACACACGTCCCTTCCGTCCCGACCCCCTCCCCCCCAACCACACACGTCCCCTCTCCCTCCCGCCCCCAAAAAACAAAGCACACACACACTCAAAAAAAATCACACACACACGCCACCCCCTCCCCTTATACCCGGCACACACACACGTCCCCCCACCCCACCCCACCCCCAACACAAGACCTCCACCACCTCCAAAACACATACACACACTTTTCACCTCGTCCATTCCTTACCTTTTTCTCTCAAAACCCTCTCTTTTTTTCATGTAATGTTCCTCATTTGCCTTCCCTTTCTCTCATTCGATTCACTCATTTCATTTTCTTCATTGTAAAAACTCCCACCACCCTCCATTTTCTTCATTCTTCTTCAGTCATCCCTTCAAAAAACTCCCTCCATCCTCCATTTTCTTCATTCTTTTTCACTGTCCCTCCATCCTCCTCCTTTTCTAGCTTAGAGAGACCGAAAAAGTTTGAGACATAGAGAAGCAAGAATCAACAGAAAGAAGAAGAGGGAATTACTTCAAGTTTGCATAGGTAATATTTAGTTTTTTTGTTATGTTTATTATTTAGTAATTTTGATTTAACTTGTAATTATGTACATTTATTTATAATAGATGCTTATTTCCTTGCAAATTATTAATAATTATAAATAATTAAAAAATTAAAATCATAATTATAATGAATGATTAAGGGAATAACAATATTTAAAATTTATTATCAACCTTAGGATACAAGAGTAAATTAATTAATTAATGAATTAACTAATTATTTAATATTTTGTAAATTAATAATTTCGTATATGAAATGTAAAATGCTTTGCTAAAAATTTGATTTAAGAAATTTGTGAGAATATTAATAATAATTAGTGAATAAAAAAAAAAGATCTTGTGAAATTAAATTTTATATTATTATTTATAGTACCCCTAAGATAGATAAGATTAGTTTAAATAGAAAATAATAATTACTCAAATAATTAATTCAGTAATTAATTATTTAGAGAATAATAATTAGTGACATAATAATGTGTTGTGTTATTGTAAATTTTTATTAGTCAAATGGATGATCGACACCGCCCGCAATATTGAGCCCGGCCCCAAAGAGTGGGGAGTTCTCAATGAAGAGGTGCAACAATCACACCGATCACAAGTGGTGTGGAACACGAGAGACCGCAATTGTTTGAGGGTGAGGCGAGCCTCACACGTGTCTTTGGGAGATATCGAGGACCCAAATCTCATCCCTGTAGAGTTGCAGCAGCACATTATGCGTGCAGGTTTCTGGCACGTGTCTCGCATGAAGAGACTCCCGGTATGTTTTAAAATTCTTTATGTAATTAATTATACGCTTGTTTGTACATGATACAGATAATATAGAACCCTTACATATCCTAGTTTATGTCGGTGCAGATTGACAAACAGCTTATTTCTGCTTTGGTTGAGAGGTGGAGGCCTGAGACTCACACCTTCCATATGCCGGTTGGTGAGATGACTATTACTCTACAAGATGTAGAGGGCATTTTAGGTTTGTCCACTGAGGGTCAAGTAGTTTCCGGTCCGATGCACGCCAACTGGACAACAGTTATTCAACAATACATGGGTCGGACTCCACTCCCAACTCATATCATTGGCGGAAACATCAGGTTGACCTGGTTTGAAACTTATTGGGCCCACTGGGACGAGCACTCAGCCACTATTGAGGGTCAGCTTTTCTACACACGTGCTTACCTCATGCGCCTATTCGGTGGATTTTTGTTGTGTGACAAGTCCGGCGCAGAGGTCCCTTGCAGATATATAAATTTACTGGGTGGTGACTTTGCGGAGACTGCTACATACAGTTGGGGGTCTGTTGTACTCGCTATATTGTTTCGCGAGCTATGTCAGGCCACGTCGGCTTCAGCTAAAGACATTGGGGGTTGTTTGTTGTTATTGCAGATATGGGCATGGTCCAGATTTCCTACCATAGCACCTCCTGTTCCACCGCCTAGTGACGCAGGTGCTCATTACGGACACAGGTATGGCCGCTGTTTGATGTAATGAATATTTTCAACTGCTTGGAGTTCACTAATGTTATGGAGTTACATATTGCCATACTTTGCCATAGCTTCTCCAATAACACTTGTAAGAAACCCTGTAAGACTTGTAAGAAACCTTTCGGACATTGCATCTCCATTCTTTGCCATAGCTTCTCCAATAACACTTGTAAGAAACCTTCCGGACATTGCATCTTTTTGTGCTTTGGTCCCCCTTTTGACCCAATACTGAACAAGTCGACTATAGGTGCATTTCACCAACGCGGTTATGGGCATGCTCCTCGCTCGCCTAAAAACCTTATTGATTGATTTAGACAAATTGGTTGTCATATGACCGTATCTTCGTCCATCCTCGTCATAACTCCTACACCATTTCTCTTTTGGAATTCTTTCAATCCATGCGGCCGCTTCACGACTGTAACTGCAGAATTCGGCATACAAAGCATCGAAGTTTATTTTGTTTGGTTCATATCCTGTAAAAAAGACAGAAATACAATAGTATCATGTTGTAGTAATGAAAACAATGAACGTCAGGGCACATCAGTTGGAGTATAATACCTAATCTCATTAACTTTTTCTTCAACTCCTTGTTCTTGAAGCGAGTATTAAAATTACTCGCAACATGACGAATGCAAAATACATGGTACGCATTAGGAGGCTGCCAACCAATCCTCTCATTGTCGACTACTGATATTATGCTCTTGTGACGATCAGAAATAAGACATAGACCAACCTTACTTGTAACATACATTCGTATGAAATGCAAAAAATACTCCCATGCTTCCTTAGTTTCACTTTCCACAATTGCAAATGCAATCGGAAGGATCTCATTATTTCCATCTTGGGTGGCAATCAATAATGTCCCCTTATACTTACCGTATAGATGTGTACCGTCCACTCGTATGACTCGGTTTGCACCATTGGAACGCCTCACGACATTGTCTAAATGTCCAAAATGTACGTTGAAAAACCCGAGTCCCATTAACAACCTGTCGATCAACAATATACTCTCCATGTTGAATATGATAAATAGATCCCGGGGAAAATTTCAACATGTGCTCGAACCATCTTGGCAGGAACGCATATGACTTGTCCCAATCACCGTAAATCTTAGCAATTGCCTTTTGTTTTGCCTTCCATGCCTTCCTGTACGAAACATGATACCCAAACATTCCAGTCACCCTTTCTTGTATCATGACCACAGGTACTGAAGGTGTTTCCTTAACCATGTCTGCAAAATCAATCGCAAAAGTTACACATTACGAATGTTATTTATATTCATTGACACACAAATATATTCACAAATTATCAAATGGGTTTGTATCATACCTATTATGGCCTCGGAAATAATTTCGGAATCAAGTTGTTTGTGATCTTGGGAGACAATCTAGCTCACACAACTATGGTTTCCAACACATTTAGTTACCACCCAAGTGTTGCTATTTTTTTGTTTAATTGCTCTTACTCTCCAATCGCAACCTTGTACATCATTCCGACATTTCATTGAGTACTTGGCTGTAGTACTCTCAACCACTTGAGCTTCATGATGTCCCTTCATGCAATAATGTTTTATTGCAGCTTGGACATCATTCTTGGACCCAAACTCTTGTCTAAGATATAGTCTATCTCCTCTTGCCCACGGACTGACCCCAAACCTTCCACATCCAAGTATATCCTCATGCGGGTAATCTTCATGAACACCCTCATAATGCGGAATGTCTTTCCAAAACGGTGTAACATCTGTATATTCACACATAATACAGTTTATGCGAAATCATGGTAACTAATAAAAAATAATTTAAATAATAATACAACTGCGTAACTAACCTAATGATAACATACTAGTCTGTTGTGACATGGGATTATGATGATATTCATCCTCTGTATCACTATCATTCTGATCGTGGTCATTAGACAATAATGTGTCTTCATCATCTTCTTCCTCTTGCTCTTCCTCATTGTCAAGTTCTTCATCTAGCATATAGTCAATTTCTTCTCCATGCACAACGGTTGATTGTGTTGGTACACCCTCCTCTAACATCTCAATATCCACATACAACTCAGCAAATTGGGACGCGAGTTTTCCTTGAATGTTTGAAAAAAAAAACATCTACATCCTCATCATCGGATATCTCAACACCCGCATAGTGGTTTCCAAATTGCACTCTACCCGTCACTGAAGATATTACCTGATTTTGTTGCAGCTTTAACTTTTGACGGATCTTTTCATATAAATTTTCAGCGGACATGCCTCCAATAATATACATTGTTTTTTTCTCACCAACAAAGCTCAATCCGTCTGCTACAATATTTTTAGAACCATTATAATATATAAATGAAGGAATTCTATTCATTTTTTGTAAAAAAAGATGAAGAAACGAGAATAAGGGAGATGGACGACGGAGGAGTTTTGCGAGATAAGGGAAAGATAAACAAGAGAGGGAGAGTGAATAATATGAGAGAGGGAGGGAAGGAGTCACAAATGAGGGAGTTTTGTAGCGTATGTTCAGAGAGGGAAGGAGTTAAATAGGAGGAAAGGGAGCAAAAAAAAAACAAAAAAAAAATGGACGAAAGGGGAGTCACGGGTGGGGGAGTCACGGGTGGGGGGGGGAAAAGCCGACGCCTTTATGGCGTCGTGACGCGACGCGCCCCTATGGCGTGGGTCAACACACGCCACGGGCGTCTCGCACAGACGCCACCGTCGACGTGGCGTCGTATCACACGCCACATGGATGTGGCGTGTGCAATCTGACACAGTCAATGGCGTCGGTCAACGCACGCCATTGACTGCATTAGATTGGTAAATACTTTCTGACAAGCTGTAATTCGGTAATTTTTTAAAAAAAAACCTTATTTTGGTAAAAAAAAAAACCCAGAATTTGCGGATACTCGAATTATGAAAATGCCACTAGACAATCGAATTACGAAAATGCCACTAAAAGTGGTAAAAAGTAGAAAAACACTAAGACAACACAAAAGCAAAAACCTATGGTAGAAATTGACCAAAACAAGTCCAAAAACATTAAAATTTATGGGACTTGGACGGGGCAACTCCTAGACCATTGGGGAACCCAAAAATGGAATAAAAAAACTTCAAAAATTGAAAAAGTGGTCTAAACGATGGAATTTGGCTAAAATCGAAGACCACATGGCAAATCAAAGATTTGCGATGTGTCCGTGAGTTAGGACATTTTCTATCACTGTACCAATTTTCAACCAAATCAAATATACTCCAAAAAAATTACCCTAGTAGAAATCACAAAATCAAAACTTAAAACAAGCGAAAAAGTGGTCTAAACGTTGGAATTTGGGAAAAATAGGGTATACCTCACTCCCTGCGTAGGAGTGACTCTTTCTTAGAATGCCCAATTCCTTGTGAAAAAGACCTGGTTTGAGTGATCTAGGTCAGAAAAATTTCAGTCCACCCACCCGAACCACCTAAACTACCGAAATGAAGTTATTTACACTACTGTTACTAATCAAACCGATGCAAATTCCCTGGCAACGGCGCCATATTTTGAAAGAGATTTGCCATGTCTCCCAAAATAACCAAGTTTGAAAATGATTTTGTAGAAATAGGGAACCTGGGTTGTTTCCCCGATGAATTCGCAATGGGTTTGATTGACAATGAATAGCGAAACAAACAGTAGAAAATGGGGGTTTTGTTGATTCAAACAGATTAAAAATGAAAGTAAACGAAACGAACGAAATATACGTAAAACAGATTAAAAATGACCAACCCAACATTCGATTCCGAGAGACTTCCATCATTGAACGAAATATGAACGAACTCGCGTTTGGTTCGGATGAACCGAAATCTCTGCGTTCATCCAGAAAATCCCTCGACTAGATGATCGCTTAGAATATGTCCGAACAGTGGCGTCCCACTATGCAATTGCACAACAAAACTTTAAACCTAGTTCGAACTCAGTCATTGGGATGAACCAAACCGAATATTAAATCTAATATTCGAACTATTTTCAGAAATCGAATCCGATAAGATGAAAATAGAAACAAGTAACGTTACTGATTAAGCACGAGCTCTCTGGACGAATCATGGAATCCTCATCGTTGGGTTAATCACAGAAGTTTAGCCGAGCATGGCTGGAAAAAATGGAGAACAGACGAAGAACGCGAAGAACATTTGAGAGAATTTCAAAACTTCTATTTTGATCCACCAAATAACAAAAACGTGAATGAATCAATGTTTGTGGCTGCCATCTAACTTAAAGTTAACCTAAAATGGAAATGGGTTCTAATGGTTCAGCCCAAAACAAAAATAAAATAAAAGTGGGCTTTAGTTACAAAATTCGAGCCCAAATAAAATCCAGAAATATTCATCGACTTTGGCTCCAAAATTGACCGCCCTCTTGTCTGAATTTGCCCTTCATGTCTCATAACAGTTGTAGCTCTCTGAATCATCCAAAATATGAAACAAAAATGAGGCAAATCTAATGTCCGGTTCAAGAGTTATGGTGAAAATCGTGAAGCAATGTAAAACTGGAATTTTATTATTAAAAATGGCTAAAATATAATCAAAGGCCCAAAGCCCAAATAAGTATAAAAGCCATTATTTATCGCCTAAAGAGTCCTAAATTATTAATCAAGAGACAAAAAGTAGTGTATGAAATATTCAATTATCAGTAGAGACTCCCGATAAGACTTCAGTGGTGCATCCTTGCCTTCCAGCTTCATCCAGATCTCCTCCCTTGCTTTCCTCAATTCGCTTCCTGAGAATACTTTCGCCTCTCCGTTAACTTTCCTCTTCCTCCAACTTGAATTTTCACGCTCATTCTCCACCATATCCTCACTATCCCCCCTCGCAATGTGCGACCCTAGGGAGCACTCATTTTCTCTGCCACAGTGGGTGGTGGAGCACACAACGTTTAGGTAATCAGGCATGAGCTGTGCCCTAGTAGAGAAAAATCGCCCAAACTTTTGAATGATACCGGAGGGAGTTGATTGTTTTAAATACTTCCTTTAATTATCCGTATTGGAACATTTGTGTGATTAATAGAAATTTAGCTGAAGAAATTAATTATAAATTTAAGAAACAATTTATATTTAATATTAAAATAAATTATCTACCAGCTCAACTATTTAAGAAGGGAGGAATACTCATTGGTTCTACATTGTCCTACTAACACCATAATTATGCTTGTAATGATCTGCTTTAGCTTCCATGGATCGCTATACTTTTTTAATCAGTTTTTATTTTTGCCCAAAAAGTTTAGGTAATTAAGCTCATAATCTACCAATATCTTTGAAAGAGAGCTTGCATAAACATTAATGCATGGCCTTCATCATCGTGGCTCCTCCGCCTACCTCAAAGTAGAACTCCGCGACTTTGTGACCTTCAATGCCACCGGCAACATCCTACTCCAGTACATCATTGCATCATTCATAGCTTCTAAATATCTCAACCCAAGCCCACCCTTCCTCTTATCTGCACATGTCACCTCCCAACTCACAGAATGCAAACTCCTCTTTCCCTCCTCACTTTTCTAGAGAAAGTCCTTCTAAATCTTCTCCAACTATTTCCTCACACCCACTAGAATGTGTGAGTGTTGCATGTAAAAAACAGACATTTGGTTAGTTACAGACTTCACAAGAGGAAACCAGCCAGCAAAAGACAATGTCTATTTTTTCCAACTGCTCAGCTTATTTTGCATTTTATCTTTCAAATGCTAAAACCTCCTTCTACTATCAACCTCTTTTATCATAAAAGCCCCCAAATACCTCCCTAAGTCCTCTATTCTCCTGAAACCAGAATACTCACATGTCTCGTTTTGATGAGCTAACATAGCTCATAATCACTCTCATTAAGCATTCATCAATACCAATTTCATGTAATACATTACCAATAAAATCCCAACTCATCCTATCATATGCTTTCTAAAGGTCTATCTTAATAACCATATATCCTTTTTCCCCTTGCATCTTACTCATAATGTGAACTACTTTGTTGGCAATTATTATAGTATCATGTACACTTCTCCTAGGTAAGAAACTCGATTGGTGAGGGGACACCAAACCATCCATCAATGGCTTTAACCTATTCACTATCACCTTAGACAGGCCCTACCTTAGATAGGCCCTTATATAATACATTACAAAGAGCAATGGGTCTAAATTGGCTTACCACCTCCGGCTGCTCCACCTTTGGAATGAGAATCAGCAGTGTATCATTGATCTCTCCTACCCTTTCTGGGTTCCTCCATAGCTCTTTTAGAAGCTGAATCACCAAATTCCCCACCACTTTCCAATTTCGTTGATAGAAAACAACAGGAAACCCATCACTTTTGGGGGTCTTGAACTCTCCCATTTGGAAAAAAGCTCTCCTAATCTCCTCACCACTAATATCCCTACCAACACTTCTCAACCTAGCATCATTCACCTTCCTCCATCGTTGGCTTGTTGACAGCCACTCCCTATCCCTTATATCTTCCTTAAACAGATTTTGATAAAAGGCTTGAAATAGGTTGACAATTTCTCCTTCCTCCTCAACCCACTCATCATCTCCACTCTTGAGCATATTAATCCTATTCCTCCTCCTTCTAGCTAAGGTTTTGGTATGATAGTATCGAGTATTACGATTTCCTTCTTCCAGCCACCTCCCCCTTGACTTTTGGAACCAAAGTACTTCTTGTTTAAGCGTATGCATAAGCTCCTCTTCTAGTTCCAACTCAAGCCTTATGAGAAAAGTATTACTTCTTTTCCAATGCTTTTTTGGACCCCACCCCACCCCACCCAACCTATTCATTATTCTTCTCTTCCTAAGTTCAATCCTACCAAACACTTCCCTATTCCATTGGATCAGATCTTCCGTAAAGGAGCCCCTTCACATGAACTCCCTCTTCCCCCTTCCAACTATTCTCCATGACTTCATCAAATTGGTCATGCATCGCAACATAGCTTCATATCTAAAACTCCTTGGCCTATGACCCCTATTTACCACATTCAAACTCACAAGAAGAGGGTGGTGGTCAGAACATACCCTCGGTATAGCTCTTACTTCAACGTTCTCAAATTTTTCATGTCAAAATATATTACATAGGCATCTGCCTAGTCTCCTATATACCCTGTCTAACCCTTTCCATTTAGGGCCCTTCCATGTAAAGAAAAGGCCATTTGCCTCACATCAATGAGATTACACTCTTGAATCCAATCATTAAACTTTCTGCACCTTGCCTCGTTTATTCTTCCCCCTCCTTTCTGTTCCATAAGTGACTTAATCTTATTAAAATCACTGGCCAGCAACCAAGGTTCAGTAGTCTCCCTTGCTATTTGTTGTAGCAACTCCCAAATCCTATGCCTTCTTTCTTCATTAGGATTTGTGTACACTACTGTAAATAGCATTTCTTCCACACCTAACTGCACTTTACAATGAATAAATTGTTCCTCCATTACTATGACATCCACAATAACCTCATCTAGTTCCCATAACACCCAAATTCCCCTTGAGAAACCCTCAACCTCCATCCTCACTGAGTGTTTGAAACCCAATTCTTGATCACTCTTGAAGCTTGATTACCACTTACTCTTGGCTCCAAAATCACCACAATATTCAACTTATATCTATGCTTCATGTCTTTAATTACAGTCGCAGACCCTTTACTAGCTACACCTCTACTATTCCATATTAGAAACTTCATCATGGCAACAATCCAATAAAATCATAACAGTTTAAACAGTTAAACAACAAGGTTAGGAGTAACACACCCCTCCACCATGCTCACACCCACACTTTCAATTGGATCCTCATCATCCTCAACATTTTGCAACATCTCCATGTCCCTAACTTCCTTTCCTCCCGCCCTATCCTTATGCTCCCCAGGATGTAAATTCTCCTTCTGAACCATTTCCACTCCCTACCACTTACAATTCCCCAAATTAGTCTCAGGCATAACCTCAGGACTGTTCAGCGTATGTTGGTTATAAATAAAGGCCTCATGTCACTCCCTTTATTGCTCGCTGTTAAAACACTCCTAATGTTTTGCCCTCTCAGCCCCTACTAGGTTCCCCCATACCTCCCAGCTTTCCAAAAAAAATTTGATTGGAAATAACCCCCTTGCCTTGCCCCATTTTTGGAATTCCCTCAGCAAAAACTCTCTCTTTCCACATCCCTTACCCAACTTTTTTTCCTCAACCCCAGTACCCTCATGCAGCACAGTAAAACATGACCCTGTTTGCGGCAGTTTAGGCGGCATGACATTCCTTCTTGGACCCCTAGCCCTTTGAACTATCTTCCATAAATTTTATTTTTCAGAATTAGCATCATCCTATTTTTTTCTCACCTGGACCCTCCACATCCATACCTTCCCCAGGGTTTTTGCTATGAAAGGCCTCACACCCTTCCTTATTATGCCCAAACCGGCCACAAGAAGTACACAGCATCCCTAAACTCTCATAAACCACACTCAGCATCTGTGCTTCAACATTAAATTCAGGCACCAGTGGTTTAGTAAAGTCTAATTCAACACACATATGCACAAACTTCCCTTAGCCCTTTGCACCGTATGAACATCCAAATGAATAGCCTTACCAATAGAATTGCCCAAATTTAGCAAGAATTTTTTATCAAATAAAGGTACAGGTAAATCTAGGAACTTAACCCAAGCCGCAAAAGAATCAATTTTCTCACTCTTTGGACTAAACTCAGGTCGCCATCTCGCAACACTTAAATACGCATTAGTCACTACCCAAGGACCCCCAGACAACGCCTCCATATAATCTTCATTGTGTTGAAAATTACCCATGTAAAAGTCATTTGCTAAATAAAAGATATCAATGTTACCCTTCCTCGCCCAAATTTGTCTCAGTTTCTTGACCATAAAACCACAAGATGGTTGCCTTCCCATTAGCTTCACTACCGGTGTTCTTGAAATGGCCACATAAGCCTCTCCCTCTCCTTATCTTCAAATGCAAATCTCGAACACAATGGATTAGAGAAGTCCACATTGATCTTGTCATTAGGATTGAGTACCTTTGAGAAGTCTGTGTCAACACCGTAGTCCTCCGGTTAATCCTCTTCATCATTCTTGCTCCATTCCCACCAACATACCTTCAAATTGACATTATATAATAGGGACTCCCTATATGATTTTGGTGATTGCACTTTCTCCTCCTATTGCATCCAGCTCTCTTCTTGAACCTTCAGTGATTCACTGCCTGAGAACTCTTTCGTCTTGAAATGAACTTTCCTCTTCCTACGGTTCCATTCTTCCCGATCCTCCTCCAATATTTCCTCTGTTCCCCCCCCCCTCACAAGGCGCGAATGGAGGGGACACTCATATCTCTGTCCCAGTGGGTGACAGAGCCCTCGTTAGCAAATCGAAGCCCTAGCAAACCTCCCTCGATTTCTCCATCTCCGTCGAATTCTCTATCTTCTCTTTTGATCTACACAAAAATATGTATGTTTCATATTCATTTGAAAAGGATAAAATCATTCGCCATCGCCCAGGAAAAAAAAATCAAAAAGGGAGAATTCTATATACAGACGGTTGAAATAGGAAAATCCTTTATAAAGCTAGTAAACTCAACAAATCTTAAATTGGGTCAGTGACCCAACCTAGAATATTTAAATATTGGTTATTTTTCAATAATACCCTTAACCCATGATCTAAAGAAAAGAAAAAAGGAAAGACAAGAAGTTAGATGATTCGATCGTTACCAACATCGCTCATTATTGTAAGGTTTATCATATTTATCGGATGGTGTAGATTATAAAAAAAAGGGTTAAGGAGCGAATTGGCCAATAAACTATTAGCCCAGGAGTGCCCAGTACAAACAACTATTAAATGGACCATAAATACCAATAAACTTTTTAAAATATGAAGGTAGCACAAAACCATTAACTTATCATCAACATCCGTTAAGCACTTGAAATATAATGAAATGGATGAATTTGTATCAGCAGGTTCAAACAAAATACAGGAAACGGTTTGTGCTCGTCTTCTTCCACAAAACCGTGGATGAATTCGTCGCTCGTCTTCTTCCCTCTTCTCTCGAACTTAACCTCAACCTTCTCCTTCTTTGGATCCTCATCCCCAATTTTAACCTCTGCTAGCTCATAATTCTGCTCGAGATCCACAGCTTTGACTTCTTGTTTCCACGATCTGCTAGCTCATAATTCTGCATCATCCTGGAACTGCTGTCATACTGGAGGGGGACAGAGGAGTGGAAAATGTGTGCAGCGGCAAAGAAGAGGCAGAGGGCAGATAGTGCGGTGACGGAGCCAGTGAAGCCGGTGACGAATCGAGCAGAGCCGCTAGGCACGACGGCGATGGAGAGTAATCGCTCGAAGAAGGCACATATGGGGTTGAAGTACTGGAGGTAAAGTATAGAAAGGATTGAGAAGAGAAATGCTTGACATAAGAGGAAGATTAGGGTCTTCCACTGGTCCATTCCGTAGATCGCGTAGATCTATGTCCAGACACTACTCGTTGATTTTCCCATTGATTTTCTCTTGAACTCCGGATCTTTCACCTTTAATCTCTCATTGATAATCGATTTTGCTGGCAAAATTTTCGGATGCCCTGTGATTACTCAGTGCGGGGCTGAATGGAAACTAACGGATGTTGATGATAAGTTAACGGTTTTTTTGCTACCTTCATATTTTAAAAATTTTATTGGTATTTATGATCCATTTAATAGTTGTTTATGCTGGACGCTCCTAGGCTAATAGTTTATTGGCCAATTTGCTCCTTAACCCTTAAAAAAAATTCATGGAAAGCTGTGTGTTTCTTACTAAATTGATTCTTGACTGTTGCAACTATATCAAATCACTCTGCCTTAATTGGTTTCATTTATACTTTTTAATCTAGCCTTGTTCACCAGCCCGTACGTCGTTGCAGGTAATGAAAATGATGAGTGGTTAATCAATAATCATAGAATTTGTCAGCAAAAATGAGTGCGAGGATGAAAGACATCCAATTTCTTTCCTTCCCTTTCCTTTTTTAAAAAAATCAAGCATTAGGGTATTATTGGAAAATAATCAATATTTAAATATTCTAGATTGGGTCATTGACCCAATTTAAAATTTGTTGAGTTTATCAATCTTATATAGGATTTTTCTATTTCAACCGTTTTTATATAGGATTTTCCCAATTGAAAAAGTACTTGTTACCAGTATAGTCATGTTGGACTAAGAAAAGGATGTCCCTTACTT
This sequence comes from Acacia acuminata, assembly GCA_019022655.1. NCBI lineage: Eukaryota > Viridiplantae > Streptophyta > Magnoliopsida > Fabales > Fabaceae > Acacia > Acacia acuminata. The sequence continues at coordinate 3,565,548 of JAFJYI010000040.1, forward strand.
TCAGCTTGTTCGTACGGTCGTTTTGATAATTATCAAAGATGAAAATAAACATATTCTTTGTTGGCAGTCTTGTACTCAAACATAATACTTGGAATTGTATCTCGTTTGTTGTTTAGCAACACACATTTTACTCCATCCTGATCCTGTTCATATCCTAAAACTGGTGGAAGAATTTGCTTATATCATAAATATAATGGCTAAATCCACTTTATCCCCCAAACTCTCCTTAATGGTTGCACATGTTAAGAAAAGTGTCTATCAAATGGATAGCTTCCAATGCAAACAATTAAAAAACCAAACACATTTATATTATGGGAAAATTGGAGAAAAGCACTCAGAAAATTTTAATAGTGAAAATAGGATAAAAAATTTCCATACACAGAAAATAACATTGCTCTCGTTCAAGTCCCTCCTCGGCAATAAAATTTTCATTTAGGCGTCTTTTTGCCAACTGCTCCTTTTTAACAAAATTTACTAATTTACATAATTTTTTTAATGTCTGTTAGTTAGTCATTTGACTCCATTGATTATTAGATTTTGCTCTAATCGTTCTTTTCATTACTACTTTAAATTATAAACAGCAAAGGAATAAAGAAAAAAAGACTTCGGAAATGCAATTCATAACAAGGCTAATGAATCCATCTGTGAAAATAATGAAAATCAATTTTTGGGACTTGTTAGCAAAATTTATGATACGGGCTTCGGTAATACAAAAATCAGTACTTAACTGGATCAAGGATGTCCAGTTGGGAACCAAGCTTTTCCTCAGCAATGTTCTCAGCTTTTGACCTTAATTTGTTCAGTTGCTTCTTCCTCTCATAAACCACTTGTGCTCTCTCTTTTCTCTTCTTTTCCAATTCCTGCGTCAATAAAAATAACAATCAAATGATTCAGCAGACATCCTAACATCAGAGAACATCAAAAAATTGCAGACTCTCAACTTTCCTCCTAAATGTTTCGATTAGATATTTATTCACATTCATTAATAATCAAGACAATAAATATGATGCCAAGTCCATAGTACAAGAAGTACAATACAATAATTAATGAAGCTCGAAGAAGATGTAAAAGAACAATACATTATTGCACATATCATTAGAAGCTGCTGGAGAAAAAACGAAAGCCCTGAACTATGGGAAAGAAACAGGTGGAAAAGTCAGAGCTTCAACAATGGCCATTAATCAGATATTCCAGAGCAACAGATTCCGTGGGGGAAAAACAGTGTAAAGACCACAAAATGTGAGGCCCAGCTGGTTCCTTGGGGGAGCTCATAAAAAGAGTTTTTGACAAACATTACTATGAAAGTGACAGCAGTTACGAATTCTAGGAAAGGAGAAACAAGATATCAAAGATTCATTGCAGTACATGCAATGGACTGCAAGATTAATTGCACACTATGCATGAAAAAAACTCAAATTCAATTGAATACCCCTCCCCGGAAAGAAAATTCCAAAAATCACAAGATATCAAGAACACTGATCAAATTTTTTTTAAAAAAAAAAAAATGCAAATAAAACTCAAATAAAGAAATGACAGTACGCAATTTGAAAGAATCAAAACATAATCCACCGTTTGCCAAGTTACCCACATGTGAAATCTTTATATTAAAAAGAGGGGTTAGCACTATCAAGAGTGATAGAGAACTTGTAGGAAATTTTACATTTGAAATTAGCTAACTCGGTTGAAGACAATAAAATTTCAATTAAAAAGCAAGCTCAACAAGAGGCAACTTACCCTGATGGTACCATAATAGTTCCATCCAACTTCTGATGACAATTTACCAACCAAACAGAACTTATGTCCTTTCTGAAGCCTCAAGACCCTGATATCATTTGTCATTAGTTCAAATTCATAAGACAAAATCCAGCCTAATAGAAATGAGATATAACAAAAATTCAGGGTCAAAATAAAGAAAACTTCAATTGCAAAGGATTCAGATTGGCATTACTCACTTCAGGGCATCAGGGATAACCATCTTCTTCATCTTGTCATATGGGCCGGGGGAGGTATGCCCTCGTATACCTTCAATCGAGCAGGTGCAGCAGCTCCACGCTTTGTCTTATGTGGTATCATTCTATAAATTAAGAAGCATAAGCATTTCACTAGAAAGGAAGCGAAAAACCTATGTGGACACAGCACTTAATTATCTATTCGAAATAAACAGCCTCAATTTCCATCATGTTCTATCAAATGGCTAAACCAAATCAATAAATAAAGGTAAAAATCTTGTTCCATTTTTACTACTACTTGTCAACTATGCATTTTGATTTCATATAAAAAAAATTTGGTTCATAGAAAATTAAATTTCAGAATATGTACCTTTTTACCAAAGAATAAAATATGTACCTTTTTACCAAAGAATAAAAGAATTTGAAAAAAAGTTCATCTTGTGCCATACTTTAGCATAAAATTCCAGACTAACATAGAATACAAACACCAAATGCCACACAATATAAATCACATAGTTGATCAGCTGAAGTTATATCCTTAAGCAAATAAACTCTATGTCTGCATATGTCAAAGAAACCAATGATCCGTTAATTGATTTACTTAGAAAACTTACAGCCTTTAAACTGGGTAAGCCTCTGCATTCTCTACTAACTAGCCAGAGAATTATCACACGACACAACCCACATTATCCAAAATCCCTAGTAATTATCACATACAAAATGTGCCTCTATAATCAAGAGTCCACAAGAAATCAATCAGACAAATAAAGGAAAAGAAAAACAAAGAAAGATCAATTACTAAGTCACTGACCCACGAACAGTACGCCAGAAAATCTTAGAAGGAGAACGGAAGTGGATTGGACCGTGAGAAGGTTTGGTGTTCATGCACTTACGAAGGAATCTCATGTACTTCATCTTCTGGCGGACTAAGCCGCCGGAGATGCATATCTCCTAGCACCGCACCACAACGACCTTTTGGCCGTTAAGCAACTGTTTGGCCACGATCGAAGCAAGGCGGCCTAGCATGTAGTGGCGGGCATCCACCACCACCTTCTTCACGCATATTCCAGAGCACGACACCATGTTTGGCAATGCAAGAACACAAGCCCACACAAGCCCTCCCTCATCGAAGGAAGTGGCAGGCGAGAGAGAAAAGGGGGAACAAGTTACTTAGATTGGGTTTTAGGCCGCTTCAAACGCGTTGAACCCATATAATAAAAGAGAGTTGATAAATCCCAAAATTGATATATTATATCCCATCTTATTTATTTATTTTGGAGATTCTTTTAGGCTAATTTAAAATTATCAAATAATATTTGGATTGTTAGCCAATTTTAGAAAAAATATAAATCTGAATTGATTATGATATTATTTAGCTTAAATTATTAATATTTTGATTGTTATCTTGTGATTGAATAATATTTCTAAATATATGATAGATCACGATTTTATTTAATTCTTACAAGATAAGGAAAAGTATATTAGAAGATTCTACCGTGAAAAATTTTTCTTGAAAGCTCAACGAAAATCTAATAGTAGAATTTTATTAAGTTTCTAAAATTTTAGTGAGCTCAACTTAATACCCAACTGCCACACGTTCTCAATATCCACCAACTTCATCTCCTCCGCCATATGCCTACCTTGTGCAAGAATTGATTCCAATTCAACCTCTCTTATATTTTAGTTTAGGTTCATTTTCCCATCACTTAAATGCAATACTACAATACTAAAGAGAATAATTGCTCTTTAAGGGAATAATCTAGGTTCAACCTAAACTATATAATTAATTAGGACCTAGTTTAATTGAAGTATAATCAAGACCTCGTCTAATTGAATGCGATAAAAGCACACATCAACAGTTAAAAAGACCATCAGAAGAAAATTTGATAGGATTAACGTAAAATAAGAATTTGTGTTAATATAAATTTGTGTAGCGATTGCTTTAATCTTTATTAGATTAAAGTTTCCATTCAACAATTTTAAATAGATATTAATTTTGAATTTTATGGCCAGGACCTTTAATTAAAATTATAAAAATATTATTACTATACGGTATATAACTTCGTCACAGATGACATAACTTTTAATTCTGACATATATTGTTATAAGTGAAAATCCACAAAAAATATCTTTAAAATACGTAAAGAACAAATCAGGGTAGTAAATATGCATAATTCTAGCCGGACCAATTTGGATTATTGATATGTTACCAAAAGACACCACCACCCCTAACTATTATCTTCTCACTTCCCGGCTCTCTCACACCTACAGCTGCACTAGGCTTTTTTCCCTATTTGCCACCTTTTTAATAATTAATTACCATTTTACCACTCTTTTCAAAATATTTCTCAATGTGCCACCATTTAGTCGACTAAACCAAGGTTTAGTCGACTAAATCGTGGGTGGCTGATTTTTTTAAAATTCCCCGAGATTTAGTCGACTAACTCACTTGGGTTAGTCGACTAAATCCAACATCTAGTCGACTAAAAAACCCCTCTGCCGACATTTAGTCGACTAACTTAAGTGGGTTAGTCGACTAAATGTCGGATTTAGTCGACTAACTCAAGTGAGTTAGTCGACTAAATATCGGGGCCATTTTAAAAAAATCAGCCACCCGCGATTTAGTCGACTAAACCTTGGTTTAGTCGACTAAATGGTGGCACATCGGGAAATATTTTGAAAAGAGTAGCAAAATGGTAATTAATTATTAAAAAGGTGGCAAATAGGGAAAAAAGCCGCTGCACTATCCTTCCTCACTCCCTTCCGCCCTCCCCCATCGTCTTCCCAAAATCGAACTCGTCGTCGCCACTTCACTGTCTAATTGTGCTTCGACATGTCTCTAACCCTCTCTCGTCTCATATTAGTGTTGTTATAGTTGCTTCATGAGTTAAGCAAATGACGAGAAAAGCAGAGGTAAAAACACAGCAATATGTGTATATACTTATAGATACAAATATACAGACAACATAACTCGAGTCCTAAGCCAGAGGGACTCATTGTTGACTGCATTGAGTTAATCCTTGATTTGGTTCTCTTTTAGGATTGATTAATTAATGTACAATAAGAGATCGAATTCACTAAGAATTTCTTAATTCCTCAACTTTCTCAATTCTTATGCTCTAATTCTTTTTCTTGTTAGTGTTGCTGAACTTGCAAGTTGACTAGACCTTACTGTCTGATAATGTTATACTTCGCCTTTCTTTAGTCACACCCCTCTTTTTATCCTGTTGAAATGGGTATATTAGGAACTTTAAATTAAATTTGGAGTGGAGGATTTCCATAATTCATATTCTTTGGTTACACACACACAATTTTATAAAACATTTTAGCCAACATATGTTTTTAAAAGATTACATCATAATTAAGTTTTAACAAATAAAGAGATTAAGCATTTAAATTTATTGAAAAATAAAAATTTATAATATAAAATTAATTAACTTTGTAACATATTAATCAACTTAACAATATCACAAAAACTTAAAATATATATTAAGTTAGGAGATTAAGCATTTAAATTTATTGAAAAATAAAAATTTATAATATAAAATTAATTAATTTTGTAACATATTAATCAACTTAACAATATCACAAAAACTTGAAATATATATTAATTTTTTTCTTAATTTTGGATAAAGATATGCAGATAAATGATTGTTAACCAATATTTATGTTGAGGAGGGGCATTTTGGTTAAAATGAATGGTTAATGTTATGATATAACGATCAACTAACGAATGCGTGAATATATGTTAAATATCAAAAATAGAATTAACACGTGAAATTGACCGAGAGAGGGAAAGAAAAGCTGAGAAAAAGTGTACTCATTAACTTGGAATCGAGTGCATACGGTGGCTCCTATATATAGGAGTAAGTAGTTACAATGAAACTAAATTCGAATCGAAGCATTTACAACTGGACTAATAGTTACAATTAATTAAATAACAAAATAAACAAATTAACAAATTATGTAACTAACTCCATTACCCCCCCCCCCCCACAATTTGGAGCATATATATTTATCATGCCAAGTCGAGATAAAAAACCATGAAACGGTTGTGGATCAAGAGGTTTGGTGAATATGTCGGCTAGCCGATTGATACTACGAACGGGGAAGAAGTTTAATGATTCCGGCTTGAACCTTCTCACGAACAAAGTGGCAATCAATCTCAAGATGTTTGGTGCACTCATGAAATGTTGGATTGGAAGCAATATGAACAGTGATTGGTTATCACGGTAGAGGACGAGTGGGAGAGAGATGAGGAATGTGGAGATCAAGAAGAAGAGAAAGCGACACCGGATTTCACAAGCAACACAACCCACGGCCCTATATTCGGCCTCGGAGGAAGAGAGGGAAACAGAGTTTGCTTCTTAGAGCGCCAAGATACAAGAGAATTACTAAGAAATACACAATAACCGAGATAAGGAGCGACGTGTGTCGGGGCAACCAGCCCAATCGAGTCACTAAATGCCTTGATTGCAAAGAAGAAGAAGCGGGGAAGAAAATACCTTTACCCGACCACTTCTTGAGATATCGTAAACGCGCAAAGCTTCACGAAAATGAACTGTAGTTGGAGCATTAGTGAATTGACAGAGCCGCTGGACCACATAAGAGATATCGGCCTGGTGGTGGTGAGGTATAAAGACGACCAACTATTCTTCGTAAGGAGCAACATCGATGAAGTAAGTTACCAACATCTTGAGATAAACGAGTGTGACGAGCCATAGGAGTGGAAAGAGGCTTACAACCCAAATATCCAGCATCGTGTAGTATATCAAGAACAAACTTACGCTGATTTAAAGAAATGCCATTAGAGGAACGTGCAACCTCAAGACCAAGAAAAAATTTTAGGTTACCGAGATCCTTAATCTTGAATGTGGTGTCAAGAAAAGACTTAATACGAGTGATTTCCACAGAATCATTTCCAGCCAATATAAGGTCATCCACATAAACTAAAATAGTGGTAAAAGAATCACCAGAAGTGCGAGTGAACAAGGAATAATCAGATCTGGACTGAATATAACCACAAGACAATAAAGTAGAAGAAAGTTTGGCAAACCATTGCCGTGAGGCTGTTTTTAAACCATAAAGAGACTTCGCAGTTTGCAAACTTGGTTAGAAGAAGAAGAATAACCAGGAGGAAGAGACATATAAACATCCTCATGCAAATCACCATGCAAAAATGCATTATTGACATCAAGTTGGTGAAGATGCCAATGTTTAGAAGCGAAGAATGACAAGTAATAAACGCACGGTGGTCATTTTAGCAACCGGAGAGAAAGTGTCAAAATAATCAACACCTTCGGTTTGGGTATAGCCCTTTGCCACTAACCGGGCTTTGTATCTCTCCAAAGTACCATCGGCATGGAATTTTGTCCTAAACACCCACTTGCAACCAATAAGAGGCTTATTTTTAGGTAAATCAGTCAAAATCCAAGTGTGATTTTGTTCTAATGCTAAAATTTCAGCCTTCATAGCTTGCTGCCATTCAGGATATTTAGTTGCTTCTTTATAATTGCGAGGTACATGAGGAATGGAAATAGAACAAATAAAATGTTTATAAGAAGGTGAGAGATTACCGTAGGAGAGAACAGAGGAAAGGGGATAACGACAGGAACCAGACATGGAATCAAACGGTGCTGATGTAAGTTGAGAACAGTGATAGTCACTTAGATATGTGGGCTGTGAGGTCGGTCGGATCTGCGAATAGGGACTAAAACGGGGGAAATAGGGGCGAAAGGGATATAGAATCAGAAGAAACAGACCTATCAGGAGCTGAAATAGGGGAAACAACAGCAACAGGCGATGTGGAATGAAAAGAAACAGGGGAAGCAACAGAAATATGAGAAGGGGAAGAGGGAGAGGCAGTAGGTGCAGAAACAGAAGAAGAGGGAGGATCCGAATAAACAGATTCATCAAAAGGAGAAGTATTAGGTAAAGGAAAAGAGTCCACGAGAGGAGGAACCAAGAGTATAAGGGAAAATGGACTCATAAAACAAAACATGCCTTGAAACAAAAATTTGATGAGTATGAAGATCAAGAAGAATGTAATCTTTGGTGCCATTTTTATAACCAACAAAAGCACATTTCCTAGCACGAGAATCAAATTTAGTGCGGTGAGAAGAAGAGGTGCAAGAAAAACACGATGAACCAAACACTTTAAATTGAGTATAATCAGGTTTTGTGTTATGCAAGTGGAAAAAAGGAACTTCATTGTTCAAAACGGGAGTAGGGAGCCTATTGATGATGTAAACAGCATGGGAGATGGCATAATTCCAGTAAGATAAAGGCAAATGAGATTGAAACATAAGTGCTCTAGCAACATGTAAAATGTGTTGATGTTTGCGTTCCACAACACTTTGTTTTGTTCAGGTGTTTCAACACAAGAAGTTTGATGAAGAATTCCTTTAGAAGCAAAGAAAGAAGTCATTTGGAACTCTACACCATTATCAGTCCTAACTGTTTTAACAGTGGTTGAAAATTGATTTTCAAGAAAAAGGATGAGTGATTGCAAAGAAGAACGAGCTTGATTTTGTTTTTAAAAGACAAACCCAAGTGTAACGCGTAAAATCATCAACAACGGTTAAAAATATTGATGACCATGAATTGAGGAAAGATGATATGGTCCCCAAATGTCAGCATGTAATAATTGCAAACAAGAATCAGACTTAGAAACACTAGTAGGAAATGGTATTTTTCTTTGTTTTGCAAAGTGACATACATCACAAGCACCAGACAGATTACATGATATGAAAGGAAACTGTTGCTTCAGAACATGTAAAACAGAAGAAGATAAATGGCCAAGGCGAAAATGCCACAAATCAAAAGCTAAATTGGGTTTTAAGGGTGTACTGGAAATGGAGCTAACACAGCGAGTCATAGGCAAGTGACTATTCAACCGGAACAAGCCTTGAAAAAGCTCGGCTAAACCAATCGTTTTCCATGTACGCAGATCGTATGACACAACGAGAGGAAGAAAAAATGAGACGACAAGATAATTGTTTAGTCATTTGAGAAACAGATATGATATTGAATTGAAATTCTGGAATATAAAGGACATTGGAGCTGGGAATCAGGGCCGGCCTGGCCCTCCAGGGCCTGAGATAAGGAAAACATCTGTTTTTCAAAGCCCGCCCGATAGTACAGGGCGGGCCGGCCCCTACAGGCCTGGAAATTACTATTCCAAATTTTAACTATTTTTTTACGGGTTTTTTTCAAAAAAATATAATTAGTAAATTGTAACCATTAAAATTCTAATCTATCAAATAAATATTATCAACATTAATATTTAAACAATACAAATCATTCAACAAATAAACACATTCATTAATTCGTAATAAAAAACAAACCATTGTCCACAATTGCTTCACATAAAACGTAAGAAGCATTAAACTAAGCAACATTAAATAACTCACATAAAATATAAAAGTATAGCATTATCATTGTCAATTGTCACCTTCTTCATCACTATCATCAATTTCATAGATATTTGATTGGGCTTCACTTTGAGCAAAAGGCTGTGCTTCACTCTTTGACTATTTTAAAAAAAAAAAATGAAAATGCTACGAATGGGGCCTAACCGGCCGTAGGCGAGGCCCCTGCAGGCCGGCCCGATTAAGCCCGAGGCCCTACGGGGCCAGGGCCTAAAAGGGCCGGCCCGACCCGATTTCCCGACTCTACCTAAGCTAGAGGGACTCATTGTTGACTGCATTGGGTTAATCCTTGATTTGGTTCTCTTTTTAGGATTGATTAATGTACAATAAGAGATCAAATTCAGTAAGAATTTCTTAATTCCTCAACTTTTTCAATTCTTATGCTCTAATTTCTTGTTAGTGTTGCTGAACTTGCAAGTTAATAACTAGACCTTACTGTCGATAATGTTATACTTCGCCTTTCTTTAGTCACACCCCTCTTTTTATCATGTTGAAATGGGTATATTAGGAGCTTTAAATTAAATTTGTAGAGAGTTGCAGGATTTCCATAATTCATATTCTTTGGTTACACACAAAATTTTATAAAACATTTTAGCCAACATATGTTTTTAAAAGATTACATCATAATTAAGTTTTAACAAATAAAGATGATTAAGCACTTAAATTTATTGAAAAATAAAAATTTATAATATAAAATTAATTAACTTTGTAACATATTAATCAACTTAACAATATCACAAAAACTTAAAATATATATTAAGTTAGGAGATTAAGCATTTAAACTTATTGAAAAATAAAAATTTATACTATAAAATTAATTAACTTTGTAACATATTAATCAACTTAACAATATCACAAAAACTTAAAATATATATTAAGTTAGGAGATTAAGCATTTAAACTTATTGAAAAATAAAAATTTATACTATAAAATTAATTAACTTTGTAACATATTAATCAACTTAACAATATCACAAAAACTTAAAATATATCTTGATTTTTTCTTAATTTTGGATAAAGATATGCAGATAAATGATTGTTAACTAATATTTATATTGAGGAGGGGCATTTTAAATGAATGGAATGTTATGATACAATGATCAACTAATGAATGTGTGGATATATGTTAAATATCAAAAATAGAATGAAGGTTTATGTAATATAAATTTTGTTTTTAAGGGAGGTCCATATGGATTTTCAAAATAATGAGGGAATATCATATTAAATGATGAGGAGAGTGTGGTATGAAATTACAAAGCATAAATCAATAGCCAATATAACGGGAGAATATTATAGTATTTGATAAAGGAGTTTATTTTTCTTTTTTCATAACTAGAGGAGTATATCTTTTTATACCTATGCATGCTTAGTAAATAAAATTCTAAAAGTCGTGTTAGGTATATAAAAATACATTAGGTATATATAATCTTGTAGAACGAATTAAAAAATGAAGAGCATTACATTTATGGTGAATTTCATATTTCACATTGATTTTAATTAAATTACATCAAATTAATTTATACTGAATTCAAATTTGGTAACAAAAGTAAATAGAATCAAATTAAATTAAATTTAAAAATAAAAGTGAACAAAAAAAATACGGTAACACCACTGGTTACTAATCCGTTTGTAAATGTAAAAGTGTGCCATTTGTAACAAATTTAAAATTGCACTTGTAACGATTGAATAAATTTATCCCTGGTATAATAATCTATGAATATTTCATATTCAATATTTAAGCTATGTGACATAGAATCATTACCCTCCAATTTATTATTTCAATATAATTTAGATCTGACAATACATACCAAAATAAGAATTTTATTGTTAGTTGTAAATTTAGCAAAGTTAAGAATAATTATATGTTTAGCTCATTGTGGTCTAAGCAATAAGAATAAGAACAAAATGATCATTAGATTGATAAAGCTTAGACACCACTACCATTTTATTTTGTTCGAATTGGTAAGACCCACAAACAGTGCACCGCAAAACCTTACAAGGAGCATGGAATTGGGTTGGCCCATGAGATGGTTTAGTGTTTATGCGCATTTTCTAGCAGACCAAGCCACCCTACTTGCTCCGCACCACGACCACCTACCCGCCTTAACCAATTCTTTGGCCACGATCGAAGCAAGATGGCTTAGCATATGGTGGTACCCGCCACCACCATCTTCGTGCATATTCAAAATCCTGATACTATTTTTGGCAATGCACGGACACAAGCCCTCCTCACTGTGCAAAGGGATTTTCAGCTGCTTCAAATTCTTTAAGCTATATTACTTTTCATGGGAAAGATGGTTTAAAACCATTAGAAGAAAATTTAAAAGAAGTAATGTAAAATAAGAATTTCCATTAATATAACTTTCTTTAGGAAAAAGAATATAAATTTGTGTAATGATTACTTTAAATTTTATTAGATTAAAGTTTCCATTCAACAATTTTGAATAGATATTAATTTTGAATTTTATGGCCAGGAACTTTAATTAAAATTATACAAAAATTAATAGTATACATAACTTCGTCAATAACTTAAATTTTTAATTTTGGTATATATTGTTATAAGGGAACCTCCCACAAAAATATCTTTAAAATATGTAAAGGAAAATCAGGTGGTGAATATGCATAATTCTGGCGGGATCAATTTGGAATATTGATATGTTGGGAAAAATTTGGAATATTGATTATGTCCCTCCCACCAGACAATACTCACCCCTCACCTCTCTCCTACAACCGCACTATCCTTTCTCACTTCCCTTAGCCCTCACGCCATCATCTTATTTAACTCCAATATTTTCATCGCCGTTTCACAAATTTGGCCCCAACTAATTATATAGCAAATTGTATTCTTATTTATAGGATAATTTCATTAATTTGTAGGGATTAGTAAAAATCTTCATTAATAGTCATTATTAGATTTATAGGAATCTGATTTGTATATTAAGAATAATTTTATTAATAGTCATTATTTGTTTTTATTTTTCAGGATTATTTATATTATATATATATATACGTTTGTATATGAATATAAGACCAACATTCATTCTTCCCATTTTGCCATGTACATGATGTCCTAAAATTTAAGTAATTTTTTTTTTCCCTATTTTACACTAAACCTAATATCATATTAATTATTTTCTTTTTTCTCGAGACTTATTATCTCAATTGATTATTTTTTCCTCATTTTCTCGAGACCTATTCTCTCGATTACATAGAAAAAAATATTTAATGCTATTTGGAAACAAGCAAGTGTTTTTTCTCGAGACCTATCATTAATGAAGATTATTATTTAATTCCTACAAATCGACTTGAATCTCCTTTCTCAATTTGTTATGTAATCCGTCATCACCATTTCACTGTCTCATTGTGCTTTGACATTTCTCTAATAACCCTCTCTTCTCTCATTTTAGTGTGTTATTAATTGCTGCTTTATGAGTAAAGCAAATGACGAGAGAAGCAGGGACAAACACAACAATATGTGTATATACCTATACATACAAAGATACAGACAACATAACTCAAGTCCTATGCTAGAGGACTCATCGTTGACTGCATTAGGTTAATCCTTGATTTGGTTCTCTTTCTATGATTGATTAGTGTACAATAACAGATCTAATTCTGTAACAATTTCTTAATTCCTCAACTTTCTCAATTCTTCTGCTCTTATTCTTTTTCTGGTTTGTGTTGGTGAACTTAACAGTTAACTGGACTTCACCTTACAAAGTTAATTAATTTTATATTATAAAATAAAATAAAAATTTATAATATAAAATTAATTAACTTTGTAACATATTAATCAACTTAAAAAAATCATAAAAAATTTAAAATATATATTAATTCTTTTCTTAATTTTGGATAAATATATGTAGTTAAATGATTATTAACTAATATTTTATGTTGAGGAGGGGCATTTTGGCCAAAACGAATGGTCAATGTTATGATGTAATGATCAACTAACAAATGTATGGATATTATATATCAAAAATAGAATGGAAGTTTATGGAACATAAATTATTTTTTGAAGGAGACCCATATTGGTTTTCAAAAAAATGAGAGAATATCATATTAAATGGGGAGAGTGGTATAAAATTACAAAGTATAAATCAATAGCCAATATAACGGGAGAATATTATAGTACTAGATAAAGGAGTTTTTCTTTCTTTTTTTCATAACTAGAGGAGTATATCTTTTTTATACTTATGCACTGTTAGTAAATAAAATTTTAAAAGTCGTGTTAGGTATATAAAATACATTAGGTATATATAATCCTGTAGAACGAAATAAATAATGAAGAGCATTACATTTACGGTGAATTTCATATTTCATATTGATTTTAATTAAATTACATCAAATTAAATTATACTGAATTCAAATTTGGTAACAAAAGTAAATAGAATTAAATTAAATTAAATTTAAAAATAAAAGTGAATGAAAAAAATATGGTAACACCACTTGTTACTAATTCAGGGTGCTATTTGTAACCAATTTGAAATAGCACTTGTAAGGATTGAATAAATTTATCCCTACTATAATAATCTATGAATATTTCATAGGCAATATTTAAGGTATTTGACATATAATCATTACCCTCCAATTTATTATTTCAATATGATTTAGATCTGACAATACACATCAAAATATGAATTTTATCGTTAGTTTTAAATTTAGCAAAGTTAAGAATAATTATATGTTTAGCTCATTGTGGTCTAAGCAATAAGAATAAGAGCAAAATGATTATTAGAGTGATAAAATTTAGACTTGGACACCATTCCCATTCTATTTTATTCGTATTTTGTTCAAATATGTAAACTGACCTACGAACACTGAGCCAAAAAATCTTAGAAGTAACACAGGAGTGAATTAGACCGTGAGATGGTTTGGTGTTCATGCGTATCTTCTGGCAGACCAAGCAGCCGGAGATGCATATCCCCCTGCACCTCACCACGACAACCTTCTAGCCGTTAAGCAACTCTTTGACTGAGGCATCTACCACCCACCCTCTTCACACACATTCCTTAACCTGACACCATTTTTAATAGATACTCCCTCCCGTCCTAATTATAGGAGCAAATTTTAGGGTTAGTTTTGGTCCTAATTATAAGAGCAAGTTTTAACTTTTGTCAATTTTTTCCTATACCCCTATTTATACTTTCTCAATAATAATTTAATAATACACCTATATATTTTATAAATTAAATAATATTTGCAACTCATTAATGTCATATACACCTAAATTATATTTTTTTTTTTATAAAATAATTTTAAGCAATTTTGTCATATTTTTCCCATATCACCCCTACTAATACTTCTTCCACAATAATTAATTTAACAACACACTTATATTCTATCAAATGAGATATCCTACTTTATTTTTTTGTTTTTAAATTTTAAATTTTAAATTAAGCGTGCTCCACATATATTTTACGTCGCTAATTCTATATTGTGGCTTACGTGATTTACAAGTGTGAATTTATTTACATATATAATTACCACTAAAATTAATATTTTACAAAACTAATGTAATTTATGAAGTTAGTTATATCGATCAATTTCATTATTATTTCATAAGTTAATAATTTTTTTTGGCCAAAAACACTTGGATATTGCGACACAAAACTCTTTTCTTTTTCTTTTTTTGGGAGTCACATAAAAAATCTGTGCTTGTACGGGTGTATGCGGATGTTTGGGTATACATGTGTGCTGAAATTATTTAGTTACAAAAATTAATGATTTTAAAAAAAATAAAAATCATACAATGTTTTTGTAGGGAAAAAACAAATTTATTCGAATTTTGTTTTGAAGGTACTGGGATTTTATGTGAAGCTTTTGCAGCCAGGGAAGTTTATACGTATTAGGAAGTCAGAGAAAACGAAGAAACTGAAAGCGTGGCCCCACCACTCCGATGTATCTTCCACATCAATTTTGCCTAATTTTGGGTAAGGGTATTTTAGAAAAATATATATAATTATCTAATTTAACTTCTTTCCTTAATTCCTCCAAATTCTGATAATTTACTCTTATAATTAGGACCGGAGAGGAGTAGTAATTTTAAATTTTATGGCCAGGACCTTTAATTAAAACTATAAAATATTAATATTATACATAACTTGGTCATGAATAACTTAATTTTTAATTTTGATATATATGGTTATAAGGGAAAATCCCAAAAAATACATTTAAAATACATAAAGGAAAAATGAGGTGGTAAATATCTATAATTCTGCCCGCACCAATTTAGAATATTAATATATTACTAAAAGACACTACTACCCTTAACTATTATCTTCTCACCCCCGCTGAACCATCACTCCCCACCTCTTTCATCCATAGCCGCACTCTCCTTTCTCACCCCCAGCCCTCACACTGTCATCTTCTCCAACTCCAATTTGTCATCGCTGTTTCACTGTGTAATTTAATAATTTTAAGGAATTTCATTGTAATTATTTCTGTTATTTGATACCTGATCGCGTTTTTCTCTTTGATATATTATTATTTAAGGATAGTTTGTTGGCATTTAAAATTGTAACACCGTGCTATTCTTAAATAAAATAATTAAATATTATTATTAAATGCAAGTGGTGTCTAATAGTAGGGAAAATTAGAATGGAGAACCTACCGAGAAAAGATGTTTATGGAGAAAGACCATAAAATTTGTAATTATTTAGAAGGATCAAATATAAAAATTAAAAATACTAAGATGACCCTAATAAAATTATCTGCATCTCCTCCTAAATTCTCTTCCACATTTTTTAAAAAAACTAGTATAGAATTCTAAGTTTGATAAAATTAAAGAAGAGTTTTCTCTTCTTTCTTTTTTTTTTTTCAATTTTCAAAACTAGGAGAGGTATGAGATATCTATCGAAAAAAAATTATGCATTCCTCATGTAACACCTCAAATTCCATACTTCAAAATGTGTCGGTTGACACTTAATTTTAAAAAACTTGATAGAGTTTGAGGTGCTACCACTCGAGTAATGCGGAAATGGAGAGCATGTGCTAACGTTTGGGCAATGAGTGACCGATACAAAAATGTCCAAGCATATCTTGATGCCACGACATATCCGATATATTAAGAATTTCCCGAATGAATATTCATGTGATACATTAGTATAGAGCTTTGTATAATTACAAGTCTATATGGTAACTATACAATCTTCAACCAAGCCGTAGCTAGACTTGAGGCAATGAACCTAACTCAATTAATCAAACAATTTGGCCAGGCCGGTGTCTAGTGGAAGTCTCCTCGAATTTACGGCGACTCACTGACTGAACCACATAGACGAACCCTTTCTAGACACCAAATAGTTTGAAGTAACCTTATTAGATTCATGCCAGAAGGTAGGCTCTGTTAAACTTCTTCTGGCATTTGCTTTAATTTGACCGATGCCTCTTCACGACTCTGTCCATCAGTGTCTCTTCACGGCTCTATCTACCAGTGCCTTCTCTATTCCTTTCCTAAACTTTAGTCAAATCTGAGGTCCAATACCCATCGGACCTCAGATAACAGTTAACCTCTAGAGCAAATATAATAATATATGAATGAGATATTCATTACATATCGGCATCAACCATACATAGCACATGCGAGATGTAAGGTTACAACAATACATAAGTACATAGCGAGATGTAATGTCAACAAAGACAACAAGTACATAGCACACAAAGCACATGTAAAGTCATCCACATTTGCACTAACCGAGTGCCACGATAGCCCTCGTGTCCTCGGCGCTAGGAAAACTCAACGGCATTATCAAGACTATAACCCGTGTAAAGCTGAATGTATAAACAGGTGATCTACGCCCCATAAACTTAGTCACAGTGCATGACCCAAGACCTAGTCTTGTCCATCACTTCATGAATCACTCAATCATATATAATCATACAAGTTATAGGCGATTAAAGCTACTAGTACGCGAACGTACCTTTCACCGTGTAATGGCCAACATGCTTGACTTTTGAACCCGACTTCGGACTTCCCGGTTATCCTATACATTATCGTCAGATTATTTCCTCTTCCATGATATTACAATTGATACCATATTTCCTATAATAATATCAAAAAGGATATTTTCACCTTTTTTGACATTTCCACCCATGGTGGATTTGTTATTACAATTTTGCCCTTACATTTTATTTAAAAACGTAATGCTGGATTTTCTGGGTAGATTTTTCAGCAAATTTGAAAAATCATAGATAATTCCAAAAAAATCGAAATAAGGTTCTGTAAAATTCCCGGAATCCTTAGGATGTCTAGTTTTGATGAAAAATACTTTTTTACCCAGAATTTGTGAATAATTCCCAGTTTTCGTGTTTCCAACCTCTGCCCAGAATTTTTCCAAAAAAACGTAGCCTTTATTCAAGAATTTTTATATCCTTGTACAAAACTCAAAATGACACACTCTAGGTATTTTTGAAAATCCCTAGATGTCTACTTTAACCATGAAAAAGTTCAGAATTTTATAACTTCATTTTCTACATAAAATCATGTCATTTTTGCTACTGATTCCTAACCAAAATTTTTTCCAGAATTTCGCTACTTTTGACCTTCAACTTCCAAGAATTTTGCTCCATCAAATTTTCGAAATGAGGCCATTTTAAACCATAAAAACATGAAAACAAAACTATATTGGAAGATTAAAGATCAAAGCATAAACTAACTATGAATTTAAAAGCTAGAACTTGAAGAACTTACCTTGCTCTTGTTTCTACTCCTCCAAGCTTCCCACACTCACTCTCTACTCTCTATATTCAGATGCTATTGCTCGTGTTTGGTGTGAAAAATGAAGTGAACCCAAGCCTCCTATTTATAGGTGAAGATTTAGGACACAAATGGAATTTATTTTGCCCAAATCTCACCCTAACCATTGGATGCAATTTACTTTATAAGAGTTGTCTCATCTCTTCATGTGATTAGAAAACCCTAACTTGACCAACAAGTTTAAAAAACCCCAACTTAATCTCCAAGTTTTGCTTTTTGAAAATTAATTTACTTTATATTATTATTTATTTATTTTTTCTTCAAATTCCTCTTATCTTCAAGTACCTCATCCTCTTCCATTTGCTTTAATTAATTGTCATTAAAACCCTATCCCAAGGTACATTATCCTCTTCCATTTGTTCGTAATACCCAAAATTTATATTTCTCTTGAATATTATATTTTGGCAAATAAATAGGAAGGTATGTTGTCTCTAATTTTAGTAGTTTATTTATTTATTTATTTTCTTGGGTAAATTTTCCTTGGAATTTAAAGAGGCAAGAATCCAATTTTCTAATTTTCATTTAGGGATCATAAATTGCCCTATAATTATTAAAGTAATACATGGTGCATAAATGACCATAAAAAGCCAAAAAGTTGTGAGAAAATAATTAAACCAATTAGAGAAAATTACCAAAAATTAGTGGATAATTCAATCTACATTAATTGAATTAATTTCATAAGCATTCATAATTAATGTAGTGGCATATGTTAAAGGCATAATTAAGGATGTATTACCTTAATTAAGAACCAATGGCTAGTGAATGACTAAGATTAGCATAAAAGTGGTTTCTGTTGAACATGATTAATATTGTAACCAATCAAATAAGCCTAATAAATATTAAAAACACCTTGTTAGTAATAATTAGCCAAAGAGTAATTAAATCCTTCCTAATTTCTCCTAAGGGGCGAATTTCATGAATGAGATGGATCAAAAGATTAAACAATCATATAATTGAGAGCACATGGGATATAAGATAAATATCATCAATAGTAGTAGGATATTTCCAACATAAATTAAAGGCTTGGATTAAATCTAATAAAGCTAAATCTAATGGCCCTAATTAAACCTCTTAAAGCATAATCCTTGTGAAGCAAAAATCCACCAATGGGAGACTTGTCTTCTTGAATTTGTGAGACAATAAAAACAACAATCAAGAGTACATGGAGGGGAGGAGGGCCACGGTTTCACCAACGAAAAAGCAAGGAGAGTTGATGAAAAATCTAGATATTTGCTTTGCCTAATGAACATGTGTTATAAAATAAAAGTCAAGCTTAAGTACATGTGTAAGGGATATTTGGTAAAGTGGAAGAGGATAATAAGAGAGAAAGGGGGAGGAGGTGGCATGTTGTGTGTGTGTGTGTCTGTGTGTGTGTGTGTCTGTGTGTGTTTGTGTGTGTGTGTGTAGTGGGAAAAAGTAGATATTTGAGTTTAATCCAGGATTAGCAAAATTAACCAATGGGAAAGTTCATAACACCACTAATATAGATCCTTAGTAAATTAAGTGGATCAATAAGGGATTTTAATCATATATTAAATATAAGAGTTAATCAAAAACAAGAACACATACTAAGCTTAGGAAGAAGTAACATCACAATTGTTAACCAAAAAATACAATTAAGTCTAAAATGATAAGAGAGCAATTAGATATTCCTAATTAAGCCATGATATTCAAAAATCACAAGGCTAATAAAGGAACTTGAATAAACTTCAAGTTAAACCCTAAAAGCATTTTTGCTTAGTTGATAACCAACTATCAATTTCATCTAGTTACAAACACACTTAGAGTAACTAGGAATTTAAAGCACAAAATTGGAGAAAATATTATGAGAGGTGGCGTTTTTTTGGCTTGAAGAAGGAGGCAAGAATTGTTTATATTAAACAAAACCACACATGGGATAATGGCATTAAATTTTGGAAGAGGATAAGGTACCTTTAGATTAGAGTTCATAAAGGAAATGGAAGAGGATAGAGTGGAGAGAGAGGGGGCGGTTTTGAGCAAGGGAAGGTGAGGATGAGAGCTTGATGATTAACCTAGACCCAATGGCCAAAATACAAGATGAGGTAGGTTTGAAAGAATTACCAAAAGTGCCATGACAAATTGCTATAAATAGGCACCTTGTATTCATTCTTTCTTCACACCAAACAAGCAAGAGCAATCTGAAATTAGAGTGAAGTAAGAGTGAGTGGGAAGTAGCTTGAAGGGGTTGGAGCATTTGCAAGTAAGTTCTTTAAGTTTTAGTTCTTAAATTCATAGTTAGAAGTAGCTTTGATCTTAAATATGCTAGAGTAATTTTAATATCATGTTTTTATAGTCAAAAATAGTGATATTTAGAAAATTAGATGAGCCATTTGGTATAACAAAATTTTTGGGAGTTGAAAAGCAAAGTAGCAAAGCTCGGCAAAAATTCATCGGTTAGAAGTTTCTGAAATCAGTAGCAAAAACGTCATACTTTTATGTTGAAGATGAGATGCTAAAATTCTGAAAATATTCATGGTTAAAATAGACATATATGGATTTTTAAATATTCCAAGAACATACTATTTTGAATTTTTTTCAGAGAGATAAAAATTTCCAAAGTTAGGCTACGTTTTTCTGGAAAATTCTGGGCAGAGGTTAAAGAATAATAAACTGGGAATGATTCACTAATCCTGGATGAAATTAAGTATTTTTACTTAAAAATAGACGTATTAAGGATTCCAAAGAATTTTACGGATCCTCGGTTCAATTTTTGTAGAATTAATTATGATTTATCGAAGTTAGGCGAAAAATCTACCAAAAATGCTGAAAAAACGTTTTTACAAAATTTAAGGGATATAATTGGGATAATAAATCCACTAGGGGTAAAAAGGTCATTTTTGGTTAAGATATCTCTTAAGATATTATTTATAAGATATTAATGCAAGAAATGCTGTTATAGGCTATCCAAGTAGATGTACCAGCACGACATACCGTCGACCGAACGAGGTTAAGGTACGGACGCGTATTGTAACATTAACTCTGCTTCTTATTGTATACTTATATGTAATAGATGATTTCATAGGGTCATGGACAGGACTCGGCCTTGGATCATGTACCATAGTTAAGACTCGGTCTTACACATTCAACTATGAACGGGTTATAGACTTGATAATACCGTAAGATTGTTTTCCTAGCGCTGAGAACACGACGAGCTATCGTGGCACCGGTTTGTGCAAACTTGGATTGACATTACATGTGCTGTGTGCTATGTACTATTGTGTTATTAATCTTGCATCTGTTGTGTGCTTATGCGTTGATTACTGCTGTAATGTCTTGAATGTCTGTTAAGCATATACTATATTACTTAAGCATGAGGTTAATCGTTACCTGAGATCCGATGGGAATTGGACCTCAACTCTTACTATAGCTTTAGGGTCGGGAGGACCAAGAGCAATCGACAAGGGCAAGCAACCTACATAAGGGACTAAGCCAGAGATATATTTTGAAGTTGTACTTATAACGTTACATAGTTATACTTTTGAATTATGGAATCAATGTACAACTATAATGACCATCTGAATACACTGCAGTTACTATTTTGTTACTTATCGGTAACTCACCTATTTGCTCCAATGCTCTACTCTGATTAAAAAAAATAAAAAATAAAAATATTCCGCTTTTGAAAAATGGGGTGTTACATGTTCCCCCACTTAATGCTTCCATGTGCTCTTAATTTCCATTTGTGTGTATGTTTATTATTAAACAATTATACTTCCTCTTCCTCAAAAGCAAAACTGTGGCCCCCTCCCCTTCATGGCTCAAGAATTGTGCTTCATCTAGTCTAATAGATTGTGTTTAAAACTCCCTCATTGATCCATAAAATTTCACATGGATTTAGTTTAATTAAATAATTAATTAGAACCATTAGATTTAGCTTTATTAGGTTTAATCTTGTCCTTCCATTTGTGTTAGAAAAATCCTATTTACTATTGAAGATCTTTTACTTAAACACATGTGCTCTTATCCTATATAATATCCTAACTATAATAATATAAATTCTCTCTCTCATGAGCCACTAGCTTTTGTTGAATTTTGGGGCTGAATATTTAATCCCCAATTAGCACTCCTAATGTGGTGGTTTATATGTTGTTAGGTGTAATTGTCAAAGTGTTATTGGTCTTTAGGTTGATTATGATCATTAGCAACTCATCTTATGCTAATCTTGAACTCTTATTGGCCCTTAATTTTTAATTAAGCTAAAATATCCTAATTGATGACTTTGAATTTCCCCTAGATTAATTATGAAAATTTATACAATTATTTTAATTAGTGCAAATTTAATTGCCGACTAATTGTTGTTAATTTCCTTTAATTTGTGTAAGTGCTTTCATAACATTTTCTTGCTTCTCTTGCTTACATAAAAACTATGGTTTAATATGACAATCCTAGTATATTTTATGATCCCTAAATATGAAATATTAAAATTGACCCTTGATTGATTTAATTTCAAGGGAAAATTGCCCAAAAATTATAATAAATACATTACAAAGTTTGAGACAACATACTCTCCTTTATTGATCATATATTATTTATCGAAATATAGTTTTTATGATAAATAAGAATTTTGGGGTATTACACCTCAATTTTATAAAAGCTATATTTCTTTAAATCAACAAAAATTTTAAGTAAAGATAGAATTATATAATTTTATAAAACTCAAGGTATTTTATAATTTTTCATATATGACAAACCAAAAAAGTTTACATCATTTATTTTTGTTTTAGAAGAAATTTATGTAGGTTACAAAATTCATTTAATGCTAATAAAATTAAAAAAATATAAATAATCTAATATCCTGAAAAATATGAAATGAGTTTAGTTTTTACTTTCTATAGAAAGAGCTTAATTGATTCCAACGTTGATAATATAAAGTAGGCAATTTAATGATATCAATTGATTAAAAATAAAAATTCAAAAAAATATGAGTTTAACTGTTGTTAATTAAATAATATATTGAAAATATATATAAAAGAAAAAAGAAAAAGAACCGATTATATCATGATGTGTGGCTTTAGTTTTAATATTAATTATTTTTTAAATTATAAATACAAGAGATAATATTGGATTTTGATTAGGGACAATTTAGCGATTTTAAATTTATATTATGATTTTTGGTCCTTCTAAGTAATTACTATTTTTACGGTCCTTTATAATAAATATTATTTTCTCTAGAACCTTTATTTTAATTTTCCCTTAATAGTAATTAAATATAATTTAGTAAATGAAATGAATATTTAGATATAATTTTCATTTAATAATTATTAATATTAAAAATAATTTAAAAACTTATGTGGAGTATACATCATAATTTATGGCACTTACGTCTAAAGTGCGGCATATAATTAGAATCATGATTATATTGATTGGAATTTAAAGAAAATGACCCAGATCTCTATCTAATCCATACGATTTCTCTCAAGATTTTTCATTAATCTTGCAAGATTAAAATAGGATGTTCTTTGCACTATCTACAATTACAAAACTCAAGAGTGTTAAGAGCAACCCACCTATTCTCAGAATACTAAAAACACTTGGGAAGAGAGAAGAAACAAAATATATTACCTCTACTCTTTATTATAAGAACTAAATGACTAATTTAGTTAGACTAAAATGTTAAAGCTTCATAATCACTCTTTTGGACTCAAAGGAGCTTCTATATGCTTTCATTGTTAAACCAAGTAGGCAATAAATTGTATATTTTTTTAATTGAAAATTTGAGTAATTATATTATTATTAAAACATGATGATAAAAATGTTATTACCTTCGGTCTTAATTAGAAGACATATTTACTTGATTTAAAAGGGGATTAAGGATAAGAGTTAAACTAGTTAATTTTACTCATTTTCCTAGAATACCCTTATATAAATTGTGCACTTCAATTACCTTGATGATTTCACATAATCCCCTCATTCATATCGAACTATGTTTTATATTATAAATAAATAACTTACGTTTCGGCTTAAGCTTCATAATTTCATATATCACCGTTCTATGATGTCTTTCGCATAATTCATGTATCAATTTAAAACCATCACCGATAAAAAAAAATAAAAAATTTGTATTGTCCGTCTCCATTAAATTAACCTTAGTGTTCTTCAACGCTCAACAGAGAATTTGAGTAATAAAAAAAAAAAAAAAAGTAGAATATCTCACTTGATAGAATGTAAGTGTGTTATTAAATTAATTATTTTGGAGGAAGTATTAGTACAGGTGATATGGGGAAAATATAAAGAAAAAAAATTGCTCAAAATTATTTTATTAAAAAAATATTAGAATTAAGGTGAATGTGACATTAACGAGTTGCAAGCATTACTTGTTTTATAAAAATGGGTTTATCGTTTGTCATGTCACTTGACATAAAGTTATGTCAAGTCACCCCAAAACTACGTCGTTTTGGGGTTAGAGGAATTAATGAACTCTCAAAACGACGTAGTTTTGGGGTGAGGGGAATTAATGAAGGATCTTTTGGTAAAATCATATAATAAATACAAAAAAAATAGAAAAACACCCTTTATTAATTCACTTAACTCCCAAAACGACGTAGTTTTGGGGTGACTTGACATAACCTTATGTCAAGTGACATGACAAACGATAAACCCTTATAAAATATATAGGTGCA
The DNA here is from genome assembly GCA_019022655.1 of Acacia acuminata. Classification (NCBI taxonomy): domain Eukaryota; kingdom Viridiplantae; phylum Streptophyta; class Magnoliopsida; order Fabales; family Fabaceae; genus Acacia; species Acacia acuminata. The sequence goes on from JAFJYI010000040.1 coordinate 3,590,322, forward strand.
TTATTAAATTATTATTATATTTAATTATTATTGAGAAAGTATCAATAGGGGTAATTTAGAAAGAAATTGACAAAAAGTAGAATGTTTTCCTATAATTAGAATCAAAACCAACTCGCAAATGTTTTCCTAAAATTAGGATCGGACCGGAGGGAGTATAATTTTCTAAAAATGAAAAAATAGGAAAAAAAAAATTAAATGCATTCCTTTGAATATATCTTGCTCATCTTTTTATTCAAAACGAAATATCTATCCAAATCACGTACGGGTCATAATCAAAAGATATTTTATTCAAAACAATAGTAAGATAATATTTAGAATATTTAATCTTAATTAGAATAATAATATAGCAATAACTAGAATATCCTAATATGATCAAATAATAATTAGGAAATATATCTAGATATAATTTGTACTCCCTCTTGTCTTTATTATAAAAACCAACTGGTACTAAAAAAAAAATAGATAATACTAAAAAATTATTTTAGAATCTTGAAAAAAAATTTAAGATATTGATTAGTACTAAAGATACTGCAAGATGATTGGTGAATGCCATTTTTCCAAAAAAAAAAAAACAAACAAACAGAGTGAGTAGCATGTGTATTTTGCACCAAAACAGTTCAGTTTCATAGAAAATGACGACAGCGGACCATTAGAGAAAAAGAGGAAAATCTTGTTCACATATGTATTTATAGGGATTTAAACTTCTATTACATGGAAAGAAGAAGATTCTACACATATATGAAATGGTGGGACCCACATATATATATAATGCTTATTATATATATGTGTGGTCCCACCATTTCATGTGTGTATTGACATTGAGAATATACTTCTCCTACAACATGAGAAGTGTTTTTCCTATTTTATATATATATAACTTTATAAAAATATAAATTATTTTTTACTTATCTCTTACATACAGTTTTATATTTTTTAACCAAAAATGATCCAAAGCCAATGAATCCAACTATCCGAGCATTGGGATTCGTTAATGCTCCTTTTCTCTCTCTCTCTCTCTCTCTCTATATATAGATATATATATTTCCTTCCCTTGTGTTGCGTGACTTGCGTCTCATCCTACTCATTTAGATTAAAAGTTAAAACTCAGTCATTTTAAAGCAGTGGATGGTATTTTTTTTTTTTTTTTTTTTGATACTCAAGACGAATGGCATTAAATTAAACAAAAGGTTACACTGGGGAAATTAATCCCATCCTTTCATGATCCACAATAGTCCGTAAGAACTCAGGACAAACATCATAAAAGGCAGAAAAGGAGATACCCTCCTTAGCTAACTTGTTAGCAACCTTGTTCCTTTCCCGAGGAACAAATAAGATATGCAGAGTCCAATCTCTTCGCAGCAACTCAGAAATTTGCCAGAGAAGGAGACTTCCATGACTTAAGAAATCCCGTGTGGTAATGATATCCACCAAGTCTTTCGCATCGGATTCAACTACCACTTTCCGACAGCCCAGATCCTAAGCCAAGAGTAATCCCTTCACCATAGCCCACGCCTCTGCCTCAAAAATTTTGTAGTCACCCAACGAATAAGAATAGCCCGCCACCCAACCTCCAGTATGATCGCGTAGCACACCACCACATCCAGCACGATTCCTAGCATTAGAAACTTCACCATCGACATTCAGTTTGATCCACCTAATATCAGGGTGTTCCCACAGTAGAGTACGAGACGGGGTGTCGACAATCTCCCCACAGCCATTCTGAACTTGCACAAACGATTTCCAACTGGCCAAAACAGCAGCCGGAGGATTACTGGGTTTCTCAAAACTATCATCAAAACAGAAGCTGTTCCGCCAATTCCACAAACGCCAGATGGCCACTCCCCAGATAAGATTCCACTCTCCCTATCCCCGGTAACCAAAATCCTTACCAAAATTGGCCATTCCCCATTGCATCAGCGAGGAAGCAAAGAATTCAGTAGAGAGAGTAGGATTAATTAAGCCACACCAGAGTTTCTTGGCATAATCGCAGTCCCGGAGAATATGCAAAATACTCTCATTCTCTTTTCTGCAGTAAGCACACAGTGGAGAAGATGAAGACCAATGACTCCGAAGAATATTGGTAGGGAGTCTCTCATTAAAAGCCACCCACATAAACACCCGAATTCGCTCTACTCCTTTCCATTTCCAAATGGACCTGAAAATAGGAATATTGGTACCCCCTACTTCCTTCAATCAGCTTATAAGCACTCTTGACAGAGAAGTAACCATTACTTGAGCCACTCCAAATCAACCCGTCCTCCCCAGCTGCATCAATCGGAGGAAGCATGGAAATAAGTTGTTGAATGACCTCACTGGGTAATACCGAAGCAAGTCGGATAAAGTCCCAACTACCAGCAAAGGTCCAGTCTGCCACTCTACTTTCCAGTTCAGTAACAGTCAAATTACGAAGAGCCACCTCAGCCAAAGGCTTATCTTGTAAAAGCCAGCGATATGAGAAAAATTTAATAGAAAGACCATTACGAACAGTCCACCTTGTGCCCAGATCTAGAGTACCCTTCTGACTAACCACAAATCTCCAGAACGAGGAATCGCCACTTTTAACATTCAGAAGATTCCTGTCATCCCTAAGCATATATTTCTGGAGCAAGACCTCTACCTAAAGCCCCTTGCTACCAGAAATTAATCGCCAAGCAATCTTGGTCCCACAAGTTGCATTCATCACTGACAGTTTCCGCAGGCCAAGGCCTCCAAAATTCTTTGGCACTGTTAGCCGATCCCACCCGATAGGATGAAATCCACTAGAGGAGGACCCACAACCCCAAATAAAATTGCGTTGGATCCTTTCAATTTCCAAGCAAATGGACGTAGGCAGCCTCGCGACTTGCATGGGATACAAGGGAATTGCACTAATCACCGATTTAGCCAGCGTTATTCTACCCGCCGTCGAAAGACACTTTTCCTTCCAAGAAGAAAGTTTAGCTCGAACTCTGTCCACAACATAACGGAAGGATTCAATTGGTCTCCTCTTCCGAGAAATTGAGACCCCCAGATATCTTCCAATATCCGTCGTACAAGGAATCCCCATTAGAGAGAGGACATTGTGTTTAGTCGCTGGATTCACCTTCGGGGAAAAGAAAATCGAGGATTTGGCCTTATTAATTCTCTCCCCCGACATATCACAGAAACGTTCTAAGCATCTAGACATACACCGTGCCTGAGCCACCGACGCCTCACCGAACAATAAGAGATCATCAGCGAACATAAGGTGGGAGATCGCGGGACCTGTTCTTGAAACTAGCACCGGCTTCCAACTCCCAGAATCTACTTCATCATAGATTATGTGAGATAACTTGTCTATACAGAGGACAAACAAGAGGGGAGAAATAGGGTTTCCCTGTCGAAGCCCCCTCTCTGCCGAAAAGAACTGAGTCTTCGATCCATTCCATAAAAGGTTATAAGACACCGTTGAGACACAATGCATAATGAGATCTATAAACTTCTGATCAAAACCTACTTCTTGAAGGACCTTTTGCAGAAAGTCCCAGCGAATTCTGTCATATGCCTTTTCCAAATCGATTTTCATTGCCATTAGCCCCCTCCTGCCCCTAGCTCTGCCCATGGAGTGCAAAACTTCCTGACCCACAATTATATTGTCTTGGATCAACCTTCCTTTAATAAAACTGGACTGGAATGGTGAGACAATCCGATCCATGAGATGCCGCAACCTCCCAGTAATTACTTTAGTCACACACTTATAGTGGACAGAGCACAAAGAAATTGGGCGAAAATGTCCCAACACAGACGGCGTACCTGTCTTAGGAATTAAAGAAATTAAGGTTCTATTATGAACCGAGATGTCTTCTTTTCCTGCAAAAATTCCTTGAACAAACTCGCATAGCGAATCCCCCACAATATCCCACTTGGACTAAAAAAACAGAGGTGGAAAACCGTCCACTCCCGGTGCTTTATAGGCCCCAATACTAAAGAGCGCTCTTTTGATTTCCTCCCTCAAAGGGACATTACTCAGCGACTCAAAAACATCATGATCTAACGTCGGGAAGGTAGCTTTAGTTTGAAACCAGACAGAGTGGGCATCCTCTTGCTGATAGCTATTCCTGAAAAACTCCACCGCCATAGTTCGCAGTTCGTCTTCATCAGTAATCCATAAGCCACTAGCACTTTTCAACATCCTGACTCTATTTCTTCTTTGTCGCATTGAGGCCTTTAAGTGATAGAATCTAGTATTCCTGTCGCCCTTAGTGATCCAATCCGTTCAGGCTCTTTGGAACCACTTAATTTCCTCCAATTTAAGGAGATGATCCAGCCGAGATTGTAGCTCTACTTCCAAATGACATAGATACTATGAGCCAGGGTATCCAGGGGAAGCAGTGGATGGTATTGCCAACGAAGAGAAGCCAAACTCGGTTTTTGCCGGCTTCAAACACGTTGAGCCAAAAAAAAAAAACACGTTGAGCCCGTATTAGGGCCTACGATCCACATTGCTTTTCATGGGAGAGAACGTTGAAGACCATTAAAATAAAAATTTAATAGGAGCAATGTAAAATAAGAATCTGTAATAATAGAAATTTGTGTAGTGATTACTTTTAATTTTATTAGAAAATAAATTACTTTCCATCCAACAATTTTAAATATATATTAATTTTGAATTTTATGGCCAGTACCTTTAATTAAAATTATAAAAATATTCATGTTATACATAACTTTGTTATGAATAACTTAGTTTTTAATTTTGATACATATTGTTATAAGGAAAAATCCCACAAAAATAACTTTAAAATACGTATAGGATAAATCATGGTGGTGAATATGTAAAATTCTAGCTTGACCAATTTGGAATATTGATATGTTACTAAAAGACACTACTACCCCTAACTATTATCTTCTCACGCCCACCATAGTGACACTTACTCCCCGCCTCTCTCACCTACAGCCGCACTATCCTTTCTCACTTCTCTCAGCCCCTCGCGTCATCGTCTTCTCCAACTTCAACTCGTCATCACCGCTTCACTGTCCAATTGTGCTTCGACATTTCTCTAACCCTCTCTTCTCTCATTTTAGTGTTGTTATTACTGCTTCATGAGTTAAGCAAAAGACGAGAAACGTAGACACAGACACAGCAATATGTGCATACACTTATAGATACAAAGATACAAACAACATAACTTGAGTCCTATGCTAGGGGACTTATCGTTGACTGCATTGGGTTAATCTTTGATTTGGTTCTTTTTTTAGGATTGATTAATGTACAATAAGCTAGAGACCTAATTCAGTAAAAATTTCTTAATTCCTCAACTTTCTCAATTCTTCTGCTCTAATTATTTTTCTTGTTTGTGTTGGTGAACTTGCAAGTTAACTACACCTTACTGTTCGATAATGTTATACTTCGTCTTTCTTTAGGCAAGGTTGTTTGAACTGATTTTTTGTTAATTGTTAACAGTTATCATCATTGCTAATGTTGATATGTTAATTTTTAGTTAATTACTAAAATAAACTTGTTAAAATTGAATCAATTGCTAAACCATTATAACAAACAACTAATGAGGTTTAGTGAATTGCTAAACAAAAGTTGTAAATAATCTGGAGGAGAGGTCTCGTTCATTTATTTTAGCAACTATGAAATTTGAAAAAAATGGTAGTTAATTCCTAAACCGTTATAATAAACAATTAATGAGGTGTAGTCAATTACAACATTCATAACTTGTAAAGTAGTAAATGGTGAGCAACAAAGGCTTCTCCATATTTTTTTTTCTTCAAAAGTGGGTGTTCCTAATTTAGTCCTGGATTTTGTGAAACAACTGTAAGTAATATTGAAATCAAAGTAGTAAATGGTGAAATAAAATTAGTAAATGTTGTGAAACAGGGGCTTTTATTAATTTTTGGAATTTGTGAAACAACATTAAGCAATCATGAAATTAAAGTATTAAATGACAAAATAAAAGTAGTAAATGATGAACAAGGGACTCTTCTATGAAATTTTCAAGAGTGGTGAATCCTAATTCATTTTTGGAATTTGTCAAAAAACTGTAAGCAACAACAAAACTAAAGTAGTAAAGGCTGAAATCAAAGTGGTAAACGGTGTAGAACAGGGTTCCTCCATTAATTTCTTCAAGAGAGGGTGTCCCGTGTCCCTAATTCATTTTTGGAATTTGTGAAAAAGTAGTCTGCAATAACGAAACAAAGTAGTAAATCATCAGATAAAAGTAGTAAATAGTAAATAACATGTGACTCCATCATAAATTTTTCCAAGGGTGGGTTTGGGATGTGTGAAACAATAGCAAGCAACAACATAACTAAAGAAGTAACTAAAGAAATAAAATTGTAAATAAAGACTAAAAGGGTACCAAATAAAAACCAAAATAGCCATGGCGAAATTTCCTTATATTAAATGAGAAGTGAACATTAAGGTCTGCATGCACTTAATGTGCTTTTGTCACTTACATCAAAGTACATATTACATACTTTATATATTACTTACAACCCTTCTTCCCAAAAAAGATATTAAAAAAAGGGGGGGTTCAAACTAGGTTAAAAAAACATCCTCCTACATTTACAACCCATTTCTAGCGCATACCCACCATATTGAACTAATTTGGAAGCATTTTGAGCTTGGTTAGAAAAGCCTTTGAGGCCTACAAACATAGCCTTTGTCCTGTGTATACAAATGAATTTAGATCAATAAGTGAAAAGCAAGTAAAGTGAGGGAACAAACTATAACCATCAGCTGCAACCAACAGTCTGGTAGTTCAATTGGAAAAACGTATTTATGGCTCAAATATGTCAACTAGATCCCAGCAAATGTTACTATTAACTATTAAGAGACAACATGAAAAAATATAACAAACTGATGCAGCGCAACCAACCAAATTTTTTTTTTTGCTCAAACCATGTACCAAATTGAAGCATAGTTCTATACCTTTCCAGCATTTAGCATTTTACACTCAAACATATCATAAAATAAGCTCCACGATGTGGACATCTTTTCCCAACCAGGATGAAAGCTTTAATAATGTTAGATGAGACTTCCAAAACATCAGTTTCAGCAATTGACAGATTTCTAATCTAGGGTTTGCTAATTCCTTCTTCTTCTTCTTCTTCTTTTTTTTTTTTTGGTCCAATAGAGTCTTTGCCTTCAACACACCAACAATTCACAAGTTTAATACAATCTAATTAACGTCAATCTCAGTCTTATCAAATCTAAATTTATTTCAGCTAGGAAGTTAAGTGCGATTTTGTTTGAATTTCAAGCTTTTAAGTCTTACCCAAATCACAAGACTTTGCCTACTATCAGAATCAACAGCTATGGCCTGTAATGATTTCAAAGCAACAAATCCCCATAAGTGAATGCCTCGGTTCTTTCATCAGAAATCATCTGCAACTCCATGCAAAAAAATACTCTAGAGCTTGATACCTGTGTCCTTGCATTGCATTAGAAAAAGGAATTGATATACGGTTAAAAAGAAATGCCAAATGAAGCTAGAATTATTCCTAACCCACATGTGTGCTTTCTATAGGGAACACGAGATAGTGGTCACCCTTTTCTGGTAGGCACTCAATCTCAAAAAATAAAATAAAAATCAAACCCCAAACCCTTCTTCCGACTCAATAGACGACGACAGAAAACCAAAAAATAAAGCATCTCTTACGGCGATGGCGATGACGGTCCTCCTCCGATGAAGGTTTGATGGTTCAAATGGCAAAGAAATTCGAGAAGAAGATGGGATGAAGGCTGATGGTGGCCACATTAATGGGATAGGCCAGTATGAGTTTCATGTTTACATCGTCAAGACTCAAGAGGGATCTCAGAGGGCCAAGTCTAATCGACGACAACAAAGAGAAGCACAATAGCGGAGTACTTGAGTTGAGAGGATGGAGACAAGTTTTTGTATTGGAATTAGGGGCAATTAAACTCAATTTTTTTTTAAAAATATTTTTATTTTTAATTTTGATATATATTGATAAAATTAAATTAAACCAGACAACATACGCCGACCGTGGGGATCGAACCCACGACCACGTGGTTAAAAGCCACGCGCTCTACCACTGAGCTAGGTCGGCTGGTTGCTTGTTATCTTCATAGCAATTTTATATTTTCGTTTCTTATTGTTTCTATTAACATCCTATTATGCCTTCGTCTCTTGTATAATCTGATTTGCTTCAACTGTGTTCCTGCCCATAAAGCTTAAATTTTCAATTAATTTTTTTCTGGTTCATTGACACCTCACACCATTTTTTGAAGTTGCAAGCACAAAGGTAAATAGGATAATTTGAAATGGCAAGGGTCAGATACATTTTTCCCCAATCACTCCTAAATAAAAATGAACGTGTCAATTAAAAAAAACATAAAGAACACAATGCAAAACCATCTTAAACCAAAGAGAATTTAAAATCGAGAAAACTTGACTCACAAAGAAGGCAGACAAGTGGAATAATAAATTACACAAATGACAAAAGGCAGTAAAAGTCCGTTCTAACTGTCTATTCAGTATTCACAATATACAAAGATTAACAGAACAAGTGGAATAAAAACGGTATGATTTTGTGAGGCACAACAGATTTCACAACACAGTACACCTAAAGCCTACTATTATTACTCTCACCAATAATCAAAATACCAAGCAAAGTATTATTCACAACACTACAATCAACAATCAACAAGTAAACTTCATAATTACATCAGGCAAGCGACACACTCCTGGAGACATGAGACAGGGCATCTTCAAACTGGTCCTCGTCCACCTTATCGGAGTTCAGGCATGGAGGAATGAATGATCTGAAAATAAGTTCCATGTTGGGAGCTTCTTTGAGATGGTTGGCCGCAACCTCAAGCGCCGGCTTCTGAAAAGCAGGGTAAAACTTCTTGGCACAGACAAAGCCAAAGAGTAAGGACAGTAATGGAAGAGGGATTAAAAATGGCGCATACACGAACTGATGGACTCCAAAGTAGCCCAACATGGTAAGTTGGTATAGTATCAGAGAAGCTAGTACACGGTTGTGAATGTGAGGCCACATTCTTCCATAGCTTTCATATGCTGGAACATACACTTTTAGTGCCTGTTCATCACAACAATAAGTCAACAACACAAACAAGCAAAACAGAATTGGTAAATTGGGATATCTAGGATTTAGAAACAATTAAACAAATCATGTTATTCCCAAATTAAAATTAGTTGGAAACAATAAAGAGGTAAAAAATGTAACTCTTTTTTAGCAAAAATACCCTTATTTATGTGGAAAAGAGAGATGTGTGGTGGAGAGAAAATATGTGGGAATCAAATACAATCATATGGGAAATATGAGTAATTAAATGAGGATAAAATGGTAAATCAACAAATTTGAGATCTCTTATAAAGGGCAACATGTCATTCCCACAAATTGTCTCATAAAAAGGAAGAGAGGGAGTAAGATTTATGGTGTCTAGATTTGATTTAGACAATTCAAGTTTTCAGTTTACCTGATTTGTGGTGTCTAAATTTGAGATCTCTTATAAAGGGCAACATGTCATTCCCACAAATTGTCTCATAAAAAGGAAGAGAGGGAGTAAGATTTATGGTGTCTAGATTTGATTTAGACAATTCATGTTTTCAGTTTACCTGATTTCGCAGTATGAGCCATCCGAGGCCAAAATACACAACACCAAAAGGGATGATCAGAGGAGCAATAACAGAGTAACAAAGAACGATTGTCACGATCAGCATATCAGCGGGAACTCTGGTTCCATAGCCAAGATCTCCAGGAAACCATGCTGCTTTCAACTCTGCTTCAGTTTTACACAGAAACTTCCTCTTTAGATGGTAAATTATTAGAGGAACTATACGTGACAGTTCCAGTCCATAGCCAACAAAAAACCTGACACAAAAAGAATTAAGAAAACTCAGCAGCCATGTTGGATTTTCAGCCAAGAGTACTCATACACACACTCTTGGAACATCAAGAAAGCCATCTAATCTTATAACTCTAAAAGGCAAGATTTATAACTTTTTAAGAAACAGTAGTGATAACTTGTTGCAAGTTATGGGACATAAAATGTCATTTTTCTAAAATAAACGGATACAAAAAGGAGGATACTATCTTACCTGAGGGCCACAAAGGTCAAAAAGAAAGTGGCATTGTCAGGAAGATTACTGGCAAGCATTTCCACAATGTTGTTCGGGTCCTTCTCAATGGTCTTCAATGTTCTGAACAACGTCCCTCCAATAGTAACTCCAATGAAAACATTGAGCACTGTGAAATAAAAGTATTTCCCAGAAGCTGCCCTAACTACATGACTTACATTTGGAATGCCTTCCAATTTTGACAGAAAGTACAGAAACTTCGGCAACAAAGCGAGGAATATTATCAGAGCAATCTGGGGAAGGTATGCTTCCAAAACTGTCTTCACAGCTACTATCTTCGCAACTGGCTTCAAAAATGGCAGTAGCTTCACCAGGTTCTCCAGAGTTGTAAAAGCAGAAATGAATGCAATTGGAATCAAGTAGAAGAGTATAGTCAAAGCCACAATCACATACACCACATATTGCCTCACTTCTCTTTCAAAAAACCTGATTTTCAAATTGGTCCATATAAGTTGGCCTGGTTCAGGAGAATCAAAAACTGTCCACTTGTCAACCATCTGTGCATGTAGACTCTGAGCTGCAGAAGATGCAGCCACTCTGTTGGTGAAGAAAACAACAGCAGCATTTAGTTGCTTTTCTCGGAGCGTGACTTTTTGCTCAGATTCCAGCTTTGGGATTATTTCACTGATTTTCTCATTGTAGTATTCTATGCTGTCCACTTTCTCACCAATAAGACCAAGGAAACCAGTTTTATTAGTGGGTCTTGTTCCTTCTGGTTTGGCTGTTGTTTTTGATGCTGCATATATTGCTTCAGCACGTTCAAGCTTCTTCTTATACCCTTCTAACTCTTCATATATCTTGTTCACCTGTTCACAGTAGATTGAATCAAGTTAAGGATTTTTTCAACACAAAATGAAAATGAATATCACGAGAAATAGAAACAGGTAATTTTAAAAGGGAAAAAAAAAGACCCACGATACAACAGCAAAAAAATTGGAAAGAATTACCATGGACTAAAACATATAGAAAATAAAACAATTCGAAATTTTACCAAAATCAGTTCAAATTAAGGATTTCTCAATCTTCCCTTGTATAGATCCATTGACGTTACAAGATTGTGAAGTGCTTCTGAAGTAACAGAGAGATACAGAAGATAAAGGTAATGAGTATAAAGAGAGAACAAGTCTTAGAGAAGCCAATTCTTCGTTAACTTCAAAGGATCCAAATTACCGTTTCCACTTACTTTCTGTCTTTTCATTTTAAATGCACATTTTCTGAATCAAAATGTCAATAAATCATTAATAAAATCTATAGTAAGTGGTACTCCTTATAAGCCATAAACAGTGACTAGCCTCATATTTCACATATTACATGAGAAAATGCATTCAATCTTTTTACTAATCTTTTATTAAATGCAGAAAATTCACAACACACATGTAGACACAGATAAACAAGAGTGATTAATAGAAATCCATACCTGTTTGTTGTCTGTGATAATCATAGATCTGTAAAATGTTTCAGGATAGATGGCTTTGAAGTATGAGTCAACCTGTTCCTTCCTAGTTTGATCCTGAGGAGGATGGGGTACATCTCTAACAACCACAGCAAACTGCTGAGACCTCACTTCAGGAGTCCTAAGAGCTTCGGATCGCAGCCACGACACATGTTTGTATGCCTTCCATAACAGATATATAGCAACGATCGATACCCAATAGGTGGCAACGAAAAAGGCCCACAACCTTGGACTCTTTTCCTGCATGTACAATGTAGTTTTAGCATTATAATCATCACATGCAACTATTAAATGGAATACTTTCATAGTTTCCTGTAGTTTGAAGTTGACTAAACTACACAGAACTCTTTGAAGTTCAGGTCATGAGTAGATGCCCTCTTTTGATCTTTAAAACTTGACAATAAACACTCCCAAACTTTTAAATATGTATGGAAAAACCATGTTTGACCAAAAATAATCAATATCAAGATCAATATATAAATAAAAGCTACTGAAAGCCACACTATCCAAAAAGCTGTAAAGGATACAGCTTCCAGCCTTAGGTTCCATTCAACATATGGGGCCTGAAATATACTACCTCCGATCCTACATATAAGAGCCAATCAAAAAGTTCACTTTGGTTATAAATATAAGACTTCAATCCACGTTATCCCCTAAATTTACAATTTTTGTCCCAAAGCATCCCTATAGATTGCACATATTAAGGAAGTTTCCATCAAGGAGTAGTTCCAGCACACATAGAGGATACTTTAGGAAAACCAACATCCATTTGTTACAAATAACTAACTCAACTAAATTCCTTAATATCCTCAAATTAGTCATCTGTCTTATATTAAGGACTGGATGCAGTAGTAAGTAAAATCTGAAACTAATTGACAACTTCAATGTATAATAGTATAATACTGATGTTGAGGACAAGATCATACTGAGATATTTCCCATCGATAACTTGTCGAGCTCATTGAAAGTGCCATTGCTTGTGGTTGCAGTTGCATTGAACTTCACTCCATTATCAGTAGCAGCAACAGGCAGCAGAAGAGGTAGCAGTATAAGGCCAGAAAAAACCAGTATGCCCAACACTGCAACATTAACAACAACATTAACCACTCCAAACACACTAACTTGATTCACAAATCATAATGAATCTAATTCAATATATATGAAACTAGAGTGGGTCCTATACATTTGCATATAACTCAAGATGAGCCTCACTGTTCAAGGTTTATAAACACTGCGGCTTCCTACAACTTCTAGAGATATATTGGTCATTTCAGCTACATTGTGTTAGATTTGGCTTCATCTGATTGAATTGTGAGGAATTTTGGAACAGGCTAACATATCGATAATGACCATTGATATGCAGGCTGTAAATACTAGTTATTAGGGATAAAATTAAGGTTAATTAGGGATTAAGTGCTGGCACACAATTAAGTCCATGAGGCCGCGCTTAGAGGATTTAAGTGGCACTCACTAGTTCTATAAGCCGAGGTAGATTAGGAAGGTTAGGGAGAAGTTATTAGCCGTCAGAGTTAATCCTATAAAAAAGGGAGTCCTAGGCTATTATTTTGGTTGTTGATCATGTTCTATGAATAAGTAATACAGAAGCATTTCTTCCATTTCGTTTCTCTCTCTTCCCTCTTCTCTTCCTAAATTCCTCTATACCTTTCTTATCAACCACATTGTCAAAGTAGAATATAAACTGGTCATGAAAGGTACAGATTTAAGGTTCACTAGTCTCTTACTGTGGTCAAACCAATGGAAATTAAATTAAAATATTTTAAACTTCGTAATGATTACTTCAGATAAGAAATAAAAAGACCAAGAACAATACTACAGGAAATAAATTTCATATTTCATCAAGAAATGATAAAAATATGTAGAAATTCAAAACGGGAGAAAAAGGATAGGAAAGAATATAAATGTAATTTAAGAGGAAGAAGCCATTGGCTGTTCTGCGTTTATTATTTTTTTGTATTAAGGTAATTAGATGAATATTTTATAATCTAAAAAATAATAATATGATCAAGCCAAGTAATGCCAGAGATCGATTGGCTTGGCTTTGACTTTGACTATGATTCTGTTTTCTTTTCTTTTTTCCAATTTTGCCTCATGGTCACCGCAACGGACTGAACCAGTTTTTCACACTCTTAGATTGTTAAGCTTAATTCTCAATAATATAAAAAATTAGGGATAGACTTGAGCATGTGAAAGACTTCACCATGTGCTTATCCCTCTATTTTATTAGAGGGAAAATTTTTTCTCTTTTATTTAAAAGCTTCCTCAATATTTTGGAGTATGCATGTAAAATCCTAAACTAATTAATTTAAAATTGCAAAAAAAAAAAAAAATTTAAAGAACATATAATTTAAATCTAAATAAATAAAAAAAAAAAAAAAATTAAAAAGTGTGCTCATCCGTGTTAAAATTGTGTCTCTTGGATTAAAAGATTTTGTAGTATGCATATGAAATTCCACTTTTTTTTTTTCAAAGATTCAAAGGCAAACATAGCTTGAGATAAAAGAACAAACCTAGCCACTTTAGACTAAAGTCGTCTTCAATGGCGCCGCTACTTAGTTTTTTTTGTTATTATTAATAAAAACGATTTATCAAAATAGAAATAAAACAGACTTCTGTGATAATTAAAAAATTTCACACCTACTTTCCTTTCTACTACTTCGTAAAAGGATAAGCTTTTTTGACCGTCAAATCAAATTCACTTAAAATAAAAACGATTTATCAAAATAGCAAAGTAAAACAAAGCTTTGTGTATTAATGAATTAATAATTAAAAATTTTCACATCTGTTTTTCCTTTTTCTACTATTTCTTCAATTAAGTTTTAAACAACAACAAAAAATCCATTTCAAACAAATAAAATGAAAGAACAAGTGAAGGAAACGACGAACCAGTGCTGAGAAACACAAAATAAACGGCAGTATCAACCCCGGACATGGTGATAACGTTCTGCTCCGACGACGACAAGGCTTCTTTGATCCAAGAGAAAGGGTTTCGGGTCTTGGAGCTTCCTTCGAACGGGTCCATCCCCTTGAGGATCCGATTCGGGTAGTAAATGACATTATTACCGGGCTTTGCCGAGAGCCAAGCAAAGAGGAGCATCAAAATGACGAATATGATAAACGACGTCACAAGTGAGGTCAAAAACGACGCGAAATCCATGTCGATCTCTCCCTCTAGCTACCACTACCAGAACTCTAATTCACACACAGCTTCTTCCTTTAAGCCGTTTCAGCTTCAGAAAGACAAAATTAGAAGATTGAGCTTAAAACGGTGAGAGTGAATAAAGGGAGGAATAGTAACAGAAGCAAATGGAAAAAGACAACCGTTGAGAGAGAGAAGCTGGCAATGGTGGGGGTTGATGGGAGTATTAAAGAGTGAGAGTGAAGGGTGTTCTGTGTGGGGCAGCTTGGGATGGATTTGTGGGTAAGGATTCAAAGAGGCTTTATGGATTTTCATTATCAAATTTAATTTGTTTCTGTTTTTATGACCATAATTGAATATGAAAATGTCAAAATTATCCCTCCTTAATTTTTATAAAATTTAATAGACTGTTCTAAAGTTAAGATTTTTTTAAAAATTATCTAATTGTTAAAATTAGCTGTCATTGTGATAATTATTGTTATCATTTGGTAAGATGAAGTTGTTATCCTCCCTTCTTTAATATAATATTTATTTAACTAATTTAATTATATGAAAAGAGTTATAGGTAAGTTAGTTAATTATAATAAATATGACATGTTTTTATAAAATATTTAATTATATTTCTTAATCTTTCTCAATCTTTCTTTTAAAATATTATTGAGATAATCTTGAAAAAAAAACAATTGATAGATATAATAAATAAATTTTACATTTAAAACTAAGATCGATTTTTAAATTAGATCATATATTAAGATTGAAGTATAACTTTTCAAACTATTGTTAACTTGTTATCATTAATGATGAAAAAAAATTTATGAAATTAGTTGCATTTGGTCTTTATTGTCATTTTATATTTAAAATTGTTTCTTATTAAATTGTTGGTCATAAAAAAATTAATCTTACGCTTGTTTATTAAATTGGTGAAAAAATTTAATTAAAATTTTTTTCTGGTAAAAATTAGTATCCTCATTGATCTAATATGTTTTTAAAAAAAATATTCGTATTCTAAAGAATTCCATACCTAAAAAGTAATTGAAAAAACACACCAACAATTGCTATTGCTTGTTAAGAAAATAATATTATCTTATAATCATTGATCTTTTAATATGCTATAAAACTTTTTTTTGTAATTGAAAAAAAAAAAAAAAAAAAATATTCGTATTCTAAAGAATTCCATACCTAAAAAGTAATTGAAAAAACACACCAACAATTGCTATTGCTGATTAAGAAAATAATATCAAGGACCAAAAAAATCTTATAATTATTAATAGTGAGTATTTCACCTTTTAATAATGACTCAGCTATAAAACTTTTATTATGTTTTCTATTGAAACCTTAACGTGATTTTTCCAAAACCGAGATTTTTTCTGATAAATCCACACATTTCAAATCAAATCCTCTGTCCCTTCTCACAGACGAGAAACATATCGACGTGGCGATGCTGATGCCGACATGAAGCGCTGATGTTGACGACTGATTCTCTTGATTGAGAAAAAATTTTTTTTTTAAAAAATGAAATAGAAAATTGATGGAAGATGGCGATGTCGACACGTTTTTGTCCGTTAGAAAAATTGATGGAAAGCAAATTGGCGCAATGCAACGTTTTTATTTATTTATTATTTATCTACCGACTTTTATTATTGAAAAATCTCAAGTAAAAATCTTTCGAAGATATCGGAATTCCTATCATGCCTAAGTTTTTTAACAGATTTCTAAAGAGATCAAGGGAATTAAATTAAGAATTTCTAAATCTTATAAATTTAATTAAATATTTTGAAATGTTTAATTTGCAAGTTCAATTAAATAATTCACAAGTCTCTATTATTTATTTACAACTAAATTTCTACATTAAAGTTGTTGCCAATGACTAGGTGACGATTGATCGATCGCGCGCAAAGGTGGCTTTGAAAATAAGATAGATAAATGTGGTTATTTAATAATAGGGAAAAATACTTCTTATGTTGTAGGAGAAGTGTATTCACGTTACACACATATAAAATTGTGGGACCACATATATATATAATTTTTATACATATGTGGGTCCCACCATTTCATGTGTGTAGGAAACTTCTTTTTGTCATGCAACATGAGAAGTTTAAACCCCTTAATAATATTTAGAAATTCATAATTAGTCACATTGGCCTAATTAATAATTTGTTAAAAAAGTATGGCTGAATATGAATTTTGATATTTGAACTAAAGCTAATTGGGATTTTTCTTTTTATTGATTTTACATAGTATTGTATATCGATATTTGTTCTGTATGAGAACACAGGTGTCTAGCCCGATGGGCTAGTAGATTGATATGGGATTAGGCTGTTCAATCTGGGTATCTATGGGGTAGATAGCCAAACGAACGAGGGATCACCGCGCACAGACGTGGCTCACGCCAAAGGGACAGGGTGTGTGCACAATGATGACCATATGTTAATGGTCTAAAGTTAGAACGTGTGTACCTTAAGGCTTGACCTTTTGTATTTATAGAGTGTACCTTAGGTTGAGTCTCGTGGCCCTATGATTAAAGGCCCTAGTATCATAACTACCATATATAAATTTGGATCCTCCTGAATTATAGATAAGATAGGATCCCCCTGTATTATAGGCAGATCCTGATATGCATTATATTCTTTGTTGGGCCATCCAGGTACTGGCCCTGATGAGGGTCTGTAACAGTTGCCCCCCAGCCTGGTAGGTCAAGCTTTTGAGCTGCCAGGATGTATTTTTCCCCCTGTCGAATTAACCAGGCTACATTCGTCGTCCGAGCTACATCCATCGTCCGAACTATGTTGCCGTGAGCCTTACATCGTCGAGTTGGACTACATTAATCCCGGCTATCGAAGTCA
This sequence comes from Acacia acuminata, assembly GCA_019022655.1. NCBI lineage: Eukaryota > Viridiplantae > Streptophyta > Magnoliopsida > Fabales > Fabaceae > Acacia > Acacia acuminata. Next base: position 3,607,868 of record JAFJYI010000040.1, read on the forward strand.
TCTACTCTAAAGATCCGAGGTAATGTCTCAAAGATCCGGAGTAACGTCAAGGCGATTTGCCTAATTCCGGGGTCGGGATCCTTCTATCATTGCCACCAGTGCCAACTGACACCTGGCTGCCTTATATTCGTGAGGGGTTTCAATTGCCACGCCTAGCCGCCTGCGGTTTCTATGTGCATTTAATGTAAACCCAGTTCTTGAAGATCGACTTCGCCAGCCGAGATGAGGGATCTAGGCCATCAATGAGACATTGTACGTGTACACTCTCTGGGAGTAAACGCACTTGCAAAGCCACGTCATTGAATCTATCCAAATACTTTTGGAGGGTCTCCCCATGTTGCTGTTTAATTTTACTGAGAGCGAATTGGGACTTCGGCTATTTCTTACTAATTGCGAAGTTCAACTCGAACTTACGCTCGAGGTCTTCAAAATTCTGGACAGAATTGATCGGTAGAGTATGGAGTCATTTTTGGGCAGGTCCTGTCAGCGTGGCTGTAAAGAGCCGGGGAATGATAGGGCCCAAAATATGTCGTACGAACATAAGTAGCTCGAATGTATCGCGGGTCTTGAGTCCCATCGTACTTTGGCAGGTCTGCCAAAACAAAATCCTTCGGATACAGCGCGTTCGTGATTTCCTCGAAGAAGGGACTGTATTATGTTCCATTATATACTTCATTTTATACTCTTTGGGAGAGTTTTCCTACCGGGCTGTCCTTTCAGTATCTTGGTCTTCATCGTCCGAGATCCTTTCCATGCGCAGCTTTTTCAAGGTCGAGGCTGGGTTCTAGACCCGTGCTCATCCTATACCCGTCCCTTGAGCAGTTGTGTCTGCATTACGCTGTGAAGACCTCGGTTGTTCACTACGAGAGGGATTATTGACATCCTGTGTCGTCCTTTCCTTTCCCCCACACGTGTCATCACAGCCTTCTCTTCGAACCAACGTTTCAAACTGCTTGAAACGGTCTTCCATCATCTGCTGTATCACTCTGAAATCCTCTTGGCGTTGGAGATTATTGCGTTTTCCATATTCTCCATTCGTCTTAACATAGAATCCATCAAGTTCTGTAGGCGGAAAATGTCTGGATTCGGCATCAGAATATCCCGAAAGAGATCCTGCTGGTGGACCTCTTGAGCCTCCACATCCTGGTGATTGTCTTCGATCGGTGGAGAGGAAGCCGTATCAGCTACGTCATCTCCATTGTTCGCTGCATCGTGATCAGGAGTATCCTCTGGCAACGGCGGGTCCTGACTTTGCTGTTAGCTCGCCTCTGCTTGCGTTGGATTTCCAGGTTGCGAAATGCAACTGTTGCTTCTTGTGTTAACCATCATTGGTCTGGGGATCAAAGTTTACGGCTCCCCACGGTCGGCGCCAATGTTCTGTATGAGAACACAGGTGTCTAGCCCGATGGGCTGGTAGATTGATATGGGATCAGGTTGTTCAATTTGAGTATCTATGGGGTAGATAGTCAGACGAACGAGGGATCACTGCGCACAAACGTGGCTTGCGCCAAAGGGGTGAGGTGTGTGCACAGTAATGACCGTATGTAAATAGTCTAAAGTTAGAACATGTGTATCTTAAGACTTGACCTCTGTATTTATAGAGTGTACCTTAGGTTGAGTCTCGTGGGCCCTGTGATTAAAGGCCCTAGTATCATAACTATCAGATCTAGATTTAGATCCTCCTGGATTATAGATAAGATAGGATTCCCCTGTATTATAGGTAGATCTTGATATGCATTATATTCCTTGTTGGGCCATCCAAGTATTGGGCTTGATGTAGGTCCGTAACAATATTATATTATTCAAATAAAAAAAAACTATTTAAATAAAAATAATAAAATGATAGATTGTTTCCGACACATGAGTTATAAAAAAATATTACTAAATTATACATGTGTGCTGTGTTGTTCGCAAAGAGAATTATATGCGATTTAATTATTTAAATAATAAATATCTTCTGCTTGAAAACCTCATGGCAATGAGAGTTGGACAGTTGGCCGTCTTTGGGCATGTGTTGCCATGATGTCTATCACGAGTTGTGACATTTTGGCTTGTAGGAGTGAATGCAACGCCTTGGTTTTCCTTTTCTGCTCCGACAAGATAAAAATGGGTTTTTCTTTTTGTTGTGGAGTAATGTCGTCTTTAAATTTTTTTTCACATTTAATGTCTTTGGAAATTTTAAAATATAACAATATTATTCTATACTATTAAAAACTAGTGTTACCCATTAACTTTTTAATGGAAATGACAAAGTTACTCTATTTTAACACTTTTAGAGTAATATTAAATCTAAAAGCTTTCAAGATAACATTGATCCTCAATTAAAAACTTTTGGAATAAATTTGCACATTAACCCTTATAAAAACAATAGTGTAGTATGAGCCAAAATATAATAAAAACACTTGTTTATTTGATTTAGCTTTTTAGAATTATTTTTACGATTTATAAGATAAATATATAATAGCTATTTCGTCTCAATTTACAGAAAAAAAAAAAAAAACTTTTAAAACTATGGTTTGGGTTTCCCAAATAGGGATTTAATAGTCATGTAAAAAATAATTAATAGGCAAGAGACTGTTTTTACTCTATATGCATGTGTGTCGTCTATATCTACCTATATATACTCCCTTTCAATGCCAAAAAGCCTCAAGTAGAGAGTGGGCAATATGAGTCGTGTCAGCCATCAGTCTATACTCGATTTATAATTATTACACGACCGTTTGGTTTCATGACCTTGGGTAACATTGTCACTTTCTTAAAACTATCAAACATTATTGGGTGAAGGTGCAAATTTGCCAAACAACTATTACCCAAAGAAAGATGGGCCAAATAACTATTGAAGGGACCAAAATTACCAATCAACAATTAAAAAGTGAAAAAAAAAAACCAAATAACTATTAGAAAAAAAAAAACAACTATCATAATTAAGTTAAAATGTGAGACACTGGCGTAAGATGGTGGCAGAAACGTTGGAGAAAAGAGCGGTTAAGCCTTCTTGTTGGAAAAGGAAAAACACCAACGAGAGATGGGACCTATGGGAGCATGCATTATTGCGGCAGAAGTTGCTCGCTTGTGGCATCGGAGGATGGAACCAGGGTGTAAGGTGTGTGCTAGTCGAACGTTGTGGACTTCTTGGATGAGTTCAAGAGGGTAAGTGGAACACCCAAAGAACAATAGAAGTTTTGGAAATGCCGACGTCATCGACACTATGACAGTCAATGGAAGACGGAGACACCAAGATAAATGACGGGTAATAGTTCGTTGGCGAATGCGCTCCAAATTGTGTTTTTTTTCCACTTTTTAATTGTTGATTGGCAATTTTGGTCCCCTCAATAGTTATTTGGCCCAGACGCTCCTTGGGTAATAGTTGTTTGGCAAATCGCACCTTGACCCAACATTATTTCTTGAAAATTTTTAGACATCCAATACTTGTCGGTGAAAATTTTCTCGGACACTTTTGCCCTTTAACCTTTAAAATAATTAATAATATTTTTAATTACATTTTTATGACTATATTAATTAAATTAATTTAGTCTTTGTCGTAATATATAAAAAAAATTAACAAATAACTATTTGCTAAAGTAAAAATAATAATAATAATAAGAAAACTAAAAAAAGACTCTTAGATTACTTAAAAGAATTTAGTCAAAATTTGGAAATTAGTAATGATGAAGGGTTAATTAGTAAATAAAATCTATTTTAATATAAATTTCAATTAAAAATGCATTTTTAACATTTTTAACAGAATTAATGATTTGAACTTAATTGTGTATTTTTTTTTTTTGGTCAAAGGAAGATTCTAATAAGATAAACTTCAAAGAAGTACTATTACAAAGAAAATAACCAAAACAACAATTAGAAGACCAAACAACAACCAAAACAGAAGAAACAAAGAGCCACTACACAGAAGCAAATACAAACAACAACAGAAAAGCAAAACAAGAAAACTAGCCACCATCCATAGCAAACCGGAAAGCGAAGGGTTATCAACACCATCCCCAGTCTTCTGAGCCTCCAGAGTTAGAAGAGATTGCAAAGCGGGTGTTGGTCGCGAAACCCACCCAATAGGGCACACCCCTTTATAAGCATCATTTGTGAGGAGATCTCAAAGACGGTTGCCCCTCTCGGGGAAAAGGACAAAGAAAACCCAACCCTAGAAGACAGAAGACCGATAATATCCTGGATAATACTTCTACATTTCCAATCATACAAGTCCGGTGACATGGCTTCAACACAAGTCAGCAAAGAAAGACAGTCCGATTCAAAGATCACTTTATCATGCCCTAGGTCCAGGGCCAGAAGCAAAGCCCTTTTCAAAGCTAAAGCTTCAGTCATGAAGGCAGAAATAGACTTAACTTTATCCACGAATCCCCATTTAAAAAAACCCGCAAAGTCGCGGCATATTACCCCAATAGCAGCATCTTTCTCATGAGCAGAGAAGGCTCCATCACAATTGATTTTAAGGCTACCTCGATCAGGGGGGAACCATTTAGTGCCAGGACTATCACAGCCCCTCGACAATAAAGGTTCCCTCACTCCTTTAGCATAGTTAGCCCAAAAATCAAAATTACTTTTCCGAGCCAATTCAATAACAATACTCGGATTTGGCTTTCTATGGTAAAAGGTCATTTCATTTCTAGCTTTCCAGATAAACCATAGAAGCCAACAAATCAAAGAGAGATCATGCTTACTCAAAGCAAAGGGGTACCAAATCGTCCGAACCCACCAAGCATTGAAGTTGGCGATCTTGGAGATGTTACACCTAGGCCTCGCCCTTTCGGGTGGCGGGTTAGACGGATCTCTTATAAACCGCTACCTTTCCTTAGTTATTAGGCCATATTGATTATAAATCGAACGCGCAACATAGCTTATGACCGGTTTGGACAATTATCGATCTTGGTAAAAGTAAAAAAACATAAAGTACAAGTCCCCGTAGGGTTAAGGGTACTGCTTATCCAAAATGAAATACCAATAACAATATACAGTCATCCCAAAAATATAGAATACAAAATGATAGGGCATACCCTATTCTTCAATGCACTGCTGGGCCTTACCTTTGTCAAAAGGTTCTTCTATCTCAGGCACATTCCCCTGTGTCTACAAGAACGTCTGGAGTCCGTAAACGGCCCCCAGAGTAACCGTCAATACTCAAATACCAAATGTGTAAGGAGTATGTAAGTTACCATGCCAGATATAATACAGAAATATGCCAAACACATACCATATATGCATCCAGAACATATCACAGTAAAACATATAACACAATCCATGAACCCGTACAGCTGCCTTACCAAGGCAAGCCTCGATCTCACTGGACTCTCAACTCGTAAAGTCGCCTCACTAGGCCAAACCCCGGACTGAAACTCAACCCGCTCAGCCGCCAATTAAGGCCAGCCTCGGACTGAACGTCCTCAGCGCTAGGAATCACATAACACTGTATGCATATTCGGCACAACATATACAGAGAAAACATACATGGCAATCACAGACATACAACAAAACACATAAAGATATCTGAGTAAAACGGTTACTACCTGGTGTGGTGAGTATTGTCCTTACTCTATTATTGGGCCCACTGATTTTCCAAGGAATTCTTGACCTAAATATCATTAAAATACACTTATTCAGTATTTACAAAAATGCCACTACGTTTTTCCTACCAAAACCGAGCCCAACATGGCTTTCCAGAAATCCAGTGTTTCGACCCAACTTGTAGGATTTTTAATAAATTTCAAAAAAATAATTTTTACATGAGATCAGCTCCATTTGAACCATTGAAATGTCTATTTTTCATGAAAAATATTCTTAGACCCTAAAAGTACTTTTATTTCGGCGTGTCTCTCACTTTTCACACCTGGGTTAGATTTCACCCTGTTGCAGATAGAGCTAACTTAGAAAATCTGTATCTCTCAATTGGTACGTCAAAAATATATCCAATTACCTATCAAAATGATTCCCCAGATGTCTAATTTTCTCCTGTAAAATTTTAGCTCATAAAAACATCTCCACTGTTCTAAAAACATCTTTGAAGCTTCACCGCCTGTAATCTAGAACACCGGCAAAGAAGCCCCTTCTTTGAGTTTTTTTGGTTTTTGAGTTAGAAAACTTAAACCATGGCTTAACCCCACACAAAACCACGTTTTAAACACTTTGGGACCATCAAAAACTCCAAAATCAGACCCCAAAACCAAGCCCCATCCAGAAGCACGAAAATCCCAACTTTGAACTTCAAAGAGTTGAGCTTTCGATGTTTACCTGAAATCGGAAGTTGAGTTGATGACCCTAGGTGCTTGGAGCTTGAGCTTGGCTATGGAGGTTGGCTGAAAACTCTCTCTTTTCTCTGAAAATTTCGTGCTCCCCATGGTCTAGGAGAGAGAGCATGTATATTTAATAATAGCACAAGCAACCAACTAGTTCCAATGCAACTAATTAAATCTCTAGTTTGGTTGGCATCCAATTATCTTTACTTAATCTTTATCCCATGTGCAGATTTGAGACACTTCTAGGGAGTATATGTGGCGTGATTTCTGCCCAAATAATCAGATTCCCCTTCAAATCGGATTGGAATTAATTAATGTGATTCTAGATGGCTTTTTGGGACCCACATGTTAATAACTTAATTGACTAAGCTTGACTCTTGTTCAAATCAGTTTTTTTTTCATCAATTTAGGCAGATCACATGCGCATGGGGTGTCCCAAAATCTGAACCCCACTAATTAATTCCATTCTCCTACTTTATTTGTCAATTTCGGGGTCTACCGGCTCTTATCAGGTCCCGTCGGGTCCAAAAATGTGTCTTTTGTACTTTTCTCCATCTTTCCCAGATATTCTCCTCTGTCTGGGCATATTCTTGTGGCGCCTTCCCTCTTTCCAAGGCGGCCCCACATTTGTCTCATTTCGTCCAAAATTATCCCCTAATCGATCGCTATCGGTCCCCTTTTTACAGTTTATCGCCCGGGTCCCGTGTCTTGTGTTTGGAATGAGAATATGGGTAAAATCATCAGTTTTTCTCCCTTCTCATATAAAACGAAATTGAATGCCCAAAGGTCAAGGAATTGACCATTTTACCCTTGCTTCGTCATATCGGCTTTATGCCTCACCTGCAGTATCTTACCCGGGCCCGCACCTTTTCAAACCCGGGCCCACCAAAGACTCTTTTTCCTCAAACATGTAGAGGATCTTTATTTGTCCAGGAAATGTCATACTTCCTGAACCGGGCTTAGTATTCTGCCTAATTTAGGCTTATTCTCAATTTTCAGGGTCTAAAATTCAGGATGTTGCAGGACATATCAACTCTAACACCGAACGAACAGCCAAACCATATGCAACGAGTCCAAGGGCAATGGAAAAAAACATGTTCAATAGTTTCCTCGGCATTAACACAAACTGGGCATAGGCTATCTTGGGACCTCTTTCGCCGAAACAGGGCAAATTTGGTGGCAACTGCTTTACTCAAAAGCCGCCATATGAAATTTTGGACACGTAGGATCACTTTTATCTTCCAAATCGAGTTCTAGCGTGCGGTGGGAATGACAGTCGAAGAGCTGGCCCTATCCACATTAACAGATTTCCAGTCTTTCCGGCAATGGTAGCCCAGCTTCACCGTATAAACTCCATTCTTGGCGCTAGTCCACATCAATTTGTCTCCCAACCCATTGGATGGAATGAGGATTTTATATATTGCCTCCTTGACTTCATGGGATACATACTGGTTAATAGGCGTGAGATTCCACTACCCATCAACAATCAAATCACAAACTTTACCCTCAGCAATAATTGGAACATCCGTGGTACGAGGTCTCTCTGGAAAAACAGCTCCCGGAACCCAGGGATCACCCCAAATTCGATAGCGGTACCATCACCGATGTCCCGTCTAAGATCTTTCTTGAGAAACTCTCTGCCATCGAGGATACTAGACCAACACCATGATGCCTTGTAGCCTTTCTCCGCATTAATGAAGTGATCTTTAGGGAAGTACACACTTTTGAGCACCCTTGCCCAAAGATCATTTGGCCTCATCAAAATTTTCCATGCCGTCTTAGCCAGAAGGGCCTCATTCATCATCGATAGATCACAAAAACCCATACCCCCGGCACTCTTACTACTGGTCAGAGCATCCCAAGCTTTCCAATGAGTCTTGCCTCCACTAGCATTACCATCCCACCAGAATTTAGCAATAAGGCTATTGATCTCCTTACATGTCTGAATGGTGAACTTGAAGCAGTTCATCGGATAGATTGGGATTGCCTGGATAACCGCTTTGATCATAACTTCACGACCTGCAAAAGATAGGAGGGATTGACTCCATCCATGGATTTTACTCGCTACACGTTCTCTGATGTAAGCCAAAGCCTGGACCTTAGTTTTTCCCCAAATGCTAGGTATGCCAAGATATGTTCCCGGGTCCTCTGTTGCTGGAATTTTCAACAAGCCGCTTACCATGTTTATCACTGCAGGAGGAGTGTTAGCAGAGAAGAAAATACTGGATTTATCTAGATTAATTACCTGACCTGAGGCTGCACAGTACAAATCCAATATATTAGCCAAATAAGTACAATTACGACGACTAGCATGCATGTATAAAAGGGCATCATCAGCAAAAAAAAACTGTGAGTAAGAACTAGACATCCATTACTCAATTTAATGCCTCTAAGACGCTTGTCATATCGGCTCTTACTAATCATAATAGAAAAAACCTCTCGCAACCATAATGAACAAGTATGGTGAGAGGGGGTCTCCCTGGCGAATACCTCTACTAGGAGTAAAAGACTTTACATTTTCGCCAGATAAACAAATATTTAAACTCACTGAACGCACACATTTCATAATAAGAGACACCCATTCAGAACAGAAACCAAATCGTAATAGAACATGCTCAATGAAGTCCCAATTGTGTATTTTCAAAATAGATAGGAGATCCATATAATTGAAGCAAATCACAAGAAAAGTTAGATTATTCTTTGTTTTATTTCAATTGTTATATTATCCCAAAACCCATTTTATGTCACCTTCCTCAAGAATAGTTAAACAAAATATTTTTCAAATATTATATTTAACCAATTTTAACTGAACTTTTAATTTATCGATATAATTCAATTATTTGTATCTTATACGATATAGGACTGAATTGAGTAATTCCCAAAAAGACAGAAATCATATATATAATGATATTGATGTCAAATATATTTCTATTAGTTCTTTTTATAAGAACCTAAAATTTTAATTGACTTCATCCTTTTTATAAGAGCTCAATAAATGTTGTTCTAACATTTAATGATTTTTTTTCTATTTGTACCTCTTATTAATTATATGTATGCATTAATTAAAGGGTTAGTTGATGATATTATGTTTACTCTGTTTCTCTCTCTTAATTGTCCCCTATAAATAAGTGCATACTTTAAAAAAAATCAAAAAGACATACTTATTATTTTTAACTAATTTTAACCGCTTTCTTAAATTACATAATTCGGTTATCGAGTTCTTATAAATAAGAACGAAAGAGTAATTATAAATTTTTGGATAAGGTCTATTTTTACCCCGAAGTTGTTAAAAAGGAACAATGTTACCCCAAAAAAATTTCAAGAGCAATGTCTTCTTCGAAAGTTCTCAAATTGTGGTAATCTCGCTCTAACCATTATACATTTTAAGTTTGACCGTTAGTTTATTAAATATGTTGAGCTAACATGTTCACATATCATCCATGTTATTTTTTTGTTTGATACATAGGGCAACCAAACATTAGGCTAACTCATATCCTTGTTAAGCGATCTTGTGAGCTCCGAGTCTGCAACCGCAGGATGTGCACACCAATATAAAAGTTTAGTTTGACCTTCAAATTATAGCAATGTTGTCCTAACCAATATAAAAGTTTAGTTTGACCTTCAATTAACCAAATATAGCTGACAACGTCAACAACATTGAAGAAGAAGTCACGAGATAAAAGATGAGCTCATGCTCGCTAGATGCCTAGATTGCAATAAAGAAAAATATTCAATTACCGAATGGAAAGCACATTGAGCAAGATTATTGGGAACAAGACCATCGTTAAGCCTTCGTTGTTGTCCCCATTGACATTGAGATAAACATGTACCTCTTGGATTTTCTATTCTTCATTTTTTTTTATAGTAAAATTTTAAGACAAGGGTTGGGCTTGGAGCCCAGTACACATGGTATACTAGATTAGAGAGTATATATACCTCAACCTCCTCATGTTTCCACTGCTTCTAAACCCATAAGATGCCTCCTGCAGCGCATTAACCAACTTTAGGATCGAACCCCTCCCTTTTGGTGAGATAGTCCGACGCCTTCACAAGTTGAACTCAAAGACGAGGGGTTCTCTTCTTCGTATATGATGTTTTCATCTTTTTTATTTTCTAAAATCATTTAGACGAGATGCATTTTTTTTAAAAAAATTCCTTCCTTAAATCTAATTTGAAAAAACAATGAAGTGGAAGACATATGGACATGCCAAATAAGTATATTTGGGCAAGAAACATATAAACTTAACTTGGATAATAGTTAGGGTGAAATTACTATATGATTTATAAACTTTCATGGCAACATTGTTTCCAAGTGAAATTTTGTTAGACAAATTTGCACTTAAACCCAAAACAAAAATGACATGAATGTCACGTTGATTGTTAGTTTAAAATATTTAATTAACTATCAGTCAAAGTTAATATAGATAATGGCTCTAACGAAATTGCTATAATTTAAAAACTTCCAAAAGATATTACTACCTCCGGTCCTAATTATAAGAGCTAGTTAACTTTTTTGGAGAGATTAAGAAAACTAAATAAGATACTTAATCATTTTATATGTTATGCATCCTTAAATTATATATTAGTTTATTAGTCAAATTAAATAGTTTGAAGAAAAAAATAAAAATAGAAATACTATAAAGTAATTTAATTAGCTTTCTTAATCTTTCCAAAAAAGTCAACTAACTTTTATAATTAGGATAGGAGGAGTATTTCTAAAAATGCTTTTAGAGTAATATTATTATTATTTTTACAACTTCCAGTATAACTGGATCTTAACCCCATTTTTCTGAGCTTGTGGAAATCATCTTGTCAGTTAAGAATATGTTTTTGGAGGGAGGGAAGGGGAGACAGGGGGAGGAAGAGGGAAATAAGGAAATGATCAAATTACCATTAATAAAAAGAATATTCCTTTTTGTTAAGAATATATTTTTAGAATATTGAAAAGTTTTAGGGTTAATTTAGTAAAGGGGAGACCAAAGATCTCCCCCTCCCTCCCTCACTCAATCCAAACACCCCGAAAGAGTTAGACTATCGACGGATATGATAGGATATGGGAAGAGGATTCTCTCATAATCCTATTTCTTATTTTCCTCATTAAGATCATCCTGGACCATTGATTGGGAAGGTGAGAGAAAAGTTAAAGTGGTACTGTAATTGATTGGATGGATATAATTTAAAGATGATAAGGGATAATGAGAAAGTGATAATGAGAGAAACCCAACTCATAGAATATGTGCCTGCCCGAGTTCCTTTCCTTTGAAGGAAAAAAATCACGTAAGTTGGTTGTGTTAGGAATATACTACGTGGCAGAACCACGAGGTGCCGACAGGTTCCCTGTACACAATTGTTGTACGTGGGACCCACAGTTTTGACGTATAAGCGGGAAAGCCAAATCTTTTGGTAACGCTCCTGGTCCGAACAATCTTGGCCATCGCAGATCACGGAGTTTATTAATTTTAGTTATTTATATTTTTCGAGCAAATATATTATTAAATTGATTTAAGCGGTTAGACTAATATCAGACTCCATACATGTATTTTTTTTCTTTTTGCCTTCAAACAGCCAAGTATATTAAAGTCTTGGATAAATCATTCACTCAAAAAAGAAAAATCTTCGATAAATCATACTCCGTTTGGTTCTAATTATAAAATATATTTAATCAATTTTAGAAGGATTAAAGATAGGGGTTAAATTAGTTACTTTTACTTATTTTTCTGAAATACCCTTATATAAATTTGGCACTTTAATTACTTTGTTCATTTCACATGATTTCTCATTCATATCAATAGAAGTATTTTAGGAAGAAATTGATAAAATTAGAATATTATCTTATAATTAGGACCAAAACAAAACCCTTAAATATTATCTTATAATTAGGATTAAATGGAGTATATGATTATATTTTCTACTTAAAATAGATATCATAAAATATAAGTAAAGTTCAACAATTCGAATGGACAAACAAAATTGATTTGCAGATAATACTCCCGAAATATAAATTTTAAATTTGTAAATGTGTTTATCCTAAAATTTTAATTTTGTCAAAGTATTTCTTATGGTTTTTTCAAATTTTCCTATTGACTATATTGGTTGCATTTATTATCCCTCTCATAATTATTTTCTTTATAAATAAGGATATAGTTGAAAAGATATATATTTATTGCTTTGAGCTATTTTTTTTTCTAAACCACAAATCGATTATTTAAATTTAAAACTTATATTTAGGGACGAAGATCTAACATACACTGAATTGTTATTAAAATAAAATATTTTTTTATATAAAAATAGAAATACTACTAAGTTGATATATTTCTTATTGCTTTTAGCCAGTTAAATGAGATTTAATTAATATAATGATTGCATAATAAGGGTAATTGCATTTTTTTTCAGAAAAAGTTATAGACCCCACAAAAATTTGAAGTTGCACACGATGTTACTTTCTTAAGGATAACTTTGACTTATCCATCGAAAATGGTGTAACCTTGACTTATAATGTATTTTCATTTGCACTAATAATTATTACTGTGCGTCCTAATTATAAAACTTAATTGATTTTTTTAGGAGATTAAGGAAATAAGTAATTAATCTTTTTATATATTATATATTTTTAGATTATATATTAATTTATTAGTTAAACTAATTAATTTGAAGAAAAAAATAAAAATAAAAATATTCTAAAGTAATTTAAGTAATTTTTTTAATTTCTCTAAAAAAATCAATTAGATCTTATAATTAGGACTGGAGGGACTAATATTTTTCTTTTTGGCATTAATCATGATAATAATGGGTTAATAAAAAATAGGAGAAGATAAGCACGTGACCAGGGCACGTGGCTTTCACCGAACCGAAGTGGCCAGAATAAATAGGGGTTAATAGAGTTAGGCGCAGGAGATGGGACCGGACTCACTGATTGAGGGTATACGGTTCTGACACGTATGCAGAAAAATCGCTGTCCCTAAAGGGGCGTAATTTGCACATATTTGGCCCCACTCATTTATTTTTTTGGTCCTTTTTGTTTTCACGTCACAATTAAGCCCCTCTCGAATTCGAACCATAACTTCTACTGGAGTATAAAATTGGTGGGACTATTTTAGAATTAAGTTTTTGCCAATTGTTTTAAGGGAAAATTCTTGGGTCAAGTGTAAATTTGTCAACCAACTATTACCTGAGGAAGCGCTAACACAAATAACTATTGAGGGGACCAAAATGGCCAATCAACAATTAAAAAATAAAAAAAAATCACAATTTGGAGCCGATTCGCCAACGAACTATTACCCCGTCACTGCCTTTCTTGGTCTCTCTGTTTTCCATTGATCGTCACGTGTCGATGACGTCGGCATTTCCAAAACTTCTATTGTTGCTGGGTGTTCCACTCACCCTCTTGAACTCATCCAGTAGTCCACAGCGTTCGAGTGGCATGCACCTTGCACCCTGATTCCATCCCTCCAATGCCACAAGCAACAACCGCTGCTCGCCACAATGCCTCGCTTCCATCTCGTTGGTATTTTCTTTTTCCAACAAGAAGGCTTAATCGCTCTTTTTCTACGGCGTTTCCGCCATATCATGCCAAAGTGCCTCATATTTTAACTTAATTATTTGGTTTTTTTTTTAAAAATAGTTATTTGGTTTTTTTTTTCACTTTTAATAGTTATTTGGTGTTTTTTTTCACTTTTTAATTGTTGATTGTCCATTTTGGTCCCCTCAATAGTTATTTGTCAGGTGCTCCTCGGGTAATAGTTGTTGGCAAATCTGCACTTTCACCCAAAATCCTTTCAAAAATAACTTTATTACATGTTAAAGAAAGGTTAGGGTCAGCTCTGATTCATTCTTTTCAATTTTTTTTTAAAATAAAATGACAGAATTGTCCATCAGTGTTTAATTTTCACTTTAACAAAATTAATTATGAAAATTTTATCTAAACTTGTGAAAACTCTATCGAACTTGTAAAACTCTTATTAAATCTTGTAAATTTTGATTTACAACTTGTCAAATTCTTTTAAGAACTTATGAAAATCGTATCTAAACTTGTAAAACTTTTATTAGAACTTGTAAAATCCTTATAAGATATTGCGTATCAAAATTTGCAACTTGTGAAATTCTTTAAGAAAGTTGTGAAATTATTTTAAGAATTTGTGAAAACTTTATCCGAATTTGGGAAAATCATATTAAATCTTGTGAATTCAAATTTGCAACTTGTGAAATTCTTTAAGGAAGTTGTAAAATTCTCTTGAGAACTTGTGAAAATCTTGTCGAAACTTGTGAAACCGTTATTAAATCGGGTGAATTTTGATTTGTTACTTTTGAAATTCTTATAAGAAATTGTGAAAACCTTATCTAAACTTGGGTGTCCGGCTTTGGGAAGAAATTGGGTGTACGTTCGACACCGGAGGCTGAATTATGGCAAACTATCTACTACAAAAAAACATTATATTACCCACAGAAAAAATTCCGTAAAAAATTACCCCGAATTACGTGAGTAATCACGAGAAAATTTCGTGTAAAAAACGTGGATTTTTTTACACGAAAATTTTCATAGGTAATTTTCATTACCCACGGAAATTACTCACGAATTCAGTGGGTAGTTTTCCACAGAATTTTTTCTCGTAGGTAATTCTGTGGATAATAGATTTTTTCAGAAAGCAGCTTCAGGCTAGTCCAGATTTGGAATTGTGATAAATCTCAATTTTAATATATTTTATCCCACCTTATTTATTTATTTATTTTAGGGACTATTTTAGGCTAATTTAGAATTATTAGATAATATTTGGATTGTTAGCCAATTTTAATAAATAATCTAAATCTTAATTAATTATGAGGTTATTGAGCTTAAACTATTAATATTGTAATTATTATATTATGATTGAATAATATTTTTAAATATATGACAATTTTATAATATTAGAAGGTACAGAATTTTTCGAGGGAAACTAAAAAAAAAAAAAAAAAGATAAAATTTTATTATACAACTTAAATTTTAATGGGTTGGTAGTTGGTACCCAAAAAGTCTTCTTTTCCTCCCTCATTAATTAACCTACAGCTACAGCACGCAAAGAGCGGAGATTGAGACGGACACGAGCGGCACGCGCAGAGAACAAAAGAAGAGCCGCAACATGCACAGTATCGAATTGATTCATTCATCTACGCGGGCCACCACTGTTCCCTTGATAACCATTTAATCTCCAATCTATACTATTTCCAATTGAATTGCATCATGACCGTGGCTTTTAATAAGGAGTATGAGGAGGAGATTTTTATGGAAGCTTAAGTTTATTTAGGATGTAATTTAGAAAAAGTATTGAGGAAGTTAAGGCCTAGAACTTACACTTAAAAATTAAGAGAGAGTGTTGTTCTTTTTATCTATTTATTTCAATACTTAAAATTAGTTAGTTTTAGATAATTCTGAGTTGTTTTTTTGAAAATAATCTAGTTTTAGATTGTAGACATATTATTTAATTTGAATTGAATTAATAATTTGGATTTGAATTGTGCTTAAAACAATTACTGAATTTTTGTTTGCAACATTTGGATTGTCAATTGAATTTTTGATTGAGTTTTCATTATTAATTTAATTGTCAACTTGGTTTATTATCTTAATTGTTTAATTGAGTTGATAAATTGTCTAGTAGTTCAACTGGATAATTGTAAACAAGATTCCAAAATTATATAGAAATTAAATGTGATTGATTTTTAATGAGTTTAATTAGCCACCACTTATTTCACTATGAGTTTTTCAGTGGAATAGGTGTTATTGAACTTGAGGATTTCCCATGTTTCAATTAGATAATTGAATTCATTGATTTCAATATTTCATTAATCTCCCTTTGGTCTAATTAATCAATTCGGCTAAGAAGTTAACTCCATGTGAATCCTAATTAAGTTGTCTCCTTCATCATAATAGTTGAACTAGATCTTTGTTATTTGACTTGCTTTTAATCCACCTTTTGATTAGGATTTTAATTCCTCTCTCATAAAAAAAAACCCCCCAAAAATTGCATTCAAATTCATATAGATTTAGTTTCATTTTCATTTAGGTTTTAGAATTAATTGTATCAGTACATTTAGTTAGTTAATTGTATCCAGGATAGTAATGTCTTGCATTCTAGTTTAGGTCCAATTCCATTTCATTGCATATTTTGTCATTTGAAAGTCAGTCCTAAAAGAAACCCATTTATGTGGTCCTTGGGAAAATGATCTAAGTTGACTCTAAACTATATAATAAATTAAGACCTAGTTTAATTAATTGTTTTAACTAGAAAAACAAAACATCAAATCACATAATAGAATTTTGAGTTCATGGATGTGCCTAATCAATAGGAATATTCTGGTCTGTTTTTGTCATACACTTAGGTTGGGTAATTTTGTTACATATTGGTTAAGCTCATTCTAGTTTAGGGCGTGGTGACACCACAAGGTGTTCTTGATATCTTTTCTAGAGACCTGATGCGATATCATGCAATTGATCAGTAAGATTGATATGGGATAACGCCCTTTTTACCAAAACAAAATACTTAATATAAATCATATTTTTATTCTGATGGAAAAAGTTAAAATCTTTTTATTCAATTGAATTTTCATAAAAATTAATCTAATTCTTAGTTTTTGTATAATTCAAATTTTTTTTTAATACAATATATAATTCAATTTTTTTTTTTATATAAAAAAGTTTTGGAGGGTTGACATCCCCCCCACACAAGGCTAGGTAGCACACGACCATAGCTTTTGAGTACTTAATGGGGACTTACGAGGCAGATGCTACCAGAAAGGAGTCCCAATAAGCGGCAACGAGGATCGAACACACATCCCTTTGGGGACTTGAACAAATTCCTTACCATCTATACCAACATCCTTTGGCATATATAATTCAATTTTGAAAGACTTTGAGTGCATCTCATGACTATAGGTCCCTTTCTTATATGGGTGCCTATATGGGCCCTCCGGAAAAGCCCTATTAGAAATTTGAGCCTCATCTTTCTGACTATTTAACCCAGTAATCCCTCTGATGTTATCAGAAAAATATAATCCCTTTGATCTTTATTATAAGGTGCCAATTATCATTTCTTGTGAACCAAGGAATAGAAGTTAAGTCATTAAATTGGTCAAAAACTGATAAATGTTTCCAACTTTACCCCTACTTTAATATTGGAATTCAAAGAGTTAGTTAAAAATAAGGGTATAATGAGAAAATAATACAATAAATGAGTTAGTTAAAGGTAGTTGGTGCTTTATAATGAGAACAAAAAATTGATGATAGTTGGTGTCTTATACCACTCTGGTCATATTTATAAATCCATTTAAACCAAATCTCACATATCAAAAAGAGGTAGGTAACTCAATGATTATGGGGTAAATTTTCAATTTTACCCTAATTAGTAATTGGGTTTTCAACTGTTTCTTCTCTATATCTCTATGGGTACAACTAATATGGGTAAAATTGTCACAATCTTATTTATTAACGAAGATGGACTTATAAAGAGGATCAATTTTTTTTGGTGAAAATGGACTTATAAATAGGACCAGAGTGATAATAAGGACAAGCGGGAGTATATTTTTTGGTCTAGATTTTTTTTTCCCACAAGATTTCCATACAAAGCTAGTCGATTTCAAACTGATTCCAAGAAGATATTTTTCCCCACTAAAAATTTCAAAACAGGACCATAAATATATCAAAATAGAACTAAGCACTAATATAATTACGCCAAAATACACATAGCTCCCCTTTAACTTTAGCTGAGTTGCATATAACCTTCTTCATAAGTCTAAGCACTTCAAATGCTTGTCTGCCATGAGAAACTCCCCACTACTTTTTTTTGATTCAGTGCAACAAAATACATTCAAGACAAAAACAACAACAAAAACAGCCAAATCACTGTACATAAAATATTTAGACGAAGAAGTAGAATCATGGATAAAACAGCCTCCTCAATATCTGGGGTTAGAAGTGACAAGGAAGAAGATGATGGTTGTAAAACCCAACGAAACGGGCACATCTCCTTATAAACATTAGCTGCAATGAGAGCAGCTGTACAGGTACCCCATATTGGGGTTAACAACACAAAAAACCCAACCTCAGATGTAAGAAGACCCATGATGTCCAGAAGAAAACTTCTACTCCTTTGTTGAATCAGATCTGATGACCTTGACCACACAACAAGCAACGCCTCTTTAGATCTGCCCCTAAGAACGCAGATCCGAACTACCAAGGGAGAATCGGATCTTATAACGTTCATACAGCTGTCCAACCAAGAGGATTTGAACGTAGATCTTATAGATCTGCTTATTTCATGAGACAAAAACATCACCAAAAAACCCAGTATCACAGAAAAGAAATAAAATAACAAATAAATCTCACTTCCACAGATCAAATCTGGAGAGGAGAGGAAAGGGCTCGCCACAAGAACGAGAGAAGGCCACGTCGATTTAACTCGAGGGAGAGGACCATAGATCAAGGATCCGGACTCCAAAACACCGGACCCGAGATCAAAAATATGGACTCGCAACAACCACTCGGACTCGTACGTAGCACAAAGCGGTGGTCGCCGGGGGCTTGTGTATAAGGCACAAGCCACCGACGAGGGAGCATACGATGAAGAAGATGAAGTGCGAGAGAAGAGGAGAGAAGGAGGAGAAAAGAGAGGAGAGACGCCCTTTCTAAACCCTTAACATAGGATACGACAGAAACTCCCCACTACTAGCGACATAGCTATTAGCCAAAATTATCCTTCGATAAAGCTATGTGTTTTGAGTTTACTAAATTACTCAAACATTCAAAATTCCATCTCATTTGACAAGTAATCTCAATTAGGCTGACGTGGCACATATTCCCTTAACTTTAAGTGATATTTTAACGGTAGGGGGTTCATCGTCTAATCTGAAACCTCATCATCAAAATCTGAAAGATTAGGGTGTTGAGTTTAAACTTTTAAAGATAAGGAAGGTTATATGCAAGTCACCTAAAGTTTAGGGGATAATGTGTATTTTAGCCATATAATTGATTAAACTCTTACTCAATTTTGACTTTTTGATTTCAAAACACTAACAGAGGTTGAAAAGTTTAGTTTTTTTGTCAAAAATAAAAAAGGATCAGTTATTTTTTTATTGGGTTAAGTAACAAATTCGCTCCGGAAATATAAACCTAGGAGCAATGTTGCCTGATAAGTCTTTATTATCTCAATGTTACCCTGAAGGTTTTAAAACGTAGCAATGTTGTTCTATTTTGTTAAAAAACTATTGTTGACTGCTAACTTTTTAATGGAAATGGATAACATTGCTACGTTTTGAAATTTCTAAAGCAACATTGAGATATGAAAACTTCCAGGGCAACATTGTTTAACGAGAACTTACGGGATAAATTTGTCACTTAACCATTCTTTGTTCAACGTAGTAGTTTAAAAATTACTTATGATACGGTTGAAAAAGGTACGATTTTTCCCCTCAATTTATATTGCTTTTCCCCCTAATTTTCAAATTAATCCCTTCGTACTCTTTTGGGGAACGGATGGTTATGGGTTATTTTTAATTAGTTTCATTTGTTTAAATAAATTACATGAATTTATTTAGAATTTCATTAAAATTATCTAAATATTTTTATTTTTATTTTTTAAGTTCATTACAATTATCTTTGACTTTGAAAAAATTACATAAACTTTTAGATAGAAAGTAGATTTCTGTAAGGTAACATAGTGGCTTATACAACAAGAATGCTTATCCATTACGAATTGAAGAAGGTTGTTCTTAAAGTTTGAACCTAGGTCCATCCCAAATTCCGATGTGATATATATAGTTTTGAATCTTGATTTGAATCATTTCCTTATTTCCCTGCGTGGCTGTAAATCCTTGTGTATGATGTGTGGTTGCATCTTTTCTTGTCTTATTTTATTTTTTGTTCATTTTTTTTAAAAAAGGAAAAATGATATTAATAAACTTTAAGAAAAGGCACACCTTTGTTCTTTTGAAAAAAAAAAAAAAAAAAAAAAAAAGATTTCAAATCAATATATCCATCTTCTCTCTTTAGTCTTCACTTCTTCTCTCCTTCTCAACCCCACCTCTCTGAACCTGCCCATGATTTCTATTCCACGCAGGCTTCAAATTCAAACTAATCTGGCCATTTAGTAATTACTGCACCTCCAATTTCTCTCTAGATACCACCCTTTCTTCCATTGTTGTTTTGTCACTGCAACGTTCGTTCTCCAACCTCCTCCATTCGTGTTCGTCGTCGGATCTTCACCCTCCCAGGCATAGGCGGACCTACCTTATATACAAGGGGGCAAGTGCCCCCTTTGAATTTAGGATTTTCTTTAAAAAAAAAAAAAAAAAATATATATATATATATATATTTGAATTTGAATGATTGTCCACCCTTAATACATCGCACTATACTTAGTAATTAGATGAGGGATGAATGGTTGAATGATTGTTCAATGCCTTGTATTAAAAAAAAAATGTGTTTGATATCATTGATAATAAGACAATTATGATGGAATTCCAAAAAATAAGGCCTAGAATGATGATATTGTAATTATTTTTATTATAATATACTTTTGTTATTAAAATATATGTATTTGAACTTATTGAGTATTCACCCTTCATTGTAATTTATGTAATTGCACTTAGCCTTACTTTTCTAAATGACATATTTGTAAAATAACGGCCTCTCTTATTACATTATCAATGTTTACTTGATTTCATGAGTATTTTTTCTTTTTTTGTTTATGATCTTTTGTTTTTTAATGCATTTAAAAAATTTTTCTAAAAAAAAAGAATTTGGGCGTTGCCCCCGAACCCCCAAATCTTCCCCACCAATGATGCCTCCTTGTAATTTTAGGTCCATCCTTGCTCCCAGGTTCAGAAACCCACGTGATGCACGAGAGTAAATATGTAATTTATTTTTTTTAAAAAAAAAATTGAATGGAGAATAAATAACTAGTTGAAACTCACATTTTATTCAATGATTAAACAGTATTACATCTATTATCTATTGCTTATATAATATAAGGAACACTGATTAGTTACGTGACAAGTTGAATGTCTATTTCTGTGGCACATGACTATAACAGGAGGAACACTTGTTTAACAAAAAAGAGGAACACTAGTAATAGGATAGCTGTGACAGGTTGAAGCTACGTGGCAATGTCTTATGTTAAATAAAATAAACTATTTAATATATTATTGTTATCATTATTTCAAATATATATGACAACTTTATGAGATTTGTTGCCATTCCATATGATAGGGTTGAGTTTCTCTCCTTTTTTTTTTTTTTTCATTATCCCTTATCATCTTTAAATCATTCCGTCTAATCAATCACAATACTACTTTAACATTCTTTTCTTTTTCAAATCAATGATCCGGATAGGGTGAGGAGAAGAAAAGGACAAAAAGGGATTATGAAAAAATCCTCTCCCCCATACGATAACATCATCATAACTTTCTTATTCATTTTTAAAATCTAAAACTAAATAAGAATCTAAACTCTGGCGATTAAATTAAAATATTTAAACTTTCACAAAAATCCATAATAGAACTACCTTTCATTTATCTGGCTCTTTGTTCTTGTAATTATTCGCTATTTTATTTATCAATCCTTGTGTTGTCGGTACCTGCAAATTATTGCACAAACATCACCCATGATATCGGTGGCGGAGCCAGGATTCTAAATTTTTGGGTGCACAATTAATAGGAGGAGTCGGGATTCGGGGCGGCGCCCCGATTTTTTTTTTTTAATTTTTTTTAATAAAAAAAAAAAGAAATTTTTAAATGCATTAAAAAATATTGTTGATTATAAGATTGTCATCTTTGTGAATAATTTAAACTCATGGGAGCTTAATAGATTCCAAAGCCAAAAATACAAAATCCTTAATACTCAATAGTTCATAGTTGATACAAATTTGTCATCACAACCGATGATTTCGGGAAAATCTCAAAGCATCTCACTCGAATTACTCAAGAATTCACCACTTTCTTTGGATGTCAATCATGCTAAGATATACTAGATTGCACTATCTTGGCTCTAAATCCTTACAAGTAATCAAAATAAGGCAATCTCAAATGAGCCTTACTGACCAAATGCACAAGTTTTAGCCATATCTTTGCTTCTAAATGACATTACTTAAACTAAAGGTTAAGAGCACTAGCAAGGGGAGCGATCATGTCACTCTTTATTTTTATGGCCTGTTACATTATGGATAGTGGGCACTGAGGCACCTAAAGCATGATACTTTAAGTCAAAAAATTGTGATACCTCGAATTCTTAGAGTAAATGTGAACTTACTAAGTTATCAATACAAGAGATTGTTTTACTATTGGCCAAGGGTAAAGAAAGGAGCAAGACTCAGTCTGTGCCATGGATTGGGGAGAGAAAATAAAAATATGCATTGGGGGATTAAATAAAAAGAAGAGACATTGGGAAGGCATGGAACAGGGGATTAAAGTCATTTGGATAAATATGTCTTGGGGGATTAAATAAAAAGAAGAGACATTGGGAAGGCATGGAACAAGGATTAAAAGCTATTTGGATTGGGGGATTAAATAAAAGGAATACCGTCGGCTTGGGTTCGAATCGGTGACCTCTGTTTGTGCAAGACCAGCGAGATAACCACTACACTACTCAAGAAGTTGTCATAAAATTCCCTCACAACATATATATATTTTAAAAACTTTGTGGGTTCACTTGCCCCCATAAACTCTAGTGTGGCTCCGCCACTGCATGATATCTTAATAAATCTTCGCATAAACATGATAACTTCTTTAACCTTCTTAATTTTGCAACAACCACAATAATCAAATTTTACATAGATAATTATTTAATATTAATCTCTAATTTTTCTCTTTTTTGTGATAATCTCCAACTTTTCTCTTTAGGGTTATTATACCTTCCCATATATTTTTTAAATTTCAAATAAAAAAAACCCTAAAAAATCATTTTCGTCATGGTTTGATGGCTGCTCTAAAGTTATTATTTGAAATTTAAAAAATTTATGGGAAGTTATATGAGAAGTTATGATAAACATGAAGAGAAAAACTAGAGAATATATACATTTTTGTCTCTATATATATATATATATATATGCGCGCGCGTGCGTGCACATACACATGTATGTGTGTTTACCTACACATATGTTTATGTGTATATATACAAATGTATATGTGTCTGGGGTGGATACGGGGGGCTAGGGTGGGCCCCCAACCCCCCCGAAAAAAAACAAATAATGGGAATATTAATACTTGCCCTGCGATCCTTCTCATTGCCCAATTTGAACTCATGACTTTACAGTTAAGGGCTGAACAACCAAACCAGCAAGCCCAAGTCTCAAAGGAAAATAATGGGAACAAGCATGGCACTATGACAACATATAATATGAGAAATGAGGTTATTTTCAAACCACCAACAGTCCAACACCAAGCCACAAGTTCGAAAGAAATTGGGGGAGCCCACCAATGATCATCAATTCATACACTAAAAGTCGCACAGTCTGATAGTCATATATTAAAAGAAAAAGTTGCACAGTTCGGTACACAAAAACACTACACTAAAAGTTAAAACCCCTTTTCCAGCCTTCCTTTTTTTTTTTTTTAATTCATTCTACAGACTTTACCCATAGTCGACGCACACAGAATATTAGAAGAAGCAATTCAATAGTCCCACCCGCATAGAAGATTAGGGTTTAGGTAAATGATATAATTTATCTTTCTAGTCTATTATCTTTTAGTTGGATGAAATTTGTTTTATGAAAAATTTAGGGATTTGTTAGATTTTTAAATTTTGAGATTTCTAAATGATCATTTTGCTTTTCATGAAGTTAATGAGGCCTAAGTAAAAGTTATATGGTTTATATTTTTACTTGAGTAGTTGATATGAGAAAAATTAAGTTAGGATTTAGTTAGAAAATTTGTGATTTAAAATTTTTGATATGAAGTTTTTGATATGGAATTTTGCGAGATGAAATTTGTGATATGGAATTTTGTCAATTAATTTATGATCTTTGTAGGTGATTATTATGGGGAGGAGTGCTACCAATGATACTTTTTTTAAGAGAAAGAATAGTGAGTCTTTGCCCTCATCGACTTCTAATGTTGAATTGTCAAATACTGAGACTCCTCCTTCAAAGTCTCATAGAATTGAAAATTAAGAAGTAGTTAAAGAAGTTGATCTTGCTTCATTGGAAAGAGATCTTGCACTATGTCCTCCAATATGGGAATATCCTATGAATCAAAAAGATGAAATTTGTCGTGCTTATTTTAAACTTGGTCCATTTTAGTACAAGCTTCAAAATTATCCTTTTTCTGGGCCTAAGAAGAATCGACATAATTTTTGCTCTTCCTGGTTTGATTTGTATTCATCTTGGTTAGAGTATTCTCCAAGTAAAGATGCTGCATTTTGTTTGTCTTGTTATTTATTTGGTAAACCAAGTGGCAGTGGTTGTTCTAGACTAAATACATTTGTTGTTAAGGGATTTAGAAATTGGAAAAAGGTTAATGATGGAGAAAATTGTGCTTTTCTATGCTATGTTGGGAAAAATGTTATCTCAAAGCATAAAAATGCTATGAGTTCATGTAGTTATCTTACGGACCAATCTCAACATATTAAAACATTAGTTGAAAAACTTACTTCTCAAGAGATTACAGCTAATCGTTCAAGACTAAAAGTTTCTGTGGACGAGATAAGATGGCTTGCTCTTCAAGGATGTGCTTTTAGAGGTCATGATGAAAACTTATATTCACTTAATCGGGGTAATTTTTTTTGAGATGATAAAGTTGTTAGCTTCCTACATTCAAGAACTTGCAACGTTGTTTTAGAAAAAGCTCCTCAAAATGCATCATATAGTTCCCCAGAAATTCAAAAGGAAATTCTTCATGTTTTCTCTCAAAAGGTAAAAAACACAATACGGGAAGAAATTTCCAATACCAAGTTTTGTCTTATTGTTGATGAAGCTAGTGATGTATCTAAAAAAGAGCATATAGTTATTGTTTTGAGATACGTTGATAAAGATGGTTTTATACGAGAAAGGTTTTTCGGTCTTGTACATGTGGAAGATACAAGTGCTAAGACTTTGAAATAAGGAATATTCAACACTCTTCATCACCATAATCTTGACATTGAAAATATTCGAGGACAAGGCTATGATGGAGATAGCAATATGTGAGGTGAATGGAATGGATTGCAGGCTTTAATTTGCGTTGAGTGCCCATATGCTTATTATGTCCATTGCTTAGCTCATCGCCTTCAACTTGCCTTGGTTGCTACATTTGATGAGGTAAAACATGTTCATCAATTTTTGAAAAATTTAACTTCATAATTAATATTACTACTTCTTCTTCTAAGTGTAATGATGAGTTAATGGTTGCCCAAAAAAAATGAGATTGCAAGAATGATTGCTATTGATGAACTCGAATCAGGAGTTGGTCTTAATCAGATTGGTACTTTGCATCGAGCTGGAGCTACTCGTTGGAGTTCTCATTACAATTCTATATGTAGTTTGTTTAAAATGTTTCAAGCCATATGTGAAGTTCTTGACAATATTTCTAATGAAGGAAAGACAATATCAAATCATGGAGATGCAGATAATGCATACTATCATTGACATCTTTTGATTTTGTCATCATATTGCACCTTATGAAAGAAATTATGGGTATTATTGAAGTCCTTGTCAAGCTTTGCAACGAGAGTCTCAAGATATTTCAAATGCTTTACATCTTGTTTCAATTACAAAAGAGTTACTTTAGAAATTAAGAGAGCCAGGTTGGGATGCTTTCTTGGTTCATGTTCAAGAATTTTGCATAAAACATGACATTGACATTCCTGATATGAATGCAAAATATATTGGAAGGAGAGGTCGTGTTTGAAATGAATAAGGTGATTTTTGTACTGAAAAGTTTTATAGGGTAAATATCTTTTGTGCTATAATTGATTATCAACTGTAAGGATTAAATAGCAGGTTCAATGACAATACTGTTGAATTACTTGCTCTAAGCCTGGCTTTAGATCCAAGAAACAGGTAAAAATCATTTAATAGTGATAACATTTGCAAACTTGTCGATAAATTTTATTCTCGAGACTTCACAGGATTAGAAAAATTGCATTTGAAAATGGAGTTACAACATTTTAAGTTTGGCATTCCTAAACATTCAGATTTGATTAATTTATCAACTACATCTGAATTATGTTAAGGGCTAGCAAGAATTGGAAAGTCTATCAGTTACCCTCTTATTGATAGAGTGATTAGACTTGTACTCACTCTTCCAGTTTCTAAAGCAACTATTGAAAGATCTTTCTCTACTATGAAGATAATCAAGAATAGGCTTCGAAATAGAATGAAAGACCAATTTCTTGATGATTCTTTGATTACATACATTGAAAAGGAAATTGTTTTGAGTTTTAGCACGGATTCAATTATAGATGAGTTTAACAATATGAAAAACGTAAGGTAAGAGTCAAGTGAAGTTATCTTAATTTTTGTAATATATTTCTCTTAATTTTTTATATATTAGGTTTGTATTGTATTTTAAGTACTTTTATTTTTGATATAATATTTTATATTCTCACCCCCCCCGTCATTCAAAATTTTGGCTTCGCCATTGGCACATACATGTATATATGTGTATATATATACGTCGTGGGGAGTGGGATGACTATTGTACTATTGTGGCGAGTGGAGCAAGCTTTTTTTGGGAGGCTTCCTGCTGCATGTTTGATTACTATCATGTTGCTTTCTATAAATTGACTTTCCATTTGCATTTTTCTATCTCTTCTTTCTACTTACACCATGTTTGATGTTGTTCATGTTGTCAATCTCGCGAAGTTGCAACGACGCATATGTGTTCGAGTGGTTCGGATGTGGACCATGTCTGCTCGCTATTCTGGCTGTGATGTTTCATCATTGGAGATGGTTCTTCACGACACATAGGTTTGTTCCATGTGCTTCAATTCGATTACATCTTCATTATAATTTTATGGTGCCATTTGTTATGTGGGCTTCTTTGTGACTTATCTTTGTTCCTTTCGCTTTAGGCATTCCTCCACTTGAGTAGTCTCATGCAAAGTAACTGAATTTCCCTTCAGGTTCACATCATAGATGGTGTTAGAGAAAATGTATATGGTACTATATTACTAATTTGATTAATTTTGCAGGTGGCACTTGAGAAAAAGGGGCATAATTGGGAAATCGGAGCATGTTGGTCACAGTAGGAAAAATCTTTTCCATGGGAATCAACACTTTAAGAAAGTTTATTTTGCAAAGGAATTCCAATTCCTAGAGGGCATCGTCAGATTGCATGAACGGGATCTTCACTCATACTTTGGAGCTAGCTATCTCCATCATTTCTACCGTAAATGGAAAGAAATCACCAATAGGGGGATGAATTGGGGATTTGAAATTCTCTTTCAAAAGCTTTAGAATAAAGGCTCACAGAACAAGGTATAACAGAGAGATAGAGAGAAAACTAGACACTTAAGATTTATACAGGTTCGGTCTTAACTCTTGACCTATGTCCAGTCCCCAGACACTCTGTGATTTTCACTATCACTTTAATTAGATATACACTTTGTACTCGAAAGTTATCCTCTCACTAAGATACATTCCCCCTTACAAGTTGTAAACTGATAACCCAATCTCAAAGTCCCACAACTTTAAGATTCTTACAATGATTGATAATCAATGATAAACTCTATAGAAGAGCAGATGAATAAACACTAAAGTTTAATGTATCAGAAGATACTTTACAGATGAGTAGAAAACAGTAAATGCAAATGACACTTGATAGATTTTTCATTTTTCTGTATTATGGTGGTTGTTGAGAATTGAATGCTTCAGCTTATATATGTTGGAAGCATTAAATAACCGTTAGAAACATTAATGTAACCATTTGAGACATTAATGAGGCTGTTAGGTTGCAACTAGGTCCATTCTGACTCATGCTTTGATTTAATCCATATGCTTAGATATTCCTGTTGCATTTCCTTGAAATAAATCCGTTGGATGATGTGGCTTTTAGATGAGGAAAGAAAACATTTAAACCTTTGCAATGTGTAGAGAATGATTAATTTGCATTTTGAAATCGATGAAAACTCGAGTCATTAAGTAACTAACTCGAGTTTAAGACTTTTTAAATTGGAAATCAAATTTAGGTTTACAAACGCAACCTGGAGATTAAGAAATAGGCTCAAGTCACTTTAACTTCAAAATTCCTTGAAAGCTCTCGGTCTAGCATAAACTCGAGTTTATTAATCCAGGCTCAAGTTTACATTACATGAAAATCTTTGAGAACTCTTTGCTAAGGGTAAACTCAAGTTTAACAAAAGCGAGCTCGAGTTTGTTTAATAAATAAATTTCTTTGAAAAAGCTCTCGGCCATTCTCAAACTCAAGTTTCCATGACCAAACTCGAGTCTAACTAAGTTCAAAAACTTGTCTTACTCTTATCAAGTACAAACTCAAGTTTAACAATTGTAGGCTCGAGTTTGTCTTTGATGATAAGTTTTTGGTTTAAGTTTCAACAAGATTCAACATTTCAAACTTAACCAAAACAAGCTTCATTCAAGTTTACAATTGTCAGTTATCATCAAAACACATAGAAAACTAACATCTACAACATATCTTCACCTAGATTCTTGACTCCACTCGCTCATCACTCCTACTATGACAAGTGGTGCTATGAAAGCGTGATGGTGGCTGAACATTAATTTGGAATATTTTAAAATGAAGAGATTTGTTCTTTGTAAAGTCATGCTTTGAATTAAAGGATTTATATGAAGAGATGTGTGAGGAGTTATTACACTAAAAGTCACCAAGATTATGCTTTTTTAGTTTCCATAGACACATGTGAAAGATTATAGCCAAAGGTATGGCAGCCACCACTTGGTGAAAATTTATGTTGTATTTATGATAAAACTTTACATGATATAAAGGTATAGCTCTTCAATTTTCTATTCATGAATCAACATATATATGAGATTCATGAATCATCATATATATAAGATTCATGAATCTAACAAATTGTTATGACTTTCAATTGAAGATGTATTGCTTCAAAAGGTATCACTCTAAGGCAACACCACTTCAAGGCATCATTCATGGCCTATAAATATCTTACACCATCACTTCATTTGTGACATATGAGACATTGAACATCAAAAATAACACAACAACAAGAGATCAAATTCATTGCCTTTATTCTTGAGTGCACATTAAGATAAAGTCAAATTATATCTTTGTAAAAACCATTGTTGTCTTAGCTTGAGTGTTAGGAGTGCAATCTATACTCAAGGGTTTTCCTTATATCCTATAAGAAATTCATCCGTCAATCCAAATTGCACCCTATAAGATAGGTATAGGCTAGGGGAATTAAACCTAAAGAAAAATGCTGCCACTACCTTGAAGACATTGTGCACTACTTTCTTCTTTATCTCTTATTCTTGTACTCCTCAGAGATCAAGCCCCTCTAACACATTATACTTGAATTTAGAGGGTTCTTTGAGTTATTACAATATGACTTAGTAATTAGATTAGCTCCATAATCTAAAACTAGGAAGGAAGGTCAAAGTCATTATTCCAGGGGCTTGACTATTGCATTTAACACTCTATTTCTTCTATTATCTCCATACTTCCTCAAAATGGACAAATATATAAACAATAGCTTATAACTCATTTTTTTATACACATATGACTTAAGTGTGGTTTAGATATATAATTCTCACTTTTGGTAACTTTAATTGGCATTAGCATTTTAATTAAACTAATTCCATAACTAGACTTCTAAAAAATAATACGACCTAGGTTTCACTCTATATTGAGACAATATTTTAACTAACGACACCATTTTCAACTCAATCAAATTAAAATGATTAAGGACATTAAAGATACCCAAAGCCAAAACACATTTTGAACCTAAAAAGTAGGAATTAAGTTCCCAATCCACATGCAAACCAAAGGTACAAATTTTGGGCTAAAACTATAATTCAAAATCAATATAGAACTACGCAAAAGTATGAGGGAAATTACACTCAAGTCTCAAGTTAGAGAAAATACAATCCAAAGGTCCATTGAAATCTCTAATTTGCAGGCAAGTCCTGTGGGACATTTGGGGTAATATAATTCAATTATGAAAAGACCAAACTATTGTTTGCCCATAATCCAGCAGGTAAGGCCAATCAGCGAAGAACAAGCCCAACAGGAAGGATCCAACCCAAGAGTGAGTAGGCGTTCATGAGAAACAAGCCCACCAGGTAGCGAACCTAGACTAAGTCCACTCAAAATATGTAGCCAACCCAACCAGCTTTTTGGGTGTAGAAAAATGGAAAATATATAGGCTCAAAGGGGATAAACAAAGGATATATGCATAAAAATGGTAGGCTTTTTGGCTATCTAGCTAAAATGGAATGAATGCCTTTATCATCTTTATAAATGCACATGCATAAAATGTGGCCTCAAATAAGATTCAAGTCAAGTTCTAGATCAAGTAAAGAGATGGGGATACACACATTGGGAAAAAATTATTAGGCTCAAAATCTCACTAGGTATATAATCACTAGCCTAAATCCACTAAAGTCAAATCCATTGCCACTTAGTTTACTAACTCAAAACATGATCAATCACTTTTCAAATTAAGAATGCATCATACTAAAGTTACTTAAAACTTGTAAAAAAAAAAATCAAAAATCAAAATTTTCATTCCTTTTATTGAAAACAAGGAACAAAAACTAAAATATTTTTCTTTTTCTCATTTTAAAAACCAAGAACAAAAACTAAAACAAAAACAAAAATCCCTCCCAACACTTAAATCATGCATTGTCCCCAATGCAAAAGAGAGGTATAACCAATAATAACAAGAAATGCAAGTAAAAGAATAAGGAAGGAATACAACCAGACTATCAAAAGCTTGAAGATCCGTGAAGTAGCATAATTGCCATCTCTCCCTTATATGATTGTAAGTCACATGGAAGCACTAGTGGTGTTCACTTTTGATGTTCATCAAACATCTCCCACTTTAAGACCTATAGATAACGCTTCAACTCAAGTATAAAAGGTGTTTGGATGGGAGAATCAATCCATGTACCTGTGCAAAATTATAAGACCAAGCTAGTATCTTGTCCCACATAAATATAATCAATAAAACTGAACTTATCATGAATCAGGAAGATCCAAAAAAAAAAAAGATCAACAGAAAATGTTGAAACTTCCTAATACTTTGAACAACCGACAAAATCAATATGACTCTCCTTAGTAAGAGTCAAATTCTCTAGAGAATGAACTAAGTGATCACTCAAAATGGTGTCACCATGCTTGCTCAAATAATCACACAAGACAAATTCCACATGTGAAACATCATGATGCAATATGGTCTTACCCTCTAAATGCATATCCAAATTAAGGCTTCCCCCACTTATCCTTAATAGTATCCCCATTAACAATAGTCATAATAGGGGCATGAGTATTATTAGTAAAATCAACAGAGATATTACTTTCATCATTTAAAGCATAATCACAATTAGTGTTGAGCAAGGTATCTTTAAAATCAACAATGTTAGGGTATTCAACAATAATTTCTTCATCAATTTCATCATCATAATCAATAGAATTCATAGGACTAGAAGTATGGGAAGAAGCATTAATGCATGGATTACAAGATCCATCATGATTTAAATCAATAGAACTAGTCATTTTAGAAACAACAATAGTGCATGCAAATTTAGCTAATGTTCCAATCATCCCATCATTTGAAATAGTAGAAGAAAAAGGGAAAAAAATCATTAGAACGTGAAAGTATATTACCACATGAAAATTCACTCTGAACTTCTAATTCTTCACTCAGAAAATTGCTGATTGCATTTGACAACTCCTGAATTTAACTATGTAGAGCTTGAATCTATTGTCTACAATGCACTTCCATTTCTTCAAATTTGTCCAGAAGGATTTTCATCTTGATATTCATCTTGTTTTGTAACCATGAGTCCTTGTCATGAATTGGTACAGTTTGATGGACATATCCAAGATTTGAGTGATCATGTCATCCATGATTATATGCACTTGAATATGGATCATATATCTGCTCAACCCCATAGTCATAATGATAAGGCATAGAAGTATAATATTTATTTCCATAAGGTGAACTTTCCAAGCCATCATAGGAGGAATCAAGTTCAAACAATTTTTCAAAAGAGGATTCGATCCAATAAACAACTCCTAACAAATCACCTATAACTCAAACCAAAAGACTAACCATTACTCCTCGTCAACGGCACCAGAATTGATGTCGATTTTGTCGCAAAAACATTCAATTAAACTAGGACCAACTACTAATGCAATGGAGTGGCAACTTAGGTTATTCTCTCCAGGAGTAATCTGTGGGTTTTTCTTTAGAACTAAATTTCAAGTACGTGATGAAAGATGCAATGGGATAGAGCTAAACTAGGATGCAAGACACTATTCCTAAATGCAAGATGCTATTGGCTTTAAAACCTATATGAGAATGAGACTAATCTATATGAATTTGAATGAAATTTGGGGGTTTTTTTTTTTTTTTTTTTTTTTGAAAATGAGAATTAAAATTCTAAGCAAAAGAAATAAACTAATATCTAAGAAAAACAAATAAGAAAATATAACAAAGGTTTTCTTCAAGTATGATGAAGTGAACAATTTAGGATTCACATAGAGTTAACTTTTTTAGCCCAAATTAATTAATTAGACCAAAGAAAGATGGGAAAATTACACACAGGTCACAAGGAACAGAGATATTTACATTTAGGTCCATTCAATGACAAAATTACACGAAGTCCTTGAGACTTCGTGTAATAATTTCATATGAGTAAAAGACCTTATTACCCATTCTCCTTCTTCCTTCTCCTCTCTCTCTCCTCTCTCACCTTGCTTGCTCTCTTGAGGAATCTATACCAGAGTACTTTAAAGAAAGCAGTCAGTCCTATTAGCATATTCTTTCCCAGTGGGTCTTCGACTTCGTTTTTTTTGCTCAGAACTTTGACTTTCGTTAGCATATTAAGGAAAAAGAAAACAAAAAGCAAAAACGGAAGAGCATCGCACGATTGACCCGATTCATATTTGTACTTGCGTTTCTTGCCCCGTCTAGGCTGCGAAGGTCGACGAGAGAATGGCACGCACACACAGATCGGCGAAGGGAAGTGGGGAATGACGTCGTCGAAGGGCTTAGTTTCAGAAGGAGAGAAAACTGAAAAACTCAGGTTCAAAGTGCAATCTAGATCTATATAGCAAGCTCTTCTGCGGCTTTCACAGATCTTCTCCTCTCTCTCTCTCCTTACTCGCTCTCTTGAGGAATCTGGTCCATAGTAGAACTCTACTTCGCTGCTCCTTTCCAGTGTCCACCCCTTTAATGGAGAATGGTGGGAAACGGGTAGAGAAAAGAGAGCATTTGTTGTTGTAAATAGAGGTTGGGGAATTTGCAAAAGTATGTAAAAGTTGTTGTAAATATATGTATTTTTTGTTGTTATTACATGCATTTGTTGTTGTAAATAGCATCTAGAAGTGATAGGTGAAAAAATCTAGGTTTTGAAAATTTGTTGTTATTATATGCATTTTCTGTTGTTATTACATGCATTTGTTGTTGTAAATAGCCTCTGGAAGTGATAGGCGAAAAAATACAGGTTTTGAAAAGTTGTTGTAAATATATGCATTTTCTCGTTGTTATTACGTGCATTTTACGTTGTTAATCGCTTCGGAAGTGAGAGAAGACAAATTCGGGGTTTTCAAAAGTTGTTGTTAATACATGCATTTTATGTTGTTAATTTATGCTTTTCTTGTTGTTAATCGCTTCTCGAAGTGAGAGAAGACAAATTCAGGGTTTTCAAAAGTTGTTGTTACTACATGCATTTTCGTTGTTAATTTATGCTTTTCCGTTGTTAATCGCTTCGGAAGTGAGAGAAGACAAATTCGGGGTTTTTAAAAGTTGTTGTTAATACATGTATTTTCTCGTTGTTAATTTATGCTTTTTCATTTGTTAATCGCTTCGAAAGTGAGAAGACAAATTCGGGGTTTTCAAAAGTTGTTGTTAATACATGCATTTTCTATTGTTAATTTATTCATTTTCTTTGTTAATCCCTTCGGAAGTGAGAGAAGACAAATTCAGGGTTTTCAAAAGTTGTTAATACATGCATTTTCTGTTGTTAATTTATGCTTTTCCTGTTGTTAATCGCTTATGAAATGTTTGCTTTGATTGTTTCCTTTTTTATGCACTATGGGCATCAAAGTAATTTTATGTTCTGAAATAATTACACAGAAGTCCCAAGGGACTTCTGTGTAATTTTGTCATTTGAAGGGACCTAATGTAAATATCTCTATTCCTTGGGACCTGTGTGTAATTTTCCCAAGAAAGATTGGTAAAAGAGAGGGATTAATAAGTCTAATAACCTAATTAAAACATGAGAAACCCTCAAGTTCAATAACATTTAATCAACTAAATAACTCATGATGGAATAAGCGCTAGTTAGTTAAACCCATTAAAACCAATCACAAATAATTTCAAATTAATTTTGAAAATCATGTTTACAATTGTCTAATTAAACAACTAGGCAATTAAGCAAGTCAATTAAACAATCAAGAGCATAAACCAAATTGATAATTAAATTAATAATGAAAACTTAATTAATAATTCAACGACAATTAAAGGTTTGCAAACAAAAATTCCATCAATTGTCTCAAACACAAATCAATCCAATCGAAAAAAGGTATGTCTACCATATAAAATTAGACTGTTCTAAAAAAAAAAACTCAAAATTATTTAAAGCTAAATAATCTCAAGTCTTCAATAAAAAAGATAAAAGGAAAGACATTCCCTTTGTGGTCTCGAAATGCAAGTCCTAAGCTCTAGTTTTCTCCATGCTCCTCCCAAATTGTCTCCCAAGTAAGCTCAAGCTTCCATAAGAGAGTTTCCTCCAATCTCCAAACACGTCATGTCCATAAGTGCGGAAGAATGATGAAAGAATGGAAGGAGGTATATGGAATGAATGAATTGATGATTATGAATAATAAAAAAAAAGATGGTGAAGGAGACTGGGCATGAGTGTTGGCTCTCAAACAGAGCATGCTTCCTCATAGGCGGCCAGGTTAAGTTTTATAGGAGAATGATAAAGCTTTACAAGATTTGAACCCATTATAATTGAATTGGCCTTTTCAAGCTTAGGCATTAGATTCTCCAAAAACTTTAAAAATAATTTTACACTGAAAGATTTCATAACATGCTTTACCTTAACCTATAAAAATTAAATGAGATCGTCATCTATCATATGTTTAGAAATATTAATCAATTACAAAATAAACAATTAAAATATTAACAATTTAAGCCCAATATTATCACAATTAATTCATTTTTATATTATTTCCTAAAATTGACTAATGATTCAAATATTTCCTAATAAATCCAAATTAGCTAAAATCACTCCAAAAATAAATGAATAAGGTGTGATAAAATACATACAAATTATGATTTATTAAACATTCCTAGATATTAATATATTAAATGTAATTTCTTAAAATAACAATGATTGGCACACAAAAATATTATTATTTGAGACTAAAAATATTGTTAGAATTATATTAGAGGACTGAAAAATATTTTATAAATTAAAGGGAGTAAACTAAAATCTTATATGGAGTTAGACGATCAGAGATGCATTTTGCCTATATTTTTCTCTCTCCACTTGAGCATGGAGGAAATAATTTGTAGGAGGAAATTTAATAGAGAAAGGTGCCAACAACGTAAAGGGAAGGAGGGAATTGTGACCTTTTATATTAATTAGATGAATATGATTTATATATTATAAGGAATGATAAGAAAATGATCATAAAAAAGACTCCATCCGATGTCCAGGGAGCCGCAGGTGAGTCCTTTTTTTTTTTTTTTTTTTTTTTTTTTTTTTGGTGTTGCCGTAGGTGAGTCAAGTGTGCTTTATTTTTTTTTTGATAACTCAAGTGTGCTTTAATGTGTGTGGCCACTTCTATTTGTAGCATTGGACTGACTAGGTTGGTGGGGTAGCTCTGCTGCTTGTGGATCTCAGCGGATTGTGGGGGTAGTTGGTGAGTGTGACCAAGTCATCATAGCCAACTGATACAGAGGTGGGCCTATGGGAGTGGATCTGCTTAGTTGGGTTTGCCTTAGGTGGGGCTTTTGACGTTGGGCCCAGGACAACAATTTGGGGCCTACATCATATCCGATAGGAAATTTGTTTCATTTATTGTTACCCCACTATTCAATAAGGGGACACATCACAACTTAAACTAATGTAGAAGTAAATAATGGTGTGTCTTTTCGAAGGGAAAATGACACTAAAATACCAAATGAATTTGTAAAACCCCCAGAAGTCCGTCGAATTTGCAAAAAGACTGAGAGGTGACAAGGACCTTTGGGGGTTTTGCAAATTCGAGCCAAATTACCCTTTTGCCCTTAGGGTTAAATAATTAAAAAAAAAAGAAAATACCCCCCCGTGGTGGGCCCCACCGCCACCGCCCACCACCGCCGGCCGCCGGAAATTTGGGGCCTACACGTATCCGATAGGAAATTTGTTTCATTTATTGTTACCTCACTATTCAAAAAAATAAGGGGACACATCACAACTTAAACTAATGTAGAAGTAAATAATGGCGTGTCTTTTCGAACTTGTGGATAATCTTGGGCCAAAAAAAAAAAAAAAAAAAAAAAACTTGTTGAGAACTACGATGTTTATTACTCATTTGGTCCTATATATAAAGTAGAGACCCCTCGTCTTTGGGTTTAACTGACGAAAGGGTCGGACTTCCTCACCCAAAGGGAGAGGGTTTGATCCTGGAGTTGGTCAAGGTGCTGGGGGAGGCATCCTAGGGGTCTATGAAGCAGTGGAAACACTGGGTGGAGGTGGAGGCATGTGTACTCTCCGGCCCAGTATACCCTGTGGACTGGGCCCAAGTGTCCTGCCCTTGGATTGTGGGTGAGCCCAACCCTTTTCCTAAAATTTTTATATCAATATATATATATATATATATATAAAGTAGAGAAAACAAATTTTTTGATCATATTTAAAAGGGAGGGAGAGAAACTTTTCATATGAATTTATAATTTTACTTTATTTATTATTGTGCAGACTTTGTTTTCATAGAGTATAATATATATTTATTAGCTAGGGGCGGATTTAAGGGTGCTAGGGGTGGCCCCGGCCCCCCTAAAATTATGGAAAAGAACTCGAGTTTTATAAAATTATAATTCAGCCTTATAAAAATTTCAATATTTTCTCTTTAGTCTCTATTAAAGGTTTCATTCAGGGATTAAAATGAAAATATTTAAAGTGTTATGAGGTTCAAATGTGATTCCATGAGATTCTGGGTTCTAATCTGTAATTTTTTCCCTTCGGGTAAAGTTTGAAAGTTGTTGAATTTTATAGTAGACTAAGTAGAGTTAATGAAATTTAAGGTTTTCTTGGTCTATATAAAATATATTAAAAGTGCCTTATAGATAAGATAAGAGAAGTATTTTAAAGAGAAACCGACCATACATTTGATTAATATATTTCGGGTTCTATTCTCTAACTTATAGGTATATTATATTGTCCAAGCACTCTTATCGAATAAGATAACTGATTAATCCCTTTGGATATATACAAAGAGTTCACTAATGAGTGTTAGATTTGACTTTAGTTATTTTTTTTAAATGATTATTGCGGCTAACTTGATGTAAGTAAAATGATACTGGAAATGTGTATTCCATTCAGATCTTACGATGATTTCAAGAAATGCAATTGTTTACCAAATTTGAGAAATACATACATGTGCGTGGAGCGATATATCTAAAGAAATGCGTCAAAGTTTGCTGTTCAGCAAACATGAATGTACTGTTATTAGAAATACTGTTAATCACAAAATTGTTCAATGATTGATTGAAATTATTAGACATTTTTTTTTTTTTTTACTTTCAAAATTAATGTATGTTTTTTTGGAAGTCTGTTAAAATATATCCCTCCCCTTTATTTTAAAACTTGTAAGAATATTTAAATAAATGATAATATATTACATACCCCTCTCATTATTTATTGAAATAACACAATGCTTACCCCTATATTACAGATTTGTCTATATTTGATGCACTATACTTAAAGGTTTTAAAGAAAAAGTTAAATATGCAGAGTTGAAGTTTTGGGAATGACATATATAACCAGTTTTTAAAACAATTTTTAAGTATATGAGAAAATATTAACTGTTTTATAGTCCAACATTTATATATTACTTTGGTTTTTTGTTTTGTGTGTGTGTGTGGAAAAAATGCATCGGTTGTTTGTAAAAAACTGTTAAATATATGTTTTGTATATTTGACAGTTGTTCAAAAACAACCATCATATATAATATACTTAACGGCTCTTTAATAAAAACTGTTAAGTATACTCTTTTAAAAAACCCTTTCAAACCCATTTTTGTTCAACATTTGAAACTTACAAAGTTATAAACAGCTCACTTCTACACTTTCAACAACTCCATTTCAGCTTCTCCACCACCATTTCGCTTTCCTCCATCGGTCCCTTGGTGATTTTGCTCCCTTCTCCTTCGTCGTAGCTCTCCTTCGTTATTCGCCGTTCGTGGGTTTGGTGGGTTTTGGAGTTTTATGGGTTCGTGGGTGCTCCTACACTACAAGAAAATACTGAAATGACGACGAAATTTGCAAGGGAAATAAAGGCAATTTGTGACAAACAAAAAATTCCATCGAAACTTGTGACGAACAATAAATCCGTTGCAAGTTGCGACGGATATATTTTTGTAGATGAGCTTTAATATGTTTTTGATACTCAACTAACTTCCTAATGTTGTTTTTGCAGATGAGTTTAAAAGGGTGAAGGCATTAGAACAACAATTCATTGCTACAACACAACAGCTAGTGTAACACCCTGAATTTTGGACCCTAAGAATTGAGAATAAGCCTAAAATAGGCGGACGACTAGGCCCAGTTCGGGAAAAGTCCCAAGAACGTCGGGAGTTAGGAAGCCTCTCTGGGACTAAGCAACTCGGCCATACGGGTCAGTGGACCTAGTACGCACAAGTCGGGATTAAGGTGCTAAGGTAAAATGGGCACGAGAAGATGTATACGGTGTAAGCGGTTGGAAAAGATGCCGCTTGACTATGTCCTAAGGTATAGGACAATTAGTTGAGCGGAAATATGCCGATATAAGTAAGTATATGGCATTTTCGGGCAGCCATAGGAGCCTTGCGTTTTTGAAGGAAACAAGAAGGGAAGAGAAAGAGAACATGTGCGGACCCGGTATAGAAGGAAAAGTCAATGGTAGTAGTGCTAAGTCGGACACGTGGCATTTCGGGGCCAGAAGTTGGATTATCGAGTAGCACGAATTACGAGGCGGCTATGAGATACTGGAATAAGGGTTTCTTGCTCCCTAAGGCACTATATTTCGTCCACTATGGTCAGGGAGAAGAGACTGATGATCTGGGCCCACACAAGTCCAGTTGAAGGGCACGAGTTACGAGGTAAGGTATAACCGACAAAAAGGAGCTAAGCGAGACCGGTTAGGATTTCTCGGATTCGGGCCCAGGCCCAGGACACTGATAGGGACGAAATCCTAGTGGGCCCAGAGGAGAGAAAAGAGGTCTTGTCATGTAATTATGAAGAGAGAGAATGTCACATCAAGTCATTATGATGAGAGAGAAAGAGTAAAATAATCAGAATTAATTTGGACCACACAAATGGAATCTGACATGACAATGAAATGACAAGTAATTATGACTCACTATGACATATTTAAGGGCAGATTTTGTGGGTCCCACGGCTTTGGAAGATGAGCGGTGCGAAATGACCGTTTTGCCCCTATACCTAAAACCTACCCAAAGTCACCATCAGGAGCAATCTTGGAATTTGGATTTGGAGGGTTCAGATGGTGCCACATGTCCTGGACCAAAAGACTCTAGAATACCCTGGAAGAGAATATTCTGGAGTATCTCTTGGGAAAAATCCAACGGAAATGACTATTTTACCCCTGAGGTATTACTTTAATTACGGGACAAGCCCTAACCTTTGGAGCCTATAAATAGGACATCTCCTACCCATTTTTGTCTGCCCCATTTTGTGCTCAAGGTGAGGGAGAGGAAGGTCCAGCTGAAGGCTTTGGTCCAAGGAAGGAGGAAGGCACCCGCAACCGACATCCTAAGGTAAGCCTCTAACCGACAACTTGGAATTCTTGCTTCTGCCCTATGATGTTTTTAGTGGAGTTAAAGTGGGATTTTGGTACTTTTGATGTTTCCATTGAGTCCAGAGGGTGTTTTTGTGTGGGGACATGTTGGATCACCTTTTTCCAAACCCTAAAAGCCTAAGTCTTTATTATACGAAAATCTGTCGGTTCTTTCGGCTTATGTACGGTTGGGATACATCTGCTGTGTGCTTATGTATTGATTGTTGCTGAAACGCCATGAATATTTGTCATACATATACTGTCATATTTAAGCATGAGGTTAACCGTTACCTGAAGTCCAATGGGCATTGGATCTCATCTCCTACTATAGCCTCAGGATCTGGAGGAATCAGGATCGAGGACAAGGGTAAGTAGCACCAGTGAGGACCTGGCTGGAGAATTTCTTTTTGGATATGTATTAACATACTTTTGAATATTTGGATAATTGTACCTCTGTTAAAAGCAACCAGATACACCAACAGTGAAAGTTTATCAGATACTCGTTCTTTTAAATTGTTCCGACGCTCTGCTCTGATGAAAATTTTAAATCCGCTTTTGAAAACGGGGTGTTACACGTAAGGTAGTAGCAGCTGGAGGACTTGAAGATGGTATGACTTGATCCGGAAAGACGAAGAGATAAAGGATACCCTGTTGTTTTTGTACTTCTATATTTGGGGATGTCTGAATGATTTATACTCATGGTATAGTATTTGTTTTGGACGATTGTACCCTTAACCCTACGGGGAGTATTTTATGTAATTGTTTGTACCTTTACCAGTATAGTGTAAGTTGTCCAAACCGATCCAATGCTCTGCCGTGCGTATTTTGATATATGTTTAAAGTGATTAATCAACAAGGGAAAGATAATAAGCAAAAAGGATCCCTCTAACTCGCCACCCGAAAGGGCGAGGTCGGTAGGGGTGTACAGTTAGAGGCTACGACATAGCTGGTGAATCAGTAAGCAGAGAAGATGAATCATCGAGAGGAGATGATGAATCAGCAAGCGGAGATGATGAAGCAGATGCAGGATCTGCTCTAGTCCCTATTGAAGGACACGAAGGATAAGGGGTCGGCTCCTAGTGATGATGATGACCATGACTATACTATTGTTGTATAGACATTATTTATGATTTTTTTTGTTCTTTTTAGGCCATTTTGTTGGCAACATTGTTGTTTATATTTCATTTCTATATGTATACTTATTATTATTATTGCTACTATATATTTCTCATAATATACACTTCTTTTTTATTTTGTAATTTTTTTTTCTTGTGGCTGCTTACGAAGAGACGTAATAAATATATACATATATATATATATATATATTTATTTATTTATATAATTTTTCTATTTGTGACGGATTTCTTTCACAATTTCGTTGCAAAATTCCTAAACTTGCGATGGACAAAAAATCCATTGCAAATGTCTATAAATTTTGTCTCACACACACACACACACACACTCTTATATATATATATATATATATTCTTGAGGAATTCAATTTGTGATAGAGTTCAATTCCGTCGCAATATTTTTATTTATTTATTTTTTTTTTGCGACGGATAATATTTCGTCGCAAATTTGCAATGAAAAATGGTTTGTTCATCACAAAATTGCTTTGTGTCAACAATTGTTGCACCGGATATTCGTCCATCGTAAATCTTTTTTGCCGGATTTTCCTTCTATAGTGACGGATTTTGTCCATCACTAAACTTTTCTTTTTTTGTTGCTACAAGTGGAATTTGGGTTAGTTTCTTCTTCTAGGGTTTGTGGGTTTGGTGTTTAAGCTCTTCTCTTTTCGAAGTTATGTTCGGTTGAGTTACTCCTACTATAGTGGTTTTTTAGCTCATTTTTTGGATATTGATTTGGGTAAAGAGTATTAAGGAATGTTTTTTTTGAGTGATTTTGTGTGTATAGGGTTTTGCCATTGATTTTAAATGTTTGTTTTTACTAGAGTTGTTATTTGTTAGTATTGATTTGGGTAAAGAGTATGTAAAGAGTGTTTTTTGAGTGATTTTAAGTGTTTGTTGTTTCTAAATTGTTATTTGTTAGTATCGATTTGGGTAAAGAGTATATATAGATTATTTTGTTAAATGATTTTAAGTGTTTGTTGTTTTCGAAGTGGTTATTTGTTAATATTGATTTGAGTAAATAGCATGTAAAGATTGTTTTTTGGGGGGGGGGGGTTTGTTTTGTCTTTTTTGTTTTGTTTTGTTTTGTTTTTGTTTTTTTGTATATGCTCTAGATGGAGATTGCAAATAGAGAATGGATGCTTACTAATCGTCTATTGAATTGGAGTACTAGGATGGGGTAGGGGATTTTATAAGGTTTGCGATTCATAGTAATGCTAATGATCCCAGAGGTTTTATTATTTGTCCTTGTGTCAAGTGTGACATTGTGAAGCATGTTGATCCAGACACTTGTGGTTCACACTTAGTGATGTATGAAATCGATCAGAATTATACTTGTTGGACAAAAGGATGAGAAGGATGTGGACAACATTGCTAGTCAGCCGAATTTAGAAAGGTGTGTTTTATTATTTGTCCTTGCATCAAGTGTGGCGTTGTGAAGCGTGTTGATCCAAACACTTGTGGTTTGCACTTAGTGATGTATATAATTGATTAGAATTATACCTGTTGGAAAAAGATGATGAGAAGGATGTGGACAACATTGCTAGTCGGCCAAATTTGGAAAGGTGTGTTTTATTTTTGTCCTTGCGTCAAGTGTAGCGTGTTGATCTAGACACTTGTGGTTTGCACTTAGTGTCGTATGGAATTGATCAGAATTATACCTGTTGGACAAAAGATGATGAGAAGGATGTGGGCAGTATTGCTAGTCGGTTGAATTTGGAAAGGTGTGAATTACCTAACTTTGAAAGAGGTACATATGAGGCCGATTGTATTCAAGATATGACCAATACAATTGAAGTGGAATTCAGTGAGTGCCTAGAAAAGTTTGAGAAGATGAAGAGCAATGTTGAGAAGCCTTTGAATCAGAATTGTACTTAGTTCACATTATTATCTTCAATGTTGAACTTGTACAACTAGAAAGCAAAATATGGGTTGAGTGACTTAGGCTTCACAAAGATTGCTTGCGCTTTTGAGAAGAATGCTACCACAGGGAAACAATATGCCAACCAAGACTTGTGATGAAAAACAAGTGATGAGCACCACTAGCTTGAGTTATGAAAAGATACATGCTTGCCCCAATGATTCTATTCTATTCAGAAAAAAGATATGAATCATTAACTGAGTATCCGTAGTGTTCTACCTCACGCTACCAAGTGAATGAGAAGAGTTTAAAGAAGGCGTTATGGTATTTTCCAATTATTCCTAGATTTAGACGCTTGTATAGCAATGCAATTGATGAAAACAATTTGAGGTGGCATGCGGATGAAAGGATCCAAAATGGCATGCTTCAGCATCTTACAGACCCTGCGGAATGGAGTATGTTTAACTTTGAGTATTCCTAATTTGCTGAAGAAACAAAAAACCTCCAACTAGCATTAGCTACTAATGGGATGAACTGATTTGGAATGTAGAATAGTAACCACAAGTACATGGAGTTATGCTATTTTTATATAACCTCCCTTTATGGCTCTCGATGAAACAGAAGTACATGATGTTATCAATGCAATAATCGCTTTTTAGACCAAATGAAAAGTGTCTTTTAGACGGTTCTTGCATCCGGTTTAAAAAGTCTATTACTGTTTAGACCGATTGAGATATCGTTTTAAAAATCATGTTTTAGACCAGTTACTCAACTCGCGGGGTGGAAGAAAAGGTCTATT
This sequence comes from Acacia acuminata, assembly GCA_019022655.1. Classification (NCBI taxonomy): domain Eukaryota; kingdom Viridiplantae; phylum Streptophyta; class Magnoliopsida; order Fabales; family Fabaceae; genus Acacia; species Acacia acuminata. The sequence goes on from JAFJYI010000040.1 coordinate 3,652,072, forward strand.
TTCTTTGATTTGCCATATTGGAGTTCTCTTAATGTTAGAAATTTTCTTGATGTCATGCACATTGAGAAAAAATGTGTGAGAGTCTTTTTGGAATGTTACTCTATATTCTTGGGAAGATGAAGGATGGCATAAATGCAAGACTAGACATGGTTTAGATGGGAATAATGGAGGAATTGGCACCGGAGGAGAGGTGATCTCATACATTTCTTTATCCAGCGGTTTTCACACTATCTAAACAAGAAAAAAAGAAGTTTCTGTGAGTTTCTTTTTTCATTGAAAATGTAACACCCCAAATTTCATACTACATACAGTGTCCGATGACACGAAGTTTTAGAAAAATCAACAGAGTTTGAGGTGCTACAGCTCAGAGTAATGCGGAACAGAGAGCATGCACTAATGTTTGGACAATGAGTAACTGATATAAAATGCCCAGGCATAAGCTGGTATATTAAAAATCCCGAAGGAATATTCATGTCATACAATAGAACTTGTATAATTAAAACTCTTGACATAGTAATTATACAATCTTACATCATGTCGTATCTATTCTTGTGGCTTGGAACCCAACTCAGTCAATCAAACCTATTGGCCAGGACGGATGTTAGTCTAGTGGAAGTCTCCCTGTCTTTTATGGCGACTTATGATTGAACCACATAGACCAACCCTTCCTTAGTTTAAGCACCAATTGGATTGAGATAACCTTGTCAGATTCATGCCAGAACTAGTCTCTGTTAAAACTTCTATTGACTTTCATCTCGACCAGTGCCTCTTCACAGCTTCGTCCATCAGTGCCTCTTCACGGATCCGTCCATCGGTGCCTCTTCACGGATTCGTCCATCGGTGCCTCGTCAGATCCAGGTTCCTTTCCTGAACTTTTAATCAAGTCTGAGATTCAATACCCATTGAATCTCAGGTAACAGTTAACCTCATGCTCAAGTAATAATAGTATATATGACAAATATTCATTAAATTTTAGCATCAACCATACATAGCACATAGCAGATGTAAGGTTACAACAATACATAGCACACAACACATGTAATGTTAACAGCACAACAATACATTGCACATATCAAATGTAATGTTCGCAACGTTTGCACACTCACCCTGTGCCACGCCTCTGCGTGTCCTCAATGCTAGGAAAACAACCATGCGGCATGATCAAGACTATAATCCGCACAAATTGAATGTATATAAACATATGACTAAGGCCCATAAACTTAGTCACGGTGCATGACCCAAGACCTACTCTTGTCTATGACTTCATGAATCATTCAATCATATACATGCATACAAGACACATCAGAGTTAAAATTATAGTACACATTTGTACCTTTCACCGCGTAATTGCCAAAACGCCCGACCTTTTGAATCTGACTCCAGACTTCGTGGATATCCTATAATGTTACCGTCGGATTATTTCCTTTTCCACGATATTATAATTAATATCACATTATCTAGAACAATATCAAAAAGGATATTTTCACCTATTTTGAAATTTCTACCATTGGTGGATTTATTATTTCACTTTTACCCTTACATTTTATTAAAAACACAATTTCAGCATTTCTCCCAGATTTTTTGGTAATTTTGAAAAATCATAATTAATTCTACAAACATCGAAATGAGGTGCTGTAAAATTTCTCATGACCCTTGACATGTATATTTTCAAGGAAAAATATTCCTAGAAGCTAGAACATCAGGAATAATTCCCATGTTTTTCGTTTTCAAACACTGTTCAGATTTAGATCCAATAAACAAGGCTTATCTTCAAAAATTCATATCTCCATGTCCAAGATATCAAAATGTTACATATTTTATATATTTAAAAATCCCTACATATCTAATTTATTCATGTAAAATTTCATGATTTCATTTGCTACATAAAATAATAGCATTAATTTCACTACCTCGCGTAGAAAGCTTAAAACTTGGAAATTCTACAATTTTCACAATCTTGATCTATTGATTTCAAAACTTATTCCCTAACATGTTTTCCACTCCATTTTGCATTTTAAAAGCCATGGAGACTTCCAAACATGAAAAGGAATATTTCTAACAATTTCCTAGATTAAACTACAATTTCCTCTTAAAGTTCTTACTCCTTCCTCCTCCTTGCTCCAAGATTTTGCCTCTCCCTCACTCTCACTTCTTAGAAATCAACTACTTGGAGTTTGATTTGGTGTGAAGAAAATGAAGAGGGGAGCCCTCTATTTATAGGGAAATCTCAAGACCAAGTAGATCCCACCATATGCCTCTTCTTTAATCTCAACCATTGGATTTACTTTACAAGACTTAATCCTCTCCCTTCATTTTGTTACAAAAATCTAAACACTATTGAAGATCTTTTATTTTAAATAACATGTGCTCTTATAAATATAATATAATACTCTCTCTCTCTCTTTCTCTCTCTCTCTCTATGTGCAAATCTAACACCTCTTCTTTCCTCTCAACCATTGGATCTAAGTTGTGTTAGTTTAAGTTCAATCCTCACCCTTAATCCATGGCTCAAGTCTCCCATTGGTCCAATTAATTACCTAAGGATTTAGCTTATTTTCTTGATTTTTCATTGGCTAGTTGCCATTGTTGACTTTTCAACATTAATTAACAAAGTTTAATTAACTCTTAATTGCATTTGTTAACTAACCATGGAAATTAGTGCTCAATCAATCAAGCTTTATACACTTTAATCTTTACTTATTTCCATTTGTCTTTTATCAACTTGAAGACATATGCCACTAATCTTTATTTAGTGCAATCTTAATTGCCAATTAGCATTTGCTAATTTGTTCTAATTTAATTAAGTGTCTTCATAATCTTTTCTTATCTCTTTTGGTTATAAATTAGCTATCTATGTGCTATTTATATCACATTAAATAGCCCTTAAAGGTAGTCTAATAATTAACCATGGTTAATTAATTCCAGAATGATAAGAATATAATCAATAGATTATAATCCTTTGAGAGTAATTATTTTCCAAAATACAATGTTTATAAGAGTTATGAAAATTAGGGTATTACAGAAAGTGCCAGAGGGTTACTCATCAAACATTAGCAACCTTGTGTCATTGAAGGACTTGAAGCTGAAGTGTTTGAAATTACACGATTGTCATGTGTTGATGGAAAATGTAACATCCCAATTTTATAAAGTGTTTTCAAAATAGTTTGGTCAGAGTAGAGCATCAGAATAATTTAAAAGAGCGAGTATCTCGATAAACCTTCACTCTTTGGTGTGTCCGGTTGTTTTGCTATTGCGGTGGTACAATTATTCGAATATTTAATAATACGGTGATACAATAATTCATAACAGTCTTCTCCGCCCGTGTCCTCACGCGTGCTGTTTACCCTCTTCCTTGGTCCTAGTTCCTCCGGACCCTGAAGATATAGTGAGGGCTGAGGTTCAATAATGGTTAACCTCATGCTCATGTAAAACAATATATGTATAACAGATATTCATGACATTACAGTAGTAATCAATACATAAGCGCACAGCAGATGCAAGATTAACATATCCACAGTATATAGCACACAACACATGTAAAGGCATCCCTGTTTGCACTAACCAGTGCCACGATAGCATGTCGTGTTCTCAGCGCTAGAAAAACTTAACGGCATTATCAAGACTATAACCCTTGTAAAGGTGAATGTATAAATAGTGATCTAAGACCGAGTCTTAGTCTATGAAATCATCCATCACATATAAGCATACCATAAGCATCAGAGTTAGTGTTACAGTACGCGTCCGTACCTTAGTCCATTTGGATGGCGGTACACTTGCCTGGTCGGTATGTTTTCCGATTTTTCCTGGATATCCTATAATAGTATTATCGCATTATTACCTCGTAAATAATATCTTAGGGAACATTTCAGCCACTACCGACCCTTTTTACCCCTGGTGGATTTGTTAATCTAATTATATCCCTTTATTTTCTCAAAAACGCTGTTGTAATATTTCTGGGCAGAATTTTCTGTTTAACTTTGAAAAATCATAATTAATTCCACAAAAATCGAAACGAGGTTCCGTGAAATTTCCCAGAAACCTTAGAATGTATATTTTTGAGAAAAAATATTGGTTTTCACCCAGAATTCGTGAATCACTCCCAGTTTAATGATCTTCAACCTCTGCCCAGAATTTTTCTAGAAAAACGTAGCCTTATTTCCAGAATTTTTATCTCCCTCTACAGACCTCTAATTGATTCATATTTTATATCAATGGAAAGCTATACATGTCTACTATGACCATGAATTATTTCAGAATTTTTGAATATAAATTTACATATCAAACAGTGCCCTCTTTCTGACTGATCCCAACAAGCCCAGCAAAACCCCACAATTCCCTATCTTACTCTAACTTGTTTTATTAATCCTACAAGTCACTCCCCAACATGTTTCCACCTTGTCAGGCATCTTTCGATGCAATAAGGCTTGAAAACAATTATGGAAAATTACCTTACCTATTTCCTAGATTAAAATTAACAATTCTACTAAAGCTACTAAGAACTTATAAGAACTAAAGACTAAAAACTAAAGACAAGCTTACCTCTTGAAGCCTCTTGCTTGCTACCTCCTTCTTGCTTCTACTCTATTAGAAATCAACTCTTGAAGTTTGATTTGGTGTGAAGAATTATGAAGGGCAAGACCCTTATTTATAGTAAAAGCTTATGAATTTTATCCCTTGGATAAACTTTTCTTATCAAGGGCTAATATTAATTTGTGCTTCTATGGTGATACAATTTGTGAGCAAATGCTTCCCATTGGTTAAAAACAATTACATTAGATTTAGCTAATTATCTTAATTTCCAAAATTAAATCCCACATGTGCTCTAATAAAAATCATATCTTAATCACTCTTTCTCTCTCTCTCTCTCTTCCATCATCTTTTTCCTTGCTTTAACGAAATTCATTTTTGGTTGCTTGATCAATCACTAATACTTTTAAATTCAGAGTATGCTTTTTGATTAGCAGTTGGATATCCAGATTTATGGTCTAATTAGATTCCCCTGGTTGTACTAAGCTTATTTGCAAAAATAGCCTTTACTAGGCTTACTTTCGAGGTTAAATTACGTGGGTTCAAGATAAGTCCTTATATTTTCTCCAGGGTTCCTACTTCTTTACAACTATTTAAATTTGTATAAATTCTCACTTTATTTGTTGTTTTGAGTTTTTCTTGTGTACATCGGATATTTCTTGGATTTCAAACCATTATCCAATTTACTCTAGGATTTCAAACTTTATCAAATTTGCATTAATTCTCTTTTTCTCTCTCTCATATACTAGACACACACACACTCACAACTCTTTTTTCTTATTGGTGGATTTAATTTCACATGGATTATGCTTTATTAAATTAATTGTAAAACCCTTAGATTAGCTTTATGAGGTTTAATATTGACCTTTAATTTATGCTAATCTCTTATTGGTCCAATTAGTTTCATGAGGATTAAGAATATTTTCTTGATTTATCATTGGCCAATTCAATTTCACAAGGATTAATATTAATTATTGGTTTAATCACAACCATTGGATTTCATTGTGTTTGTTTAGATTAAATCTTCTCCCTTGATTAATTGATTTAACTAATCATGAAAATTAGTGCTTAATTAGGAAAGTATTATTTCACCCTCATTTTATACTTTTATTTTGCCTCTTAATTATTTTGCAACTAATCCCAATTAGTGCAAGCTAACTTGTTCATTTTTGTTGCTAATTCTCACTAATTAGCTTAAGTGTTTTCATAATATTTTCTTTCTCATTTATTCATATGAGAACTATAGTTTAATATGGTATTTATATCATATTTTATGATCCTTAAATATAATTTCAAAATTGGCCCTTGATTCTTCGTTAAGTTAAAATATCCCTAATTGATGACTTTTAATTGCCACTAAATTTATTATGGACATTTATAAAATTATTTTAATTAACGTAAATTTAATTGTCGTTTATATATTGGTAATTTCCTTTAATTGATTTAGGTATTTTCATAATATAAAACTATATTGTAATATAATAATCTTAGGGTATTTTATGATATCTAAACCAAATTAGAAAATTTGGGTCTTTTGTTTATTTACTTCTAGAACAAAATTCCCTAAATTAAGCTACTAAATTTTGAGACCACATATTCATCTATTTCTAATAGGTATTATTTGCCCAAAAAATAGTATTGATGAGAATTATAAATTCTTGGGTATTACAGAAAACTTTATTCCGATAGCAATACGAGGTATTTTACTCGGTAAGGTGCAAGTTACGATCACAAAGCTCTGTTTCTTCTTCAAGTCATTGTGTAGTAGGGTGATTGACCCCAAAAAATTGCTAAGGCTACAAACTCGAATCGTGAAAACTTTTTGTGAGCAAGAGATGTTTTTCCTTCTAGCTTTCTTTGACATAATGGTGCACCCAACTTTTCACTTAATTAGAGAGGTACAATTGTGTGGCCCAATCTATATGAGATGGATGTACCCATTCGACTGCAAGGATATGTGAAAAAAATGAGGTCAGCCAGAGGATTGCATTGTTGAACAGTACATTTGCGAAGAAGTGGCTGAATTTTGTACCGATAACTTGAAAGATGAATGTGATATTGGCTTTCCAGTGTCTCAGCATGAAGGAATGACATATGGACAAGGGTTTCTCAAACCAATAGTGGTAGCAAGCACACCTAAACATACTTCACAACTGTGAAGAGATTGATGAGTATGTAGGTATTCATATGGATGAGCTTAGGAGGGAAAACAACAACAGAGTATAGAGTTGGTATGTCAAAGAACATAATAAACAATTCACATCATGGTTGAAGCAGCATGGATGATAAATACAATGTTGATCATAATTCAGTTCCAAAGAAAAGTAATATTCTTGGCATGTGGTTCGAATAGACATGTGATTTCTTTCTCTAGCTATGTTATCAATGGATACACCTTCTATTCTAAAGAGAAGGATGCTCAAAGCAAAATGCAAAATAGTGGGATAACTGTTATTAGTAACACCATGCATATGTATCAAGTGCAAAGGATAAGAATCCTATCTATGTCAATATGTCATACTTTGGTGTGGTTGAGTACATTTAGGAGTTGGATTATGTAGGATTTCATGTTCTAGTTTTTGGAAGCAAGTGGGTTAACAATAATAATGCTTTGAATGTTGATGAGTTAGGGTTAATACGATTGAATTTGAATATGAAAGGGCATAAAGAAAAGCCTTTTATTTTGGCTCTTCTCAAGCTAAACAAGTGTTCTATGTTCTTGATCTTGCTAATAAAGAATGTTCAATTGTTTTATTATCAAACAAAATAAATGAGGATGCAGGAGGTGATTCAGTGAGGCTAATCCTTTCCACAGGTCGTCACTTGAAACAAAATTCAATGAGGACGATGCTTTGTATGTTAGGCATGATCACAATGAAGGAATTTGGATATCAAAGAGGGGAAAGATGCTTTGCAAATTAAAGAAAATAATTGTAACTAAAAAGGACATTAAAATTACTAAGACTTGGAAAAGAAAAAGGAACATTTGATCATATGTATATTCACTTACCTTAGCTTTGATGTATTTATAATTATTTTATAGATAGAATTCGGTGATTTGTTGGCACTTGTTGGCCATAATTCATTATTTTGTATATATATTTGGATACATCCAACCAGAACTAGATATGTTGGGTGTTTGGTATATATATGTTGTTTCTGTAGGTTATTTTGTAGGAGGTTGATCAAAAGTGAGCCCCCAATTTTTAAAAAATATTTGTCACATATACTTAATGGTTATTTTCCAATAATTGTATTTTATATATATATATAAAACCCTTTCTATGGTGACAAATACTTTATTGTTCATCATTTAAACTTTTAAGTATTGTACAAAATATATCACGGTTGTTAAGAAAAAACCGTTAAATATAGATTGCTATATTTAATCGGCATTATTTTACAACCATAAAATATAGTCTCCTATACATAATGGTTGTATTTGAAAAACTGTAAAATATACTATCCAATATTTAACAGTTGAAAACGGTTATATATAAATATTTGACGCTCGGAAAAAAAAAAAACCATTATATATAGACAAATCTATAGTATTATTCTTTATTTTTAAAATATTCACATTTTCTCTATAAAAAAACATTAAATTTGACATAATTTCAACAAAATCAAGGGAAAAATATTGATTATAAAACATATAACAAAAATAAATATTACTTAATATTTTTTTTTCAAAACTTAAAAGAGTGTTTGTAATTCATTTTTATTTATAGAACATATCTCCATGTAATTCACTAAAAATAAGTGTAATTACATTCATTATTACAGTAAAAAAAAACTATTGATCATCAATTAATAATGGCTTTCTCACTGTTTTGATATGTCACAAAAAACATTATATGGAAAGCAAAAAAAAAAAAAAAAAAGAAAAGAAAAGAAACTGAAGGACTTCTATGGCTTGTCTTGCTTTGAGAATGGCAAACAAGCAAACACAAAATTTAGGTCAACGTGTTTACCTGTATTCATCTCTCTAAAAAACGTTAAACTGTTCACTTTAGGGTTTGTCTTAAAAAGGAACAATTATTATATTTCTACGGCTAAATCCTTTTGATTAAACATAATCATGATTAGTGACCCTCTTAACCTTTCTTTGTCATTAATTATTCGTTTTCATATACACTAATCCGCCAACATGATCCAACGTTGGGCTCCACACTAATGATAATTCTGTTAGATTTGTCTAATTACTTTCGCTTTTTTTAGGTTTTATTAACTATTCTCATTTTTCAAGTCAATGATTAAGCATATTGTACTGTTAATTCTGCTTTTTCGCTGTAAATCTTGTCTTCAAGACTTGTAACATTTAGAATATATATGATCTCATTCAAAATAAGTACTCTAATTAATTAGTACAATATAATAATTAATTATTAACTCATATATATAGATATTAAACATTATATTAATTCTGCTTTTTCGCTGTAAATCTTGTCTTCAAGACTTGCAACATTTAGAATATATATGGTCTCATTGAAAATAGGGAAAATTAAAATAAAGGGCCTAGAGAAAATAATATTTATTATAAAGGACCATAAAAATTGTAATTATTTAGAAAGACCGAATATCATAATATAAATTTAAAATTACTAAATTGCCCCTAATCAAACCTCCCTTGTATTATCTATTGTATTCATAATTAAAAAATAACTAAAATTAAAACTAAAACTACCCATCATGATATGATCATATCTTTTTTTTTTTTTTCAATATATTATTTAATTAACAACTGTTACACTCATATTTTTCTTAATTTTTATTTTTCACTAATTTTTTTTTTTTGGTTGCTCATCCGGTATCCAAAGCTTCACCCTGACTAATCCGAATCAGACCCGGGTCACACACCTGGCTATGGTGGGTGAGTCTCCCATGGGGCTTTTTTCGCATTCACAAGGCTCGAACTCGAAACCTTACTTAAGCGAAATTTTTCACTAATTTATATCATCAAGTTGCCCTATTTATATTATCAATGTTGATATCAATTAAGCTCTTTTTATAAAAAAAAAAAAAAAAATCATTTCATATTTTTCAGGATATAATTGGTTAATTAGATTTTTTAATTTTATTAAAATTACATGAGTTTTTTTTTTTAACTCACATATATTGCTTCTAAAACAAAAATAAATCATACACACTTTCTTGGTTTAACATATATGATAAATAATTAAAGACCTTGATTTTTATTAAAATTATATAATTCCATTTTTAATTAAAATTTTTGTTGATTTTAAAAAATTATAATTTTTTCAAATTGAAGAATGTTTTTTTTTCATAGATATATATTCATGTTGTGAAAAATGAAAATTGAGAAAACTATTGTTTAATTTAATGAAACTTAGAATTTTGTATTAGTTTTAGAAAGAGAATGGAGAAAAGAATGTAGGAGGGAATGCAGAAGATTTGTTAGGGGCATTTTAATACTTTTAATTTTATATTTTTATATTTGGTCCTTCTAAATAATTACAATTTTTATGGTCATTCTCCATAAATATGTTTTCTTCTAGGTCCTTCATTCTAATTTTTCCTTCAAAATAAGTACTCTAATTAATTAGTACAATATATTCCCTCCGGTCATAAATATAAGATATAGTTGACTTTTTTCGGGGATTAAAAAAGCTAAATAAGTTATTTAATCATATAATATGTTGTGTATCTTTATATTTTATATTAGTTTATTAGTCAAACTAAACTAGTTTGGAGAAAAAAATATAAATACTCTAAAATAATTTAATTAGCTTTCTTAATCTTTCCAAAAAAGTTAACCTTGTCTTATATTTAGGACCAAAAGGAGTAATAATTAATTATTAAATCATATATATATAGAGATTAAATATTATGAACCCCACTAATCATTTCTCTAAGTCAAGATATCCTGTCTTATTAACTTTTAATCCTTATGCACGACATGCTGCTTGTTTCGATTTTAACTGCTTAGTCGCAGAGGTTGAAAAAAAAAAGTAATTAATTATGTTATCTATTATTAATTTTTGTGTATATTCTATATTAACATTAACATTTTGTGTTCTTATATTACTTATTGTATGATCTATTGCTTCCCAATCATATAATTGTCTCATTATATTTATTTGTGGATTATTATAAATTGGTTCTAATGGTTGCCTATTATATATTCCTAAAGCATTTTTTATTTCTATAACTTTTTTTTTTTTGGTTTCAGTTCTTTATTATTATTTTTAATTTCATATAATTTTTGTTCTATAGTTTTGGATATTTCTATTATTCTTTCAAATGTGAGACAGCCAGGTTATATGCTTAATCTTAGAGAAAATCTGGGTATGACAATATTTGGTCCAACCCTCAAATTGCAGATTTAGACACACATGTGTTTATTATGACTTTAGGCAGCAGAAGCACATAAAATATTATGAAAATAGCTATCTTTTGCCATTGGTTGCAACTAATATACAGATAATCTGTATATGCAACGTAAATGAACCCAAAAAAGAAAAAGAAAAAGAAAAGATTCCCATTAAGATTTTGATATAGGCACTAGAAGCTAAGTTCTCCAAAAATTCAAATGAGGAGATAGCATATGAAGCCTAAATGACTCAATCATTGTGAAGTCCATAGGATTAAATTGGGATTAAATTTTCTAGCGAAATTCCCTAAATGTCCTTAATTTGAAATATGAAAAAAGAAAAAAAAAAAAACAACAGTTTAATAAATAACAACTTAAACTTATCAAATGATAACTAGTTTCACAAAAATTTCTTTTCAGATATCAATAATAACAGTTCCATAACTTAAACTTGTCAAATGACAACTAATTTCACAAAAAAAAATCTTATCGGATATCAATGATAACAGTTCAATAAATAACAACTTTAACTTATCAAATCACGATAACTAAGACAGTGGCAATTAATATCATTCCGGGCAATTATACCAATTCACAAATATTCCAAAATAGTTTCTAAAAACTTCATAAGAACACTAGCTAGTGGCCCCCACACAGCTCTCAAGGCTCTCTAACACTAGCTAGTGGCCGGAGAATCCTTGGAGTTACATACTTTTATTCTTTTTAAAAAAAAATATAGTTTACCATTTAAAAATTGTTGAAGAATAGAATGTTTATTATTAAATTAAGTATTTATTATTATTATTTGGATTATCATTTAGTATTTATTAGGATCAGATATGAATATTATATTTTAGGAATATATCTCAAGATATTATGATTTGATTTGATCTAATTAGATTTGATTAGATTGAATTATGATAGATTTTAGGGTTAGGATTGACCTATTAATTTACCTATATAAATGCCTCCTTGTACACTCTTTTATTATTAAGGATCAATAATATTAGTATTTCTTTTATGCTTTAATGTGATCCTTCAATCTAAACATGGTATCAAAGCTCTAGGGGTTCCGATCCTTATTTCTTGAGTTCGCAACACACCATCGCCTCTCCACCCACCAACCGATCGACCCATCCTGTAACACCTCAAATTCCATACTTCAAAGTGTGTCGATTGACACTTAATTTTAGAAAAATCGACAGAGTTTGAGGTGCTACAACTCAGAGTAACGCGGAAGGAGAGTATGCACTTACGTTTGGACAATGAGCAATTGATATAAAATCCCCAAACATATGCTGATGTCCCGACATGAGCTGATATATTAAAAATTTTCCGAATGAATATTCATGTGATACATTAGTACAGAGCTTTGTATAATTACAAATCTTTATGGTAACTATACAGTCTTCAACCAAGCCGTAGCTAGACTTGGGGCAATGAACCTAACTCAGTTAATCAAACAATTTGGCCAAGTAGGTGTCTATCGTGAAAGTCTCACCGAGTTCACGGTGACTTATTGACTGATCCACATAGACTAGCCCTGCCTTCGGCCCCAAACTGTTTGAGGTCACCTTATCAGATTCGTGCCAGAATGAATGCTCTGATGACGCCCTTCCGGCATTTGCTTTGACCGGTGCCTCTTACCGGCTCCTCCCTTCGATGCATTTTCACGGCTCCATCTACCGGTGCCTCCTCTGATCCTGGTTCCTTTCCTGAACTTTAGACAAATCTGAGGTCCAATACCCATCGGACCTCAGGTAACAGTTAACCTCATATGAAAAGTATGAACAGTATATGTATGACAGATATTCATTACATTTAAGCATTAACCAATACATAGCACATAGCAGATGTAAGGTTACAACAATACATAAGCACATAGCAGATGTAATGTTAACACCACAACAATACATAGCACACATCACATGTAATGTTATTCACGTTTGCACTAACCAGTGCCACGATGGCCCCTCGCGTCCTCAGTGCTAGGAAAACTCAACGGCATTATTAAGACTATAACCTTGTATAAATTTGAATGTATATAAGCGGGTGATCTAAGCCCCATAAACTTAGTCACAATGCATGACCCAAGACTTAGTCTTGTCCATCACTTCAGGAATCATTCAATCATATATATGCATACAAGACACATCAGAGTTAAAGTTACAGCAGGCGAACGTACCTTTCACCGTATAATGGCCAACATGCATGCCTGACCTTTGAACCCGACTCCGGACTTCCCGGATATCCTATACGTTATTGTCGGATTATTATATGATATTGTGATAAATATCATATTTCTTAGAATAATATCCTAAAGGTATAATTTTTCTTTCTACCCTCGGTGGATTTGTTATTACAATTTTTCCCTTACATTTTCTTAAAAACGCATTGTTGATTTTCTGGGCAGATTTTCCAGCAACTTTGAAAAATCATAATTAATTCCAAAAACATCGGAATGAGGTTCTGTAAAATTCCTCATGACCCTTGACATGTCTGTTTTCAAGGAAAAATATTCCTAGAAGCTAGAACATCAAAAAGCATACCTAGTTTAATATTTTATCAATGCTGTCCAGTTTTAATCCCAGAAAAATAGCTTAACTTCAAAAATATGTTACTCCTAGTGTAGAACTCAAAATGATGTATATTTTATATATTTAAAAAGCTCTACATGTATACTTTATTCATGAAAAATTTCGTGATTTAAAGACTTCATTTTCTATATAAAGTAATGGCATTAAGTTCGCTGACTCTAGAAAACAGCAAACCGAAATTTTACCAACAATTTGCTACTTTGATCTTCAACTTCCAAGAATTTTGCTCCACCATATTTTCCATCAAATTTTCGAAATAAACTCATCTTTAACCATAAAAACATGAAAACAAAAATACTCTTGAAGATTTAAGATCAAAGCATAAATTAACTATGAATTTAAAAACTAAACTCAAGAACTTAGTTGATCTTGCTTCTACTCCTTCAAGCTACTCCTCACTCACTCTCTACTCTTTAGAAATCATCTCTTAGAGCTGATTTGGTGTGAAGAATGAAGAGAGCAAGCCCTCATATTTATAGGGAAATTTCAAGCCCTTACTTACCTTGCAAGTTGTCTCTACTTCCTCAACAAGTTCTCTTCTTTAATCTCAACCATTGGATCTAAACTTAATCAAGAAGTTTTAATCCTCACCCTTCACTATAAAACGTGCTCTTGTGATGTCATCCTTGTGATGTCATCTTCATGACATAATCAAGGCTTAGGTGTCATTGTTGACTCTTCAACATTAATTAACAAAGTTTAATTAACTCTTAATTGCATTTGTTAGCTAACCATGAAAATTTGTGCTTAATTAGACAAGCTTAATTCTCCTTTAATTAGCCCCCTTTTTTATGATCTTAGTTTTCCACTAATTATCTTGTAACTAATCTTGTCTTTTAATTGCTCATTGATTTTTAATTAAGACATTCCCTAATTGTTGCTTTTTAATTTGCCCCTTGGTTAATTATGAAGATTTACACAATTATTTAATTTAGTGAAAACTTAATTGCTCATTAATATTTATTAATTTCCTTTAATTTGTTTAAGTATTTCCATAACATTTTCTTGCTCCTTTTGGTTATATAAGAACCATGATTTAATATGATAATTATATCATATTTTATAATCATTAAATGTGGTCTTAAATTTAGCCCTTGGTTTGTTTAATTCCAAGGAAAAATTGCCTAAAATTATAATTAACAAACTAAAAATTTTTTGAGACACATATTCACCTTCATTTCATATGTATTATTTATCAAAATATAATATTTATGATAAATAGGAATTTTAGGGTTTTACACATCCCGGCAATCTGATTTTGTTTTGACGGCGCATGGACCACACGCGTGTCGATTCCCTTTCCCCGGCACATGACTGTTGGAAATTATGCCCTAGGGCAAGTCATTGTTCTCCATTAAGTTATCACTTCATTCGCATGTTTACAGTGATAACTGATCCCTGGATATATCTTATAGATGATATCCTAAATGTCCGATCGGTCATCTACGCGGTAGAGAAGATGAGGTAAGACCGATGATGACTTTGATGACGTATGGAGATACAAATCAAAGTCATGTGCACTTGTAAGAGTACAAGGTGCTGGACCGACCCACTATGAGAAAAGCTGCATGGATTTAGTCATAAGCTTATCTCATGTATAACCGCGTCACAACGCCCTATGACTCGAGACCATCATGGATTCCTACATGATGAGTCATCGACTTTGACCTAGTCAAAAGTCACCTTTGACCGGGTGATGATAAAGGCCGGGATCGGGATCGTGGTTTTCATGTGGAGGAATGTGAATGGTCAAGATGGAATTTGTCCTCACATTTGTAGAGAGATAATATGGGCCCCTCGATGAGTGAGTCTAAGAAATGTACGGCCGTCTTGTGATGGAAAGGAGTTTCCATTTTCACTTATTAGACTACTCGAGAATCGAGAAAGTAGTGGTCAAGAAAAGGAAGTTGACATTATCCATGCCTCATCCTTGACCAAATTATCGCGTGACAAAAGGGACGTGACATGGTTGTACGATAGGTTGTATCGTGTCATCGATCCCCATGTGAATTGGGTAGTCGCAATGTCTTGCTAGAGGCCGCTTGCGACTTGTGGGTCGACAAAGTGTTGGCCCACCGCCAATCTCATATGGGCCGGAGGTCGCACACAAGAATAACTCAACACGAGCAAATGTGTCAGATTCATTGAATCTTAGATACGTCTAAGATTTAATGAATACCGAATTTAATCTAGGATATATATATATATATATATGTATGTATATATGTATATATATATATATATATATTAAATTTGAAATTAATATATGTTAATATTATTAATAGAGATTATAATATTAATATATATAATATTTGTTTTGTATTTAATTTATTTGATAAATTAAATATCTAAAACAAATAGAGATATTGTATCTCATTTAATTTCGAATAAAGATATCGTATATCTGTTTAATATTAAATTGAGATATGGTATCTCAAATTTAAATTAAATAGATAGATATTATTTCTCGGATTTAATTTATAGAGATAAATTAAATCGAAGGCTTTTAATTTGGATTAAATAAATGGATTTGATTAGATCTATTAGATGGATTTAATTAATACATTTATTTTAATCAGATTCCAAATTCGAATTTCAAATCGCTTTTTAATGCGGATTAAATACGTTACATCGATTTGATTGATGTAATTAATGTATTTGAATCCATATTTGAAATTTGAATTTCAAAATTAATGAGGATTAATTTTATATAATGCTACGGGAACGGGTTTAGAATACTCACGGGACATTTTGTCCAAAGCATTCGAGAGTGCGAGAAAAACCCTAGAGTGGAAAATTAAGAGAGACGCACTTGTGCACTAGCACGCCGTCGTAGCCGTGTTCGGGAGTTGTTCGTGTGGATACGGTGGAGGAAGACGATCCTACGAGTCGTCTTCTGGCGATGGAGGAGGTAGCCCACTAATTGTTCAACGAAGAACAAGCCGCAAACGAATTCTCCTAAGGTAATTTCGGATTCCTAGCCTTGTTTAAACGCACCTGAGTGATCCTCGGGATTGGATCCGTAAGTTTTTTTTAATCCGCTGCGTTGTATGGATTCCAACAGTGACAACACGTGAAAGCTTATTTTCTGTCATCATGGTTTGTTCTCCGATGTCAAGCCCTCATTCTTGGTGTGCGTAGGTTACGTTTTCTAGCACGTTTAGGAAGTTCTCTATGGTTTTTTTTTTTGTCTTGAGTGTCGTGCTTGTGGTTGGCTTCTGTGGTTCTCCTTGATTCATTTTAGGTTTTAGGATCTAGGTTCATGTTGGTTGTTTTGGGCAATTATTTACTGTTTGGTGGTCCTTGTGTGACCTGTTTGTTCTTTGCCTCCAGTAAGCTGTTTTGTTTCGTCCCTGGTGACACCATTTGATGTTTGTCTTTGGTGAGACATTTGGAGTATTGTTAGGTCCATGGTGAGACTGTTGGTGGTTGCTTTGTTGGTTGTTGTTTTGGTCCCTTGTGAGACTTGTTGTTTAGCTCCTGGTGAAGCGGTTGGATTATTGATTTGATATTTGGTTGAACTATTCTTGGACGTGCCAAAACTTACTGCTTGATTCAAGATCTCTTGAAGAAGAAAATGTTGGTATTAGTTGCTGCTCACATTCAAGTTGTGCTTTCAGCTTGAGGGGGAGTGTTGATGAATAGATTGTTTATTATTAAATTAAGTATTTATTATTATTATTATTATTATTATTATTATTATTATTATTATTATTATTATTATTATTAGGGATATAATTTAGTATTTATTAGGATTAGATATGAATATTATATTTTAGGAATATATCTTAAAATCTTATGATTTGATTTGATCTTATTAGATTTGATTAGATTAGATTGTGATATATTTGAGGGTTAGCCTATTAAGTTACCTATATATAGACCTCCTTGTACTCTCTTTTATTCACGACTACCAAAAATATATTTTACTTCCTTAAAAAACATCCATTTTTCTAAAAAGGAAATAAAAAATAAAGGCGGTGGTATTTTTATGATTATGTAGAGAAATTTTGACATCTTTGGGCGTCCCTATTTAGAATTGGAACTACTAAAGTGAACCTTATGCATCTCAAATTTAAATTGTGATGTCTAAAGAAGGGAATTTTGGCATCCAAATTCAAAAAGAAAAGTCAAAAGTAGAGCTTTTGGCTCCCAAAGTACTACCTTGGGAGTCCTAATTTAAATTTGGGATGGCTTTTGGAGTCCCAAATTTAAATTGGGATGTTGCTAAAAGGTAAAAGAAAAATCCCTTTATAGGTTTGACATCAACACTTACTCGTTCCTCTCATACAACAACAACAGAGTTCTCAGCTTCAACCTTAGGAATCCCAAGGCACACCAACGACAGAGACTATGTACAGGTGTGACCTTTTGATTTCCAAAGATGTGCTTGTGTGCTTCTTTTTGCAGCTGTAGACTGTGTATAGGTTCGACCACCAAGGACGACGAAGGTCTCATAAGGCACCAGCGGTAGTAAAGGTCTCCAGGTTTGACCCTCAACGACGACAAAAGTCTAGCAAGGCACCAGCGAGGGGATGTTAGAAGGCTTTTTTGTAGTAGTGATTCTTGAGGATCAATAATATTAGTATTTCTTTTGTGCTTCAATGTGATCTTTCAATCTAAAAAAAAAAAAAAAAGTCTCCACATCTACGGGAATCCTTCTTATATAAAAGGGAAAAAGCTTCTTCTGCATAATTGATGAATCGGTTAATCTAAATGAACTCCTTAGTGATGAATCTTTTCTTATACTACTCGATGTCAGTTTTCTAATGAGCTCCTTTACGTCTTAGGTCCTATTTAAATCCAATGACCTTAGCCCATGAAAAAGCCTGACAAGGTCTTAGATTCCTTTAGGTGCCATAAAATTTCTCTTTCTTCATGGAATATATGGTCTCATAGTTCTTTAAATTATCTACAAAGATGGCTTATAAAAAAAAATTGTCTCCGAGTTATTTTTTCTGCTCATGTACTATAGTTAACTTTTTGTAGGTGCATGATGTAGTTAGTAGTTACTAAAGATTTCTTCTTAATTTTTCTTATACTAGCTCCCTCTTCTTAACATTAAGTCAACATTTGTTTTCAGCGAATGAATTGTTTTTATATATACTTTTTGGCATCTGTTTAGTAATTAGATCAATTTGGCAATGATCAAATTTTTTTTTTTTTTTTTTTGGGTAGAATCAATCTTTATATAGTCAAGCATGAACTTGAGACTTTTTCTTATTAAGAAAATAGGAAAGTGAAGGGAAAGCGCATATAAATGCACTTGCGTGTGTATGTAGGATTTGAATCTAGTAGTAGTATTAAGGATGAAATTTTTCATGCAGCACTTATTTTAGTGTTCATCTTTATTAAGAATGAAATTATGATCGTCCAAATAAAAATTTATTTTTTATTTTTATTAAATAATTATTTTTTATAATAATTGATACAAAGATTCGAATGTCCTCTCAACTATGAAATATAAATGTTCCAAATAAAATTTGGATAATCTATATTCAAAACTTGTTATTTTTAATTCCATATGATAACTGCATTATTTCTTAACAAAATTTGTGTTCAGAATATTCTTCATATTTTGAATTTCTATTAAATTTAATCATTTAATCCATGTAGTTTTGAATCAATCATAACTTAGTCCTTAAAATTTAATATGCAGTTCAACTTCTCAAGTCTTAGCCATTTACCGTCAGTCATTGGTCATTATACCATATTATAACTTGATTACAACTCAATTCTTAAAATCCTATATGGTTTTAAAAGTGTAAGGTTCAACAGATTAAACGTCTTCAATTTGAAAGGTTAAATTGGATGCATGGATTCAATTTCAAAGAGATTGTAACTGAATCAAATTATAAGGATCACATAATTGATTTTTTTATGTAAATTTTCATATATTAAAAATAAAACATTAGCATTTAAATTGAATAAAATATAATTTCAACCATCCAAATTTAACTTAAATAATTTATATCTGAGATAATGAAGATGAAATCCAAATTACATACACATTAGTGTGTATATGTGTATATGCAGGCATATATAGAAATATAGTTTTAAAAAAGAATTGCGTAGAGTGAAATCCTAATTTTTTGTTATTGGCTGATGAAGAGTGAAATCCTAGTTCACCAAAAAGTTTGGTTCATTTTTCTGTGGTATTTCAGAAAAATTAATTAGAGCATTTCCTTATTCGGATGAGAAAGAATCTTTAACCACCATTTGGTAACAATTTTCGTCTTAATTGGTGACCAAAATTATGGGCATATCACTATAAACGGATTAATATGTTAGGTATCAATTATGGAGGTTTTTACGGTAGAATGCTTCATACCAACTTTGAGTTATATAGAAATGCGCTGAGCTACGCATAGTTGATGGGGGTGAAGCATGGCTTTGACTTATAATAGATAGATAGCACATAGTTTTGGAATATGAATTAATTCTACCCAACAAAACATTACCTAAAGTAATTCATTCAAAAGAAAAATTATCATCATGATCATTCATTATGTTAAGGCTAAAATATATAAACCTTCTTAATCTTAGTAGAATTTCATATAATCTCTCTAACTTTTGAAAATTCAGCTAAAGATCCTAACGTTTTATGTTACGAATATCCATAGTTATTAAACTTGGACCGACCTGACCAGTTTGAGCCGAAATCCGACAAACTTGTCACCTAACCTAACTGATATGATTTGGCCACATAGCCGGTTCAGTATTTTTTATTTTAAGAAATAATGGAATTCATTTTTTATTCAAAATTTCATATTAATAATTTTTAGAATTTTTGGATCCGAATCCACCTTGGATAAATCGGATTAATTAATTGGGAAATTAGAGTAAATCCTAATTAATTTGTTAATTAATTAAGAGATTATTTAATTAATAAATTGGATGAGAAAATTTTGGATTGTTGAGTCAACTAAATAACTGAATCAGATCAGTTACACACACACACACCCACACATGTGTGTGTGTCTATATAGATGTATGTATTATATATGTACATATGTATTTTATATATGTGTGTGTGTTAAAAGGAAACAAAAGAAATGAATTAGAAATGGAGGTAGTCCTCACCAGGATCTAATTCATCAGTAGAGGGAGAGGAGGTGCCTCAAAGGACCGGAGGAGACGGAGGGAGAATAAAGAGTGAGAGAAGTAGAGAAGAAGACAAACTTCATAAAACATAAATAAATTACAGAATTTAAAAATGCTAAAAGGAAACAAAAGAAATGAATTAGAAACGGAGGTAGTCCTCACCAGGATCTAATTCATCAGTAGAGGGAGAGGATGCAGATGCAAGACATAATATAAGATAAATTTTATTGAAATATAAAACGTACAAGGAAAAGGCAAAGAAAGGGGAAATTGGAAAGGAGAGACAAGGCAAAGGAGGATGAGAGAGGGTAGAGAGAGAGGGTGGTTCCGAATCTGTCTAAGACTGACTGGAGCTTCAGCTTATATAGACGGATTCAGAAGCACTGTTTACATAATTTCGGTTAGTAACTTGCTACAGTGCTTTGCCGACACTATAGTAACCAGCTATAGTGAATACTTAACACTACCGTAGTTTAGAACAGTTTTATACATGAAAGCCACTGTGTTTGGTGCTTTCGTCAAAAACCGTCAATTTAATCTTCACCTAGGTCGATGATAAAGTCTTCATCATCACTTTGGGCTGGATTGTCTTCTCTAGCTCTTGAAGCTGTTGAAGAATTAGCTTGGTCAATTATTTGGGTTTCATCCTGCTGGAGTTGTTTGAGCTTAAAGCCAAGTTGTTTGATATACTTTGATCTGTTTGCAGCTGAAGCAAGTGCAATTTGAATGTGAGGTTTTTGATTCAAAAACCTGCTTTGTTCAGTTGTACAAAGGAAGTTAGGGTTTTCTTTAAACCATAATTCCATTTCCTTGGAGTCTATCCTTGTTTGATCAAATTTCGCCCACCATCACACAAAAGGAACCCTTTGGAGAATAGGTAAAACTGGAGAATCTTGATTTGAATGAGAAAACCTGTATTGCTAGGAGAAAATCTAGGATACAAATAATTTTGAAAAATAATGAAGATCTATTAGAAAAGGATCTCCATTAAGGTTGGATTTTGTTTCAAAAAGTTTTAATGCTTTCAGAACATTTGGTGGAAAAATTTCAAGAATAGGTCCAAAGAAATCCCACCATCATCGAAACCATTGAGGAAAGGCATACTTGATTTTTTGTTTAAAATAAATGAACTAAGTATGTTTAAAAATTCTATTTTGATCCCAAAAGACATTGTACCAAGCATCACAATAATTCCAGTAATTATATCCTTTTGGTTCAAAATTGATGTCCCAACATTTGGGTTTGTTTAAATTTTGTCTGCACTAAGGTGTGAGAAATTTTAAAATTTGGAAGGTAGAATGAGTTGTTAATGTTTCATCTTCTTTATCCGTTATTCAAGATAACTCAATGGATTCAGAATGAACCAATATCAACTCATAATATTCCCTTGTTTCATGTAAATTGATAGGAATAAAATGAAATCCAAAAGGGAAGACTTTTAAAGCTACCTGGTTGGGTGTTTGATGGAAGAACTAAGGTTCAATTTAGATTTGGGAAGGTAAGGAGTATTAATTGGACTGATAACTGGAGTAGTTACTAGAGATTTTGAAGCCTGAGGTGGTCGTGTTTGTGCTAGTTGGAGATGAAATTTGGTATTTGACAAATGATACTCCTATTTACTTATTGCCTGGAAAGGAGAGGCGATACATGAATGAGCAAGAGCTCTATCATGTTCGAGGGCAAGGGTCCTTTGAATTTTTTTTTTTTGGCTAATATTTCTCCCCAAGTCTCATACTGTGGAAAAAGTCTCATACTCAAGTGCAATCGGTAGCTTGATGTACACATTACTGTGTACAAGAGCAAATATATGGTAAATAGTTGGACTTGTAAACTATTTTTTGATAAACCCATATATGAAGTACTGGGATGTTGTGAAGATGGTTATGAGATAGCTTAAATGATCAGTGAATAGTATACAATTTATAGAAAATAACACAAAATCATAAAAAGTAGCTTATTTTACAAATTACATGAGGAATTTATATGATGTTAAACATGGTGCTCAGTATCAAATCCAAATCCCTCATGTTCCCCATCAAAAGTTTTCAAATTCAAATGTGTTATATTTCGATATTATACCTTAACATAAAAAAAACCATTTGTATGTAACAAATATTTGATATTATACCTTTATTTTCTTTAGAGTTCATTTTATTTCTTTCTTGTTTTGTTATTTTCCTCTTATCCTTTTCCTTGATCCCCCGCTGTGCACTCCCTTATCTCCCACCCTACTTCAGTTGTTCTATAATTAATTTACACACATCTTTGATATATTTATGTAAATGGTACTGATACAATAATTTGATCGGACATTATCATGTTCAAATGCGTACGCGCATACGCACACACATATATATTCAATCAATTCAAGTTATTTATTTTTATTTTTTCCCTTGTGAATTAGTCATGTGTAACAAGCTTGCCAAAGGTCTAAACCTCATTCTACGAGTGTAACTAGTGTTGAGTTGATGAGTATTGGATGCATGCTTTGTTGCTTGTGACTAGCTCTTCATAACTTGTGCACATTATTCTTCCACTTTTCTCATTACCTTGAAACTTTTTTGAAGCCACTATATCTTCCAAATAAATGATTATTTCAGGGCATAAAATCCCTTGAGCTTCCCCACTTACAACTTTGTCTGTAATCCTTTTAGGCCAATTTTTTATGGATACATAGATTCATACAAATTCCATGCATTTCTTGAGTTTTCTTTTCCATTATTATGACTTGGTTTCTAGGTTGAGTTTGCATTTGAGTATGACTTCATTGGGCATTTTTCTTAGCATCAATGTCATTATGTCTCCCAGAATCACCCAATCAATAGCTAGATAAGTGAGATTCAGAATCTTTTAATACATAACTATGTTGTCACTTTTGATCATAAGTTCAGGGAAGTAAACTGTTGTGTAGGCTGACTGGCCCGTCATGGGTATCATCTAGACTATAGTAAAACTTTCAACGTCGGTCAGGAATATATTTTCATGTTGGTTCATGGATGATAGTGTTGGGTTTTGGGCTACCTTCCTATGTGGAGAAAGACCCAAATTTTATGTATATCATATTTTATGAAATGGAAAAAGGAAAGAAAAAAGGGAAAGAAGAAAAAGAGTGAGAATAAAAAATGAAAGTTTCCTAATTGTTCTTTGTAAGAAAGAATATGTTCTTAGAGTTGTCAAATTTGAAACCCATATGTGTCTCACTTATTTAGGTGGAGAAGGGGTAGATTAGGTTTGGCTGAAGTGCCTAGATGCCTGGGTGGCCAAAGAGGTTCTAGAGAGGCTTGATAAGCTGGAGAGGTATTAGAGAGGCCGAGTAGGACAAAAATACCAGAGAGATCTAATTATACAACTATTGAAAGAAAAAAAGAGATAAAGCGAAAAACAATTCACAAGGTAGTGTCAGTAAATGGGCATTTACACACTCTTTGATTGTTGGATCGAGCTGAAATTCAGTAAACATGTTCAAAGTGTATAGTTCATTGTTTTCAATGATGAGATCTTCGTTTGGAGACCGGTGTGAGAGAAATTATCTTTGTGGTCGGGATGTTTTTCTGGTACTTTTAGCTTCTTTGTTCTCTATTGTAAGCTTGTAGCTTTGGTTGTATGGCTAGGTGGTTGCACATGTTTATGCATTTTATTGAGATTCTCTAGTACGTTGTTTTGATCATAGTGGATCATATTTTATTTGGTTTGGACAACCCGTGGTTTTTACTCTTGAATTGAGGAGTTTTACATGTTGATAATTCTAGTGTCTCTTGTATCATTTAATTTTTGTTATATATTTGTTTCCTCAGAATCTTGCAAGCGATAGAAAGATTTTAACATTTGTTGCACTTCTTTCAAACAGGTAATACATAACAACATATTTGGCCATAATTTGTGTTGGTCAAACAAATAACATAGAATCAACTATATACATTGTGATTGTATCTTGGTGGTGCATGTTAAAACAAGACTTTCACCCAAGATGATGGTGAATTGGGTGAAAACTAAAAACTCAAACTTTAATTCAAGCTTTAAGAAATAGAATAGAGTTGAAGAAATGTCACCAAAGATAAACACAGAATATTTATACAAGTTCGGCCCAAACCACGACCTACATCCAATCCTTAAAAGCCTTTTAAGATTTTCATTATTCTCCAAGATTCATAGGGCTCTTTGTGCCTCAGTATAAGTTAGTTCTTTCTCAAAGAACAATCACAACCTCTTACAATTTACAATTTAGTGCCCACTTAAGGTCCTACTATCTGGAGTCTCACAAAGTAAAAAATGATTCAATAAATGTCTCTCACAAGAATAGATATATAATAACTGAAGTACATAATCACCCTTAAGAGCTCAAGACTTAGTAATGGATGTAATAGTAAATTTTCCTCAAAATGTTGTTGATTCGTCTTCAATGCTCTAGGTATTTATAGGTAAAGTTGAATGTATCCGTAGAGTGTCCTTGGTTATTGTTATAACTGTTGGAGTCTCTAAACATTCTTTGTGTCTTAGGAATTAGCCATTGGAACAGAGAATATGTCTGTCATTTGAATGACCTTCGCATTTAATACTTCTGACATAAAAGTGTTTTTTCAATTTTGGTGTTAATCCTTGTTTAATCACCTAGAAAACACTTAAACACTAATATAATGAAGAGTTAGAGGGATTAGAAGCAAGAAGAACAAGTTATACAATCATTCCAATGTTTTTAGAAGTTTCGAGGAGCAAGGCTCTGTTTTCTCGAAAAGCATCACTCAAGTGATCTTCTCTTAGCAGTTTGAAAACTTATAGAGCATTGGATAGATCTCTGGAGTGATGTGCTAGTGATGCATAAAATGGGATCACTTGAGTGATCGTGTTTCTTTGAAAAACATATTAATACATCACTTGAGTGATCAGCTAGTAATGAAGGGTTACTCGAGTGATCTTGTTTCCTTTGATTTTGAGAGAAACATATCACTTGATCACATCAATGGAGTGTTCTGCTAATGATGTTCTTTTAACACATCGCTCAAATGATCACACACTTAGAAGGGTCACTACAATGTTGTGATAGTGATGCTCACTACTACAAAAAAGGGATACGGAGTCCTATTTTTTGTACTTTTGACGTCCTTTTCCGAGGGGACGTCTATCTGGGGGGCGCCATAGGGAAAACTTAAGGAGTCATATTTTAAAATTAGACGCCTAACATAAGGAGTCCTATTTTAAAATTAGACGTCCTTTTGTGTATTTTTTTTTTTTTTTTAAAAAAAGAACCCTGAACCTGCTTAGGTTCGGGATGTAGGCAACCTGCTACCAAGAAGAACCGACAACCAGATAAGAAGAAGACAGTTACAAGCAACAATCGACTACACAAAATCGAAACTTAAATCAATAATATCAATGCTTGACGGCTTGAAATTTCAAAAATGAAAAAAGGCAAATCGAACTAAAAACTATTAATAATATTAGATCTACTGAGACACAAAATCGAAACTTTAATTAGATCTACACACACAAAATCGGAGAAGGGAGGTCGACGGAATAGACACCCGAGACGGAGAAGAGTCTAAAGGCGACATGACCTTTGGAGTCTAAGTCTAAAACTTAGACTCCAAAAGGCATGCCTTTTGGAGTCTAAGTTTTAGACTTAGACTCCAAAGGTCAGGGGGTTGTGTGGGGCCCGCGAGACACACTTTTGGAGTCTAAGTTTAAAACTTAGACTCCAAAAAGCATAACTTTTGAGTCTAATTAATAAACTTAGACTCCAAAAGTCAACTTTTATCACATATAATTACAAAAATGCCACCGCCTTTATTTTTTACTTTCTTTTTTAAAAATAGGACGTCTTTTTGGGACGCAAAATCCGTTTTTTGTAGTAGTGGCTCTTTTAAATGCATCACTCGGGTGGTCACTCGAGTGTGCTTGATACATCACTTGGGTGGTCACTCAAGTGAGTTTAATGATTCCTCGAGTATTTTATCTTTAAAACTTTGCAGAGCAAATATCACTAAGACAGTTCACTAGAGTGATGTGATAGTGATGAGATTTAAACACATCACTCGAAAGTGATCTTCTCTTATTATTATTATTATTATTTTTTTTTTAAAAAAAAAAATAGATCACTTCCATGTATCACTTGGGTGCTGTGAAAGTGATACAAGTTTAACACATTACTCAAGCGGTCACTCAAGTGAGCTTCGAAGATCACTCGAGTAGTCACTTGAGTGATTTTCCCTTGGGAACTTTGTCACAACACTAACCACTAGATGGTTCACTATGGTGATGTGGTGGTGATGAGAATTCAAATATATCACTTGAATAGTCACTTGAGTGATCTTTTTTTTGTTTTTGTTTTTTGTTTTTAAATATATTTCACCAGAAAGATCACCATGGTGATTTAGCTAAGTTTTATCACATCACTCAAGTGATCTAACAATTCTTGCAGAATGTGTTTTTTTTTTCTTTGTTCAAAAACTCTTTGCTTAACTTTTAATTCCCTTGTAAACCTTTTTAATTTGTTATCATCAAAATATAAAATCTAACTAACAGTGCAAACGCAAGCCACCCTTTAGTGGCCGTAATCACGGATTTGATCATGCCTGCAAGCAATATGCTTGCAAACCCAAAACTTTATACGTTGGTGGTCACAAGTTTGCCCGATGCAGAAACTTCAATGTTTCGATTTTTGTTTAGATTTTTTACAATTGGTTAGTATCCTAACCGACGTAGTAGCTATTTACTATGTCGGTTTCAATTAAAACCGACATATAGTAGCTATTTACTATGTCGGTGTCAATTAAAACTGACAGAAAATATTTTTAAAGTTCACTTTTATTATAAAAATTCCAACGTGTGTTTACTATGTTAGGTTTTCTAATTACTGATAAAGATTAGTATGATAATAAATATATTTTGCAGAAGTCTTCATTTCAATATGACTTGGTTTTCAATTTGAGTTTGCATCTGATCATGAGTATAGCCTTTAGTTCCTTAATTAACATTAAGGAAAAAGTGTTACATAATTAAGTGATATGTAACAAAGTAAATCACATGGAAATTAAGTTACCAAATTATTTATATTGAAAAAAAATTCACAGCTGTTTTTGTAACTTATCATTGAGGATGATGATCTTGACTTCAAATGTGATTGCTACATGACAAGATGAAAACTATAAGTGGAAAAGAAACCATCTGAGTGGACACATTAAGAGTCACAAAATTTTCTTCTAACATCCTCAATCAAAATTATTGCATAAAGAAAGGCCCCCCTCAATTATAATAATTTGTCCTTATTATTACTGATATCCCCATAAAATTATTGGCACTAAATTATTGCATCTCTGGGTTGTGCTCTTTTATTGGATAGTTTCTTTGCTATAATTTTCCTATGAAAAAAGGTCATTTTCTGTCAAAAATCTCTGGTACAGATTTTATTCAGAATTTGGTGTTTTGGTTTGATTCAACGGTTAGGACAGGAATTTGATCCAAATACAGTGGATTTTATATGCTTGCCATTGTATCAAATTTCTATCCTAACGGTTAAATCAAGTCAATTGATTAGATCATGAAAAAGAAAAAGACAAATAAATATATTTGCTCCTCATTATCAATCTATTAGTTTATCTATTAATGTATTCAAAATAAGAAACAATCAAAGTTGAGCAAATATTATCCATATGCTTGCTCCTTTCAATCAACTGTTGTTATTAATTACCAAAAAAATCAATCGCCAAAGTCAAAATCAAGTAATAATTAAGCCTTAAAATAATAATTCTCTCATGCAGTAGAATTATTATTATTTTCATATTTTCTTATGAGAGCAAAAACACCAATATATTTTTGGAATAATTACTATAAAAGGTACCAAGGAAAAGATTTAATCACTCCAGAATTTTGTTTGATATTACTCTCTTGTTCTGAACATAAGATTACTTTAATGAAGAATTGAACTATAAATTGCGTTATACTCCCTTAAGTCCTAATTATAGAAATACTTTTATAGTGCAAAAGTATTTTTATAATTAAGACCGGAGATAGTACTAAGCATCAACATGGAGGGAGTATACGAAAAGTATAAAAAATATTTCTAAATAAATTAAAGTTTTCAACACGTTAATGGGGAATTAATTTTGTGATCCCCAGAGTAATTGTGTTCGGAGTTTCACGACAAAGCTTGACGCCCACAATTGTGCTAGCCATGTGGTTAATTATACAACCCTCTTTCCAATTTTAAATATAAGATCTATTCCGGAGGTTTAATTTAGTTCAAAATATAAGACCTCAATAAATTCTATCTTCTAAATTTATAATTTTTCCAAACAGTTCATAGTAATTGCACATATTTAGAGGTTTTCTATCTAAGTAGTTTGAATACAAATTATTAAAGAGGGTATTTTAGGAAAATCAAAATTTTTTTAACATATAATTAATTTAATGAATTTTCAACTCAAATACCTAACTCCCATGTTAAGGACTTAAAGGAATATTCTTGAAGGGTTCATACTTTATTTAAGATATGGTAGAATGAAAGTTTCTAAAATGTAATGATGGATAGTAACTTAGCATAATAAAGTATTTTAAAAAAAAAACACTTAGCATAATATAGTGCTTAGAGAGACATTATATTGTTTTGGGTCTACTTTTGGAGATAAGGAAATTTAGAGGCCCGTGACATTGGAATTTTGGAACATAAACTTGGATCACGTTTATTGAATAGCTAACCATAATGTGCAAATTGACTCGTGAGAACCGCCCTCGAACCATTTGTTGTTCCCCCCGTACTTTGCATCCACCGGTCCCCCTTTTGATGAATTGTTAACCATTACATAATATAAACAATCAAATTCAGTTTGAAAAAACAATCAAATTTTTTTTTAAAAAAAATTTGTTCACCAAAAGATCTCATACAACAATTTTATTAAGTATTTTCTTCGATGACATTCTTCCTTATCCTTTTTCAGAGGCCACGGTGTCTGATTTACCATCCTCACCAACAAATCTAAGAGATATATATATATATATATATATCCCAGATTTGTTGGTGAGTGTATATATATATATATATTGAACCTTATTTTTCTTATCTCACTACAGAAAACCACGGATTACTGACGGAAATAACAACTACAAAAAAATATCGGATTAGCCACAGAATTTCATGGGTAATTTCTGTGAGTAAAAATTACCCACGGAATTTTGTAAATAACTGAAATTACCCACGGAATTCTGTGGGTAATTCGTGGGTAGTTAAAAATTACCGACAAAACATCGTCGTAAATTACCAACGGTGTTTTTTGCAACGGAAATTTTCCGTCAGTAATTTTTAAATACCCACGGAATTCCGTGGGTAATTTACTAATGGAATTTTTTCTATTGGTAATTCCATGGCTAATCCGATGATTTTTTGTAGTGAACCAATGGAATTCCATAGGTAATTGGATTTCCGACGGAAAACGTCCATCGTAGAAAAAACCGTGCCGGAAGTCATTATTGATGGAATTCCGATGGAATTTTTTCTGTCGGTAATTCTGCCCCTGATCTAGAGAACCCTATAGGTATTGTTTGATCTACACTGTAATACCTCAAAATTCATATTCCTCTTGAATATTATATTTTGGCAAATTAATACCTATTTAAAATAGGAAAGTATGTTGTCTCTAATTTTAGTAATTTATTTGATTATTTTCCTTGGAAATTAAAGGGGCAAAAATCCAATATTATATTAGGGACCCTAAGTTGCCCTATGATTATTAAATTAATGCATGATGAATAAAAGACCAAAGTAAACCCAAAAGTGGTGAGAAAATAATTAAACCAATTAGAGAAAATTGCCAACAATTAGTGAATAATTCAATCTACATTAATTGAATTATTTTCATAAACATTCATAATTAATTTAGCGGCATATGTTAAAAGCATAATTAATATTGTAACCAATCAAATAAGTCTAATAATATTTAAAACACCTTGTTGGAAATAATTAGCCAAAGATTTATTTAATCCTCCCTAAGTTTCTATACGGGTCGAAATTCATGGATAATTAAGCAATGGATTAAACAATAATATGAGATAAGAGCACATGTGATTTAAGATAAAAATCTACAATAGTAAGTATGATTTTTCTACACAAAGGGAGAGTCAAGATTTAATAAAGCTAAATCCAAAGGGGTCTAATTTAATTATATGAATTAAAGCCTAAATCCATGAGATAACCTATGAACCAATGGAAGCTAAGTTGTGTATTGTGTGAGATGAATGAAAAACAACACAAGATTTCATGGGGGAGGGGGATGCCACGTTTTTTTTAGTGTGAGTGTTTGTGTGTATGTAGTAAATAAATGAAATAGCCTTGTTAGCTCAATGTGAATGTAGTAAATAAAGGAAATAGCCTTGTTGGCTCAATGTGAATCAAGTATTCCATAAGCAAAAATCTCAAGCCAATTAAAGTGAAGTAAAATTTGCCTAAATAAACACTAATCCTCATGATAAGTCCATAAGTCAATTAATTCCTCAATTAAGTATTATCAAAGACAATTAAGGGATTTTAATCCTAGATTAAATATAAGCAATAATCCAAGACAAGAACACAAATTTGGCTTAGGATGAATTAATTGTTACCTAACAAATACAATAAATTCTAAAATGATAAAAGAGTAATTAAATGCTTCTAATTGAGCCATAATATTCAAGAATCATAAGACTAATGAGGGAATTTGATTAAACTACAAACTAAATCCTAAGAGCATTTTTGCTTAATTGCTAACCAACCACCAAAGTCATCTAGTTACAACTATACTTAGAGTAACTAGGAAATTAAAGCACCAAGTTGGGAAATGCATGAAGGTGGAGAGGCCACCAATGCATGCTTGAAGAATGCTTGATGGTGGAAAGGCCACCAATGCACTCTTGGAGCCAAGAGTGCCATGACCTTTTAGTATAAATAGGAGGACTTAGGCTTCATTATTCCTCACACCTTCACAAGCAAGAGCAAGCATAGCATCTGAGTATAGAGAGAAAAGAGGGAGAGTGAGGAGCTTCTTGAAGGAGTCTAGCATTTGCAGGTAAGTTCTTTAAGTTTTAGTTCTTAAATTCTTAGATAGAAGTAGCTTAGATATTAAATATCCTAGAATAGTTTTATTTACATATTTTTATGGTCAAAATTAGCTTTATTTCGAAAAAAATGATGAGGGAAGTTATTTAGCAAATTTTTTGAAGAGAAACATCAAGCTAACGAAGTTCTGGCGAGATTCCATCGATTTTGAAAATTCTGGAATCAGTGATGAACATGCCAAAATTTCATATTGAAAACATAGTCACCAAATTCTGGGAAAATTCATGGTTAAAGTAGATATATATGGATTTTCAAATATATCAAGAACATGCTAAAATGCTTTCTGTACAGTGAGAGAAAAATTCTCAAAGTTGGGCTACGAATTTCTGGAAAAATTCTGGGCAGAGGCTCAAAAATTTAAAACTGGGAGTGACTCGTGTGATCTGGGAAAAGGTGAGTATTTTTAATTAAAAATATACATCCTAAGGATTCCAAGGAATTTTACAGATCCTTGTTTCAATTTTTCTAGAATTAATTATGATTTTTCAAAGTTAGACGAAAATCTGCCCAAAAATGTTGTACCAGCGTTTTTCCGAAAATTAAGGGAAATAAGTTGAAAAATAATTCCACCAAGAGTAAAATGGTCATTAGTGACTAAGATATCTACTAGGATATTATTTGTGAATTAATAAATGTGATATTACCATTATAGGATAAGCGTGACCACGGTCCGATCAACAAACGTACCAAAATCGTCAACGAAGGTAGGCGCGTCTTCGTAACACTAACTCGATGCTTATTGTACCTTTATATGTGATAGATGTATTCATAGATTAAGACTCTGTCTTAAAGTTTTTCATACACATTCGCTATACACGGGTTATGGTTTTGATAATATCGTTGAGTTTTCCTAGCGCGAGGACACGATAGGCCATCGTGGCACCGGTGAATAGTGCGATTAGAGATAATGAGACATATGCGGTGGTTGTGTACCGTTATCCGGAAAAATATGTTATGAGTTTTTATGTTGATTATTCTTGTAATGTCATGGATATCGTTATACATAATCGTTACATAAGCATGAGGTTAATCAATTACGAGGTTCAATGGTAATTGAACCTCGGCCCTCACTATAGCTTCAAGGTCCAGAGGAACCAGGACCGAGGACAAGGGTAAACAACACGTGTGAGGACACGGGCGGAGAAGACTGTTATGGATTATTGTATCACCGTATTATTAAATATTCGGATAATTGTACCACTGTAATAGCAACCAGACACACCAGCAGTGAAGGTTTACCAGATACTCGCTCTTTTAAATTATTCCGATGCTCTACTCTGATCAAACTATTTTGAAAACACTTTAGAAGATTGGGATGTTACATACACTCCTTAGTGGCACATGAAACAGCCTTTTTATGTACATGTCTTAACTACCTCAAATGATTTTCTATCATTTTCTTTTCAATAAACGCTCATCTATCTATGTTTATTACCAATTATCTTTTCTTGTATTACCAATATACACATCTATCTACATAATATCTATTGTATTGCCCCAACTTTATGTTATCCCTCGAAAGCCGATATTCGATATTCAGTTATTCACTACCATATATAGCATCATTGGTCTTATAGCAGTTCATTAAAACTATTCTTTTAAACGTTTTATGTTTTAGAAATAATAATACTAACCCTGGTCTTTAATATAAGAATTAGATAATTAATATGTGGATATTAAAAAATAAGTTAAGTGGGTTGTTTTTAACAAGTCTATGTTGCCTTCTTGATTGTACCATTTCTAATCATGTGCATTGTAGCAGCTACCTTTTGATAGAAACTTCATTACAAATTAGTGGGGTCTTATATTGGAAGGAAAAATTAGAAGTTTTAGAGACAAAATAAATTGAGGTCTTATATTTAGGATCAAATATAGTAATAAAAAAGAAAACCTTAGAAGAAAAAATGGAAAATTTCACTACAATCTCACTATAGACATTTAATATCAAAGAGTCCAAAAACTTTCTAAAAATTCATTGCACCCCCTAGGACTAAACTAAAATTAAGTTTGTGGTTGAAAAGACAGTTATGCCCTTGTCTTGTAATAACCGATACGGTCTTATAAATTTCCATATGTACTTTGTGAATAAGCATATTGGACTTGTAAATTCCCACATATATTTTATAAATAACATGTATTCTCGTGAATATACTCCTTGTTTTGTACATGATAAAGATGATATTGTAATTTCGCTTATTTGTCTTGTAAATAAGTATATGTGACTTGTAAATAATCATATTTAACTTATAAAGTAAGGGTATAACTACATTTGGAATCATAAATTTTAATTTCAGTTTAGTCTTAGGGCTATAATAAAATTGCAGAAAATTGTGGGAGCTATTTGATATTGATATTAAATGGCTACATAGAACCGCAGTGAAATTATAAATTTTCCCAAAAAAAAAAAAAAAAAAAAAAAAAAAAAAAAAAAAAATTGAGGAGATGAATTAGGTGAGGGTGCAAATTAAAGGGTGAGGACGACGTCAACGTCAAAGGGAAGGGAAGGCGTCAAAAAGCGTAACGAGGAAATCCGGAAAAAAGGAATTTGGTGAGTCCCACAAATCCAAGAGATGAGCTGTTCACTCTTCTCTTTTCTTTTCTCTCTTCCTTTATTTGATTCCTAACCCTGAAAGTGAGAGAGAAAGTGACCATCCTCACACCAACGAATTAATGTACCAACCAACCAACTGTGTTAATTACCAGCGCGCGCGCGCGCGCATATATATATATATATATATATAAATATATAAATTATACTCTATATATTTGTATGGTTAAATTTGTTATCAAATAAAACAAAATAATATCATTCCACTTATTTACAGTTAATCTTTTTTGTTTTTTACGGATAAGCATGCATGTAAATCGATCAAAATCAAAGTGTGTTGGATTCATATATAATTCAGGAAAAGAAAAACCATTCATTCAAAAGTGAATCGATCCATTTGGACAAGCAATATAATCTTATCCTATCCCTCTCCACTCACTCACCTTCTTTTTCGGTTCTTTACATAATTCTTTTATCCTTCAATTTTTTCCCTAAATATTTACATCTTGAGCTAAGTTTTCAATTATATTCGTTATTATGTGTGTAGTAAGTATCATTACAAATATGGAAAATTGGTTATCAATCATTTCATTGATTTTTCCAAATATTAACTAGGCGTGTTTTGATATGTATCAGTGTTGTATTGATTTTTCATATTTTCATTATTGGCCAACAAGCATATCTATAGCCTTGTGATTTCAATTCAAACAATATCTTCAGAAGTGCACAAGGAATATATCCTGTTTAGATCCTTCAGATCAAATTACATTATATTGTCCCATTTTTCTTATTTTTTATTTTAAAATAATTAAACCTTTCATATGTAATTATATGAATTAAGTATATAATGCACCCTGCAAATATATGCATGCATGGAATACGTATACGTACGTACAAAAGTTCTACAGATGTTAAAGTGGGTGGACATAATCATAAAAGTGTCCAATTAAAATCAAACTAGATATACGTTCTCATATGTATTAATTGTATGAAATTTAATAAACAAATCAAATTACATATTTATAAATATGATAAACATAATTATAAGTTACATGGTATACGGCTCGTGGTCATATATATTAATGCATTTAAATTTTATAGTTTATATTGATTTTGATATTGTTTATTAAACATAGAGAACCATTAACTCTCAATTTGGCCTCTTTAGGGTCTCTCTTTTTTCTGTCCCCTCCTCTTGACTTTTTGGGTGGTGGCACCTCTTCTCTCATTGTTGGGTGAGCTGATTCCACGGTGTCTCCCTCCTTGGTTTTTATTGGGGTGGAAATAATTATATTTTTTGTTGATCTCCATTTATTTTTACATTTCTTTGCGGCAATAAATCGAGTTGAGTTTTAATGGAAGCAAATTTCACCTTGTGGCTACGTTTCTCGGTTTTGGCAGTTGGGATTTGTAACTATAGTCATATACATTGTTGGCTCCATCTTCCAAAAGACTATTATTGATTGTTAGCAATTGCAAATCCGAAACATATATCATGGTCGAGACCGTGCGATTCGTTGTGCAGTTGACGACTTCTTCGTCTTCATCTTTTTTATTGGTGTTTGTGGATGCTTTTCCTTCTCGAGATCTTCTCATGGAGTTTCTTAAACAACTAATCTAGTTGCTTTATTGCTGATAAAAGTGGTGGATCCTATGGGATGATTATTTGAACAACCACTTCTTACAATGACTTTGTTGTAGGCAACAACGTTTTTCTCTCCACATATTCCAACGAAGGGATTTTGAAAGTGGAATGGTTTTTGGCTATGGCAACGGTTCCCTCTCATCTATTTTAGTTAGGTTATTTTTAAGGTTTCTTTGTATTATTATGTATTTGGGCTCTCCTTTTGCGAAATTTTTATTTTAGGCTTGTATCTTTCGTTGGTTATTTTAATGAAATAGTAGCCCAAAAAAAATATTGTTGGTTAAACCACACATATTTTTCCATGTATTGTATATATAGAGTATGAAGAAAATGAGCTATATTATTTTTAAGTTGTAATTACTCAACTTGTTTTATATACTTTATTCCGTCACAATATAAGCAAATTCAAATTAATTTAGCATAACCAAGAAATGAGAGTTAACTGACTCATTAAATGTATGTTAAATTTTTTAAAAAAAATTTACCCTTATTAACTGAGGTTTTGAGAGAGAGAAAAAGTCAAGAAGCCCCATTTAAGCATTATTACAAGGACAAAATTAATAAATAAGCATTAGTTGCTCTTCAAGTAACTTATATTATGAACCACATAATCCTTCTAAAGTAACTTATATTGTGCAGAGAGATAAGTGTGTGTGCATAAATTATTGACATATTAATCATTGTTGTCAAACTCATGAGTTAACTCTCCAAGTTTACCGTTTTTACGATTTAGTTTACAAAAATGAGTTAAGTCACTGGTAAAGTCGTATCAGTTGTAAATTTCGTTAAACTTACAAGTTTATACACCGAGCTTACTATTTTTATGTTTCTAACTTACAAAACTGTGTTAATTTACTATTAAACTCGTGTTAATTTTTTTGATTTGATCATGCTCAATGGCTTTATATAAAAATTTTATGGAAATTTCTTTATTAAATATAATGAATGTTGATGGATTTAATTTCGATTATTTGGATTTAAAATATATTTAAATCAAATTGTTGTTATTTTTATACATTAATTATTTAATTTTAGACTAGTTTACCTATTTAATAATAGGGATAAGTTTCTTAAATGTCATGGAAGTTTTCTTAATATTAATGATTAAGATTAAATAAAAGTAATCATTATATTTCGGGGCTTGAATAATTGGGTATCATACTTCATACCAAACAAATTTACTATATATATATATATATATATTTTTTTTTTTAATAAAAAAATTAGTATCGTATTCATTCCATACAAATTTAGACAATTGACATGGTGTGTGCGTGTATATATTCCTTTTTGAACTAAAAATAAGATTTGAATTTTTTTTGAGGTCTTTTCAAAAAATTTTCACTATTAAATAAGTTCAACTAAAACTTTATAATAGGATCCAGCAATTTTGCCCCTGTTAATTTTGACCTTAAACATTAAACCCATTAAATAATCATAACTCAAAACAGCAACAATCAACAATTTATTATAAAGTTTAATTTGGCATCAACTCACCATATACCAACTCTATCTAAAAAACCATTTAAGTTCTCCGATGTTCATAAATTCCACTCATCAATCAAATTTGTTAAGTATTATTTTTGATCTATAATAAGTTAGAAGAGCTTATAAATGCCAATTGAATTTGCTTGCCAGTAATTGATTGATCTCGCAAGTTAGTTGATTAATTTAGTTCTCTCCAAGAAAAACTACGTTGTATTTGCCCGTGTTATTGTCTTTTTTGGTTCAAGTTTTTGCCCACTAATGTTATTCTACATTATAAGAATCTGATTCATTCTAAAAGATTATTTAGTGTTCTAATTATACTAGAGATATGAAGATATTACTGGCAAGTCTCATGTCGACAAAGCTCTACCACCAATTATTTGACACTATACACTATTTTTAGTACCTGAACTTGAGATTTCTGCAAGTTAATCTAATAAAATCTTATGCCAGTCAAACCAAATGCTTGGGGTAGAAAAAATGAATTAAATGAGAAACCATGACCCATGAGTGCAAACTAAACTCAAAAAAATAAAAATAAAAAAAAAGACTAGTATGGAATCATATAATAATGAATAACTTGATCAAAATAATAATAATAATAATAATGAATACCAAGATTATGAGGTCAAATTGAAACGGAGATTATCCAGCTGGTAGTACAACAACTCCATAAGTGGAAAGAATTAAAAAAATCATATATAAATCGACCATTTATGGGTGAATATGTTTTTGAGCAAAACGCGTATAGTCACATTATATTTATTAATTAATTAAAGAGAATAAGGTTAAAATCTTCAACGGCTATTTCTTGAATTAAGGAACCTGTAAAAAGAGAGGTGAGTTTAAATTAAAGTCTCAGGCAGAACAATGGATTACATAATCACTATATAAGTATTATCAAAGTGTTATTACTATTACTAAAAATATTGACTTTTGATCGCAACAAAAAAATCACCATCGGAAATCCCAAAGTCACCGCAGTTTCTAGCGGTAACTTTTTGCCATAAAAAAGATTGAAGTGAGCTTGAGATAAACTTGCAAGGTTTTACATTAACATAGAGTTGGTTTGTCGGTGTAAAGCCCCGCTAGATTCTTCTATGTCTCAAGTTCAAGTTTTGGAGGAGACACTTGTATTGGGAAAGGCAACCATGAACATCAAACCGAATACACGGTAATAATAAAAATAAAAATAAAAAACTCTTAAGGCTTCACATGAGCTTGTTAAAAACCTATTAAGTTGATTTTGGGAAATCACATACACACACATATGGGGTTTGAAGTTAGCTAGAAAACCTTGTTTTGTTGGCGAGCATGGGAAAAAATATAGGTATTCTTAAAAGGACTGGACTGAACCTAGGTAACATGATCAGAGTTAAAATAAATTCTTGAAACGGCTAGTCATCACCTAAGAGGGTGACATTTAATATTGCATGCATCTAACAAAGAAGCTAGTATTACCTCTAAATCAAATCACTAATTTAGGCTCTTCTCTGCCTCACAACCCTCTTTCATCTCTTTCTCGCCGGCGGCTTGTTGCACCATCAAAAGCTGCTGGCGAGTATCATTCTATGTCGCAACTACGTCAGAGTGGTAGATCGGTTCCCAGATCTTTGATCGGTGGCCTTCTCCCTCTGATTTCTGAGGGTTGTGGACTTCTCTCGTCCTTGTGGCAAGTTTTTTCCTCTTCTTCTTCAGATCTATTCTACGGCGGTGAGAGCTATTTGTCTTTTGTTTCTTTTTTTTGTGGTGCTGGGTTTTGTGGTGGTGTTCTTGTTTTCTCAGGAAATAAGCATATCTATGAGATCTGAGTATAAATCCTCTTGGTTGGATGGTTGTTTGAGCGTTATTGGATTCGACTATCTCCTGGTGGTTCGGATCTGCGTTCTTGGGAGAAGATTTCAAGAGGTGTTATTCGGTGTGTGGTCAAGGTCACTATATTTGCTTGAATGGAGGAGTAGAAGTTTTCTTCGGGATATCATGGGTTTTCTTCCTTCTGAAGTTGGGTTTTCTTTGATCTTTACTCCAAGTCGGGGTAATAGGTACCGCTTTAATTGCACTAATGCTTATAAGAAGGTATGCTCGTTAGGGTGGGTTTTACAACCAACACTTTCTTTCACGTCACTTCTAACTTTGGATATCGAGGAGGCCGGTTTTGTCTATACTTCTACTTCTACTCTTAAATTTTTAATGTACGGTGATTGGCTGTTTTTATATTTAGCTTATTTTGTTGTATTTAATTTGGCTTTGTTTGTATTCCTTCTTCAGTTTGTTTTCATGTATTGCACTTTGGTTTGCAATAATAATATAAATAGCTCTTGACCCCCCCAAAAAAAAAAAAAAAACAAAGAAGCTAGTGGATTGCATGAATTATATGTCTATTATATATAATAGACCGTTGAGATTTTTCTATGGGTTAGAGCCTTAACAGTTGATGCTGTGTGTGCGCCAGAGAGAATTTATACTTAAGATATGATTCAATTTGTATCTCAAATAGCATTTAACTACTCTCTTCAAAACAAAGTTAATAAGAAGTTTTCCATAAATTAATTAAAGGAAGTTTTAGAGCAATATCTTTTTTCTGTTAGTCTATGAAACTTGCAAAAAAACTCAGAAACGCTGTGATCCATAATTGCGTTTTCAAAACAAAAAAGCTAATTAGATATGTAGATAAAACCAATTTAAGCTCATCATATCATCTTGTTCTTAAACAATATGTTCCAAGTGCTACAGAAACTCAAAAATCTTCTTTTATAATTGAATAATCCTCCAAAAATATGTGATCCACAATTAATCCATGATAATTAACGTTAGTTCTTTGCAAAATCAAATTCTAATGAATTTGTTATCATCAATAAATGGTTTTCTGACCCCTTTTTTTCCTAAAAAGAAAATTTATATTAAAGCTAAAACGAGTTTATAATACATCATTTATATTCTATCTTACTTATATTTTTATTGTAATTTTCTTTACCCTCTTACTATTATAATGAATATGTTTCGATTCTTTTTAACTAGAATCATTTTCTACATGTTCAAATATTATTGGAAGATCCGAAGAGGTGCCCACATTAATATCCTAGACAATCGTCTCTAATAAATAATAAAAGAATACTTGAACACTAGGAAAAATATCTCCACTACCAAACGTTTTTGATCAACTGGATGTGGGTTATCCTAGTTTAACCAGTAGTCTTGTGTCTGAGACTTGGGTATACAGCCATGGTAGTTACTTGGTGGTACCAAAATTTCCTCCATCATCAGCCTACATTCCTGTAAAACGGACTAGTCACTTGTTAATTGTGGTGGATAACTGTTGCGTAATCCAAAAGAAAAAAAAAATATTTCTACAAAATAGAGAAGGAGATAGATATGGATAGTAATGTCGGTCATTTCCATATATCATCTCTCAAAAATTAAATATTATGGCCCCACAAAGAAGTAGATTTTCAATGCACTTGATTTTCTAGGTCAATATACCCTGGCCCATGATTAATAAATCAAATCAAATCAAATAGTTTTAAATTTTATAAAACTCATAAATGGACCCCACTTCTTCTGCAACTTTCATTCATCTCATCTTTCATTTTCTCAGAGAAGAAAAATAATAATAATTAAATTCTAGTTTCTCTTCTGTACACATAAGAATCCAATGGACGTATTTGTTTGTTTCCATTTATGTCAGCTTACTTGAGTGGTTCATAATTTTCTCAGATATTTTCTCTTGCATGATTTTCTTCTTTCAGATGTGATTTTTCAAGTCGTAAAAGTCGGAGCATATTGGTATAAACACACACACACACACATCACCTATATGCCAGCAGGAATCTGTATGAGTATGAAAGATATCTATAAGATCCATCGTATATTTATTTTCTTTTGTTGTGATTTCAATTTGGTAATAAATTCGTATGTCACCGAATTTTAAGACAAACCAGATTTATCTACTAGTTATGCGCAACAAAATGAAATGTCTATTTATTTATGAAATTCGTATGTCATCCTCATATCAGATATCCCTACTTTATGATAATGTTGTCTTTTTAAAATACCCAACATTCACTACCATGCATATAATATTGCTGATTTTATAGTAGTCCAATAAACTTTCGTCCTATTGCTTTATTAGATGCTCTCTTTTTTTTTTTTCTTTTTTTAATCACAAATAACCCGATAGCTTTTTCGCATTTAAATCACCAAACTGATTAAATTCTATAATTAACATATCCATAAATTTCACCACCATTTTGCATATTGATCCTAGATATTAAAACTTTGCTACTTGTGGAATGTTTTGATCTCTCATTTAACCTTCAAAATATATCTAACTTATCTATGACCGAAAAATGATATATATATATATATATATATCTCTTGCTCCTATTCAAACGAAAACCCTTTGTTCCATAGTCATTCTTCATAACTCAAGTTTAGAGTGAACCTCTTCTCTTAACTCATCTAAAAGAATTATATGATCAGTAAAAAGCATGTACTTAGTGATTTCTTCTTTTATAAGCTCCATTATAATGTTTCAAATTAGGTTAATTAACTTTAATGTTGGTCAATCATTATAGGAAAGTTATTTGTCTCACATCTAGGCGTGCCCCCCCTCTCATCCAAAATTACAAAATAAACTCCCTTAATGTTTACAATTTAATAATAAACTTCCCCTAAACATTCAAGAATATAACTTCTTCCAATCACAAATTTTATATCCCCTTAAGCTTCATTTATGTGTGCATATAATTAAACTCCTAAAACTTTAAGTTCTATGCAGATAAGCCCCTAAACTTTAAGTTGTGTGTGGATTAAAAATAAACAAAACTAATTGTTCGTAGGAGAGTCATTTGAATAGACGTTAAAGTATACATGCGTTATTTTCCTCAAAATATAGCATTATGTTTTTCCTAGTTCTTGTTGGATGATCATTAATTGGTACTATAATCTGACCATGTAAACTTTATTAATGGTACGTAAACAGCTTACGAATGAAATTATTGTAACTATGCCTAACTAACAATTCTGACGGCCGGGATAAAAAATAATAATGTAATCACTATAAAGATTTTCCGTATGACTAAGCTTATTTTTCATTAGTCGACTCTATGTAATTATGGGAGATACCAGGTAGCTGTATAATAAATAAGAAATCTTATGGTTGAAATAATATATTAAAATGAGTGTACTATGTTGGAATATTAAATTACTCGAATATTACATCATATGTGTTGGATAGTATATATAAATATACACACTCACATTAATCTAAAAATCGCTTTTTAGACCGGTTCTGGATGATTGGGTCTTGATACAGCCGGTGTTAAAAGTCTATTATTTTTTGGACTGGATTGAGCAACCGGTCTTAAGAATCACTTTTTAGGCTGGTTACTCAAATATTAAGTTTAAAAAGTATGACTTTTAGACATAACTTGGCTTACATTATATCTAAAAATTGAGACTTTTTAGACCTGTTGCAAAAAAGATTAGGTCTAAAAGTCTAACTTTTTAGACCAGTTGTGTAAAAGATCCTGTCTTAAAAGTCTCACTTTTTAGACTGGTTGTTTTGAAAGCACATTTTAAAAATAGTATTTAGATCTTATATTTTTATATCGATATTAAAAGTCACGTCTTAATTCTTTTTATACTCGATATTTATAACATTTGGTCTAAATTTTTTTCATGTTTTTTCACATATCCACCCTATTTCTTCATCTTACCCACCATCCAATCTAGCATCTAAAGGATAGTTTAAGCTACAAACTCTAAGTAACTCAATATGAGTTACAAATCGAATTATTGGAAATGAATATACAAATTGAATTATTGTAAATGAATATAATGCCAACAATATTCCAATTCAAATGGGAACAAAATCAATCTAACAACTATTATTTATCATCTACCACAGCCCAAGATACCTCCCAAGTGTTGGGGTTCAACCACGACTTCTTCTAGCTTGCAATTATTGCAAATAACATGAGGCCAAGAAGACAATATACTTGATGTGGTAAATAGTAAAATTAGTTACTACACTGAGTTAGAAGCATAATCATATTCATAGCATATGTAAACAGTTTAAATGTA
Organism: Acacia acuminata; assembly: GCA_019022655.1. Lineage (NCBI taxonomy): Eukaryota > Viridiplantae > Streptophyta > Magnoliopsida > Fabales > Fabaceae > Acacia > Acacia acuminata. Next base: position 3,695,479 of record JAFJYI010000040.1, read on the forward strand.
AAATGGGAAGAAAAAGGAGAGAAATGTGCAGGGCATACAATCCCAATGATCTAATACAAAAAGGAGAGAAATGCTGCCATGTGGAAACTTCACAAGGAAAGAAGAAAAAGCTTTCAAATCTCATAAAGAACTATGAACAACTTATCCATATATGTTATACGCAAAATCAGAGTGAGTTGAATTGAATCAATAATAAACAAATATATTTAACAATCTCACCCAAAACCAAATTATGTTATAAAGTATACATTTTCTACTGTGATGACGTGCCCTTCTAGAACATATCGATCCAAATACTTCACACAATGGTCATCCTCCTCAATAGTTTCCATTGTCACAAATCTAAACCCTCGTTATTCTCTTGTCCATGGATGGATCAACAACCAGGTGAACGTTAATCACCTAACATAAGCAACAAACGAGTAAAATAACAATTAACACAAAACCTCTCAATTTTGAACAAACAATAATTCGTCCAAAACAAGGACATCAATGACCATAAAAGAAAATGAGCATACTTTTCTCTCTTTTATAAATGGATATCCTCCCATATTCTTTCATGATAATCATTTCTTATATCGTGTTCATTATCTGCTTCATCTTCTTCATTCAATTCCGGTAGACCCCTTGAAAAAGAAGGAGTTTCATAAAAATCATAATTTGAATAAATTTCCTCATCAATATCAATGACATTTTTTTTCTTGGAGAGCTACGATCACATTTTATTCGCCTAGACTGATGATATAGAACACTTGTGTCGCCTGATCCGCCATAATAAAAGGTTACCACAAAACTTCTACTATTCATATCTACTAACGTAAATCCTAACCGATTTATCTGAACACCATTGTTGACATTAACCCATTTGCATTTGAAAATGAGAAATTTAATTTTAACATAGTTAACCACCCAAATGTCTCCAATAACCTCATAATAAGGCATGACAGCCAGTTTAGGCTTCTCATCTTTCAAACTAGATAAGTATATAGATTCAGCACTAATATAACACCACTCTTCTAGACGGTGCTCCTATCATCTAGGGACTTTGTGGAAAAGATATAACCATTGATCATATATGAATTCCAACTTATAACATCAACCTCAAAACCACATGCAAACCATTTTCTTGTATCAGAAGCACATTCCTCTCCCTTAACCTTTTGTTTGAACCAATTGGCAAAAGTTCTGTTATGCGCCCTAGTTAAGCTTTGTTTAGTCATTTGACTATTTTGTTTCCTTACAACTTCTTTATGTCCATTTAGGTTGTCTTGAACTTCATCAACATTATTCAAGATGTATGAGTGGGCTTGTAGCAATTCATCAAGATCCACACATATTACTAAAGCCCTGCATCTACACCTTCTTCATGATGATGTTTAAGAAGCCCAATATGTCTTACTTTGGACAAATAATGTGACAAAATTTCATGGCTTTTTCATAAACATATTTTTAAACAATAGATGCTTTAGGACAATTTGCATTCTTCACATACCCTTTTAGGAATTTCATAGTTCTTTCAATTAGGTACATCCATCGTAAATGGATAAGGCCACACAACTTTATCTCTCTCACTAGATGAATAACTAGATGTACCATGATGTCAAAAAATGTAGGAAGAAAAAGCTTCTCAAGTTGGCGCAAGATAAGATATCCTTCATTTTCCAATTCACCCAATTTTTCAATCTCAATGACTATACTACAGATAGCATTGAAGAAGAAACAAAGTCTAGCCAAAATGTGTTGAAGATCATATTCGATAGTGCCTCGAATAGCTACTAGGAGTAGCTGTTGCATTAAGACATGACAATCATAAGACTTTTGGCCTACTAATTTCAAGTCTTTCATTGACACAAACTTCTTAAAATTTGAAGAATACCTTGAGGGAACTTTGATGCCATGAAAACACTCACAAAAACTTCTTTTCTTATCCTTAGACGAAGTCTAAGAAGCTAGAGGACAATAAGTTCTTTTACCATATGGCCTTGAATGTAAGTCTTCTTGTATTCTCATTGCTTACAAATCTAATCTTGTCTTCACACCATCCTTAGAACTAGCTTCTTTGATTAGTTTTGTTAGTGTAGAAAGTTTAAACCAAACAAACAAAATCCTTTTCACTTTTTACATAGGTTGTTGCTCATGTGCAATTGGTGTAGAAAATAAACTTTCTACATCGATTAATGTCACAACCGATATAAAAAAGTTTGTGTGGTTATAATAATTGGATATGTTTCTTCATTAACTCCCTATTTACTATTGGAAAACGCTAAATGAACAATATACAACACAATCCGCATGCAGTTAGACCACAAAACAAAGTACATGGGCTATATAAACAACTAGTCAACTCTTGTGTTTTCTAGTTTTAACGATCTAAAACCTTTTGTTGTGATGACACCTAAGTTACTAAAAAACACTCCATTGAAAACAAGTCGTATTGCGAGTTTGAGGTACCAATCTTATATATGTGACTATATATACACACTCTCCTGTCTCCTTCCACTTCATTGTTCAAACAAATATTGGCAACCTTAATTTAAATTATTTGCCATTAAAAAATTAATAATTAATACACTGTCCATCCTCTTTTGGTTACCTAGAACTAAAATTAAACCACTATGAGCTCTTGTATACTGTCATGCACTCATCATGCCTCTCTATCAACATGACCATTAATGATACTATATAGATGATAAAAACCCTATATGAGCTATGTCGTACTCTGTCAATATTGCGTATTAATATGTGTGTGTATAGATATGTATATCAATAACAAATAAAAATAAATAAATAAAAACTTGGGAAAATTATAATAAAGGACCTAAGAAAAATAATATTTATTAAGAAGGACTATAAAAATGGTAATTATTTTGAAGGACCAGAAATTAAAACATTAAAATAGAAAGACTAAATTGCTTTGGCCAGATTTTCCATATTCTCTCTAACTAAATAAGAATTTGGAATGATTGATAGATAATATATTGAGTTATTAACGGTGGGGAATAATAACAAACGTAAAAATATATCTATAGAAGATTATAAGAGAGACGAAAAAGGGAGTCACTGCCACTATTCAATTAAAGTTGTGACAAGAGCGCGTAATGATGGGCATCTGCTTATACCAATCTTCAACAGCTTGAGCCATTACGGGAAAATGTGAATTAAACGAATGAGTAAGGAAATTTTGGATTACGGGTAACGAGTGAGAGAAATAAGATGATGAAACTTTATATATATACTGAATCATGAGGAGGAGAGTGCTGAGGGCCACAAGAGGAATTTTGGACGAGGAATGACATAGACATAGCGAATCGAAAAAGAACAATGGTATTTGAATTTGTCTTTATTTATCATTATCCATCAATCACTTAAGATTCTGATTTAGTTAGAGAGAATATAGAAAATTTGGCTAAGGGCAATTTAGTCTTTCTATTTTAATTTTTTAATTTTTAGTCCTTTAAAATAATTACAATTTTTATGGTCCTTCTTAAAAAATATTATTTTTCTTATGTCATTTATTATAATTTTCCCCAAAAACTTTATCAGGTTATGTATAGGCTGGGTCGTCATAATCGAGGGAAGAACGGGCACATGACTTGACCTAGCCTAGTTAATAACTCCTTGACATTAATATAGTTCATCATTTTGTTAATTAATAGTTAACCAGTTGTGGGGAAGGTATATATTTTACAAAAGAAAAAAGTACAAATAATTATATTAACATATTTATTTGACAAATCTGAGAGAGCTTTCGAAATCAAATTTACCGGAATTTTCTCTCTAGAATTTAAAAAGGTGTATGAAATAAAACACCATGTATGCTCTACTTAACATTTACAAAATGGGAATAAAATAAAATCCTACCGAACTGCATAATTGAAAATCGAAATCCTTGCGAGTGTTAATTAAGACTGAAGTGATAGTTACTTTTAAAGGGATAAGGAGCGATTTTACACATGTAATTTACCTCCAGAAATGCCAAAGACCACGTGATTTAAACTGGACCAAAAATACACGTGTGATTACGTTTTTGGAGAGCGCCCAAGCCCATGGCCAGTTAGTCAACCGTTAGTCAACGGTTAACTTGGATGGAAATGAACAATAACTCGGGTGAAATTACACTTTTGCCCCTAGTTTTAGGTGAAATTACACTTTTCCCCTTAGTTTTAAATATTATTACACTTTGGCCCCTAGTTTTAAATATTTAAAAAAATTAAAATATTTCCGCCGCCGGCCCCACCGCCACCACTAGCCGCCGCCACCACCGGCCACCATTGCCACCACGGCCGCCACCGTCGCCACCACCATCACCGGCCACCGCCACCACCGGGCCGTCGCCATGGGCGGTGGGACCATCAAGTGAGATATTTTAATTTTTTTCTAATATTTAAAACTAGGGGCCAAAGTGTAATAATATTTAAAACTAAGGGCAAAAGTGTAATTTCACCTAAAACTAGGGGCAAAGTGTAATTTCACCTAAAACTAGGGGCAAAAGTGTAATTTCACCCGAGTTACTGTTCATTTCCATCCAAGTTAACCGTTGACTAACGGCCGTGGTGCTGGGCGCTCCTAAAACGTAATCACATGTGTATTTTTGGTCCAGTTTAAATCACGCTACGCCGGGCGCCTGGGGTAAATTACATATGTAAAATTGCTCTTTATCCCTACTTTTAATTAGATTTGTTAGGTATTAGATGGGGACGATTCGACTAAAATAAAGTTGGATTCATTCCCAGATATGATATCAGCTTGTTACAAATAATAATATAATATAGTATATTATTTAAAGTTTTAAAAGTTTGATTGATTATGTATATAAATGCAATGTACAAAACCGTATTATTAGGTTGATGTGATTGTTTTGATTTCTTAGTGTTGGAATATAAAATAGTTTTCTTGGTTTAGACTGTTTCACTCCATTATTTTGATTATTACGTGATTACTTGTCCCTTCGGTTCAAAGGGGAACTTAAAATTCCACGTATTAGGTACATAATTTATTTCTTTGGTAAATAATTGGATGCAAGTTTTGTGGGACCAAAACAGATGTTCTTCTGGCAGTAGAGACTCATCTCCCCCAAGATACAAAACGAAAATGACTTACACTTTTTAACCATCAGTCCCATATCGATTCAATTAAGAGGTTTGACGAAGCGATTATATTAGATTTTTGAGTTAAGGTCTAAAAGTGCACTCAATATCATAAAAGTATCCATAAACATTAAGTTTTTATAATGGGGCCCATGCTATTTTTTTGAAAGTACCAAAATGCCCACATTTCAAAATAGTGAAGGTGAAAAAACCCCCGTAAACTTTTATCCAAAGTGTGACAAACACCATAGGGTTTTTAAAGATACAAAAATGCCCATGACACTCAAAATAGACATGAAGTACCAAAATACGCCTAAGTAAGAGAAAAAAAAAAAAACACACACACAAACGTTGAATATATTTTATGAAAATTATTTTCACATATTTGTTGGTACACTAGTCAAATTTGGAGTTTGCATCTAGTCCCCCCGGGCGCGGGCGGGGGCGGTTTGATCTAAGGATTTTAAACCTAGCTTAGTTTAGTGGTTTAATTCATTTTTTAATCTAGTCAATTTTATATCCCGACCACTTTAATTTTTTTTTGACTTACAATAATATGTTCCTCTATATTTATTTTCTTATGGTTTTATATTTTTCTCCATCTACTATGCCTAAAATGACATTGTTTTTATATCACTCTTTTCATAGTTACATATAAATATTTTTATATTTTTAATTAAATTAAATTATTACTTTAATTGTGATTGGATTGACTTCGTTTCAACCATGTATAGTTGGAGTACTAACCTTTGAATATTGCCTCAACTAGCTTAATAACCATTGTTGTTTTCAGTACTTAAACGAAAATTCATATCACTCGTGCTAGCAAAAGTTTATAGTTACTGGTGTATTTTAATTTTTGCTTATCCATCAAACCTTGTTTGTTATGTTCACTACAAAAAAAGTCGCTGCTATAAGTTTTTAGTTGGTGATCGACATACTTATTTGGAATAATAATTAGAGTATTTAAAAATAGCTTTTTAATATCGATTTACAGTATATGAGGTAAGTATGTGAGATGATTTTTGTCTTAGTTTACGTGAATAAACATTTTTAGAACCCTCATAAGTGATCCCAGACAAGCACGGGCGATTGTTGTGCTTGTTTAAAAGTACACTAGATGAAGTAAGTCATTCTTATGTGTACGTTCTAGTAATTTTATTAACACGATGGCATTTAAATCTCATGGGGGTAGATGAGTAGCACTATTTTTTATATTGCTTTTATTATTATGGTTATTGTTGCTGCTATTGCTAACTCCAAAAGGCTTATTAATCATTCACTGTTTTAAAAATTGAAGTTGAATTCTAAACCATTTTGAAGATGTTCAGGCCAAAAATATCTATCTGTGTGTGTGGGGGTACAAAACAAAAGGCTTAATCGAAAATAATTTTTAATCTTTTAACCAATTAATTTATTTATATGATTTTACTAGTATTATAGTTGATCTATTTGTTTAAACTTCTTGGAGTTAATGCATTGTAAGTGGGTGTGTCAAATATGAGCAAAGTCTCACATTGCTTGGGAGAGAGAAAATACAATTGTGTATATTACATCTTGTAATTGTTGGGTTAATATGCTCTTTAGTTACTTAAGCCCAATAAGACTTAATTGAGATTACAGCCTAAGAACTCTATGGCCCATGTGGTTTAGGGTTAGGTCTTGGGTGTAGTAGCATATAAACCTACTTTCACCTCTTGTGACGGTAAGATAGACACATAAGGAGGCTCTCATCAGAAACAAACCCTAAAGGCAGACGTTCATCATCTGAATGGTTGCCCACACAACCATCCTATTCCCCTCGAGAGATAGTCTGGAAGATCGATCATAAAGCGGGACGAGGACTGCGTTCATAGAGAGGCTTTTGATCGGCCGCATCTTTCTAGGTAATCAAAACGATGAAGGTTTTAATTTTTCCTATATCGCATGGTACGATACGCTTCCGCATTTCTGATTAGTTTCCAACAATTGGCATCGAGTCAATAGCGATGAGGAAAAGAACCGAGTTTTGATATTAATTTATATTTCATGTGATTCTTTTCAAAAATTATTTTTGAAAATATGGCATCTTTTTCTATATTTATTATCTATTTCATGGTAGTTATTCGTTTATAATTCATATTTGATATTAGTTTTAATTTTAATCGGTTAATCGCTTTAATCCATGGTTAGATTCTCTCGTGTTTTTCTTGATTTGTAACAAGGAGTCTAATCTCATATGATTAGGTTTCCTCCTTGCTGTTTTTAATTTTTTTTTTGAATTTCTATGTATTTTTTCAAATTTATGTAAAAGTTGGAGATCAAGAAACCGCGAAGAAGATGACTTCGGCTAATGGCGTGGCAGAAGTGGTGGCTAGGGTTCCTCTTTTGTGTCCTAGGGTTTCTAGCCAAGGATTGGGTTTTTGGGCTTTTGGGCCCATAGATACCCTAAAAGGGTTTGAGACAGAAGCTATAAATTTGGACGAAAGAGAAATTCCAAAGTTGTAAATTTTATTTTTAAAATTTTATAGGAAAGCCATGGAATAAAGTTATTTGTTTAATTATTTAATACTTTTATTGAATTGTATGAATTATATTTACGATTAACATGATGTTTGTAATAACATGCCATATAGAATAGGAAGATGCCATATTGTTGCATAATCACATGTCATAATAGCATAATAACTATTATATTTTCAATTGACTAGTATAATAGTTATTATGCGATATTATTTAGATTGTCCACTACATTAATTATCATTTATTATGATTTTGAAATCTAGAATAATAATTGGATTAATTAATTTTGGAATTAAAATTTAAAATATTGAATGGGTGAAGGTTTTAAATTAAGCATTTAATTTTAAAACCTACGGGCCCCAATTGTGAATTTATTAGTGAAATGGTTATCGAAGCCCCATCGGATAAGGATAATCGGATTTCACTAGATTAAACCCTAATATTTTCAAAATTTTAGTAAAGTTTTGCACGACCCATCGTCGGCAACACTTAGACACTAAAGATAATTTTGAAAGTAAACAATGGTTAAATACATTCAACTTTGGTAAAATTGTTAACCCTCCCATCGAGGCTCGCAATGGAACTCGAAGGCCCAAATTAACAATATTAGTTTTACAAGAATCTTGCCCATCGTAAGCCTTGTAAAGATAACTAATGGATTGTTAAACAATAAACGAATAGTAGTTATTAGAATCTACTAGCGAAATATCTGTTTGTTGTTAATTATAAGTTTGTAATTAGTGTGTTTTTCTTTTTCCTTATTTCCAGAAAAATGTCTTCATTCAATCCTTTAGCTACAATCTTGAGCCAAAAACATATGGATGGTACAAACTACAAACAATGGAAAACTAATTTGGATATTGTTCTTCAATATGAAAAGCTCAATTTTGTTCTCACTACCCCTATGCCAGCACTACCCGCTGCAGATGCGTCTGATGCAATTCGGACTCGATTTCAGCAGGAGAAGGAAAGATGGGAGAAGGAGAATGTGTCAGTTCGCTGCTACATTTTGGCCAGTCTCACCAATCACCTTCAGGAGCAAGTGAGCATGATTGAGAGTGGAGCAACATTGCTCCAGACTCTTGATGGCATGTTTGCTACGCCTAGCAGCTCCATTAGGCAAAATGCTATGGGTAATTTACATGTGATTGAGGCTTGTTTAGTGGAGAATCACGACGATAAATGGATCGTTGATTCAGGAGCCACTAACCATGTTTGTTACTCTTTGCGTGGTTCAAACATAGCTTTCCGTAGGTAAAGGACAAAGAGATTTGAAGCTTGAACCGGGAGCTTGTATCCGCACTAGCGATTGGGACAAGTTATTTTATCTTTTGATAATTACAAAACTTTGGTTTTAGAAGACTGTTTATTTATTCCAGATTTTAAGAGAAATTTAATTTCTGTTAGTTGTTTGGATAAACATGGTTTAACAGTTCAGTTTAATTCCTCGTTTCAATAAGAAGTTCATCTTCTTTTATTTGTTCGGTGTAAAGTTTAATGGTCTTTATTTCCTTAGTTCTGTTCCCTGTGAAATTAATCATGTTGAATTAAAAGATGTTGAGCATATTAATTCATCAAAGAAAAGAAAAGTTTCCAATGAAACTTATTTTTGGCATTTGAGATTGGGTCATATTAACTCTAACAGATACAAAGTTTGGTCAAAAGTAGGATTTTAAAATACCGAACTTTGAACCGATACCAAGATATGAATCTGTTTGGAGGGTAAAATGACCAAGAGATCTTTCAAGGCCAAGAGAAAATGTGCCACACTTCACTGGAATTGGTACATACCGATGTATGTGGACCGATAAATGTCCAAGCCGTGAGGTGGGTATCAAGTATTTCATCACATTTATTGATGATTACTCCAGATTTGGACATGTGTACTTGATGCGTCACAAGTCTGAAGCTTTTGGAAAATTCCAAGAGTTCAAGGCTGAGGCAGAAAAATATCTTGGTGTTCAAATTAAGACTCTTCGATCTAATCGAGGGGGTGAATACCTATCTGGAGAGTTCAGGTCTTACCTGACCAAAGAAGGGATAGTTTCACAATTATCTTCTCCAAGGACACCCCGTGAGAATGGAGTTCTTGAAAGGAGAAATAGAACCCTTTTAGAAATGACAAGATCTATGCTCGCTTATTCATCTCTTTCGATTCATTCGGGGATATGCCTTAGAAAAGCTTGACTATGTATCTATTGAACTTAGCTCCGTCCAAGTCGGTTTCAAAGACACCAATAGAATTGTGGAAAGGGTGCAAGCCCACCATGAATCATATTTGGATTTGGGGTACTCTGGCACATGTCTTGAAACAGAAACCAGATAAGATGGACTCGCGTATTGAAGTATGCATGTTTGTAGGCTATCATAAAGGAACCAGAGGTTAGTTGTTTTATAGTCCAAAAGAAAAAAAGGTCATAGTGAGCACTCACGTGACTTTCTTAGAGGAGGACTATATGGCAAATTATAAGCCTAGGAGTAAGGTTATTCTTGATGAGCTAGTCTCGGATCAAGTTTCACCACAACTTCAAGCGGTTCCAGCTTTTATTCCCTGTGGTTGTTCAAAGAGGGGAAAATGTACCGAACATACACGGGGAACCGGAGACAGAACCAGAAGTTCAACATAATGATGAAGTTCAACATGATGATGAACTTAATGAAGAACAAAATCATGAATTGGTTGATCCACTTAATGAGGGTCCTCATCTAGACATAGTTAACCCACAAAATGTGGACCCTTATAGATGCACAACATCAAATGCGACAAAGTCGTAGTGGGAGATTGATTCGTAAACCTGCAATATATCTCTTGTTAGGTGAGTCAAATCAGGATGACATCATTGCAGAAGATGGTGATCCCATGAGTTATGACGAAGCACTAGGAGATGTTGATGCTCGGGAATGGCTTGAGGCTATGAATCGTGAAATGGATTCTATGTATACCAACTCGTTTGGTCTCTTGTAGATGCACCTAAAGGGGTAAGACCCATTGGGTGTAAGTGGATTTACAAGAAAAAGAGAGGATCGGACGGAAAGGTTGAAACCTTCAAAGCTAGATTGGTGGTGAAAGGGTACTCCCAAAAAGAAGGTGTGGATTATGATGAAACTTTTTCGCCGGTTGCCATGCTCAAGTCCATCCGGATTCTCTTAGGCATTGCAGCAAATCTTGATTATGAGATTTGGCAAATGGATGTCAAAACTGCTTTTCTAAATGGAAATTTGGAAGAGGAAATCTATATGCAGCAACTAAAAGGGTTTATAGCCAAAGGGCAAGACGAAATGGTATGCAAGTTGCAAATGTCCATTTATGGACTTAAGCAAGCGTCCGGATCATGGAACATCGATTTGATCAAGCCATTGAGTCTTATGGCTTTGAGAAAAGTCCCGATGAGCCGTGTGTGTATAAAAGGATCCAAGGTAATGCGGTATCTTTTACGGTACTTTATGTGGATGATATACTCCTTATCGGAAATGATACATAAGTCTTGTTAGGCATAAAAAACATGCGAGCAAGCATTTTGATATGAAGGACCTGGGGGAAGCCAATTATATTTTTGGTATTAAACTCTTGCGAGATAGGAAGAATAGGGTTTTGGCATTGTCCAGGCTAAATACATTGACAAAATACTTGCTAGGTTTAGCATGGAGAATTCCAAGAGGGGAATTATACCCTTCAGGTATGGAATTCATCTCTCTAAGAAGAAATCTCCTAAAACTCCTTAGCAGAGAGAACGCATGAGTAGGATACCTTATGCTTCAACAGTAGGTAGTCTCATGTATGCTATGCTATGTACCGGACCGGATATACGCTATGCGAGTGGGAGTAGTAAGTGGTACCAATCGATCTGGAGAGAAACACTAGGTAGCGGTTAAACATATACTCAAGTACCTACGGAGAACGAGAGATTATATGTTGGTCTACTCAAGTGGGAGTCTTGAAACCATTGGTTATATGGACTGAGATTTCCAAGGAGATATTGACTCAAGAAAGTCCACCTCGGGATATGTGTACACCCTTAATGGCGGTGCCATTTGTTGGAGAAGTGTAAAACAATCATGTGTGGCTGACTCTACCAATGAGGCTGAGTATGTAGTTGCTTCTGAGGCTGCAAAGGAAGCTGTATGGTTAAAGAAGTTCCTGACGGACCTTCAGGTGATACCAAGGTGTTGATTGTCCTATCACACTTTATTGTGACAACAATTAGAAAAGTAGCACGGGTCCAAGGAACTAAGGTGTCACAAGAGAGAAAAACACATAGAGAGGAAGTACCACTTGATCCGAGAAATAATTAAAAGAGGAGATACATTGGTAGCAAAGATAGCATAAGACGAGAACCTTGCTGACCCTTTTACTAAGAGTTTGCCTGAACGTGTGTTCGAGAGGCATGTTTCATCTATGGGTCTTAGGAGGATTCCAGATTTGCTATAGCTTTAGGTAGTTGTTATTTCACTTTGTTATTTTGTGCCTTTTGAGCAAGACATTATGACATTGCATTTTTTTTTCCTGAATGTTAATAAATGAGGTGTCTTTCATTTATTTCGCACACTATTTACAAACTCTAAGGTCCGAATCAATTGTGGAGTATATGATCATATGAATACGTTCATAGAGGACATGGTCATAGGTTCTCACAATTGATGAATTGGTTCACACTATTAAATTAAGTTGGGCACTTTATTTAGGCCTGCAATATTTTATGAAATGGTTTTGTCCGAATCATTATAAAATATTGGTATGAGTTAATACTTACATTGAATGGATCAATGAGAAATTTGATTAAGGTTGTTCTTTCTGTCATAAGGAATCAAATCTCCAGATAACTATAGTCATGTAGTTGCTCTTAATCCTGAGTTTGTTTTAAATAGATAGTCGAATAGTTTTCATTCTTTGATTTACCAACGGGTGAGGTTTGATCTATATGACGGCCAACAACTCGATATTTTGGGATTGAGACTGTTTGGTTATCGGTGTTTATGAGATAAACAACATGGAATTTATAGGAAATGTCCCTTTGATATGTTTCGGTACCTGGATATTGAAGACACTGGCCAGTGCATGTAATCCATTAGAGAAACTATTAAATTCAAGGGAATAAATAATTGATTGGGTTACAAAAAACTAGTCAATCAAATTATAGACATTCTATAAAGGGGTAATGCATATTCTTGTTATAAGTGTCATTATTCTTGGAGATCACGTTCGGGCTTTTAGTGGAGTAGCACCGAACTAGATAATCTTGTGTAGATTATCATGAGCCTTGATGAATGACAAATGGTAGATCCCCAGGCTAGCTCGAGACAAGGGATGGGGTATATTATCAGATGATGATGGCTTATGGGCTACATGGTCTTGGGTTTACAAACTCAAGTTTGTATCTTAAAGAGCAAGTGGGAGATTGTTGGGTTAATGTGCTCTTTAGTCACTTAAGCCCAATAAGGCTTAATTGAGACTATGCCCAAGAACTCTATGGCCCATGTGGTTTAGGGTTAGGTCTTGGGTGTAGTAGCATATAAACCTACTTTCACCTCTTGTGACGGTAAGATAGACGTATAAGGAGGCTCTCATCAGAAACAAACCCTAGAGGCAGACATTCATCATCTGAACGGTTGCCCACACAACCATCCTATTCCCCTCGAGAGATAGTCTGGAAGATCGATCATAAAGCGGACGAGGACTATTCGTAGAGAGGCTTTCAGATCGCTGCATCTTTCCAGGTAATCAAAACGATGAAGGTTTTAACTTTTCCTATATCGCGTGGTACGACACGCTTCCGCGTTTCTGATTAGTTTCCAACAGTAATTTTATGCTAGGAAATAGGCTTAGGAGAAGAGTGGGTTTGTGAACACAACAAATGTCCATCAGGAGACAAACGTGGTGGAAATCTGACGATTTCCCCCTACGTGTGAATTAAATATGGAGTGGGCAGTTTTTATCAAATATTGTTTGAGAAAATCTAAAATTTATTCGATAAAATGGCATACTAGATAACCCTTGAGTTTTTTAGGCATTTGAATTTGTCAACTTAATGTTTCAGTCACAAGAGTCATAAACCATATTTTCTTTTCTTTTGGCCGTTTGTCTTCGTTAAGGTTCAAATATGATTTCGTGACCCTCAAACGTTCATTGTAAGTGGAGCTATATACCCAAGAGGGGGGGTGAATTGGGTATTTTAAAACTTTTCAGAAATTGCTCTGTTTTGAAGCTATGAAAATAGAGATAAACAGAGTGAGGGAAGAAGAAGTTGGACACAAGGATTTATACTGGTTCGGTCCAACTCTTTGACCTACGTCCAATCCCTTAAACACTCGGGATTTTCCACTATCACTCAATTACAATTACACACTCGTACTCGGGATGATCCTCTCCCTAGGACTCACTCCCCTTACAAGTTGTAATTGTAAACAATCGATACACACTCGTACTCAAGAGTTATCCTCTCCCTAGGACTAACTCCCCCTTACAAGTTGTACTCTGATTTTCCCAATCTCCAAGTCACCTGACTTGAGATTGTTACAATGAATGATATACAAGGAAAGAAACTCTCTCTAAGAGTAGATAATGATAAGCACTGAAGCTCAATGTATCACAAGATACCACACAGATAAAACTGAAGAAATAAATATGAGACTTGAATGATTTTCGTCTTCAGCAGGGGTGTCTGTTGGAAAGGCTTGAATGCAACTCCATTTATACTCAGAGATCATTAAATGACCGTTGCTTTCCAAATAGATCCGTTGGAGAAGTTCTGCCAAGGTTGAGAGGTGGCTTAGGCACTTTCTCTCTCTAATATTCTTTTAAACCAGCTGGCCAAATAATCTGAGTTGACCTTGTGCGAATTAATCCGTTGGAGATGTAGTTGCTTGTTGTAGAAAACATTCTTAAATGCTTTGCAGACGTGCGCAGGTGGGTTAGCCAAAGTTGTGCAACTTTACGATCGGTGCATTTAATGTTCTCAACCACTTTTTGCTTTTTACTTTAACACTTCAAAATCTTTCTCTAAACCATCGAAACTCACTAATAAAGTCATTAAACATAGCTAAGAATAGTAGAGAATAATCCGGGAAGTATTAAGATTAAACAAGAATGATTTGAAAAGTTGTGTAAATCAAATTTCAAAATCAGCGATCAAAACTCGAGTTTTGTTCTTCAAAACTTGAGTTTTCAATGTGCACAAGACCAAACTCGAGTTTCAAAATCCAAACTCGAGTTTGCTTCTTCCGAGAGAGCAACATCGCGATTTATGCTTCAAACCAGGTTTTTTCGATAAAAACTCAAAACTCGAGTTTTGCCCAAAACTCGAGTTTTGCCCAAAACTCGAGTTTTGGACTATTGATATGAAAATGTAGTTTTAGTCCAAAACATCAAAACCGGAGGTTTTCATCCAAAACTGGAGTTTTTCAAATCAAGAGAATCGATGCTCTCGGGTTGCTCGAAACTCGAGTTTGTCTTCCTAAACTCGAGTTTCCACTTTATAACATGAAAACTCGAAAACCTCGTGAACATATCAAACGGCGGTTTTGCTTCAAAACCGCGGTGTTCATATGTTGAAAAATCATCTCGAGTAACATATCAAAACTCGAGTTTTTACCCCAAAACTCGAGTTTTGAACTATTTCACAAAATGTGAGAAATTCTTTGAATAGTTCAAAATTGGCGGTGTTTTGAAAACTGGAGGTTTTGAGACTTGGAAAATTCGAAGCTTTCGGCCAAACCAAAACTCGAGTTTTGTCTCCAAAACTCGAGTTTTCATGTTTTTCATGAAAACCGAAAAACTGGGCGGTTTTGCTTTGTTCGGGATTTTCTCGAAAAAACACAAAAGCGGAGTTTTACTTCAAAACTGGAGTTTTCCCTTGACAAACAAAGTTCTTGATTTGCAAGAGAAAACTTCTCATTTTGTTTACAATTGTTAAAACATCATCAAAACACATATAGAACTAACATTCATAACCAGTGATTTCATGACTACGTTTAAAACGGACTTGGCTTTTGTCCTTTTCTTTTACTGTCCGCTCCTATCCTTTACTCATTTTATGACCATTGGATCATAATCTAATGATCCACATTTAATATTTCCTTCTCATCTTTCTCTCTCCTCTTTTTATAAGAGGAGAAAAAAATATTAATAGCATTAAATGTGGATCATTAGATTTTGATCCAATGGTCATAAAAGGGTAAAGGATGGGAGGATGAAAAAGAAAAGGGACAAGCCAAGTCCGTTTAAAACAGAAGACTTTACTACAACTAACGTTTGTGACTAAAGATTAAATTGTCATCAACGAGTTTAATGGATTTAAATTTTTGCCAAACGGGTGCCTTGGTTCACTGCCTATAATAGGTAGAGCCTGCTGAAATTCAAGGCATCCTTTTCTCTGGAATTCTCAAGCACTCTTTTCCTCCTCTGAAGCTTTCAAGCTTTCTTTGGGCCTCATATTCTCTTTGTCTGCTGGTTGCTTCTATATTTTGCTATTTTGTTCACTCTGTGCTTACAGGAAAAGTCCGTTTTATCCTAGGGAGTAGTACTTCCTATTAGCAGGTAGTTGCGGAATAACACTTAAGGGTAGCACTTTTAGAAGTGACTCAGATTACACATTGTACCTGCAGGAACTACGCCAACAAAACTTGAAGTGTGATTAATTAAACTTGAAGTTGTTGAAGTTATGATTAATTATAACATTTCAAGTTGATTTGACCCTTTAACCTCTGTAAAAAAAAATTACTCTATAATGAAAAATCTTTTCACATATTTGAAAATATATCCATCTCAAAAATCTAATTTTGGTTTTTATATATGAAATTTACCATATGAGTTAGAGAATGGCTCATGCAATATTGTATGTATTCAAAATGTTATTCACGATTCAACTCAAATAAAATAAAAATAAAATAAGTTAAAGGAGTACAATAACGAACAGTAATTCTTCTATAAGTCTACAGTACAAGTATTCTATTTTAATGAAATATATTAATTATCCATAAGAACTAATATTAATTATACATAAAAATAGTACTTGACTTATTTTGGACTTTGATAAGAAAGGTTTGAATTTTTTCATAAAAAGAAAAATATTATTAGGATAAAAATATTATAATATAGAATTAGTACACTTATAATAATATGAGGGTATAATTTTTTATCCTTCAAATTTACCTTTATTTTGGTTTTAGTTCGTCAAGTTTTAAATAATATATTTTGGTTCCTCATGTGTGTCATTTTGTTTAAAACATCGGTCCTTATAACGCAATAAAAACTTGGATTATTTTGCCCCTAGAAAAACCAAAATCAATGGTTTGAAAAGGGTTAGTTTGTATTGAGGGAAGGGGAGGGGAGGGGAGAGAAAAAATTTGAATGAGAGGAAAATGATGTGGACCCCACTACTCTAAAATTGGATCCCATTTTCTCCTCCCCTCATTTTTTTCTCTCCTCTCCCCTCCCCTCCCCTTCCCTCAATCCAAACTAACCCTTAAGGGACCAAATATGATATTAACCCATAATCAAAAATAGAAAAGAAAACAATTACTCCTGAAAAGAGAAAAATGAAGGTTTGAATAAACTTGAAACAGATTTTGGGCTTTACAGTTCTCTTTCATTTTAGTGCTTGTTTGGCAAATAGCTAAGAAGTGGGGTCAGAAGTTTTTTTTTTTCCATTAGTTGAGATAAAATTTCTCTCACATACTTATCTCAAAAGCTCTAAAAACATTTCTAAAAAGCTAAAATAAACAGATACTTATGTAGGTTGGCTTTTTCACTCTCCACGTTTTATGGTTACCATTTTTTAAAAAAAAAAACAAAACAAAACAAAAAAGGAAGAAGAAGAAGACGACAAAATATTAGAAAAATACCTTTAAATTTTGAAAATATAAAATCCTTGAGTTTTAACTAAAATGAATTGTGTATTGCTAATCAAGTGTAGTTAATAACAAAATTATTACCGGAAACAAAATTGATTTAGGATTTTGATACTTTGGAGGTATTTTTTTTTTCTTGGAACTTTCTTTAAATAACTCCATTTAAACGACCCAAGTTTTATTATTTATTAAACTAGTGTTAAAAGATACTATTATTATTTTTTTTTTTTTTAAAAACGCATTTGTCTTAAAAGTTAAAAGCTATTTTCAAATTCTAGAAATTATATCTATTACAAAATTTTTAAAATATGTTAATGATATTCATAATTCTAAATTGCCTGCCTTACGACTACATGTAATATATATATATATATGTGTGTGTGGTTCTTCCCCTACTCAATTAAAGCATAAGTGAATCAACTAAAAAAAATGAAGTTATTGTTTTTTTTTTTTTTTTCCTTCTGTACAGTTGAAAATTTTTATATATTCTAAAATTATATTATATTATAACTATTGGTGTTTTTATTATATATTTAATTAATTAATAAGCATATATTGCAAATCTTTCAATCATAGACCTTTTTCTTTTTGGTTTTTTTTTTTCTAAGCCTATATTTATAGACTTTTTTTTTTTTTTTTGGTTAATCTCAAAGTTAATTCTAATGAATATAATAAGTTTTCTTGGTATTAATGACGAACTGAACTTTAATAGATTTAATTTTAATGAATACTCGAACAATTGATTGTAAATTATTTTATTTATTAGGTTAAATTTGCTGTGAACATTAACTTGATTATTTTCATTGAAAATATGAAGTTATAAATTTTTTAATATTAATCCTTTTATGTTTGTAAATAACTAATTAAATCATATATTAATTTATTAACCACCATTCAACAAGTAAGTAATATAAAATTATGTTAGGGTATACCAGGTTTTTGTTAAAACAAGTGAGGGTTACATTATAAGGTTTAAAGCCTGAGTTTGGCATATAAGCCTACATAAGGTCTTTTCTTAGGTTTGGAATTGACTTGAAGCTTATTTGAAGGCTTAATGAAAAATAATTTTTAATTATTTCATACTAATTAAGTAATTCTTAGATGAGTTAATATTAATTCTTATCAAAAATATTGTTTTGACAAGGGCTATGAACCGGGAAAATCAAGAAGAAGAAGAAGAAGAAGAAGATTCTCTTAGGTTTGGAATTGACTTGAAGCTTATTTGAAGGCTTAATGAAAAATAATTTTTCATTATTTCATACTAAGATTTTCTTAGGTTTGGAATTGACTTGATGCTTATTTGAAGGCTTAATGAAAAATAATTTTTAATTATTTCATACTAATTAAGTAATTCTTAGATGATTTAATATTAATACTTATCAAAAATATTGTTTTGATAAGGGCTAGACAAGGGTTACGGGAAATTGCTGAAAGACTCTCACAGAAAAATTTATTGGCCAAAGACCAAAGTACCTCGAGACCTTTAGTAAGTGCAACTTTTCTTTCAGCTGGGTGCAATATATTTTCAATTGTGTGTAAAATGTCTTCCCTTAACATATAATTGAAGAAAGGTTGCATATGATTGAATTGCACCTCCCAAAAATATGTTGGACTAGAGGGATTTTTCAACAATTTTTCATTTTATTTTTATATTTTTATTTAAATAAACAAAATCTGAAAAACAATATTTTTATTATTATTATTTGATTAAGGGTTTATCCTTTCAAAGCTTAGAGCGCAAATGATTGAATTGCACCTCCTAAAAATATGTGGCACTTGAGGGATTTTTCATTTTATTTTTATATTTTTATTTAAATAAACAAAATCTGAAAAACAATATTTGTTTTTATTATTTGATTAAAGGTTTACCCTTTCAAAGCTTAGAGCGCAAAGGACTATACTTCTTCTAAAAAATGCGCTTCCCGGGTTGGGTTCTCTCATAATCATTTATATCATTTTCTTCTCAGGATCTTATCTCCAACATCAGATTTTTTTGTTTAAAAAAATCAAATGGTTCAGATTTTATATTTTATGAAAATTTTATTTTAAAATAAATAAATAAATTTAAACTGTTAAAATATGACCTACACAATTCATAACTACAATACAAACAAAATTTAAAAAATTAAATTATAAAATACTATAATAATAGTTTTAGAAACTATTAATTTGAACCATTTATTTTTCAATCGAAGAGTGGAGCTGGAATTTCGAGAAGAAAATGAGAAAAGAGATCCTAAGAATATCCTCTTCCTCTTCTTGCGCTTCCCGGATTCAAATTTTGTATTCTCCTCCTTCTTATATAGGTGAGGCCACTAAATTTATCATTTCAAAAAACATTATAAATTAGATATTTGAACAGACTATAGCATAATTGACATTAAATAAATATTTTTACTATTTGAGTCAGTAAATGTCTGATTGCTTATAAAAAAAAAAAAAAAAAAATCTGATTTGCTTACCAAAAAAGTTAGTAGCTGACTCGTTAAATAATTATTATGCCTAAAAAAATAAAGTATTTAATCCTACCACCAGTGTGAAGTGGCCTTGGCATTTTGCAAAGGAACCAAATGTAACATTGGATTTTGCATGAGTGGTGCCAAAACAAATCGCTATTGGCAAAATAATAATACGAGTACTTCACCTAATCATCCACTCCAATCCCTTTCTGCATGAAAATAGGGTCAAGAATCAATTTTGCACCTAAAGTATGTCTTCGGGAGCAATTTTGCCCCTTAAGTCTTGAATGAGCAATGTTGCCCCGAAGTATCAAAGCGGAGCAATGTTGCCCCTCCGTTAGAAACCCTAACGGTTAGGGTTTCTAACGGAGGGGCAACATTGCTCCGTTTTTGATACTGGCAACATTGCTCATTCAAGACTTAAGGGCAAAATTGCTCCTGGGCAATTTTTTCAAGATCACGAAGTATTTTTTTAGTACCCAAACCCGATCCCCCGATGTAAGATCATGAAGTATCTTTTTAGTACTGTCGATCTGCGAAATATTTTTTCAACGTCCTAAAATAATTTTTCAAGATTATGAAGTATTTTTTCAACATCCTAAAATAATTTTTCAAGATCATGAAATATTTTTTTTAGTATCACCAAGTATCCCGTCAATTATCCGAAATATCTTTTTAGTACCTGTAACTATCCGAAATATTTTTTCAACGTCCTAAAATAATTTTTCAAGATCATGAAGTACCTATCAATATTTTTTCAAGATTCGTCAATATCCTGAAATATCTTTTTTGTACCCTTAATATTTAAACAAAAAAAGAGAGATCAGGTATATTTTGCGTCAAAACATCAAAGTATTAAAAAAGGGAACGGCAATGGATGGGAGGCTGAAGAGGACCTCAGTCGGATCCTGACATAACATACTCTATATGGACAATATTTCTCTTTCTCACTCTCTTTGGAATTTGTGTCTTATTTCCATTTACTTTAGCTATTAACCCCACATATCATCTTTGTAAAATAACTAATAACATTTATAAAAAAAGGGTTAAGTACCAATTTTGCCCCGGAAGTACGCGCCCTGAGCAATTTTGTCCCTGAAGTTTTCGAAGAAGCAATGTTACCCCTGAAGTATCAAAACGGAGCAATGTTGCCCCTCCGTTAGAAACCCTAACAGTCAACGTACGTTGACCGTTAGTTGACCGTTAGGGTTTCTAACGGAGGGGCAACATTACTTCATTTTGATACTTCCGGGCAACATTGCTCCTTCAAGGCTTAGGGGCAAAATTAGGGCTTACTTCGGGGCAAAATTGGTACTAAGGCATGAAAATATAGTTACGAGGGTACTTTAGTCAACTCACTCAACCTGAACCTTGATGCATCTATATATAATTTGAAATACCATACGATTTAGTTCTTGAAATATAATATAAAAAATCAAAAAATCAAATATTAATATTATATTAATATAAAATTTATAATGAGTTTAATTATCAATAAATTACAAATAATACTATTACATTTTTAGACTTCACATAATTATTTATATATATATATAACTTTTTTATTCTTATAAAATATAAATTATGAAAAATTAACATTCGAATAATTTAATTTCATTCTTATTCCCTTTAAATAAAGTCTTGCATAAAATAGACATTAGAGGGGCATTAGATTTAGGGAGAATTCCAGTTAAATACAATTAAAACGCCAAAATCTAAATTCAAGCTTAAACTTTTAACAAATTTTAAATAAGGCCGAGAGACCTTATAAGGGATTTATAAATCTTGCCGTAAGATAGAATACACTTTTATAGTTAAAAAGAAAATTTGAAGGTACCAATTTCAAATTCATACGTACACTTTCAACTTTGATTAAAAGTGAAAATGAGTCAATCATATACCAGCAAGTGATTGACTCTGGGGATTCAAGAATAAATGTGTGGCAAGGAAAGTTGTTATCACATGCCTCTCGGTTAACTTTGATTAAATTTGTTCTAGCATCAGTGAACATTCATATTTTGTCATCCATTCAGTTACCTCAATATGAGTGTGACTGTATTAATGCTAGTTGTGCTAATTTCTTTTAGGGATCTTCAAAGTCTAAGAGGAAAATGCAGCTTTTGCGAAGAGATGCCTTGTTTCATCCTATTGAAAAGGGAGCATTGGGTTTAAGATCAATCAGGGATTTTAATCAAGCTTTATAAGCTAAGCAAATTTGGAAAATCATATCTTTTGAGTCACACCTTCACTATTAGCATCCACATTGCAAGTTAAATATATAAATATTTTAAAATCTTCAATCATCAAAAAACCATACAACTCATTATGGGTATGGAAAGGGTTTTCTGATAATGCAAGCATCATTGTGGGGAAGTTAAAATGGAGGGTTGGAAATGGAGCCTTAATTCCAATGATCACCATCTTTGGTGGCCTATGCAGCGGGATCGAGCTTCCTTATCCAATATTGGACAAATGGCTGATCTAATATTGTATGTTCTTTTCTCTTGGAATTTTGTTACTTGGTTTATATTCGCATGCCATTGATCAAGCTATCCTTAGCACTCTCATTTCCATTTTGAATTCCCCAGATAAGCTTATTTGGACTGGTTCGTCATCAGGAATTTATACTGTAAAGGATGGAGTATCTCAGTTAATGGCAAATGCAATACCTATTGACACTCTTGATTATCATTTCTGGAAGATCTTGTGGAGGCACCGTCTTCCATATAATCAACTCCTTTTCATCTGGAAGTTAATTCATAATGCTTTTCCATCTAGTGATATATTAACTTGACATCATCTTACAACTCAAACCCTTAATTTGCTTGTTTGTATGTGATGATAAAGAGTCTCTCGACCATCTCTATGTGACATGTCATTTGGTTAGAAGTTGTTAGAAATAATATATTAGTATTAATTTACATATCTGAAATCATAGGATTGTAATCAGATCCCATATAATTGGGGATTACACATATAATCATCATTATGAACCATTATGTATAGGCTCCTCCCTCTTATATAAATATCCATATGTTTATCATGAATAAGATAACTTTCTGATATATTTCACTACATGGTATTAGAGCTTAGGAATTGTTTTTGGCCAATTTGAGTTTTTTTTTTTTTTTTTTTTTTTTTTTTTTTTTTCCGGTGGCCACTGTTACTGTAGCGTGAACAGTGACAGTGGCTTGTCTCCAAAGTGTGTGAGCTCATGTCATTTCAATTTCTGTTGAAGTTCTGGTTGATTGCAGTACTGTTCTGAGAACAGTGACTCATAACTGTTCACGGGGCTATTTGGGTTTTAGGGTTTGGGTTCATCATTCCAGTTCTATGAGTTTGGTTCTTCTTGATTCAAGTTGGTTACTTTCGTCAACTAGTGTGTTGGCATTTGCTGAGCTTTGCGACTTTCACTATTTTGGGCAATTATTTGTTGTTTGGTGGTCCTTGTGTGACCCCTTTTGTTCTTTGCCTCCGATCCGGTGAGGTGTTTCTTTGTTATTTGTCTCTGTTGAGACGTTTGGAGTATTATTTGGTCCCTCGTGGGACTTTCGTGTTTGTCCCTAATGAGACGTTCATTATTGTTTTGTCTCTAGTGAGACATTGGAGTATTGGTTGGTCCTTTGTAAGACTGTTTGCTGCAACTTCTATTTTGGTTTGGTACTCTTTGTTATTTGAACTCTTGATGAAGTTGTTGGATCGTTTCTTTTGAATGTCCTCGGTGTGACATTTGATTGAACTAGTTTTTGAATATGCCCAAACTTGTTGGTTGATTCAAGATCTAATGAACAAGAAAATTATTTTGTTTGGATTTATATATATTATGTTTTCTTGTAACAAGTTGAGCATGATTAACATGTATGCTCCAACGATCTATTAGTATTAATGTATATATTCAAAATCATAGAATTATAATCAGATCCCATATAATTAGGGATTACACATATAATCATCATTATGAGCCATTATATATAGGCTCCTCTCTCTTATATAAATACTCATATGTTTATCATGAATGAGATAACTTTATGATATATTTCACTACAGAAGCTTATGGTATGGATGCCTTAATATCAAGATTCCTTCTTTTATAGATTCCAAGGATTGGCTTAGGGATATACTTTTCTTAACCTCTATAGAGATGGTCTCATGCATCTAGTTCATCAGATGATATATCTCTTAGAATACTTTATGGAAGAAACAGAATCAAACTCTGCATCTTGGTAAAATAGAAAGTCCATTCACAATAATTAGGGAGATCAAGCAATCTGTCAACTTTCAAGATTTTGCCTTATCCAGCCATTCAGATCAAGGAAAGTTGATCGGAACAAACCTTCCTCTTGCTTCTAGTTTGTTTTTGCAGAATGAAGGATGTAACATTATTCTTCACAAGTACAAGAAGTTGGGAAAGCACTTTTGTCATGGAGTTATCTGTCATAACTAACAATTCTCCATCAAAGAATTTCTATGGCTAAATCAAGCAGTACTAGGAATCACCTCTCTCCAAATGCCACCGTGTTGCCCTCTTCTAGATCCGTAATATAGGCCTTCTACAATATGACTTTTGCTCCTCTTTAGCTACTCACTAGGTGGACAAATGTTTGATCAAGCCTCCTACGGATCCTTCATCAAACATTGATATTACCTTGGGGAGTGTGGTTTTCTTTGCATAATGAAACAAACAATAAAAATAATCTTTGGAAAATTTTAGGTAACGGGCAAGAGAAAATATAACAAAATGGTCCCTTAAAATATCAAAATTGCATTTAAGTCTAGTGAGATTTTTTTTGCAAGAAATTTCAATTGTCAATTGCCTATGGATTTTTCAATGGATGCCCATGGATTTGTCAGTGTAGCACCCATGGATTTTGATGGACTTGTCGTGTAGTGCCGATGGAATTGTTAGTGTAGCACCCATGTGGACTTGTCGGTAGACACCCCTGAACTTGTCAGTAGAATTGGAATTTATTGCAAAAAAGTCTCATGGGACTTAAATGTAATTTTAAGATTTTAAGGGACCATTTTATCTATTTTTTCTTGTTCGGGACCTAAATGTAATTTTTCCACTTATTGTTTAAATGTATACTTTGTAACCACTGTTGTCAAAAATGAGTATAAAAACATTAAAACTTACGTTTTTACCTTTTTACTAGAGTGATACGTGTTAAAACACAAGTAAAAATGGTTCTTAGTAAAAAGGGGTAAGAACATCGAGTAAAAACATTAAAAAAAAAAAAAAAAAAGGTAAAAACATAAGCTTTTGCTATTTTTAGTGAAGAAGATTGAGAATATGTAGACAACTTAAATATTAATGCATATGATAATGAAAACTTGATTGAAGTTGAAGTGAGGGAACCTATGGATGGTCATAATTTAGACATTTTAAGTTTTGCAAATGAACTTATTATAAGAGCAAGAGAAGAGGACATGCAACTGATGCAAGATGATATGTTTGATTTGAATCAATTGATATAATTTATGAATTATTAAACTTTATTTTTTTGATGTTTTAGAACTTGGTTGTAAGAGTTGTTAAACTCTTTTTGTTTTTGTTTTTGGACTTATATTTTACATAGTTATATGATTTATATCTTTTAAATGTGAATTTATTAATTCAATTTTGAGTAATGATTTATATTTTTTTTTTTACATACATACATACATATACATAATATATATAAAATTTTGTATCATGACTTTAAGTAACAGAAACTTTATATTTCGTGTCGTTTCTACGATTTACGTTTTTACTACCCCTTTTTGTTTCTACATAGAAACTGGATTTTGACAACATTGTTTGCAATCATAAATAATTTAACAATGATGAAATAATGAGATATGTTGAATAAATAATGAGTTTTGAGGTATATTTCCCTCTTGGCTATCTTTTCGTTACCACCCTACTTGAATGTCTTAAAATGAAAAAAGGAAAGATAATTTTATATCTAAAAAAGTATAACCTTCAAAATTTATTTTTAAATGTTCAATTATTTAATATCTGTAGAAAAAAATTATTTTCACTCGAAACTTTGAATTGAAACTTGAAGCTGCTAAATAGATATATAAAGAAAATATACTAAAATAAGAAATGACGTTTATTTCTTTATTTTAAAATGATCCTAAAAATAAGTTATTTTAACCAATAATCTGTCGAGTTTCCTCCTTTTTTCTTTATCATTCATTGGGAAGTTTTTCCGGATAAAAACAGAGGAAAATCTGACGTTATTTTCTTTGACTCAATTCTATTGAGCTTGGTCCATAAGTCTACAAGTTAATTTCCAGGTATTTTCTCAAGCTTGGCCTTAATTGATTTTCCGGCCTAACTTTTTTTTTTTTTTTTTTTTTTTGTGGTAAATTTAAGTTCCTTCGTATGGTAATACATATATAAAATCTTTAAAAGACTGCAAATAAATGTTTAAAATAGAAAATTAAACTCCAAACTAAATAATATAAGTACAAGCAATAAGTGGTGATCTCATCCAAAAATGAAATATTCAACCTTTTATAAGTGGGCACACTTGTTTGAGCAGATATTATTCAACAATACAATCAATTGTATTTTCATCATATAGAATAAAATTTACATTTGAGCAAAAAAAAAAAAAGAATAAATATTTACCAATTGTGTTAGCACCCAAAATTCGATATCCCTGGGGAAAGAAAAAATAATGAAGTCGCCACTAAAATTCTGAAAGGAGAATTTTGGAAGTCTCTTCTAACATCAACATGATCTATTAAAACTAGATATATGGATCTGGTAGTGATTGTGCATGGGAAATGTGTTCATATCAACAGTCCAACTGGTTAGACTATGTGGTTCTTTAATTACATTTTTTTTTTTTATATCAATTAAAAAATTTAAATATATAAATTAATTCACAAAATATAAGTAAATTACCATATAACACAAAACCATGCAAAAAACTAATTATGAGTCCAGATAAGAGGATTTTTTTTTTTTTTTTGGGGGGGGGGGGGGGGGGGGGGGGGGGGGGGAATAGACTTACAAGTAATCGGGATTTTTTGCTTGAAATATTAGGGCCGACTTAAGAGCGTTCATATAAAGAAAACCAATTTAGCTTCCTGTTTCTCTGTCTTATCGGAGATTATTTAAATTAGTTTTTGGAGAATGACTTCTAGAGGAAAAAAAAAAGGTAAAAGTGCTTTTTCAGAATAGATTTTGTGGAAAAAAAAATATTTTGATAAAATGATAATGTTTGGATATTGTTATTAGAATAGTTTTTTCATGCTCAAATTACCAAAAAAAAAAAAAAGACATTAGCTTTTATTATAATTGCATATAAAGATAAGATTTTTTTTTTTAAAAAAATTAATATTAAATTTTAAAATAAATACCTAAAATTAAATAAATCTGTTTAAAAAAATTAAAATTAAAACATTTTTTAATTATGTAATATGATAAAAAAAAAAATAACTCAAACATATATGAATTAATAAATTGTATAGACTAAAATCATTTGTAAGCAATAATTATCCAAAATAATGTACTATATTTTAGATTGAAATAAATACTCCCTCCGATTTTAAATATAAGACAGAGTTGATTTTTGTGTGTAGGAATATTAAAGAAGCTAAATAAATTACTTAATCATGTCATATGTTGTGTATCCTTAGATTATATATTAGTTTATTAGTCAAACTATTTATTTTACGGAAAATTAAAATATAAATACTCTAAAGTAATTTAATTAGTTTTCTTAATCTCTTCAAAAAAATCAAAGTTTTATCTTATATTTAAGACCGGAGGAGTAATAAGTTTTGACTTCGAATGAGATTGTCACAATGAAAGATTAAGCACCGGTTGTTCTTGGTGATGGTAGAGAGATGAAAAGAAATCGAACGGTCTTGTGCCAATGATCGCCATGATCGGCAAACATACATGAAATTGATAAAAAAATTGAAGTAGGAAGCTTTGAAAATATTTCAAAGCAAGGGAGTTTGGTAAGAAAATTGAGTGGTGGTGCGTGTGATCTTTAAACTTGGGTCTCTTGCATCGACTCTATTCTGTAGAGTTCAAATCCATGGATAAGGGTTGGAGAAAGAAACGAAGATTTGGAACAACGGATGTATAATTTGATTGAAGGAGTCAAGAGGGAGATGGAAACAAGGAAGGCAGAAGAAATAGAGATTTTCTAACAAAAAAGGAAAAGAGAGGACGACGGAAGGAAGAAGAAAGGATAGAAAAGAATGATCAGAGAGAAAAGGTTGGGCCGAACATAAGAAAAAGTGAGAAAAATTATTATTATTATTTTTTAAAATCATGGTTTTGGCCAAAAAAGTAATTTCGGCCTTTTTTTAAGGTGTTTGGCAACTCCTTTGCAAAATCAAGGTTGTTTTACATTTAGAAGTACTTTTTGTTTTATCCCTTCTCTTTAGATTTAAGTGACAAAAAGGTCGGACACTCTCATTAAAAGGAAAGACTTCAATCCTGGAGTTGGTTAAAAGGTCTGGGGAGACATCCTAACTCCTGGGTGCCTAGGTAAATGTCGAGGTAATAGGCAATTTCCGCTTGTCTAACATTGATATCACTAAGGATGAAGGGAGATTTTACTATGCTCTTGAATCGTGAGCGTGCCAAACCCATTCCTAAAATTTCTGGACTTGGCTTTGGTCCTATACCCCTTACCATCCTTTTCTCTCCTTTTCTTTTTTCTGCCGTTCGATTAAGATCTCAACGGTCCATATTTACCATCACTTTTTACCATCCTTTTCCCTTATAATAATATTTTTATCATATGCTAAATTTGAACTGTTAAGATCTTAATCCAACGATAAATAAAGAAAAATGAGGGAAAAGGATGGTAAGAAGTATAGGACCAAAGTCAAATCCAAAATTTCTAAAAAAAAAAAAAAAAAACCACTTTTTCTTAATAGCAAACGCAAAAAGATAGCGAAAATTATGACGTTTGTGTTCTGATTGATTCGAGCATAGAAGAAAGAGAAGATAGTGAGCGTCTATATATGTACTCTATATGTATATATGTGAGAGAGAGAGAGAGAAGCAGCTTAAAGCAATAGGAGTGTAGTACTATCACCACCACCACCACGGCGACCACTAGCAACTGCTATTTTTTCCTTTACTGTAAATGAACCAAGCCCCACACCAATCTCTGATCCTCTCTTCTTGAACGCTTGCTCTGCTCTATTATTGGCCTACCATCATCATCATCTTCACTGATTTTTCATCGTCACGTTGTTTCCATGTTTTGCTTGGTAGGTTTTTGAGCTGGGTTCTGGATCATTTGCTTCTTTTTCTGGGTTGGTTTTTTCTCTGAGATCCGGTCTATTCTGGGAATCATTGCTCTTCGGCGGAGATCTGCTGCCTTTTGATACCTATTGAATTGTCTGGTTTCTCGAGCTTGTAGCTTTAAGCTGTAAAAGCCAGCTTATTGAGTTAGTGGTTCTGGAAAAGTTGTGCTATGAAGCCTTTTCTTGAAGATTGTGACCTGGGGTTTTGGGGGTTGATGAGAAAAAGAGGCGAATGAGGCGGAAACCAATCGTGTTTTGTAGCGAAACTGGTTTTGGTTGAGGATTGAGGGGGTGGGAAAATCTTGGGGGTGTCTAAGTATTCGAGCTATTTCAGTGTCTGAGTGTATGAATTTACTAAATGGTTTGCTTGGTTGGTGAAGAGGACAAAGAGAATGATACTTTGCAGCCTTAAGGAAGAGACAAGAAGGATTGTTTTGTGGTGGGAGTGTAATTTGGAAGAATTTTGCTGCTAATTTGGTCTACTTAAGAGTGATTTTGAAGACTGTGGGCTCGATTTAGAGGTTCTTATTTTTAAAATCATTGAAATCTTGCTGAAATGAGACTATCTTCATCTAGTTTTAGCCCTCCACCTCCGGAAGGTATGCCTGTTATTATCTGCGAATTCTCCTTTCTTGTTCTCATCTCTCCTCTCATCTCTGCTCTCTACTTTCTTGCAACTTTGGTTTTTACTCAGTTTCGAACTCAATCTTTAAGCCCAGAAGACCACCCGTACCACTTTCCAACGCGCATGGTTCTTCTTTTGCCATTTGTGTCCATGTATTTTGGATTTTTTTGATCGCTGAGGAGATGTACCCACTGTATTTTTTTTAATGAATATGTTGGTTTATATATGTTTTAAAGTTAACCTTTTTAATTATGCTCTTGCTGCCGTTTGCTCAGAGATCAGAATTGTTTGTTTTTGCTTGGGATTTGTTGTGTTATTTTCAGATCCTGGCTTTGACGTTAATATGCCAGAATCAATTTCTGCTGTTAAACGCTTTTGACTGCAATTATGAATTTTTCTGTTGCATAACATGATACATGAGATGAATTTTGTAGGAGAAAAGCGAGTCCTGGATTCAGAACTTTGGCATGCATGTGCTGGCCCTCTTGTTTCCTTACCAGCAGTTGGAAGTCGTGTCGTCTACTTTCCTCAAGGTCACAGTGAACAGGTAGGTAAATAAAAAGCTAGATTTTGGCTCTTGAAGACAAGATGTTTCAACTAGATGGTACTGTGGTAAGAATAATGTTAGATGACTAGTGTCTGGGCATGAAGATACTATTTTCATGTTTTGTTTCTTTACCGAATCTATTGTCTCGGTTCTTGTTTTTTCTTTCTCTCTGATGGTGCATGAAAACCATTAGTCGTTAATTCACTTTTGAGGGACATCTGGATATTAATGGGTTTATATATATGGAGATGTGATAAACTTATCTCTTCAAGATCAGCTCATAGACATTTCTATTTGAAAGCATCTCTCTCATTTTCCTCCATGAACTGCTTACCTGCATGCTTTTTTTTTTTTTTTGGTTGCTCACCCGGTTCACCGGGGCTTTGCCCCGACTAATCCGGATCCGACCCGGGTCGCGCACCTAGCTGTGGTGGGTGAGTCTCCCAGCGGGGATTTTTTGCATTCACAAGACTCGAACCCGAGACCTTGCTTAAGCGACACAAGCTGCTTATCACTTGTACCAACCCCCGTTGGTTACCTGCATGCTTTTAACTCAGTACTTTCTACTTAGGTTGCTGCGTCTACCAACAAGGAAGTGGATGCCCATATTCCTAATTACCCTAGCTTGCCTCCTCAGCTTATTTGTCAGCTTCATAATGTGACCATGCATGTAAGGCTTGTTTATATTGGTTTTATTTTGTTTCAGATTCTTCCTTATGATGATTCCTAAATTCTCTTTTAATTTCATCACTGATTTCTGTTTATTTGTTTTTGGATTCAGGCGGATGCGGAGACAGATGAAGTATACGCGCAGATGACCTTGCAAGCTCTAAATCCTGTATGATGCGTATCTAAACTAGTTGATGGATTTCTGTTTGTCGAATGGCTTTATTCTTCTGCTTATGACTTTGACCATTCTTGCAGCAAGAGCATAAAGATGCGTACCTTCCAGCAGAGTTGGGCACTCCTAGTAAGCAGCCAACAAATTACTTTTGCAAAACTTTGACAGCCAGTGACACAAGCACACATGGGGGGTTCTCTGTTCCCCGCCGAGCAGCTGAGAAAGTGTTTCCCCCACTGGTAAAACTTAACCAAAAAGTCGTGACACGATGTTTCAACTTACTTATCATTCCCTCCAAATTTTAACATCATAGCTTGAACTACAGGACTTCTCCCAACAACCTCCTTGTCAAGAACTAATTGCTAGGGATTTGCATGGTAATGAATGGAAATTCAGACATATCTTTCGTGGTAAGCTCTATAGCTGAGATTATTTTCGTCCTCTTTCCTTTTTTTTTTTCCCATTTTAATTGGAAATTTGTTTTTATTAGTCTTGTTAGATAAATGTTTTCTCCATCATTCTTCCATAGGCTCAAAGTAAGTGTACTTTAAAATATATATCATATGTTTTGTCTAAAATGACTCTGTTTGGCTTGTTTTTCTGCAGGTCAACCCAAACGGCATCTACTTACAACAGGATGGAGTGTGTTTGTGAGTGCTAAAAGGCTTGTTGCTGGTGATTCAGTTCTGTTTATCTGGTCAGTGATTATCTGATCTTGTGGTCATTTTCCATGCAAATCAAAGTGTCTACTATTTATGTCACAACAGCAGTTAGTCTGTTGTGTTCCCCTCTGTTATTTGGCATTTCAGAATTGAATTATGTTCTTCGATATTTATATGGTTGATTGGTTTGTCTTCTTGAAACAAGCTGCGTGACTTTATGTGGGGGAGACATTTATGTTGCCATTGTTTAGCTATACTATATTCGGTATCCTTTCAATATGGTATTTCTTATGCTAGAGATCCTAGATGTGGTTGTTACTGGTAAGATAGTCTTCCTGTTCAATGTCCTGAGCACATTGTTTGGGCTTGAAGAATTTAGTTGATTTTTTCCTAGCTGCTTGATTTTGTGCTTTATGATTACTGTTGAGCATTCTTAGTGATATTAATAAATTTGTAATACCTTCTTAATGATGCAATGCAAGTATATTCTCTTCAACAGGAATGAAAAGAATCAGTTGCTTCTCGGTATCCGGCGTGCAAATCGTCCACAAACTGTGATGCCTTCGTTAGTGTTATCAAGTGACAGCATGCACTTGGGGCTTCTTGCTGCTGCTGCTCATGCTGCTGCAACAAACAGTCGTTTCACCATTTTCTACAATCCACGGTACAGTTTGTCCTTTCTACATGCTTTTTCAATCAACAAAGGATTGTAATTTTTCTGTAACTTGCAATCGTTTTTTCTCTTTTGAATATCAGAGCTAGCCCATCTGAATTTGTCATACCCTTAGTCAAGTATGTGAAAGCTGTGTATCATACTCGAGTCTCAGTTGGTATGCGCTTCAGGATGCTGTTTGAAACTGAGGAATCAAGCGTGCGGAGGTAGATTTTCAGGCTTGTTAAATATGACAGACGCTATTGCTATGTACTTCCAATATTATATATTTACTTAGATAAGACATAAACATCATAATTGCTTACTGAGGGATTATAGTACATGTTTTCAATACCTTTTCTTTTGTCAGATACATGGGCACCATAACTGGTATCAGTGACCTGGATCCTGTTCGATGGCCAAATTCACATTGGCGATCAGTCAAGGTATGCTTGGAAAGGCTACGTTTGGGTATGGACTAATGGATAAGGGAGGGGAAGGACTGGTTTTGTCGAAAAATCTGTCTTAGTTGGAAGTATCTTCATTAGTAGGACTGTAGAATGAAAGGTTTTCAACTTTTTGATCCCCCCTGTTTCAGTTTCCTAGTTTCCCCAGTTTATATGTTTTGAAGAACTAACTATTTATTGTTATGTCATTTATTGTTTTTATTATTTCAATATTGCTTCTTCTTAATAAAGAACAAATTTGTAAGAATGTCTTATAGTTAATTCAATTTTTAACTTTTACGTCCTTATCAATTACACTGAAGGAAGTGTCAATTTGAGCCTACCTTTTCTTCCCTTTGTACCCTTTCTTGTTCACTTAAATTTTTCCCATTCATTTACACTCTCAACACTCAAACATCATCATAATGATGCTGTTTAAATACATTGAATGCTACTCTTGTTTTCCTGGAAGCTACCCTCCTTATGTTGCCAGATAAATAGTTTGTCTTCATATGAAAGATCTTAAAATCATGTCCTTGAATTACATTGCAGGTTGGCTGGGATGAATCTACAGCAGGAGAGAGGCAACCTAGGGTGTCCCTATGGGAAATTGAGCCATTAACAACATTTCCGATGTATCCATCATCTTTTCCTCTTAGGCTTAAACGACCATGGCCTCCGGGATTGCCTTCTTTCCAGGGTATGTTCAGTAATTTTTTTTTTTTTTTTTTTTTTTTTTTTTTTTTTTTTTTTTTTAATGTTTCTGACATCCTAATGTATTTTCAACTTTAAAAGTTGATTCAATTTTCATGTCCTCTTCAATGATGCATCTAATGGGAACAAAATGAAATGTTACCAGGTATGAAGGATGACAGTTTTAGCTTAAGTAATCAACTGTTTTGGCTTCGAGACACCTCAGACCGAGGTCTCCAGTCTCCTAACTTCCAGGGGTTTGGGTTCAATCCTTGGATGCAGGCAGGGCTTGATCCCTCCATGTTGGCTTCACCAACTGACATGTACCAAGCCATGGCTAATACTGCAGTTCAGGATATGAGGACTTTGGATACTTCCAAGCCGCATCCGGCCTCTTTTCTTCAATTTCAGCAGCAACTGAACTTCCCCAATAGGACTGCTGCTTTAATGCAGGCCCAAATGTCCCAGCAGTCTCAACTGCAGCAGGCTTGTCAAAGCAATCAAGAGAATCAGAATTCTTCTCAATCCTTGGCTCCAACTCAGATGCAACTTCAGCAGCAGCACTCGTTCAATAATAATCAGCATCAGCAGCCGCAGCAAGTGGTTGATCATCAGCAGATTTCAAGTGCTTCTGCAATGTCTCAGTTTGCATCTCCTCCACAACCCCATTCACCATCCATGCAAGCTATGTCTTCGCTTTGCCAACAACAGAACTTTTCTGAAACAAATGTGAATTCAATGAATGGTTCCATGGTTTCTCCCTTGCACAGTATCTTGGGTTCATTTTCCCAGGATGAATCATCCCACCTTCTCAACCTACCCAGGATTAGCTCTTGGGTACCTGTTCAAACATCTAGTGCCTGGCCCTCCAAGCGTGTTGCAGTCGATCCTCTACTTTCTTCTGGAGCTTCTCAGTGCACTCTGCCTCAGTTGGAATTGTTAGGGCAGCCACAAAGTACCATGTCACAGAATGTTATTTCGTTGCCACCTTTTCCTGGTCGGGATTGTTCAATAGACCAAGATGGGAGCACCGATCCTCAGAACAATCTTTTATTTGGTGTTAATATAGAGCCCTCATCTCTTATAGTGCAGAATGGGATGCCGAGCCTCAAGGGAGTTGGCAGCAACAACGACTCTGGGATTGCGCCTTTTCAGTCATCTAATTACCTGGATGCTACAGGAACTGATTCATCATTGAATCATGGAATTACACACAGCATTGCTGAATCGAGCTTCCTTGAGATTCCAGATAATGGAGGTCAAGGAGACGCACAAAACAAAACCTTTGTCAAGGTGAGTTTTCCCTCTGGGTTATTCTCTTTGAAGCCATTCATTTCTTCATTTTGTAATGCAAAACATAGTAGATTTATGTGTCTGGCTCTGTTATTTGATGCTTTATTTGACAGGTTTACAAGTCAGGGTCCTGCGGAAGATCATTGGATATCACTAAATTCAGCAGCTACCATGAGCTGCGTAGTGAACTTGCCCGAATGTTTGGCCTTGAAGGCAAGTTAGAGGACCCTGTGAGATCAGGCTGGCAGCTTGTATTTGTTGACCGAGAGAATGACGTTCTTCTCCTCGGTGATGGCCCCTGGCCGTAAGTGTCATTCTCGTCTGTTTTGAATTATTTGGTAGTTTTCAATATACAAATTTAATTTCTTCATTATAATTAAAATGGAATTATGTGCATGAGCTTCATGGTTTTCGTCTTTCCATCTGTTGAAGATCTATTTGTTCTGGTTCTGAAGTACCTTTCTTTGATGAGATCATTTGATCAATCTACTAAACAACTTGATATCTTTCCTATGACAGGGAATTCGTAAATAGTGTATGGTGTATCAAAATACTTTCTCCCCAAGAAGTGCAGCAAATGGGCAACAATGGGCTCGAGCTTCTGAACTCGGTCCCAATTCAGAGGCTCTCTAATGGTGTCTGTGATGACTATGCGAGCCGCCCTGACCCAAGAAATTTAAGCACTGGGATAGCAACCAATGGTGTGACAATCTAGCTTCTGCATTCCTTTGTCTTTGTCTCTTTTGGATATATTAGACTCTCTTCCAACCCGTAGCAGATTGTGGGAATTATTCCCTAGTTTTAGCTTTTAGCCTACTCATAAGCTCTTTGTTTATCTTCTTGTTTCCCTTGCTAGAACTGTTTCATAAGCTAAAACTGTAATTATATGGCATAATGTCCTTGTGGTACAATATATACTATACATTATCCGTTAGGAAATCAAAGCTGCTTCTTTATATCTATCATTAGCATTTAAACACTGAACAGGTCTTAAGATGAAATCATTTTCTTGCTACATATTTGTGGCATGAAATGTGACCAAAACTCGTTCAGTATTTTGGTGGTTGACATCTGGTTGTTAATAAAATTAAAGCAAATTACATTCACTTTACCTTGCAACTCTAAGACCTAATTATCAAAATTTTGGTGATGGACATGTGCAATGTGAAGTGAGTTAAAATTTACTCCAAGAGTATGTTTTGGTGGCAAGTATCTTGAAAAGGATCTACTTAACTCTTGTCCTATAGCGCATATTGGCCACTGAAAGTGATGTACTTGTTTGACTTATACGGAGTTGTGGTAAACTTGTGAAGGGTTTGGAAGTTTACCTCAGATGGGGTTTCTGGTTGAATCTTTCTTGCATGAAGAGAAGTGACTGAAACAACATAAAGAGGAAATAACAGATGGTGATGGAGTTAATTGACGTTTTCTGATATATGTGTGTGAATTATGGAGGAGGATCAAAGGATTTTGTGACTTTTTGAATATGAAGAGGACGCCAAAGCCATGTGATGTGTCTGAACATGCAGGGATGGGAAACAAAGCAACTTTTGTGTGCTTTTTAATTGATCTGAAAATGGCTTGCTTTTGTTTTCTTGTGTGTTTTGACCATTGCACTGTGATGCCTTGGTGGAATGGTTTTAGCATCATGAAAGGAAAAGAAAAAGATGTACACATTTGTCCACTTCCTTCTTGTTTCATTGAACCCCATGTTAGTTCCCACTCCTTTGTCCTTGAGAATAAATGAGATTTGGGATATCTTGGGCATATCATGGCTTTAGATTCCTATCCATGTTCTTCCAATGCATGTTTATTTGGTTGAATTCTTTATATTAGATTTGAATTTTTTGGGAAAATTAATTCACCTGTCATAATGGTTTCATTTGATTTTTAATTAGATTCTTATAGTTTTTTTTTCCTTATTATTGGTTCATTATAGTTTTCTGATTATAGGCATTAGTGGTCCCTATCCTCATATGTTAAATGATTTGTACGGTGTCACGAAATATATAATAAAAAATATTTTTTAAGGAAAAAAATTATCAACATAAAAAAAAACATAAAAAAAAAATATTATATTCAAACATTTCCTTGCATCTATATATAATCTATAACTGATTGAAGTTTTTATTTAAATCCATATGGAAAAATTAATTAAGTGAAAGCTTACTGAGTCACGTCATCAATTACTAATCTTATTTTCTTTATAAATTAACAAATTATGAGTATAGAGACCAATACTTACAATCGAGGAAACCATAGGGACCTAATTAAAAAAATGACGTAAAATTATGGGATTGCATATTATTATTATTTTTCCTTTTCCTTTGTTGGTTAACTCTTTAGATTTGATTTGGAAGGTTTATTTTTAAATTTTTACCTTTTATGCAATTATACATATTCATTCTTATTTTTTAACAAACTGATAGTTTAAATATTATTTTATTTTACAGTCTAGTTATGTTAAATTTAGACATTTTTTGACTAGGGCATATTATGTTGTAGTGTAAATAATTTTGGGTTAAGTAGCAAATCAACTCCAGGAAGTATAGGTCCATGTGCAATTTTACCCTATAAGTTTTTTTTTTTTTTTTTTTTTTGTCTCAATGTTTTCTCGAAGTTTCAAATGTAAAAATGTTGACCTATTAGTTAAAAAACTAATGTTGACTCTCAAAAAACTAATCTTTGACCGTTAACTTTTTAACGAGTAAATAGGCAACATTACTCCATTTTAACACTTATGGGGCAACATTGAACCTAAAAAAACTTTTGAGTAACATTATTCCTCAACGAAAACTTTCAAGGCAAATTTGCTACTTAACCCTATAATTTTTTTTTTTTATATATATATAATAGTAATGAAACATGTTTTAAGATTTTGCCAAGCCTTCTTTTATTTTTCGTGATAAAAAAAGTTTTTTTGTTCTTGAAATTTCTAGTACTCCAAATGGCAACAATTGAGCAACAATTTTGACTTTTTTATTTTGGAATAAATTACTGGATATCATCACTTCACCAAGTACAAGAGTACATCAAGGAGACAATTACGTTTCTTCATCAAGTTCCACCTCTCATAGAAAAAAGTGGTGATTGATGAACGAAGTATCAATTACTACTTTCTAACCGGTGAGCCATTAGTTATTTGATTAGCGAAGGCTTTCTCTAATAATCGATATGTTAATCTTCAAAAAATAATATAAAAAAGGAAATATAGTGCGAGGGAAAATTCTTCTCCATTAATGCATTTGATAAGACCTAACAGATAATGAGAAGATCTCATTCCCTAACTTACGTGGTTTCATGTGCTACTTCTTCTCATAGATATCGTCTCATAATTTTACACGGAATTTGATAAATAAATCATATTCTTTTTTTTTCCTTCATAATTTATAAACAACATAACTGGTGAGAAATTTTTTTCTATACATAAGGTAAAGGGAAAACATTTTTTGTTACCTATTTATACATCACATCGTTACATTTTATTATAGAGTGTGTGTGTCTATTGAAACAAGGTAGAAATATTTTACATGTTACATACATTAAGATCATATCTCAACATAACTGATGAGAATGCTAGAGCTACAAAAGAAGTGATTTGCCTTGTTTTTTGAATCATACCCATTGGAGAGACCCTTTTTCCTTGATGAAGAACAAGACTTTCAAATAAGGTTAAACAAGTAAATGATTTGACACACCATGTGAACATGACCATTTTCATATAAGTACATCAACGTTGTCTTTAATCAGCTCTTAAATCCAGAAAAATCATGAGTGTTAAAAAATTGATACACTGTCCAAACCAAAGAGATTGAGCTAAATGACAAGTGAGAAATAAGTGGGAGAGAGCCTTCTCATTATCACATTCAAACAACACGTAATCCTAGAAAATACATGTGGTGAAAATTGAGAATATCATAGGATGGAATAGCATTATTCAACAATTTTCATACAATCAAATATCTTGTGGGTGCCTCATAAATAAAATTAGAAGATTAGAAAGAATATTTTAGACCAAAACAATACTTGGCCATTAAAAAATCTTTTCATTTTGGATTAATTATGAATTTCTGAAAGAAGTTTAAATTAAATTTATTTACTTATTTGAATTATATTAATTCATTAAAATATTAAATTTGATTGTCTATTGAACAAACAAGAGTGAAGAGAATCAAAACTTCATAGAAGTAGGTCCCTTCATAATTCCAAAACTTTTTTTTTTTTTAAAAAAAAGTCTTTGTAGATTTTATAAAGTTTAATGTCTTTGAAGTAATTTTTCCTTTTATGAAATATAAAAGGATTAAGTATCAAATCCGCCCGATAATATACACCTAAAAGCAATGTTGCATTGGAAGTTTTTTTTTTGTTTTAATGTTGCTCCAGAAGTCTAAAAATGTAACAATATTACCCTTTTGT
Organism: Acacia acuminata; assembly: GCA_019022655.1. NCBI lineage: Eukaryota > Viridiplantae > Streptophyta > Magnoliopsida > Fabales > Fabaceae > Acacia > Acacia acuminata. The sequence goes on from JAFJYI010000040.1 coordinate 3,734,818, forward strand.
TAAAAAGTTAAAGTCAACTTCAATTTTGTAATGGTCATCATTAGGGTTTTAATGGAAAAAGCATAACATTATTATGTTTTTAGATTTCCGGTAGAACATTGAATCTGAAAAAACTTTCAGGGCAACATTGCTTCTAGACATAAACTTCTGGGGCGGATTTACTACTTAACCCAATATAAAACTAACAAATATTAGTATTAGTAGTAGCATAAATAATCCATAGAGAGGTGATGAAAATAAAAGTGAAGAGAACCAAAATTTCAATTGTAGACCCTTTCATAATTCCAATTCTAAATATTCTGAAACATTAAACTAACAAGTATTATTGGTATTAGTAATATAATAAAGTAATATATAATGCAAAGTAAATGATTGGTAGGAACTAAATAAATGGAGATCCATAAACATTTGTCCCTCTCATGTACCTAACCCTATATTGTTTCACCATTTCAAGATTCACTATAGGAAAATGGGTGGGTTCATTGAAGCAAAAACTTATTAGGGTTGAGCTCAAGATTTAGATTTTCAAACCGTAAAATAAATTTATAAGAGTAATCCTTAATAAGAGCAAAAAAATGGTTTTGTTTTTATTTATTTTATTTCAGAATTATTGATAAAGCTGCAAATATTTAATTGAAATTATATATTATATATATATTTTAATAATTGAATTTCATATAATGAATCGTTTGCTTAGTTTTAAAAAATGAGTTATTCACTTTAACTTTTAAAAATAGGTTGGTTTATAATTTATATAATGATTTGATTTGTGTTATGTGTTAATGTTTTAACACATAACACAATGATATTTATATAATGATTTGATTTGTGTTATGTGTTATTTGGTAAAAGAGTATTTTTAATATTTTATTATTTGATAAAATTTAATGTGTGTGAAGGGCCTACAGAGGCCCATAGGGCTAGCCTTGGGCCTACGAGGTCAATGGCTAGCTTTGGGCCTACGAGATTGAGGGCTGAGCTTTGCTAACAGAATCCTTCTTGTATGAACAGACTTATCATGGATCTAGGTTCCTATCCATGTTCTTCCATGTATGTTTGTTTTTTGGGTTTAATTCTTTATATTATATTGGGGAAATTAATTCATCGGTCCCTATAGTTTCATTTAATTTTTAATCAGATCCCCGTAGTTTTTTCCTGTTATTGGTCCTTACAGTTTGCTCAATTATAGTCAATACTAGTCCCTATGGCCTATGCTCATATGTTAAATGACGGGTAAATTGTCACAAAATATACAATAAAAAGATTTTTTTTTAAAAAAAATGATGAAATAAAAATATTTTGATTATCATCATAAAATAAAAATTTGTTATACTCAACCATCTGCTTGTATCTATACATAATCTATAAAATGATTAACTTTTTTATAATAGTAATGAAACATGTTTTAAGGTTTTACCAAGTCTTCTTTTTATTTTTCATGATAAAAAAAGTTTTTTTTGTTGTTTTTCGAAATATTTAGTACTCCCAATGGCAACAATGGAGCAACATTGGACTTTTTATTTTGGAATAAATTACTGGATATCATCACTTCACCAAGTAAAAGAGTACATCAAGAAGACGATTACATTCCTTCATCAAGTTTCATCTCTTATAGAAAAGGTGGTGTGATTGATCAAAGAATTATCAATTATGGAGTACTTTCTAATCAGTGAGCCATTAGTTGTTTGGTCAGTGTAAGGCTTTCTTTAGTAATCGATATATTAATCCTCTAAAAATAATATAGAAAAGGAAATATAGTGCGAGGGACAATTTCTCTCCATTAATGCATTTGATATGACCTAACACTGATTTTTGGGGCCCGGTTTCTCTTATTGTTAATTTTCTCATTATCCCTCATAATTTCTAAATCTTGTCTGTCGAATTAAATCGAAAGGTAAAAAATGAGCTATGTGATCAAGTTATCACTCCTTTGACTTTTCTCTCATCCATGGATGATCCAAAGTAGCTCCATTTCCCAATCAATGGTCCATTTAGGCTTATGAGGGATTATGACAAATTGAGATAATGAGAGGATCCTAACTTGCATGGTTTCACATGGTACTTCTGCTTATAGCTATCGTTTCGTATATTTTACACGAAATTTGATAAATAAATCATGTTCTTTTTTCTCCCTTCATAATTTATTAACAACATAACTGGTGAGAAATTTTTTTCTATATATAAGGTAAACGGAAAACAATTTTTTTTTTACTTATTTATATATCACATCATTACATTTTATTATAAAGTGTGTGTATTGAAACATGGTAGAATGATATTGAATAAGAAATATTTACATGTTACATAGAGAGACCCTGGAAGTAAAAGAGTACATCAAAAAGGTGATTTCATTCCTTCATCAAGTTCCACCTCTTATAGAAAAGGTGGTGATTGATTAAAGAAGTACTTCTTTCGATCCTAATTATATTTAGGACCGGGTAGTATCAATTACTTTCTAATCAGTGAGCCGTTAGTTATCTGGTCATTGTATGGCTTTCTCTAATAATCGATATATTAATCCTCTAAAAATAATATAAAAAAGGAAATATAGTGCAAGGGACAGTTCCTCTCCATTAATGCATTTTATATGACCTAACACTAATTTGTGGGGTTTCACGGGCTACTTCTACTCATAGACATCGTCTCATATATTTTACACGAAATTTGATAAATAAATCATATTCTTTTTTTCCCTTCATAATGTATTAACAACATAACTGGGGAGAAATTTTTTTCTATATATAAGGTAAAGGGAAAACATTTTGTTTACTTATTTATATATCACATCATTACATTTTCTATATATAAATTGTGCGTGTATGTGTATATATATACACAAAGAACCCTATAATAGTAATGATTACGATGCTTTTTTATATTTATAAAAGATTGTTTTCTCCCATCACTAGATGAGAATGCTAAAGCTACAAAAGAAGTGATTTGCCTTATTTTTTGAATCATACCCATTGGAGAGAACCTTTTTCCTTGATGAAGAACAAGACTTTCAAATAAGGTTAAGCAAGCAAATGATTTCACAAACCATGTGAACATGACCATCTTGATATAACTGCATCATCAGCGTTGTTGTCTTTTAACCAGCTCTTAAATTCAGAAAAATCATGAGTGTGAATTTTGATTGACACTATGTCCAAATCAAAGAGATCAAGCTAAATGACAAGTGAGAAACAAGTGGGAGAGAGTCTTCTTATTATCACATCCAAACACTCATAATCCTAGAAAATGCAAGTTGTGAAAATTGAGAATATCATAGGATGGAATAGCATTATTCAACAATTTCCACACAATCAAAATATGTTGTGGGTGCCTCATAAATAAAATTAGAAGAGTAGAAAAGAATATTTTAGAGCAAAACAATACTTGGCCATTAAAAAATCCAAGAAAAAAATCTTTCTCTTTTGGATTAATTATGAATTTCTGAAAGAAGTTTAAATTTATTTATTTGTTTGAATTATATTAATTCATTAAAATATTAAATTTGATTGTCAATAGACAATCTAGAACAAAGAAGAGTGAAGAGAATCAAAACTTCAAATAAGTAGGTCCCTTTATAATTCCAAAACTATTTTTATTTTTATTTTTAAAAGTATTTGTAGATTTTATAAAGTATAATGTTTTGGAAGCAATTTTTCCTTTCATGAAATATAAAACTAACAAATATTAGTATTAGTAGTAGCATAAATAATCCATAGAAAGGTGATGAAAATAAAAGTGAAGAGAACCAAAATTTCAAAAGTAGACCCTTCAATAAATTCCAATTCTAAATATTCTGAAACATTAAACTAACAAGTATTATTGTTATTAGTAATATAATAAAGAAATAAATAATGCATAAATACGGTGATGAAAGTAAATGATTGGTAGGAACTAAATAAATGGAGATCCATAAACATTTGTCCCTCTCATGTACCTAAACCTTGTATTGTTTCACCATTCCAAGATTCACTATAGGAAAATGGGTGGGTTCATTAAAGAAAAAAATTATTAGGGTTGAGCTCAAGATGTAGACTTTTAAACCATAAAGGAATATATGGTTAAGGTACAAATTGACCAATGAACTATTATGCTAGGAGCACCGGCCACAAAATGTTTTGAAGAGAACAAAAATACCAATGAAGAATTTAAAACTTCAGAGAGTAGACCAAATCATGGATTGTGCTAATTTCACGAGTTTTAAATTCTTCATTAGTATTTTTGCTCCCTTTCAATTGTTAATTGGTATTTTTACTCTCTTCAAAGCATTTTCTGTACCCGGTGCTCATAAGGTAACATTTTGTTGGACAATGTGCACCTTAACCCATAAATTTATAAGAGTAACCCCCGATAAGTCAAGGCTTAGTTGGATTGGCTTGTTTAGGTTTTGTTATTTATTTATTTTCTCTCAGAATTATTGATAAAACTGAAAATATTTAATTGAAATTATCTTTCTTTTTAATCATTGTATTTCATATAATGACTCGTTTGTTTAGTTTTTTAAAAAAAATGGTTTATTCACCTTAACTTTAAAAAATAGGTTGGTTTATACTTTATATAATGATTCGATTTGTGTTATGTGTTAATGTTTTTAAAGTATATGTATATTTAGTAAAAGAGTATTTTTAATATTTTATTATTTGATAAAATTTAATTTGTGTGAAGGGCCAGAGGCCCATAAGGCTAGTCTTGGGCCTACGAGGTCAATGGCTAACAGAACCCTTTTCGTATGAATCATGGCTCTAGATTCTTATCCATGTTAAATGACGTGTAAATTGTCACAAGATATACAATAAAAAGATTTTTTTTTTTTAAAAAAAAAAGAATGATGAAATAAAATATTTTGATTATCATCATAAAATAAAAATTTGTTATACCCAACCATTTCCTTGTATCTATACATAATCTATAAACTATAAACTGATTAACTTTTTTATTTAAACCCATATGACAAAATTATTTAGGTTTATGCTGAGAATTACTAACATTATTTCCCTTATAAATTAAAAAATTATGAGTTTAGGGATGAATACTTACCTTAGAGGAAACCATAAGGATCTAATTAAAAGCTAAAATTATTGGAATTGCATCCTTTACTCTCTCTTTTTTCGGCCTTTATTTCACGATTTGGAGGCTCCCACCACCTCTTTTGAGCTTGCTTATCATGATGTGAATCTTTGCCTTTTACTTTGCTTTTCAATTTTTTTTTTTTTTTTTTAATTTAAATTTTAGGAATGGGTTGGGTTCACCCACGATTCAATGGCATCACGAAATCTCCTTCCTCCTAGACGATACTAATGTTAGGCAGGATGAAATGCCTATTATCCATAGGCGTTTACCTAGACACCTAGGAGTTAGGATGCCTCCCCTAACGCCTTGACCAACTCTAGGATCGAATCCCCTTTGCCAGTTGAGCCTAAAGACAAGGGGTTTGCTTTTCAAAATTGAACTGCTGGTATTTTGTGCATGTCATCCTAGCACCAGGACCATACAAACAAAGATGAGTTACTTCATGGGAAAATGATAGTTAAGGATATAACATTAGTCATAAATCATAATTTCAAAATTATAGTTATAGTTATTTAAAACTTTATTCAACCAACCCGCATCCCCTAAAGAAGGTTGTGGGTCTAATACCTGGCTTTGATACTATGTTAAATATAAAGTTGAGTCTGATACCTATCGGTTTGCAGCGATAGAGATCTCTTACTACTTACCATTGCAATGAGCAATAAATTTGGTTCCTAACGTCCGAGTTTTGCATGTTGAAATTATGAATGTCGTGAGCAGCAACCTGTACTTTGGTCGAGTTTCTATGGCTGACCCTCTTCTGGGCTGGTCTACAGTGTTCATAGGGCTACATAGTTTTTGTTTTAATAATTTTACTTATCATGTTTTAGTTTTTTTTTTTTTTTTTTTTTTTTGGATATAATATCATGTTTTAGTTTCGACTATGTATTTCTGTCAATATCCATAATCTTTTTGTGGAGGCCTTTTTCTTATCTTGCTTTAATAAATTAGCTGTCTCTATAAAAAAAAAAAAAAATGCAACTTCTTTTAAATTTGGTGCAATTTTTTTGAAATTCATTTTTACTTTCTCCTTCTCCACACATTTTATTAAACTCTGTATATCTATATCTTTAGTTTTGCACTAGTTCTCTATGTATTTCAATTAAGTTTGTCTTAAAAATGAGTAAGAAAACTGAGTGATCCTTTTTCTTCTCAAAAGCAAACAAAAAAATGGAATGACCTCTAGCTATCTGGTCTAGTAAATGTGCTCTTGGTATTGTGTTAGTTTTGACCAAAACTAGTAAATTACTAAACACAGTCGTATTTAAAATTATAATCAAGCTTTACTTCCAATAACTAATAGGTATTAAAAATTAGAACTTTAGTTCTTAAACATAATAATATGTTGCAAGTGCTTATGATCTGAAAACTCGAGTTTGGCAACTAATAAGCAAATTTACCAAAAAAAAAAAAAAAAAAGACACAAGATAATGCAATTGCTTTACCCCAGATAATTTGTTATAATTATTACTCCTCTTTATCTCTCTCCAAATTCACAAATGAATCATTACTCCTCTCTCCAAATTTACAAATACATCTTACATCTGTCATTACATTTGTCTCTAAATTACAAAATGCGAGCTTGCTCAGGGCTTTGTTGGGAATGGTGTATAAACAAGTTTTCATAGTGATTTACGATGTACAAGATACATATGCAAGAGAGGTTTGTTTTGATTTGCATGAACATGCTTATTATAAGCATCTCCAAACAAGCAAAGAATACATTATAGTAATCCAAGCCAAAAGTTAAAACTCTCAAGTAATGAATGAACTTGTTAGTTCTCAATGTGTTTTGATGATTAACAACAAGTGTAAACGTGTGTTGAAGCTTTTGCAAAACCTGTGAAAAACCATTTTCTGCTTACTCGAGTAAAGGAAAGCTTACTCGAGTAAAGGACTCGTTAAAGGATTGCCCAATTGAGTTTTACACGCACTTACTCGAGTAAGGAGTTGACATACTCGAGTAAAGATCATCCGTAAGGCAAATGCGTTTTTCAAAAGGTACTTACTCGAGTAAAGGTTTGTATACTCGAGTAAAGGCCAACCCGAGAGCAAATGTGTTTTTCAAATTAAGGCTTACTCGAGTAAAGGTTTGTATACTCGAGTAAAGGCCATCCAGAGAGCAATCAATTTTTCAAAGATAAATCAATACTCGGAGTATAGAAATACATACTCGAGTATTGGACTTACCGAGAGCAAATGAACTTTTGGACTTGAGTGTATACTCGAGTATATAAGTGGCTTACTCGAGTAAAGGGTCTTACGTAAAGTTCCCAAAGTTTTATAAACTCGTGCTTACTCGAGTAAGAGTTTCCATACTCGAGTAAAGAACTCTTCAAATGTTTTTCAACTTAACTCATGCTCGTGCTTACTCCGATGAATTTGTTTACTCGAGTAAAGAGCATTTTTCACTTAGAGATTTCAAGCAAATAGTTGCTTACTCGAGTACACTATTAACTTACTCGAGTAAAGACCTTGGTTTCAAAAGTTCAAGTCTCGATGGTTTGCTTCGGAAGTCGCTTACTCGAGTATCCTTTTGGATACTTTGCGTAAAGACTTTTTCACACGTTGACTTACTCGAGTAACCAAGAACATACTCGAGTAAACAACGCTGAAACCAATTTTTGAATTTCACGAATTTGCATATCACTCTTGTTTGATCTAATTACTTTAATGAATCACTCACTTATGTTCCCGATATGTTTAACAAGTTTATTGAGTGAATTTCGCTTAGCACAGATGAAGATTATTGAAGGTCAAAGCCATAAAGCAAAAAGTGTGCAGAGCATTAAATGCACTTTCGCAAATCCACCTTCTTTTGGTTAACCCACCGAGCACGCATTCTCAACGGTCAAGAATGCTTTCTTCATCAAGTAAAATCTTCTCCAACGGACAAATCCTCAGAGTTCCACCTCAGACCATATTAGCACCTGGATTAGTTGGAGGTTAGAGAGAGAAGATGACCAGACTTAATGCTAATCACCATTCAACGGTCATTTAATGTTCTCTACCTATAAATAGAGTGCATTAACTTCTTCTCAAGCTGACACACTTACTAAGAGCGAAAATTCATTGATTGCCATTTATTGTGTTCAGTTTACATCTATATTGTATCAATCGATACTTGCACTTCGGTGATCATTTTATCCGCTCCGAGAGAGAGTTCTATCTCGTAAATCATTTATTGATTGAGATAACCATAAGTCGGGGACTTAGTGGTTGGGTGTATTGATTACAACTTGTAAGGGGGAGTGAGTTCTAGAGAAAGAACTACTCTTGAGTACAGAGTGTGTAATCAGTTTGTGAGTATAGTGGATTGAAAATCCCAAGTGTGGCTTGGGGACTGGATGTAGGTCAAAGATAAGATGAACCAGGATAATTTCTATTGTGCAAGCTTTCCTTCCCTTCCTCCTCCGTCTATCTCTCGCTTTCATTTCTTCAAAACAGAGCATATTTCCAAAAGTTTTTAAAATACCCAATTCACCCCCTCTTGGGTATATAGCTCCATTTACATTTGGTATCGAGCAAGGTCTTCTCTTAAGAGCTTAACAACTCGAGAAGGATCATTATGGAAGGTATCTTACCCGATGGAGCTTCTATCAACAAAGCCACCCGGTTTCAATGGAGAGCATTACTCCTTCCGGAAAGCAAAATTCAAAGTCTTTGTGAATGCTACGAGTATGGGTTGTGGGAGAGTATTTGAAAGAGGAAATTATGAGCCATCAACCGTTGAAGATGGAGTTAGAGTTCCTAAGCTTGAAGAAGAATATGATGAGAATGAGGAAAAGAAGTGTCACACTCAACAAGAAGGTCGTCCTACTTCTTCAAAGTGCTCTTAGCCAACAAGAGTACTTTCGTATTTGCAATCTATCTTCTCGCAAAACAAATGTGGGATGCTCGGAGATAGCTCATGAAGGAACAAATTGGAGTAAAGCAAAAAGAGTCAATACTCTTATGATCGAATATGACCTTCTACGAATGAAGCATGGTGAATCCATTGGTGAGTTCCAAATTTAAGGTTCACCCATCTCATCAATCAACTTGTCGCCTTGGGAAAGGAATATGACCAACCAGTCCAAGTAAGGAAGATCTTGAATATCCTTAACAAGGAATGGGAAGCAAAGGTCACAAAGCCTATTGAAGAGGCTCGAGGAGAGTCAATGACGTCGTAGTTGCTCTATTCGGAAGTCTCTCTCGAATATGAGGCTAAACTCAAGTTCAAGAAGGGACTTGATGAAGCTCATGGCAAGAACAGAGGAATTGCCTCAAGGCCGCAAGAGAAGTTAGAGACTCGGATGGGGAAAATGAGAATGAAGACGAAGATGAAGAAATTGGCATGCTTTGGTCCGAAGATTCAAGAAGTTCTACAAGAAGGACCAAGGCTTTAAGAAGTTTCACAAGGGTAGCTCCAAGTTATGAGGCAAAGAAGCCAATCATCTCGCTACGAATGTCGAAGCCCGGCCACATCAAGTCCGAATGTCCTCACCGAACGACAAAGATAAAGAAAAGAAGAAGTTCAAGCAAATACAAGAAGAAAGCTTATGTCTCCAAAGATCTCGGGGTGATAGCTCATCGATGAAGATGATGAGGATGAGGAAGAGAAAGCCAATATATGCCTAGTTGTGAAGAAGAAGAGCAACGTGCTAAACTTGAAGAGGTATATGATTGCAAACCTCCTTATGATGATCTCGTTTGATGAATATATGACTGCAATTTGAATTTGAAAAACTTGCTGAAAAATATTTCAAACCAAAAAACGTAAATCTTTCTCTTGAATCTCAAGTTGAAGAATTGTCTTCTTCGTAAAAATACTATTTGTAAAGATTGTCCCGATCTCAAGAAAAAGAATTCATATCTTACAAAGGCACTTGAGAAATTCACTAGAGGAAGTGAAATGCTCAATGTCATTTTAAAACAAAGAACGTTTTATAAATGATAGATCGTGCATTGGTTACGCATGCATTTTGATAGAAAGAAAGGCAAGAAGAAGAGTGGTCGTAAAAACATACATGAACTATTTTACAAAATCAGTTCACTCTTCAAATCCCTTTGCACATTGCAATTATCGTAATAAGAAGGGTCATTCTACTTCATCTTGCTTTCATAAAAAGGAAAGAAAAATTAAACCGATTGGGAAATTATCAATGGGTACCAAAAGGAACTTATGTTCCTAAGGTCAAAACTAACTCCAAAGGACCCAAGAAAAGATGGGTACCTAAGGCTTGATCCCTTGAAAATTGCAGGTTTGTCTTAGAGCATCAAGACCCAACAAGCGGTACATTGATAGTGGGTGCTCAAGACACATGACCGGAGATGAATCAAAGTTTCTCTCAATCAAATCAAAGGATGGTGGTAGAGTCACATTTGGAGGAGACCAATCGGGTAAAATTGCCGGAATTGGTGAGATAGGAAACAATGAAGGTCCTCTCATCAAAGATGTCTACCTTGTAGAAGGATTGTGTCACAACCTCCTAAGTGTGAGCCAAAGCACCGACAAGGGTAACTTAGTTATCTTTGATTCGAATGAATGTTTGATTGTTAGAAAGGATTTAGTCCCCATTGACGATTTGAAAACTAAAGCTTTATTTAGAGCACCTAGAGATGGAAATTGTTATACTCTTAACCTCTCTAGCAATGCTTCGTGTTCAAAACTGTTTTGTTAGTAACTTGAATGAGAGTTGGTCGTGGCATAAACGATTAGCCCATGTTAATATGTCTCAACTTGACAAGTTGCTTTGAAAAAGGATTTGGTCATTGGTATTCCTAAATTGAATTTCAAAAATGACATAGTTTGTGATGCTTGTCAAAAAGGAAAACAAACTAAATCCTCTTTTAAAGCAAAAAATGAGATCTCAACTAATAGACCTCTTCAATTACTTCATATGGATCTAGTTGGACCAGCTAGAGTAAAAAGTCTTGGTGGAAACCTTTACACTTTGGTCATAGTTGATGATTACTCTAGATTTGCTTGGACAATATTTTTATCATCTAAAGATGAAACGTTTGATCGCTTTGTTACCTTTGCCAAAAAGGTCGAGAACGAGAAAGGCTTTGCAATTTCGTGTATAAGGACCGATCATGGTGGCGAATTTGAAAACAACGCTTCAACGAGAAACCGTGACAATGTGGGAATTGATCACAACTTCTCAGCCCAAGGACTCCTCAACAAAACGGTGTGGTTGAGAGGAAGAATAGAGTCCTCACCGAGATGGCAAGGGCAATGTTAAATGAAAACAACACTTCTCAAGTGTTTTGGGCTGATGCGATGAGTACGGCTTGCTACATCTCCAACCGAGCCTATTTGAGGAAGAAGTCGAACAAGACCCCATATGAACTCTACAAGGAAAGGAAGCCAAATCTCCCACCTACATGTCTTTGGATGCAAGTGCTATGTGCACAACAATGGTAAAGAGAATCTTGGTAAATTCGATTCCAAAGCCGATATAGGTATCTTCATTGGTTATTCAAATAGGAGTAGAGCTTTTAGAGTTTTTAATACTCGCACTCGTATTGTTGAAGAATCAATACATGTTGTTTTCTCGTGAATCCAAAACCGATAAAGCCTTGGACAATGAAGAAGAAAATGTTTTCAAAAATCAATTCTTCTCGAAAACTACTCCCGCTTCTATTGAAAATCCCGAAAATGTTTTTGAGGCTGATCCCCAAAACTCTATTGAAAATCCAGATCGACTCAACCTAGAGCTTGGAAATTTATTAGAAATCATCCTTTAGACCAAGTTATAGGCAATATTAATCGTGGAGTAAGAACCGAAATAGTACCTTGAATGAAGTAACTTTTTCTGCATTTATATCTCATATAGAACCCTCTAAGATTGATGAAGCCCTCTCTGGATAATGATTGGGTGATAGCAATGCAAGAGGAGTTACATCAATTTGACAAATCATGTTTGGGATTTGGTACCTAGGCCCAAAGATCATCCATTCATTGGCACCAAATGGGTATTCAAGAACAAACGTGATGAGTCCGCAATCATTGTCCGCAACAAGGCAAGATTGGTTGCCAAAGGCTATAATCAAGAAGAAGGAATTGATTATGAAGAAACTTATGCTCCAAAGTGGCAAGATTGGAAGCCATAAGAGTACTTCTAGCCTTTGCATGTGTAAAAGGTTTTAAACTATATCAAATGGATGTGAAAAGTGCTTTTCGAATGGTTTTATACAAGAGGAAGTTTATGTAGAACAACCTCCTGGTTTTGAAAATGAACATTGTCCAGATCATGTGTATCGCCTCAAGAAGGCTCTATATGGCCTGAAACAAGCTCCTAGAGCTTGGTATGAGCGATTAAGCAAATTTCTTCTAGATCAAGGCTTTGTTAGAGGAAAAGCAGACACAACTCTTTTCATAAAGAGTAATAAGCTAAATGAAATCTTAATGGTTCAAATATATGTGGATGATATTATATTTGGTGCTTCTAATGATGCTTTGTGTGAAGAATTTTCAAAGACTATGCGGGGAGAATTTGAGATGTCCATGATGGGAGAGCTCAACTATTTTCTTGGACTGCAAATCAAGCAAAGAAAAGATGGGATATTCATTTCCCAAACCAAATATCCGAATGATTTGTCAAGAAATTTGGGATGGACCAAAGGCAATGGTGCCGACACTCCTATGAGCTCAACCGCTTCACTAGATGCCGATGAGGAGGGCAAAGATTTCAACATCACAAAGTATAGAGGAATGATTGGATCACTTCTCTATCTTTACAACGAGTCGCCCGGACATCCAATTCGGTGTTGGGATGTGTGCAAGGTTCCAATCCGCTCCAAAAGAGTCCCATCTTTGAACAAGTAAAGAGGATATTCGATATCTCTGACACAAAGACTCTTGGACCGTGGTTTCCCAAAGGTCAACCGGAACACTTGGTGGCATACTCGATTCGGATCATGCCGCTACAAGACAGATAGAAAGAGCACAAGTGGCCAATGCGAATTCTTTGGCAACTCACTTGTCTCTTGGTTTGAAGAAGCGCACATCCGTGGCCGTGTCCTCTACCGAAGCTGAATACGTGGTCGCTTCAAGTTGTTGTGCTCAAGTGCTATGGTTGAAGCAACAACTTGCCGACTTGGGAGTTCACTTGAAGGAAATCCCAATTTTGTGTGACAACACAAGCACAATAAGCTTGGCCAAGAATCCGGTGCAACATACAAGAACCAAGCATATTGATGTGAGGCATCACTTCATTCGGATCATGTCCGAAAAGAGATGTCAAAGTGATGTTCATCCCAACTCATCTCCAACTTGCCGACATCTTCACAAAGCCTCTAGCCAAAGAACCTTTCAATTTCATAAGAAGAGAATTGGGAATGGTAAACCCCAATGAGTTGTAAGCATTTCTTATCCAATTTAATGTTAGTTGTGTGTTTGATGATTAATCCTTACTAACTTAAGCATCGGAGCGTATAGAAATTGTTTTTGCGGTTTTTCGATGTTTCAGAGGTTTCTTACTCGAGTAAAATATATTGTACTCGAGTATGCACGATGCGTAAAGCAAATTCGAGGTTCGAGAAATGCTTTACTCGAGTATGTCGAGTTTACTCGAGTATACAAGAGGCAGAGAGAGCGCATTGCCGAGAACAATTAAAGGTTTACTCGAGTATGTTGAAACTTACTCGAGTATAGACCGCATTTAAGCCAAACTCGAAGACATGGCGAAACTTACTCGAGTATGTTAGTGGCTTACTCGAGTATGGGCATCGGGCTCTTCAAAAATTCACGCGACATTTTTGAAGTCCAGGTCAGTTTACTTCCATCTTTACTCGAGTATGTAAATGAAAGTATTGTTTACTCGAGTAAGCAAGAACTTACTCGAGTATGGGCGTTCGTCTATATATACTGAAACGACGTGTTCTTACATACTCGCATCTTTACTCCAAGAAAGTCCTAGGAAACGCGACTTTTCTCTTCCTCTTCCTCTCGTAACCATCACAAACCCTCATAAATCTTCTTAAAACTTTACCAAACCTCGCCTAATCCTTCCTAGTCTCATTTTCCTCGAACCCTAACCGATCAAATGTCTAAAGAAACTTCTCAATCCTCTCAACCGATTCCTCCACGAGCTCCAAGGACCAAAACGATTCCAAGGAAGTTGAAGAGCGGCATTGATACAAGGATCCCCTGAGTGGGTATTGTGATTGAAGATAATCCATCTTCGAACCCCAAAAGAGGGATTCGACGTCAAAGGACCCGGTTCCTTCTTCAACCACAAAGAGAAAGCAGACGGCCGAGTCAAGCCAAGCCAAAAGACCAAGAACCGTTGTTCACGTAAAGACGCGACCAAGAGGGCCATCCCTCGCTTCCGGGTCTATCTCTACGGTTGAAGTTACGGGCTCCTCCTCGACACCGCGATGAAGAAGATGAGCACGAGGATGTTCCATCTATCATTGAAAATGCAGTTGAAGAGATTAAACTTCACAAGGATCCACCTCCGGGTTTCAAAGTCACCTCGGTTGCCCTCTTCCTCCCGGCCACAATGCCATGTTCGCAGAGCAATACTCAACCCGAGGATTTTGTCCTCGTTGTCTCGCCAATCTTGAACAAGTTCACCAAGAATGCAACATTGATCTATCGCCGTGGCTCGACTTTCTATGATTCATTCATTTCAATTGAGGCACCTACTTTCCGAGTTGGTGAGAATGTTCTACTTCAACATGAAGGCCGACCATATTTTAGACTCGAGGATCGAGCCATTGAAGAGAGGATCACAACATCTCGTGGGAGTCACTTTCACCATCTCTTCGCAATCCTCAACCGGACATCGAAGGTTGTTGATCCGCCGAGGCTTCTACACCCCGATATGGCAATGAAGAAGTGTATAGGACACTTTGCGCACCGAAGACGCACTCGATGATCGAGAGCTCATCTATCCTTCAAACCGTCGACATGCCTAACTTGCACCGGTACTCGGTTTGTGTATACAAGGAATTTTGTCCAAGGGAGGTAGTTACACTCACTTCACGAAGAAGGATTACCGCTTCTTCACCGCTTTTGTCAAGCAACATCCCTTCAATATTGGGCGTGGGTCTTCAAGGAAATAAGCAACTTTAAGTTCACCTCCGGAAAGGATCGTATATGCCCTTCGCCTCTTTGGTGTCTCTGATTTTATTTTACCATAGGATATGGTATGTGGGCCCTCCTGCATCAATGAAGTTTATCCCCTCCTTTGGCCAGACACAACTCAAGTTTATGCAGATAAACCTTGAACCGGAAGGATCCGGTCAGTCAAGGGCTCCTCTGAGATCTCAGACCCGTGCATCTCAGTCAGTTGCGCACGAGGCTCAATCGCTCCTCCTCCTCCACTCGGATTTTGAAGCTAGAGTTAAGGCCATCGTGGACTCCTCCATTGCTTCTCACTTTGTCGAATGCAATTTGAATTTGGCAAGCTAGGAGCTGATCTCAAGCTTGGTCTAAATGAGGTGATGGTCGGTCGAATGAGGTTATTACCAAATTGGACAAGACTCAAGAATGACACCGAAAAGAGGCAGCGGGATGAGATTTTTGATCAAAGTGCATCGACTTGGATTCTCGGATTGGTTCTATCATGGACATTGCTTCGAGGCCGGGACAAGGTCAACAAGTTGATCCAGCACTTTGATCTTGGTTCTTCATCCTCCGCTCCATTAGGGTTCACAACCGGTCCATCCTCATCCTCTCCTGTTCCAGAGACCCAGCCACCAGAGATTCACATGTCCCCACCTTCATCACCTCCCTTCTCATTTCCCAGTCCACCTCACACCACTTCCCCAGCCTCCGCTTCCACTCCTACCCCTGTAATTCCATCTTCTCCTATCACTCCCACCACAGAGATCCTACCTGACCGACTTCCATCTCCATCCACTCCATCTACTGAGAAATTTCCCACACCTTCTCCTTATGCAGCTCACCGGGACCCTACCTTTGATCCATTCACGCCATGGTCCTCGGACCCCTCCTATTGTTGTCCTTGATCCCGAGTATGCTGATGATGACAAAGGGGGAGAAGAAGAGAAAGATGTATAGGATCTAGAGGTCTAGGTTGTAGTGTTTAACATGCATGATACCTTGTTGATTCTGCATTTTTTCCTTTTCATTCTCTGATATCAGTGTTATCAGTGTATTTGTCATTTCTGATATCAGTAAAATATTGTATGAAGCTTGCTTAATGATTAGATTCTCGTTGGTTATGTGTTCAATTGAATATTTGCTGCCATTCTCTCGAGTATTACAAATTTTTTAACATGCACATTCAAATGATTTTTGAACACTTTGCACTAATTTTTGAAAACTTCAACCCAAAGGAACTTCATCTTTCAAATTATCTAAAAAGATCATTTACAAGTGTTGTCATCATCAAAAAGGGGGAGAATGTTAGTTCTCAATGTGTTTTGATGATTAACAACAAGTGTAAACGTGTGTTGAAGCTTTTGCAAAACCCGTGAAAAACCATTTCTCGCTTGCTTACTCGAGTAAAGGAAAGCTTACTCGAGTAAAGGACTGTTAAAGGATTGCCCAATTGAGTTTTACACGCACTTACTCGAGTAAGGAGTTGACATACTCGAGTAAAGATCATCCAGAAGGCAAATGCGTTTTTCAAAAGGTACTTACTCGAGTAAAGGTTTGTATACTCGAGTAAAGGCCAACCCGAGAGCAAATGTGTTTTTCAAATTAAGGCTTACTCGAGTAAAGGTTTGTATACTCGAGTAAAGGCCATCCAGAGCAATCAATTTTTCAAAGATAAATCAATACCGGAGTATAGAAATACATACTCGAGTATTGGACTTACCGAGAGCAAATGAACTTTTGGACTTGAGTGTATACTCGAGTATATAAGTGGCTTACTCGAGTAAAGGGTCTTACGTAAAGTTCCCAAAGTTTTATAAACTCGTGCTTACTCGAGTAAGAGTTTCCATACTCGAGTAAAGAACTCTTCAAATGTTTTTCAACTTAACTCATGCTCGTGCTTACTCCAAAGTATGAATTTGTTTACTCGAGTAAAGAGCATTTTTCACTTAGAGATTTCAAGCAAATAGTTGCTTACTCGAGTACACTATTAACTTACTCGAGTAAAGACCTTGGTTTCAAAAGTTCAAGTCTCGATGGTTTGCTTCCTCGAAGTCGCTTACTCGAGTATCCTTTTGGATACCGCAAGAAAGACTTTTTCACACGCTGACTTACTCGAGTAACCAAGAACATACTCGAGTAAACAACGCCAAAACCAATTTTTGAATTTCACGAATTTGCATATCACTCTTGTTTGATCTAATTACTTTAATGAATCACTCACTTATGTTCCCGAGATATGTTTAACAAGTTTATTGAGTGAATTTCGCTTAGCACAGATGAAGATTATTGAAGGTCAAAGCCATAAAGCAAAAAGTGTGCGAGCATTAAATGCACTTCTCGCAAATCCACCTTCTTTTGGTTAACCCACCGAGCACGCATTCTCAACTGGCCAAGAATGCTTTCTTCATCAAGTAAAATCTTCTCCAACGGACAAATCCTCGCAGTTCCACCTCGACCATATTAGCACCTGGATTAGTTGGAGGTTAGAGAGAGAAGATGACCGCACTTAATGCTAATCACCATTCAACGGCCATTTAATGTTCTCTACCTATAAATAGAGTGCATTAACTTCTTCTCAAGCCGACACACTTACTAAGAGCGAAAATTCATTGATTGCCATTTATTGTGTTCGTTTACATCTATATTGTATCAATCTCGATACTTGCACTTCAAATGATCATTTTATCTCGCTTCCGAGAGAGAGTTCTATCTCAGTAAATCATTTATTGATTGAGATAACCATAAGTCGTGGACTTAGTGGTTGGGTGTATTGATTACAACTTGTAAGGGGAGTGAGTTCTAGAAAGAACTACTCTTGAGTACGAGTGTGTAATCGGTTTGTGAGTATAGTGGATTGAAAATCCCAAGTGTGGCTTTGGGACTGGATGTAGGTCAAAGATAAGATCGAACCAGGATAATTTCTATTGTGCAAGCTTTCCTTCCCTTCCTCCTCCGTCTATCTCTCGCTTTCATTTCTTCAAAACAGAGCATATTTCCAAAAGTTTTTAAAATACCCAATTCACCCCCCCTCTTGGGTATATAGCTCCATTTACAGAACTCAGGTGTCAAATATTAATACTAATATGATTATACATCTATAGATTTACAACCACATTCTTAGACACTTTACATGATAATGAATGAAAAAATTGCATGAACACATCCTCCTGTATATCAACCATCAAGATTCAAAAAAAAAAGAAAAAAGGAGGAATTAAAATGAGCAAACTCAAAACTAGATCAAAAGGGTTGGTTAGCTCGTAGTAAGATTCTGAGAAATTTTAGCAATGACAATCACAGGAATGTTAACAACATGACCTTGATCTCCAAACAGTCCAATCCTACCAAAGCTAGCAGCAGTGCTATTAGTAGTTGCATTCAAGGACACAGACAAGACCTGCTTCTCTCCACTGCCTATATAGAAGTGAGTTGGAGATACCTTCACTGAAACCCCAAATGGAGCAAACCATCCAACTCTGTACGATTCATTCCCAGCAATGTTTTGAACTGTTCTCAGCACCACTCTGAATTGGTTTAGCTTTGCAATTGTGATGGATGGCAAGTTCAGATCAGGACCATATAGAGTTGAGTTGTTGTAAACACCACAGTTTTGGCCCGTGAAGTTCAGCACCACCAGTGCTGATCCATTTATACCACAGAGGAATGACATGTAATCATCATAACCTGCAGAGAAAATTATGTTAAGTTCAGGGAATAGGTAGTTGTTATGGCTGCTTAAAAATATGCTTTCTCAGGTCCAAAAAACAAGAGCTAGATCAGGGGTTTACTTTGATCCTAAATATAAGAGCTCAATCCACTTTGCCTTCCAAATTTATAATTTTTTTCCCCAAAAGTACTACGATTAGTTCCATAGGGGTTTCCTTCAAGGGGAAGTTCCAATGTACAGGATTAAAGAGATTATTTTAGGGAAACCAACATGCATTTAATACAAGTAACTAACTGAACTAATTTCTTAAATATCTGCAAATTAGTTATCCAACTCCTATATTATTAAGGACTGGAGTGGAGGGAGTATTAATTTTAGATACAGGGAATTTGACAGATGACATGTGGTCACACTGGCAAATAAGGATGCTTGGTTCCGTCATTTCAATATTGGACCAAAACAAACTACACTGACATGTGATCACAGCAGCAGCTAAATATACTTTTCACTAGAGTGTTCACAGGCTCCGTTCGATTTGGTTTGATTTTGGGCCAAAATCAAACTGAACCCAATTTTAGTAAAACTTAAGACTTGTTTGGTTGAACTTTGGTGAGTTTGGGTTGGCCTTTTTCTTTTGGAAAGAGTTTGGATTGGCTTTGGTTTAATTTATTTGGTGCATATAGTTTACCCTAAGAACTACAATGAAGACTTGTCAAAAGAAAATTGATCATTTTTAACATGATTGAAAATCCAAGCATCACGAACTTATGCAGAACACCCTGATTACCACCAAATGAAAAAATTTAGGAACAGTATGATGGGTGTTTGGTTTAAGCTTATTTTAAGTGATTTTGGGCTGTACAAGGTAAGAATATGTGAGAGGAGTTTTGTCTTGTAAAGTGCAAAAGTGATTTTTGAGGGTGTTCCCAAATCCCTGCTTAAATCCTCTTGCATGCATGTTTTATATTAAGAGAAGCAAAACCATAAATGATGTTTTGTGCCATTTCCATTGAATTTAAACATTACAAATAAATTGCCGTGTTGTGATGTTGAAAATGCCAATCAAGTCACTTACTGGAATCAAAAATCAGGCCTGGATTTAATGCTGCACTTCCATTAACAAATCCACTTCCCATGTCAAATGGAGTTGCAGGAGACTGGTTTAGCTCAGGGGAGGCATAGGATCGCTGAGCCACTATCGGCCCACCATTTCTGTCATTGAGAGTAGCCGTAGTGGACAACGCCGATCCAATTGCTGCAGGACTGAAATTAGGGAACTTTTGCTTAATCAATGCAGCAAGACCAGCAACATGAGGAGCAGCCATGCTTGTCCCAGACATCATAGCAAAATTCTCACCTGGAATCATGTTTTTGTTAGTTTAATAAGAGATTATCCTAATGACGTAAATAGAGACCAAAACAATCAATTAAAACTTTCTTATGTTTATTTCCAGTTAAAACTTGTTAGCGTTATTACATTACCTAGAAATTCGACAGAATCGGTGCCCCGGGAACTCCAAGAAGCCCATATCAAATTTCCAGGAGCTACCAAGTTGGGTTTCAAAATGTCGGCTTCATGAGGAAGAGTGTCTCCTGGATCTGGCCCTCTGGCAGAATAATACATAATCTTTGGAGCACCATTACTGTAATTAGCTTTTAGCCCACCACAGATGCTAGCAACAGCACCAAATTTAGTGATCCTTTTTGACAATTCATCTATTTGCAACGATGAATTGTAGTAATGCAGTAAACTCTGCAAATAACAAGTAGAAAGTAAGCATCAAGTTGTGTTTGAGTCTGCCTATATGCAACCAAGTTAGAACAAACTAGTGACGAAACCCATGCCTCAATTTCAACATAGATAACTGAGATTCTGATATAATCTAAAGTGAATGAAAAATGATTGGGAAAATTAATCATTTGTCTCTAGTTTTGTCACAATTGTATCTCAATCCCTAAATTTCAACTCAATGCAATTTAGTCCCTATAGTTTTGACTTGATTGAAACTCAATCCTTGAACTTTGGCTCGATGCAACTAAATACCTATAGTTCAGCCATTTAAAACATTAATCCTAAGTTCATAAAATAAATGTAATTATAATTTTATATAAAAAAATGTATGGACAAAAATTTTCAAAAACTACAGGGACTAAGTTGCACCAAGTCATAATTCAGGAAATGAATTTCAATTGAGTTAAAACTACAGGGACAGACTTGCACTAAGTTAAAATTCAGGGACTATGTGGCAACCGAGTCAAAACTACAAGGACCAAATGATTAATTTTCCCAAAATGATTTCATGTAATACAAAAGCCCGAGGGTGAAATACAAATGAACAAGCAATGAACCTTGGAATCATTTGTGGATGAAATTATTATGCCAGGCATTTTCATTGGAACTGGATTAAGCTGAAAGCCAATCACAAAAGGATCCATGTAGAAGACAACGCCAACTGCACTAAGGTTCTTGGCGGCCTCTAATGCCTGTTTGACGGTGGAGAGGCCGAGCACAAAGCGTATTGAATAGCTACACATCAAGAGATTACCCTTCACCAAATCCTTATCAAAATTACTTGCATCTTGGCACTCGCCCACATACATATCATCAGCAACACTTGAGTCATTTCTCAAAGCATGATGTGCATGAACCAGGGTGTACATTTGGTTTTCATCTGTTCCAGCTGGAGAGGATAACACATTAGGAAAATGGAAGTAATAAATCAACCAAATAAATTACGAGTTATGCAAAAACTCATGGATCAACTATTCAACTTCAACATAATATAATGTCTAGACACAATCAAATATATCCTTAAAAACAACAGAACTCGTTGGTCATTGATCAATGTCTAGACAATGAAAGTGAGATCTCTCTCTCTCTCTTTTTTGGGGGGGATGTGGTGGTGATCTTCCAGTGAGTGCTTCATAGTAGTTTCAGTTTAGCCCAATGTTTGGATGTATAGAAAAGTAGAGGAGAAAGAATACTAGTAGGGAAATTTCCCAAAAATAGTATATTTTACCATTTTTGGAAGTTTTCATTCTTAGTATTCCTTCTCCCCTATTTTTCCCTCACTTTTCTCTCCATCGAAACATACCCTAACAGCATGTTTGGTTTGAGGGAAGGGTATGGGAGGGGAAGAAAGATATTGACCAAATTGGCATTAATGAGAAGAATATTCCTTCTTGTTGAGAGTGTCTTTTTGGAATATTGAAAATTTTCCACGGGCAATTTAGTCAGTCAATATGAGGTAAAAAATTTCTCTCCCCTCCCTCCCTCCCTCCCCTCAAACTAAATACACCATAAACATTTGAGACCACTGCATAAACCAACAGTCTACAGATAAGCAATAAAGATATCTGCAGAGCAAAAGCAAGAACCATGTTGACTCAATCGGTATAATTCTTAGCAAGAAAACATTCAAGCGAATTTTTAACCATTTTTGGCGCTCTCCTATGCAGGAATTTCTTATTTTCCATAGAAAATAGGATCCACATAAGCATTCTACACTCATGATCAATTAGTAATTCTTGTGTCAATGACAAACGTTAATACCATTCAAAAAAATTATAAAAATAAAATCCATTCAATTTTATCATCAATTAGCATCTATGTGGTAGACTCAACGGAAAACTTATAGTAGTATTAAGGGCAATCCAACCCAC
Source organism: Acacia acuminata (assembly GCA_019022655.1). Taxonomy (NCBI): domain Eukaryota; kingdom Viridiplantae; phylum Streptophyta; class Magnoliopsida; order Fabales; family Fabaceae; genus Acacia; species Acacia acuminata. The sequence continues at coordinate 3,757,269 of JAFJYI010000040.1, forward strand.
GAGTGTAGGTAACTTTGTTTCTAGTAACTTGGGCCAAAAGGTTGTTTCTCATGAGACTTAGTCCAGAAGTTAAGTCAACAAATAAGACTAAAAGATAATACAATTACAAACTTACACGCAAGTCCAACTCCTGGAATGGTCGCATTATTTCCAAGAACCATGGAGTTGCTATATGTTCTGTCATGAGAGGCAGCACCAACAGTATAGATCCACGGGCTGAAGGAGGCCATGCTCATTGGCGACGGTCCAGTGTTACCTGCTGCTTGCACGACAAAAATACCAGCCTTTACAGCTGACAGCAATGCCATGTCTATGGGATTGAAGAAAGTTGCCACACCAGGAGGACGCCGATTGGGAGTGATTGACAAGCTTATAACATCAACCCCATCCTGAGCTGCCTGTGAACAAATCAACCAAAATTACTGTAAGCCTTAACAGAAATTACTTGATTGAATATGAAAGAAGACCCAGCTCAAATGACAAAAAGAAGGGCAGTCCAATGCATAAGGCTCCTATCAGGTGGAGTCTGGGAAGAGTCAGATGTACACAGCCTTATCTCTGCAAGCAGAGAGGCTGTTTCCGGGATTTTAACCCGTGACCTCAACTTAGATGACTAATAGGAAAAAAAAAAATGAGGACTTAACTTTTGATATAATATCACCAAACATTTATGTACCTGGTCAATAGCTGCAACAACATCTGCGGCAAATCCTCCAAAGCTCTTGTACAACGCCTTGTAAACAGCAATACTGGAAAAGAATGAAGTGCAAACTAAATGTTACAGACATAGAAAGAAAACTTATGACACTTTTCATGAAATATATGTTTATTCAACCTATCAATTTCAAAAATCAAATAGCATTGAAATGACTGAACTTGTTTGTTAGTTTCAGAATATCAAGCTATGTCTCTATGGGGGTGAGACACTCTACAATGCATATAACAAATTATTGCCGGAGGAAAGGCTTATGAAAGAAGCCAAAACATGTGGAGTAGAGTAGGGAAGATTATGTGAATAAGGTCAAGTGAGAAGGGAAGAACCCAGGCTTAATACATAAAGCCAGTCAACCTCAAAAGCTGCTGAAACACTCATGGCTAGCCTAAGTTCGCAGGAAAAGTACAAGATAGGGTCCTCACTTCTTTCTCCAAATGGGGCACGCCTCCACAGAGAGAGACAAAAGGAATTGAGTCTTTCTTTTTCCATTCTATCATACCATATCTCAACTCCTGAGGTATTTTCACCAAATTATCCTCAAATTTTTAATTGAGTCTTGGCTCTGTCTCATCCTCTCAAAATCATTATGTTTTTCTTCCTTGACTTTGACCAGCTTGTCATGCATTTTCTCTTCAAAGGGCAGCTTGCATTTATTCCCCTCAATTTTCATAACCTCACTTCTCTTTCAATTTTTCACAAGCCGTTGTTGTTCAATTTGAAATATGTAATCCCAACTGATTCAAGAGTCTAATCATGAAAGTAGGAATGACACTATACTAGTTTAACCATAGTTGACAAGGGGAAAGCAATCATGAAATTGTTTGAGAAAATTATGTCCCAACTACAATTTTGGACAAAAATGAAGTCACAAATCAAAATTCCATGGTAATTACTAATTAGTAATTACAACTCTGAAATAAAAAGATGAAACCACGGGTATGCCCAAATAATCTGTGCAACGCAAAACAATACATATAACGCAGTATTACTTATTCCTCAATACCATAATAAAGATGCTCCAGCAGCAAATACTTTAGTTTATCTGAGGATTCTACCAACATATTAACTAGATTACCGATTACCATCATAATAAGTATAATAATAATTAGGCATATTTTCCAATGCATTTGAATAGAGTCTAAGAAATGAACCGTACTATTATTAACATGTAAAAAGTGCATCTTGCTTGTTATAGAATCTATTATCAATTGATGATTGATATATTGATATTCAAAGCATTATGATTGATGATAATAGCACACAGAATTGTAACAAACATATAGTTCAAAATTAATTACTGTGAACGGGGAGCCATCCCGCTAGCATTTCCAAAGTGATGACCAGCAACTACCACTGGAATCCCATGGTTTCCTGCTGCAACTGAAGCTGTGTGCCTGTGAATGTTTTGATAATCAATAATTACTCTGTTATCCAAAGATATAATAATCTATAGCCCCACCAGAAAATGTAAGTTAACTTTCAACACTTGAATCTCAAACAAAAGGGAATGAATAACCATTAATTTTCAAATTCTAGAACAGAAACTTAAAAGAACAAATACTTGGAAATCATAATGATGGGAAAGTAGAATTCACAGACAGAAAGTTACAATACCTTTTATAAAGAAAAGTAAGGTAAAAAGATAACATAGGAAAAGGCAATTTCTCATCAGGCATCAACTTAATACATGGAACAAGTATTTAATCATGTTAAACTGCATACAAACATAAATGATAAATCACAGTTTAAATTTGTCAGAAACTCACGTGCCATGGCCATCACCATCAAAGGGAGAAGCATAGTCTTGAGTTGAATTAAATATTCCTCTGCTTATAGCAGATGCTGCAAAATGGCGGGCCCCAACAAGCTTCCTATTGCAAGAACCAGACGGGAAATCTCGAGTAACCTCACAGAGGCCGGAGTAATGAGAAGGAACAGGGTACTGATGCTCAGAATTACTATCATCAAAACTAGGGTGTGTTGGATCGATTCCAGTATCAATAAACCCAATAACAACTCCTTCTCCAGCAGTTTCAAACCCGCCTTCTTGAGACCATGCACCTTGTGGCAGACCCAAGAATTGTGGAGTATGGGTAGTTGCAGTTCTTACAGAAAAATCTAAGATCACATTCGAAACTTCTCTTCTACTAGCTAGTTTCTCCGCCTACAAGATTCAGAGATTTCAAATGTTATGGACATAATGGCGACAGCAATAAGGCAAGGAATTTAAAAGACTCCGAGAACAAATAAAAAACAGTAAATTAAATGCATATGAAACAAAATATAGACTGATACCAGAGAAATAAAACACCATTCTAAATTATTTAGATCAGAATTGACTGTTATCAAACCTGCTCCGGGGTAACCAGGACTGCAAATCCATTGATCAAGTAGTGGTAGCTATACAGCTTCAGATATTGTTCCCCTTTCAATACTTTTTTCAACAATGAATCGTGAACTCTGGCAATATGAGAGCCAAATCTTTTGTGTGTCCTCGAAATATTTCTATATATATAAAACAAAAATAGCAAAGAGATCAATTTAAGGCACTTGATTTCACATATACTCCCAAAAAGTATTAAAAAACAGGGAAAAGGGGTGACAGAACAGAAAGTGAAAAGCATCAAGAACAATAATAGCGAATATAATGATCCAAATCTAACAGACTCTCGATGAGTATCCAATACTCAAGGATTCAAGTAATGACATGTTATAGTTCATAAACCATCATTCAAGTGCTAATAGAATCGAATCCACTTCTGGTACTAAAATTTAACTTCCTCGAGAAGCCTCGATGATGAGAAAAACCAACAGAGTGTAAAATAATTTGCGCTAGGAGGAAATACTGAGTGCAAAACAAGAGCAAAGAAATCAATAACAAAATTAAGCACTTTGCTTCCTTAAATTACCCAAAACGTGAAAAAACAGAGAAACTATTCAACAACATAGAGAGGGAGAGATCAAAGCGGTGAAAAGGAAGAAACAAAACCAGTGTCCAAGCTTCTTTTGATAAATCTTATGACCAAGAATTGCAGAAAGAAGGTACCTTGGTGTTTGGAATCTAGTTCTCTCTGAAGGACCATGTTTCAAGTCCTTGCCAACTCTAAACTCACTGAAGGGATGGGAAGAAGGATTCTGTTTTACAGTAACAATGTACACAGCTGTAGTTGGTTCATCTGAATCGTTTTGGCATAAGCAAGGTAATAGAAACACCCCCAAGCAAAACAAAACTATTATATGTGCCCAAAAAATCTTCCCCATTTGGGTTTCAAGTGAAAAAAAAAAAAAAAAAAAAAAAAAAAAAACGAAGAACGAAGAACCCCAATAAATCGAATGCCTCTACAAGTAAGAACAGAAAGAAGACTGGGAACAATTCTTCAGCAACCCTCTCACTCCATTTTCAAGCACAAAACTATTCTCCTCAATGTTACCAGAAACCCTTAGTCCAGTTCTTCGTTTCCAGAATCCAGATTTGGGAATAAAGAGTGAACCCAGAAACCAAATCAGCGGAAGCAGGTGGCTTTTGGTGAGGGAAGAAACGGGAAAAGCTTTGAGGAGGACCAGAGAGGGAGAGAAGATATGTGTCAGTGAGTATTAATAGCTGGAGGAGTAGAAGTGTAGAGAATCTGCAAAACCTTCTTGGGAGGTGTGAATTTGAACGTTTTGTTTATTGTGAAAAGAAAAATAAAAAATAAGGGCGATGAGAAATTGGACCGTTTAATTTGGTTTTATTCGCTTTGTCCTCTTTTTTGAGTTGTTGCCTATCAACTTTGTGGACTCTCTGAGTGTACACCACCACCTCATTCATGTGAATGATCTGTTCACTTTTCTGAGTTACGTTACGAACTTTTAGTCAAATAAACTTTAGCTTAGTAATAATTTCCAGTCACGTTGGACCCAGTGAGCTTGAATTCACCTGTAGTATCTCACTGGAAAATCCTTTTGAAAAAAGAAACTGAATTACTTAAATTTTAAAGTATAGTCTTATTTATAAATCTATTTTAACCAAAAATTTTGGTTCTTATTATAAATCAAGTTTCAGAGTAATAAACTTGTTTTTTACATTTTTTCCCTATTAACTGCAATAGACAAAAATAATTTATTCATATTATTTTTGGAACCAATCATATATAAGGGCAAAATTGAAAATTTAGTTTATAATTAATGAGTTAACTAACTCTTCTTCTTCTTGGTATGTGAAAGATAGTTAATTTAAACTTATAAATAAGACTAAAGTAGTAGGTCATTAAATTTAAGGAATTCTAAATTAAGTTATACATTCTCAAATAAGATTTCAAAATTTGATAATTTTAATTTATTACCCTCTTTTAATTCTTTCCCCTAATTCCTAGCTACCTTTCTTCCTGCATTCACCGTTTATTAATTCAGGTAATTTCTTGAGAAAGAGAATCTTAAAATTGAAAAATTTTAAATCAAGTTTGTTACTAATAATTGATAAAAAAATGATAAAACTTTATAAGCAATTCAAAACTCATTTTTTGAGAATTCCTGATTTAAAATTTTACAATTTCAAAGTTATTTTTTTGTCTTTTTCTCTAATTCATTTGCTTTTTTTTTTTTTTTTTAAAAAGTTGCTTTTTGATATTTCATGAGCAATTCTCAGGAAAGATGGCATGGAGAAGATGATTAATAGTTCTCATGCAAATCTAAATCAACATGAAGAGGATTTCATCAAAATAGCAATCGATGACTCAGTCATAGAGGATGGAGAGAGTGGATGCGGAGATTACATTATATTTGGGATCAAAATGACAGATGGCTTGTAATTAATGTTCCTTTGGTTTTTGCAGAAATAATTGATTGCATTTAGGGACTACAATTGTGTTGATTCCGAAGGTATACCGTATAAGAAGGTTAAGTTTGCTATTAATTGTATAGAGGCTATGAATTATTGTTGAGAGGATGTGATCAACATCATCCTTTCAAGGATATTGTAGATGATATTAGGATGCTTCTTTATAGAGATTAACAAGTAGTGGTCACTTACAAATATAGAAAGATCATAAGCGTACTCTTGCTTATTAGTTAGTCATATACTCTTATAGGATAGATAAATTTTTTTATCTATTTGATCAACCTCCTCCTTTTATTCAAGAGAGGACGTTGATTAAGATTATAAGTCTTTACCGAATTGATGTAATGTCTTTGTTGACATTTTGATTCCAAGATTAATAATAATAATAAATAAATAAACAGCTTAACTCCACTGGCACAAGAGATTATTATATTCCGTGGGAAAAGTTTGATGTTATTTCTACTGATACAGATTCAAAAGTATTACACAAGAGGAAATTTTGATGCTATGTTTTGAATAAAAAAGAATTGTTGAACCATACAAATACAAAGAGAGTCAAGGAAGAATTTTAAAATTATAAGTGCACTCTTTTGAACAAAAATAATCATATTAAAATTATTAATTTTCAAAGTAAAACTAGTAAAAGGAAAAAAAAAAAAAAAAACAAACTATTGTTGGCATTAAGAGTATTGTTTAAAAAATAACAATTGTTCAAAGTAGTGTCCATTTTTCAAAAGGAAAAAATAATTTCCTTCTTACAATTCTTCAACTAAAATTAAAGGGAAAAAAACATAACATACGTTTTAATTTATTCACCACTTCTGTATATAACTTATATAACTATTGTTGGCATACGAGTATTTTTCAATAAAATTCATGATACAATAATATTGTTTAAAAAGAACAATTGTTCAAAGTACTGTCCATTTTTTTTTTTAAAGAAAAGATCACACGTTTAAATTTATTCACGACTTCCGTATATAACTTGGTACTATTTCTTTTTTGGTAAGAAGTAACCTAGTACTATTTAGGAAATGTTTGTGAAACTTTTTGATACCAATGCTAGTGAAATTTTTGCTATTATGCAAAATTAAGTAGTTAGCACGTGCTGTGTCACGTGTGGATATCATTAACTAGTGATTTGCATTTTTTTACAAGTTAGAATAAATAGTAGCATGATATGAATTGAATTGAAGTGCATGTCAAGTTATTTTTATTTTTAACATAATTTCAAGGAAAATAAATAGTACATAAATTGTGGATTGTGACTTTGAGAAATTGACTTGAATGATGCATGAAGGGCTCCATATGTGGGATTAAACATGAACATTCTCAGACGCAAACAGACACAATAAAATTAATTCAATTCAATATGTATACATTTAAAATTTAGCATTAATATCAAATATAAAAAATAATTAGTTGTAAGAAATAAAAATTAACGTAATTTATTTCTCAAATTAATTTATCTAATTTTTTGAAAACTAATTGTAATATATATATATATATATATATTTATACACAGACATATATTAAAATGATTTAATTATATAAAACTAAAGATAAATACAATAAAAAAAAGGATAATTACAAATACTCACTATCAAGTTCAAAAGGAGACAATTTTTCTAAGTGGTTTTCCTTCCATAAAATTTCTTTTGATATAATCACCTTATTTATATAAATTATGGGAAAATGATATAAAAGAATTTTGAAATTGTGAAATTCTAAATCAGATATTTCTGAGAAATTGAATTGTGAATTACTTATTAAGCCTCGTCATTCTCTTGTCAATCCTTGATAACAAACAGAATTTAGGATTTTACAATTTTAAAGTTTTATTTTTATTCATTTTTCCTTAAATTATAGAGTTTTAGTTTGTTATTACCAGAATAGAGAAACTATTTTAATGCATATGATCATGTAATAAAACTGCAATTGAATTTTCTCTTATTCACCCCGATCTTTTAGATAATTGTTTTAAGCAAATTGCCAAATTAAATACTTAGCTTGTTTTAAAAGATAGAAAAGCATTCGTAAATCGTGAGAGCCAAAATATGAATTTTAATATTTTTTCAAGAGAGGTGGTCCTAAATTAATGGTACTACCTTTCACATATATATGGAAAAATTCTTGTCTGAACCTAGTTTGTTACGTTATTTATTGTTTAACCAATTAAAATACAACAACTCATGAGTTGATTTAGTAACTCCTAAATATTAGTGGGCATATTTACAAAATTAAAAGATTTCACAAGATTCGTTTTTTCATTACTTTTGAAATCTTAATTTAGGATTCATTTTTTAAGAAAAATAAAAATATGAAATACATGAGTAGACAACTAGGATTAATATTAGCTGAGTTGTTGTATTTTAACTAATCATATCACAAATGAGATGACAAACAAGTTTCACACAAATTTCTCCATATATATTTGTAAGTTTATTAATCAGACCAACTTCAAAGTGTCCTTTAATTTTTCTTCTCAATAACCGTACTGTGCTATTTGTACCTCCACAAATATAATTTTATTTTCTTAATTTTTTTATTGTATCATAAAAAATTAGAAGAATAATAGAAAAATATCACTTGAATTTTAAAAACCTTTTGCCAACAACAGTAATGGGATTAATAAAAATAATAGAACAATTGACAATTCATTTTATTGAAAAATCACCTATTTAGAATTTTGAAATTCAAGTGATTTTTTTTTTTTTTTTTTTTTTTTTTGGAATTTTCCCTAAAAAATTCGAGTGTATTTTGTATGAAGAACATCACTGAATTTATTCATTACTTTTTTAAAAAAAAAATGAATTTCTCATACCTTTATATTGTAGGAAAAACTTCGACAACAAAAAAACCTACAAAATCAAAATTCCAAATTAGTTTTATTTCCTACAATAATAAGGTATTGCCTACACTTATTTAGTAATACACAATTCATTTTGGTAGGAAATTATATACTTGAGATTTTAAATTTTAAAGGTATTTTTATGGAGTTCTCCTATATCAACAACCAGCATTGTATAGAAAAACATTGTGATATGCAAAATAAAATATCTTTAAATTTTTTTAAGAAGTTTCTCACCCTTAATTGAAAGTCTATAGGCATCACAGATTTGAAGGTATGCAAACCAGAAAAATAAAAAAAAAATATTAATAAGAAGACATTTTAAAAAGGGTTAAGGTTCCAAAAAAACCATAGACTTTAATGAAAGTATCCAACACTATATATTTTCCAAATGTGCAAAAAAATACATGAACATTAAAATTAAAAGTAAAAATACTAGATTCATTAAATATAATCTAACACCATAATAAGTAACATGGGCTCACCATAATAAGTAACAGTGTTAGGTTATATTTAATAGATTTGACATTCTTGCTCGGTCCCATTTTGAATTTTTATGAATGTTTTTACACCTCTGAAAAGCATATAGAGTTGAATGTACTTTTGGTAAAAACTTATTAGTATTTTTGCACTTTAATCCTTTTGAAGACAATGGAATAATCAGGCCAAAAAAAAAAAAAAAAAAAAAAAAATTGAAACACAAAGCTTAATATAAACCAAATATCTTAAGCTAATTATAAAGTATAATAAATATCATAATCTTTTTTACATTGTACAGCTTTCATAATTATTTTTGTAATATATCAAATGTATAGGGGAGACTGAATTATTATACACTTTACTTAAAAAATCACTTTTTGTGGATTAATTAACTAACTAAAAAAATATAAATATATATATGGCAAGCAAGAACTTATTAATAACCCACACGATGCTGCATAAAAGGCAAACAAGTCATTATCACATGGTGAATCTAAAGTGAAGAACTCATGACTCTTCTTTAGCACAAGATAATATATTAATGATCCTTCAAACTCTTATAATGATGATTATCAAATCCAAACCGAAATGGCTCAATCAGCCCATAAACTGGCAACCCGGCCAACCATGTAACTGGTCTAGGCAAGTATAGGTGTGTATAGTAACCATTCTGTTCCCTAACACTATTTCTGAGATAAAACAATTTTTTTTTTCTAATGCTGCTTTAAAAAGTTCGAAAATCGAATTACGTTTGTTAACTCATTTTATTTTTACTTTGAAAATCAGAATTACATTTGTTAACATATTTTTTTTTACTCCAAGAATCAGAAATATGTTGTCTAATTCTGATGTCCCCTTCCCCAAATGTTGATTCTTCTTCCTATGCTTCTCTGAATTATCTCAGCTCTTTGATTTTGTCGGCAATGGGCAAAATATGGCAGTAGAAGCTTTGTTCTGAAAGAAAAAGAAAGAGCGGATGCCAGAGTCGCCGCCTTCGTCCAAGACTCATCAAGTCTTGGAGATCAACTTGATCTCCGCAGAAGATCTCAAACCGCCTATGTCACCTCAGCGAAGGCTTCAAATCTACATCGTGACCTAGGTCGACCCTTTCACCAAGCTTTGAACTTGTGTTGATCAAATCAGCAGTGAGACCCCTACCTGGAATGACAAGTTCTTCTTTCGCCTCTTGCTTTAGTTCCTCGCCTCGAGACCTCTGCAGTCTCTGTGGCTATCTACTCCATTGGTCTTCTCCGCGATCATTTGATCGGCACCGTGAGGTTTCTCGTAGTAACATTCTCAGCTCCTTTTGACAGATAGTCATCCCTTGATAGGCGTGATGACGAGGATTTCCATCTAAGACTTCGGCAAATAATACCTATTTTTGTGCTTTGCTTAATTTAGATACGACCCAAATTTTCTAATTTGGTTTAGATATCGTCCCTAAGATTATTATATTCAATATAGTTTTATTTAATTATAGAAAGGGAGTTTACCAATAAATAAATGGCGTTGATTAAAATAATTTTATAAATGTCCATAATAAATTTAGTGATGAATTTTAATTAATGAAGATGGTGTTAGAAGATATAAATACCATATTAAACTATAGTTCTCATATGAACAAATGAGGATTTCCCTTCATTGAATGATTTATTAAATCAATTAATCAAGGGAGAATTTCAGCAATAGGGTAAAGCTAACAGGGACCTCATGGATCAGGCACAAGACATGGAAAAATGATTCTGATTTTGTGCCTTGGAATAGAGAAGCATAAATTTTTTATTCTTCTTTTTATTAAATATGGAGCTTAGATCACATGTGTTTATACATTCAGCTTTATACAAAAAATTAACCAATTCATCATGAATATCTCGTCATACATATATTTGTTTTACTTGAGCATGAGGTTAACCGTTACACGAGGTCCGAATTAAAAAAGACAAGAAAAAAACAAATTTAGACTTGTAACAATATGAAACATTATTCCCATCCATTTTTATTCCTACGATGAAAAAAAATAATTTATTCCGCTTTTGAAAAAGGAACATAAATTTTTTTTTTTAAAATATTTTTTGTTCTTCTTTTTATTCCCCTGCACACAAAAATTAACCGATTTATCCCGGGAATTAAAAAAAAACAAATTTACCAAACATTATTCCTATCCATTTTTATTCTTAGGAACATAATAATAATAATAATAAATTCTTCGAGAGTGTTACTATGCATACCCTACTTAACTTGAGATTCTAAGCACCCTAGGTGACCCAGTCTCAACCCGAGCTCAAACCATTAAGCCCAGGCGAGTTGCTAATAGTTAAAGTTAATGATAATTTTTCTCTTAATAACTATTAGTTTAATGATTAAAGAATTGTAGGTAGGAATATTTTGTTGTCATCTATTTATTTTGATAATTTGTTAGGAAGAATATTTAGTGATTTTTTATTATAGTGTTATTGGATGGTTGATTAATACTGTTATGTTAATATGTCAAAGAAATGGTAAAGATTTTTATATAAGTATATGATTATTTTGTTAATAATTTAAGGTGTTGAATTTCTTTTGAATGACATGATACTATGATGAGAATTTAAATTATTTATTCTCCACCGGTTTGGCCTTGGGTTGACTCCAAGCTGATCCACTATCTTGACTAATTCAAAGGCCAATCACATTTTGATAACCGAGATTATAATTCATACTCCTCTTCTAGCCCTATATATATAGTAGAGAACTGGAGATAGAGTTTTTCCCTTAACATAAGTCACTTGATTAAATTTATTGTATAAATGTATTATTTTACCTGTAGATGTTATATATATATATAGACACAGACACTTGGGCTTCCACACACACATATATAAAATAAGATTAGTTAAAGTTTTTCTTGAATGTAATGAAGAGATGTTGAAAGTTGGAAAAATGTCTTATATAAAGAGGATTAGATGAATGATAATCTTAATCTAAAAAATTCACACATCATAATTGCTTCCTCATTATTGCATGTTGGTTTTACCTTTTTATTAGTGTATAGTAAGATTTTTATGAAGAGAATCTCCTTCAATGATAAAAGAAAAAAGTAAAAAGGAAAAAGATTAAAGGATTATAAGCTCAACGTTGAGAAAGTCAGTCTAGCTCCGTGTTTTGTTTTAACTTTTTATTTAAAGAAATGTTTTTACATTCACGATGATAAGTTCACCTTTTCAATGTTTTTATCTCTGAAATTTTCTTAACGTGTGAATCATTCCACTTCACTCAACTCGTTAATTAGTTCGTTGCGAAAAATTTCTAAGTATGTGCTTAGTGCCAATAAAGTGTTAATTAGCCTACACCCTCCACGTGTTAATTAGTTTTTAAGAAAGCTTGGATTTCTTTTCAAAGTATGCTTAACGTGTGTTAATTAACTCTTTAACAAATTAACTGATTTCTAGAGACCAAGTTTGCCTTTGACCTCCAATTTACTTGTTAACTAACCCTTAGTCCTTATAAGTTTAGTTTGTCAAAAGAAAATTTGTCCTAAATATAATTCCAACATGAGAATCATTAATGACACTTATCGAATAGGTGAGAGAAAATGTATCAGTAACAACTTTTTTTTTTTTCAATACTCATTAAATAACGAAAAATTTAGAAAATTTAATCAATTTAAGTCATATTAAATGCCTTAACTTCCATTTCTTTATATATGATTTTGGTAAAACTGATTTAGAAGGATTAGAATCGTACTACTCTTCATGCGTTAAATAGCTTGATCTCAAACTTGTTCTCACTTTCTTCTCTAATTAACGTATTAACAAGCATGCTTTATGTGTTAATAAGCGTTCTGATAAGCATGAAATGCAGGGAAAACATTTTTCAGCGCAGAACAACATATTTCTTTAATTTCAACGATTATATATATTTGTGTTTCTCTAACTATTAGAATTTTTGAAAAGTTATAAATATCACTTTATTTAAATTGATTGGTGCAAGAACTAATTAGTGAGAAACTTTCGAGTATTCATTTCTAGCATTAACGGACGTTTCCTCTAATTAGTGAGAAACATTTTTAATTGTTGTATACAAGGAGTTCTTGTTGGGTTCCGTACACTTGCGGATTAAAATTTTACAGATCCCATCGACGATCGCTCAATATCATTTAGATTAAGGCTAAAGGAATCCGAATATTACCTACGCACTGAAACGGTCTGCGTCTCATTCTCTTGAAATTGGTGGGCTACCTTCTCGATCAAGTAGAAGCCGACTCTATGAATCGTCCTTCTCTACCGGTATCCACACGAACAATCTCCAAACACATTACGCAGCGTGCTAGCGCCTTGTGAATTGTGTCTCTCTCTTTTTGCTCTAGGGTTTCTCGAGACTTTCTAATACGCTCGACAAAAAGTCCCTAGATTTTTCTAAAACTGATCAACAGTATTATATTCAAAATTAATCCTCATTAATTTTGAAATTGAATTTTAAATCTGGATTAAAATATATTAATTAAATCTATCTAATAGATCTAATCTAATACATTTATTTAATCCGAATTAAAAGACAGATCTGAAATTCAAATTTTGAATCTTGATTAAAAAATATCTAAATTAAATCTATCTAATAGATCTAATGTAATATATTTATTTAATCCGAATCAAAAGCCTTATGATTTATCTATAAATTAAATCCAAGAAATGATATCTATCTATTTAATTAAATCTAAGATACTATATCTCAATTTAAATTAAATAGATATATGATATCTTTATTCGAAAATTAAATGAGATATAATATCTCTATTTGTTTTAGATATTTAATTATTAAATAAATTAAATACAAAACAAATATTATATAATAATATTATAATCTCCATTAATAATATTAATACATATATTAATTTTGAATATATATATATATATATTCACCCCAGATTAAATTAAGTATTCATTAAATCTTAGATTAATCTAAGATTCAATAAATCCTGGACACTTTTGCTCGTGTTGGATTATTCTTGTGCGATTTCTGAGACTCCATATGAGATTGGTAAGTGGCGTGGGCCAATACTTTGTACTTTCCATCATAGTGTGGTCATACATTTCTTAGACTCACTCATCGAGGGGCCCAAAGATTATCTCTCTACAAATGTGAGGGACAAATTTCATCTTGACCATTCACATTCCTCCGCATGAAAACCACTCGATCCCGATCCCACCCTTTATCATCACTCCTATTAAAGGTGACTTTTGACTAGGTCAAAGGTCGTTGACTCATCATGTAGGAATCCATGATGATCTCATGTCATAGGGCGTCGTGACGCGGTTATATATGAGATAAGCTTATGACTTAATCCATACAGCTTTCTCATAGTGGGTCGGTCCAGCACCTTGTACTCTTACAAGTACCCATGACTTTGATTTGTATCTCCCATACCTCATCAAAGTCATACTGGTCTTATCTCATCTTCGCTCCCGCGTAGATGACCGACCTGGGACATTTAGGATAATCTTTAAGATATATCCAGGGATACAGTTATCAATGCAAATATGTGAATGTAATGGTAACTAAATGGAGAACAATGACTTGCCCTTAGGGCATAATTTCCAACAGTTCTCCTGTATTTTATGATCCAAAGTATGCATATAAATCTCTCCTAAGAATTTGAGGATGTCTATGAAATCAAAAAAAAAAAAGAGAGAAAGTTTATGTAATTTGTTTTATTTTTTTATTAAAAATAATTGTGTTATGGACCTGTATAATGGACCCAATAGGGGCAAAGCCCAGTAAGGGTACTTTATAACAGGATCCTTCACGATCAGGTAACACGTTAATCACTCCATGATTGTGCCTATAATCCAGGATAATGCTGGTAATGGAGAAGGCACAAGGCAGATCGTGGAGGCGCACATTACAGGGGAACAGATGCACTATCGGTGGACTGAAACCCTAGGTGACCTATATAAATAGAAGGATAGTCACCAAGTGCACCCACTCCATACTCGATTCCGTTACTTAAATTCAGTCCCACTGTGCATACACCCCACCCCTCTAGCAAAAGGCCATATACGTGTAGCACAATGATCTGCAACTACTCACTGTTATCTTCCTCATAGATAACATCATGTAACCTTCTCCTGGGTGTAATATCAATAACATCCTTGAGGAGCCATTCGATCCAATATAAACCAATCACTAGCCCTTGAGGCTAGACATACGTGTTCTATACGATGAAGGGGGAGGAATGAACTTGCCATCTTCAACATAAGCGTTATAATGCGCCCCCACAAGGTTCAATTTAACAGTAGGATTCAGGAATTGGACCTGCTCTAGAGCATTGTCGAAGGCATATTTAACATCGGTTTTTAGCTTGGAGACGTCGTTGCGAGCAACGGTGAATGGCTCTTTGTAATGCTTTAGTTCTGCCTCCAACTCTGAGATAATAACCTTGTGCATGCTCATGGAATCAACTCTGAGTCCGGGTTGCCAGTCCGTTGGCTTTGTCTCTCTCTGCCTTGGCATTCTTCAACTCCTTCTGAACCAGGGCTTGATTTTCTTTAAGATGAGCCATGAGCTGGCACAACCCGGCATTCTTTAAACTCGTATGCTCCATCTCCTTGAGTTCTTTAACCTCGATGTCAGACAGTTTCTTCCCATCATAGTAAGGGGGGGACGAAGGGCAAGCTGAAGATCCTTTGTGACCTTATGCTCCTAGATATGGGACAGAGGGAGTCGGATAAGAGGACCAGCGGCGGCAACTTGTGGCTCGGAGACCTGGGGCTCGGTCTCCAAGGTCGGAGGGGAAGGCGTTGGCGTCGCTTCTTGTGTTGGTGCGGTGGCGGCCTTTTTCTTGGTCACCTTGGCCTTTTTGGCAGGAGCTTGTTGGGCAGGCTCAGGTGCCATGCCCTTTTCACCCGCCGTGGCCCCGGCCGCGGTTGCACCCGTGGTTTTCTCGTCGCGGGCGGTCACATCAAGATAAATAGGTCGTTTTCCCATTTTCCTTACAAAACAAAAAATGAGGGTAAGTGCCTGTGCGATGAAAGACAAGGTAACATAAAGTAGTAAATGGTCATATCTGTACTCGCTGCGGGCCATTTTTTGATTAAAGGGGCTGAAATATAGTCGGCTGACTCCACCAAGTTGCCCTTCTTGCTAGCAAGCTTAATAAGAGCAACTATGGCTTCATCCTCGACCTCCGAAAGACTCATTAGGCCGAGGGGACAAAATCCTTTGCTGACAGCTTGTGGTGACCCATACACTATTATAAGGGGAATCGCTCTTCAACTTCCCCGGAAGGGAGGGATTGGAGAAACCAAGGCACTTCCCCGGGTTTGGCAACAACCTTAAAAAATGAGGATTTAAAGCCCCTTCCACGAATCTATGAAAGGTCGAAGAAATTTGCGACCATGGGCAGCTCGGAGAGATGTCTAACCAAACCACGTATGCTTTCCCTCAGTGGTGACATTGGTTTCCAAAGGAGCAAAGAAACTACAAAAAATGGGGGCAGAGTAAAATATATCTTGGGTTTTACAAAATTTTTCAAAGGGAATGGCGAAAGCCCAGCCATTGGGATGTAGTTGAGAGGGGGCGAGGTGCAAATGACAAAGAAGGCACATTTGGAAGTAGGTCAAAGGAAATTGTAGGCCAAGCCAGGTAATAATATCTCGGTAGAAATAAAAGAAGTGGGAATCCTTATCACTCGATCGACAGGAGGCGACCGACTCAGTTACTTGAGGTAGGCATATGTCATATCCCTCCCCACCTCGGACTACTCGTTCAACCTCATTCGCGATCATCGAACTCCTCATACGTGTCACGGTGCTGCTAACGACGGGGTCCTTGATAATGGGTGTTGGGGAGGAACCAGAATAGCCGAATTCTCCCGTCATGGATTGAACTGTATGGCGTGAAAGTGAAGACATCTAATACCTATAATAAGAAAAAGGGCAAGAGTTAGAAAACAAAAATATACCTGACAAAATGGGGATATCTCGGGGAGTGTCAAAAGGCACTAAGTTGAGGTGAGTCAGAGGAGTACTAGCCGAGCTGGCTAGAGGAATGATGTTACTCCGACATCTATCTAACAACAATTCGGCCTTCCTATCAAGGTCAAGCCTGGCGAGCTCTATGCCCTTACAGCAGCATTCATCACAGGGTGTGGGGCCCTGAGTCGGCATTGCCGGGGTGGGGTTACTTTGGCGTGGACTAGAAGCTCGGAAAGACGGTGTTGACATAACTGCTAGCTTGGGGTTGAAGGGGGGAACTCAGACACTTTCCCTACTTCCGCTTCCCCTAGGTGTGCAAAGGAAGGCTTCCTTTCTCTCTTCTTCAGTGGGAAGCATAGACCAAAGCCAAAATTTTGTTGGTCCAGAGATATTTTCAAGTATTTCCCTATCTTCTTCAGGGATGAGCCTACCATACATGTCTAAGGGCATATCGGGATTTGGGTCCATTCAAACAGACAAAAAACAGGAGAACATTCAAGTTCAAAAAAGGTGTAGAATGGATGTAGACAAACCCAGAAATGCAGTCTGAAGAGCCCAGAAAACGTGAAAATGTCAAGAAGTTCAACAAAACAAATTCAAAAACCCACGGGTATTGAAGTGACTCAGACCAAGCGCCTATATTTCAATGTTTGCTCTCAACACTTCTTGTTCAGAGAGGAAGTCAAGCATGTTATCACGGTCAGTCAGTGCCCACACATATTCAGAAAATGAAGAAAGCAAGAGGAAATGATTTCAAAACAACGTTCATAATGTAAAACCAAAAAACCCAGAATGACTAGAACGCTATAAGGGAGGTTTTAGGGTAAACTGGTTGACTCCGAAAGCAATGAAAAAATAGAAAAAGAAATCAGAGCGACCAGAAGAGCGTTGAAGGTGACCGGTAGAAGAAATTTGGAAAAGGCTAAGACCTTAAAAAAGAAAGAACTTTGTGAAAATGAGAGAATCTTTCTGAAAAAAAAAAGAGAGAGTTGCGACCAGGGTGGCAAAAGAAACATTGAGCAGGATTTTATAGACATTGTGAATTGGAGGGTCGGAGTCGTAATGTCGATACGTGAATTGTTACGTTGAATACGGGAGGATAAGGTGAAAAACCCTCAAGGGTAATCATGACAGCTATGAAATGACGCGAGCATTTAATGTGCATGATAACCGAAAGTGGCTCTTAAGGGCGCGTGCCCACTATCTTGAAAATGACGGTTATACGCTGCGATGTGAGAAAGCAAACAGACGCCTTGCTTAGTGAACATTCACGCTTATTCGTATGTCTGCACGCTCACATGATCCCCCGGATTGGGGGCAACACGTGGCAAGAAATGGTAGACTCGGAATAGTAAACTCGGCTAGATGTGTGAATAATTATGAGATAATCCCAGGCATCATAAGAGCAAATAATCTTGGGATGTGCTCACGATATATATGTCAGTGAGCAGGACAAAAGTAAGTGAGGAAAGTATATCAAACAGCTCAGCAACAAAAGCTGGGCTAAGTCGTCAAACGCTCTTGGATAGAATAATTGGGGGCAAAGGGCAGGAGAACTTTGGAGTTCTTTGAGTTCCACGAAACTCGGTGAACATCTGGGTAAGACACCAGAAAATAATCAGATCAAGGAGGTTGGGGTCAGGCAACGGACTAATCTCGACAGATTTGAAACCAAAGCTACCAAGCTTGGGGGCAATTGTTATGGACCTGTATAATGGACCCGACAGGGGCAAGGCCTAGTAAGGGTACTTTATGATAGGATCCTCCACGATCAGGTAACACGTTAATCACTCCATGATTGTGCCTATAATCCAGGGTAATGCAAGTAATGGAGAAGGCACAAGGCAGATCGTGGAGGCGCACATTACAGGGGAACAGATGCACTATCGGTGGACTGAAACCCTAGGTGACCTATATAAATAGAAGGATACTCACCAGTGCACCCACTCCATACTCTATTCCATTCCTTAAATTCAATCCCACTATGCACACACCCCACCCCTCTGGCGAAAGGCCATATACGTGTAGCACAGTGATCTGCAACTACTCACTGTTATCTTCCTCATAGATAACAACGGGTAACCTTCTCCTAGGTGTAATATCAATAGACATCCTTGAGGAGCCATTCAATCCAATATAAACCAATCACTAGCCCTTGAGGCTGACATACATGTTCTACACTAGAACAAATTTGTGATTTAAAAATAAAAGGAGATTTATAATTTGATAAAACTTAAGAGAAATTATTATGCAATATAATTTATTTTTTTCATATCAACGTGTCTTTTAAAATCAAGGATAAAGAAAAAAATTACGTAACTAAAACAAACCATGTATTTACAAAGTTTGTAATAAGCTGCACGGTTCATAAATATGAACATTTCATATGTTCTATCTATTTTCTAATCTATAATTCAAAACATTTAGGGTATAAAGTTAATACCATCATACTACTATATATAAGTTAAATAACACAATTCATTTCTTAAATTATGTCCAAGTCTAATAAAGGTAGTATTATATTAAAAAAAATTTCGAGTTTAAATTGGTTAAAACAGTGATTTAAGGGCCATTCATTCAATAATGAGTGAACCAAAATCAACAAAATCATAATTAAAATAATATAATTAAATTAAAATATACAAAATTAATCATATATATAACCTTGAACAGAGTAATATTTAAATATAAAAGCATTAATCCAAAAATAAATAGAATATTCATATATATTAACCACACACATAATGTAGTAAAACAAGATTACTAAAGCACAAATCTAATGGAATAAATTGTTTCTTTCTTTCTTTTAACTCAAAAGGATGTTGTTTAATACTCGTAAGCAAAGGAAAAAAATAAAAAAATAAAAAAAATATAAAAAAATTCAAATCAAAAAAGTTTACAAATATATTTTATAAAAAATTATAATATAAAAGATAGACTTTGAAATAATGCTAATACCAACAAAAGAAAAATTAAAAAGCAGATTAATGGTTGATGGAGGATCTGAAAGAGGTTTGATGAAATATTTATCTAGATTAATTGACCTATCCAAAACACCGGACTAGAAGAGTTATAAAGCTGGATCACCATAGTTTACTAATCTAACCTGTTCACTCGGATTATATTTTAGGTCAAAGGAGCAAAAATGACCATAATCTTTTACCAAATTAGCATTTAGCACCATAAACAAATTTTAGGTTAAATATGTCCATGTTCATTGAGCAACGTAGCAAAAATGCTACATCTGTGTAATAGAGGAAACGTCCGTTAAATTCTTCACAAATGTGTCTACGATTGCTGACTGAGAGTTCGACGTGGCAGGTGAAGATGATTAATGGTGTGGGTGAGGAGAGGGTCCGCGTTTCTCTCCCTCTCCTTTGGAAAGGTGGGGGCACCCAGCCTCCGTGAACCGTCCAAATCAGCATGAAGTCAACTTATTTATTTATTTTTTTTATCTTTTGATTTTTAAATGAAATAAATCTTTATTTTTTTTTAAAAAAATATTAGTTAACAAATAAAAAGTAAAAAAAATATATGGATTGTCCAAATGGACAGTCCAGGGAGATTGGGCGCCCCTGCCTCTCTTTTGGATGGGCAGGGAAATGCAATCCGTGAGGCGAGTTACAGCCGTCGCCTAGCTCTCTGCTGCGACCTCCATTAAACGTGAAACCCATCTGTTGCGAGAAGAATTAATTCCGTCGAAATTGAAGAATGGCCAATGGGAAAAGGAAGCAGATGAGATACACGAGACTTGAAGAAAGGAAGCTACACTATGAACATTCAAATGAAATCTAGTTTGTGGCAATCAATTGTGAAAGCAAATACATGGTCAGTACACATGCTACTACAAGAAGGCTTATAGAGAAGCACCAATTAAAGCAATTGTTTGCACGGACGAATTCCAAGCTAGAGAGACTGAGCTCAGCGTGTCCTCTAGCTTCAACTAAATCATGATTAAAAACATGAAAGAACACAATCAAACCAGCTTGAATTTAGTTTCCTTAAAGTCCCTCTTTTATCGGAAATCAAGAGAGAAACTCAGATCTAGCTAGAAGAAGGCGTGCTGAATGTTGACAAGAAGAAGCATGAGGAGATTTACAACTTCGGCCACACCTGGACCCTCTCCTCTCCGTCGTTCCCATCCCCAGTATTACATGTTGTTAGAAATATAAGGGAATTATCGATTAGTTGGTTAAGGCACATTCTATATAAAGGGCTTAATCATTATGATTTAGTGTATTGAGTGTGGAACTCTCACCATGTTAGAGAGAGGTTAATTTAAGTCTCTCTCTCTAGTGAGGGAAGTTCCTCTAGATCCCTAAAATTAGGGTTTGTTGTTAATCACCCCCAAGTAAGAGATGATCATTGTTAAACTCAAATATGTTATATTGAATGGGCATATTACTCTTATTGATATTAATACGAGGTTCTTCAACTTTTCATTTATTTCTCTAATTACTTCTTCAATTATACTTGTTAACACATGTCTTCCTTTTCACCCACTCTGTAACCCTAGATTCCCTCAATTCGGCACTTGCTTGATTTTCCCTACATCCCCCTCGCAATTCTCATTTGCTTGCTTGACTACTCAGGATTTCATTCTTTCGATTTAACCTTAAAGTCTATAGAAGGCTGTCGTTGTCGTTGTTGTTGTTTTTTTTTTTTTTTTTTTTGTGTTTTTTGAGATTGCATGCTCTCCAGCTTAGCGTCCGTGTCACCCACAAACAATTTTCCAACTCACCATCCACGTCAGCATATTTAGTCAATGTTTTAAAACCCACGGTCAACGTTCATATAATAAATGGCTGAAGCATTTTTGCTACGCTTTTCAATGAATATGGGCAATTTTAACCTAAAATTTATTTTTGGTTCCAGATGCTCCTCTAAAAAAAAGTCATGGACATTTTTGCCCCTATATTTTAATACCACGTTCCTAATTTAGTCAAATGATAAAAAGGTTGTGGGGTAGGTGGGGCAAGAAAGATAATGATGGGATGGGGTGATAAGCTTTTATATAGGATTACCAACAACCATGTTGCCTCCAATGTTCAGAATATTTTTATAGTTAATGTAAGAACACATTATGGGACGGTGCCATTTCAATTGCATGCCTCATTCCACTATCTCCATTATTCACTCACTCACTCACATGACAATTGATACATTATATTCTTAGTAGTTTAGTGCATCCCCACTTCCACAAAGTTTTCCCTTTTATCATTGGATTCTTGTATATATTTCACATCTTTCTGATATATATTTTACTTTATCACTTCCATGATTACATTATCTCTTTTACATGCCTCACATGCATGAACCCTTTATAATCTTTTTTTTTTTTTTATTGTCTTTAGTAAATTCTAATTATGTCATCACTTTAATATTTTTCATATATCTCTGATCTCTTCAATTTAATTTAACCCCAATTAATATGATAAAGCCATCATCAATCATGACTCTATGTATTATGAGTTTTAATATATAAAATATTGTGAAAACAAATATTGTTTTTGTAAGATAGAGAAAATATTGTCAAATTTTGGTGTTGATAAAGCTATAAGATATAGAGAAAGGTCAAATCTCAATAAAAGAATTCCATATGCTCAATGAAAACAAATATTAAATAATCGTCTGCAATTTATTTTAATGGGTAGCTTATTAATATTTGATATTCATGTTAGCTTCCTATTTTGTAGCTCATGCATCTGTGAACTCATAATTTGGCATAACAAGTTTTCAAAGCTCAAGTGGTTTTCTTAAAAAAATAATTTAAATTCGTCAATGATTTTTTCGTTTTCATTTTAAATCTCTATTATATTAGTGGTCAATGTAATATTATCAAGTTAGCATAAATAATATTGTAATAGTCACATTATTAATCATATATAAACCGGTGAGCCATAGAGTCTTAATTACTAACTTTATGTAATACTCCGTCGATTTGTAGTTTGAGATGCGTGAGAGCTCTGGCTTCGGGGTTAATCAAGAATCCCTTTTATTTAAAAAATATTTAAAAAAATTCTGCAACAGAAAATTTAAAAATTATTTATTGATATTTTAATTTTTTAAAAGGTAATTTTTATGAAATATATCTTATTTTATATATACAACACGCCAGGTAAAAGTTGTCAAAAGAACTATATTCATGGTGCAGAGTTTATAATGAAAATTGTAATACCCAAAATTTATAATTCCTATAAATACAATATTTTGATAAATATTACCTATTTAAAATAGGTGAATATGTGGTCTCAAAGTTTGTAGTGTATTTAAGTTATTTTCTAGGACAATTCTCCCTTGATATGGAATAAACCAAATGTAGGTTTAAAATTTAATTTTAAGGTTTCAAATTAGGGATCATAAAATATCATAATTAAGCATAGTCTTAATTTATTCATAAGAGACAATTACATGGCCTAAAAATACTTATACCAATTAGAGAGAAAGTTGCCAAACAACTAATGGACAATTTAATTTGCAATAATTAAAATAAATACATTAATTAACGAATAAACTAAAGAAGCATAATTAAGGGTGTATTATGTTGATTAAAAACCAAGAGCTAATGAAGTACCAAGATTAGCATAGTATGAGTTTCTAATGACCATGATTATTCTTGGAACCAATCATATTTTGTCAATTACACTTAACAACATCTAAAATACCATATTAGGGATACTAATTAGGATTAAATATGGAGGGCTTGGATTAAATAAAGCTAAATGCAATGGCCTTAATTAATCATCATAAAGCTAAGTCCTTGTGAACAAAGAATGAACCAATGAGAGGCCTTCCTCTTTGATTTTGTGAGACAAATAAAACACAAATTGAACATAAAAAAAAAAGAAAAAAAGATGAAGGGGAGGTGGTGAATGTGTGTGTGTAGGGAAAATGGGATGAATTGTTTAAACATATAAATTAGCACACATGCAAATTCAAGCATTAATGGATGCACATGAGTTCACATGGGTTCATTAATTGAAAATTGATGAAGGAGAGAGGGAGAGTTGTGAGTGTTGTGTGCCTAGTATAAAGTGTGTGTGTGTTGTGAGTGTTGTGTGCCTAGTATAGGAGAGAGAAAAGTGTGTGTGTGTTGTGAGTGTTGTGTGTCTAGTATAGGAGAGAGAGAAATGTGTACTTTCATTGAGTTGTGAGTTAAAAACCATTGGACTTAATTCAAGACACAGGTAAATGAGAATCTATACAAAATAAATTATATCTTGAGATACGTTAATCATAGATCAAATATATAAGGATTTATTATGAACCAGGGTATTTTAAGCTTGGAATAGGTTATCTCCAAAATCTTTTTCTCAATTTTTGGAATTAAAACTAAAATGATAAAAAGGAAGTTAGAGACTTTTAATTAAAGCCATAAGTTTCAAAACTACAAAGTTAAAGAGAAAACTTGAATAAGCTTCATAAAAACACCTAAGTATATTTTCATCTAGTTACAAGACACCTAAAGTAACTAATAATTAAAATACAAATCAAAGAGAAATGAAGAGGAAAATGTTGGCTTGGAAAAGGGGTAGAGAATTGTTTACATTAAATTTTAGAACACATGCCAATTGAAACATTTATGGAGGGAACAAATTGGAGAGAAGGTGTGTACTAAGGATGAGTTGCATTGATGAATTAGGTTTGAAATAACTACCAAAATGCCACTATATTTTACTATAAATAGGAGCATTGGGCTTCATCTATTTTCACACCAAAACAAGCTTAGAAATCTGAAATAGAGAGTGAAAGTGAGAGTGAAGAGTCTTGGAGAATGAGGAGCAAAGCTCTTGGTAAGTTCTCTAGTTCTAGCTTTAAGTTCTTTAAGTTTTAGTTCATAAATTCGTAGTTAGAAGTAGCTTGATTTTAAATATGCTAGAGTAATTTTAATATCGTGTTTTTATAGTCAAAAATAGTGATATTTCAAAAATTAGATGAGCCACATGGTATAGCAAAATTTTTGGAAAATTATTATCAAAGTAGTGAAGCTCGGTGAAAATTCATCGGTTAGAAATCTCTAAAACCAGTGATAAAAATGCCAATATTTCAGGTTGAAAATAAAGTTACAAAATTCTGAGAAAATTCATGGTTAAAGTAGACATATAGAGATTTTCAAATATGCCAAGAACATGTTAGAATGAGCTCTGTACAGTGAGATAAAAATTCTCAAATTTGGGCTACGAATTTCTAGAAAAATTCTGGGCAGAGACTCAAAACTTTAAAACTGGGAATGACTCGTGTAATCTGAGAAAAATTGAGTATTTTTATTTAAAAATATACATCCTAAGGATTCCGAGAAATTTTACGGATCCTCGTTTAGATTTTTGTAGAATTAATTATGATTTTTCAAAGTTATCATAAAAACTAATTAGAAATGCTAGGATCAACGTTTTTCTACGAAATTTTGGAAAATAAGTTGAGAAATAATTCCACCAAGGGAAAAATAGTCATTTGTGACTAAGATATCTACTAGGATAAATATTTTTGAATTAATAAATGTGATATTACCATTATAGGATACTCGTGTTCACATTCCGACTGACCAACGTACCGTTATCATCAAATGAAGGTACGGACGCGTCTATAACACTAACTCGATGTTTATTGTATGCTATATGTGATAGATGTTTTCATGACGTGATGGACAAGACTAGGTCTTGAGCATTAATCGTGACTAAGTTTATGGGGCTTAGATCACCTATTTTCATACATTCAGCTATATACGGGTTATGGTTTTGATAATACCGTTAAATTTTCCTAGCGCTGAGAACACGAATGTACATCGTGGCACTGGTGAATAGTGCAAACCATAATAACATTCATATGCACGTTGGGCGTATCTCGTTATTATCTTTCATATGTGATTACCGCCGTAATGTCATGAATATCTGTCATACATAACTATTACATAAGCATGAGGTTAACCGTTACCTGAGGTTCAATGGGTATTGAACCTCAGCTCTTACCATAGCTTCAGGGTCCGGAGAACCGAGGACCGAAGACAAGGGTAAGCAGAGTAAACAGCACGCGTAGAGACCCGACTGAAGATTCCTATTTTTAGACTTGTAACATTATGACATTACTCGGATAAATGTGCGTATATTGTAAAGCAGACGGATACGCCACGTTAATGATATATCAGTTACTCACTCTTTTACTTGTTCCGATGCTCTACTCTGATGAAAAAAAAATTATTCCACTTTTGAAAAATGGGGTGTTACAAAAATCATACAAACTTAAATTATTTAGAATGCTCACTTCATTTAAAGAGTAAATGAAATGTCTTAAAGTAAAATTATAAAAAAGATATGCTAAATGTGAAATACTTAGGATGCAGTTTGAGAGAATGTGGGTAATAAGTTGGGCAAATTTAGTATTTGTAAAATAATTATAATTTTTGATATCCTTTTGAATAACTATCAATCCCTCTAGACATTCTTTCTAATTTTCTCGTCAGTTCGATTGTCCATCAAACCAAACAAGCTATAATTTCTCCCCGAGTTACCAGCTTTCCCAAACCAAAATGTGGTCTGGGTCACCGGATTAAGAATCAACCCGACCAATTTAATCCAGGTCCTCAAACATTAGTTTAATTCCTTCATTAAAAAGGAAAGAAGGGAAAACAAAGTGCTCTTTACAATTCTCTCATCCGTGTTTGGTATGCAATATTAGAGGGGTTGGTATTGGGTTTAACATGGGTATTACTCAATTTGTGAATTTTTTTTAATTTTTTTGCTAAGCATAATTTTTCTCTTATTGAAGACAATCTAATTTGAGCATTCAAAGGCATTAAATATGGGCATTTCTCCTACCTAGATTCAAACCTTGGTTTGCCACGTTTGAGGGACTTGCCCCTTCTACTAGACCCAACGCCATTGGTCATTTTTTGGCATAAGGAACTGGGGAGGATTTGGGATTGGGAATACCATAGTATGGAAGATCCAATCCAAGTCTATTGAAAAGGCCCAAAAGGGGCTCTAATATGATTCTTTCAAACCTAATTTTCACTTGTTATATTTTCATCAGTGAATTAGGTATTCCTCCCCGTGCGTTGCACCGACTGATGTGCATTGTTTGATAATATATCCAAGATTCAAACTGGTGTGCACGCTTAAGTTTAGATTTTTTTAGTAAGAGTTTTGATCTTTTTTGAAGATTAAGTAAACGTATTGCGCGTTTTGGACCTATATAAGATTATTTCATTCAGTTTGAGCAAGGGGATTCGATTTATTCTTTTATCCTTGTTAGTTTATCATTTGGTTGTTTGTTGTACATGTCTATAACGAAGCATGCTGTGTATTTATTCTATTATGGGGATGGAAGTAAGAATGATGGCGATGCAACTGTTTGTTAGTGTAGCAATTGAAGTTTATTGGGTTTATTTTTATTAATAGAGTTTTTTTTTTCCTTTTACATTTTTCCATATTGTGTTCAATGTAACATAATACTATTAAGCTAATAAATGCTACTGTCGACCCTATGTGAGAACCCACGCCTCATTAAAATCTTATTGCACACTCTTCCCAAAAAGAGAGCTATTATTAGTTGTTTCTTCAAACATGTTTTGTGAGAAGTAGTGAATTAGTTATTGTTCTAAATATCACATTCACAAAAGATTTTTGGGGGAATTAATAATACAAAGTTGTCATTTGAAACCACTAGAATAAGACAAAGGAAATTTATCAGCTGAAGGATAAATAAGACAAAGGAAGTTTATCAGCCGTTGGATTCAGCGGTTTGAAGTATTTCTGTGCCCCTTTCCAACATATAGTGATATTGGCTCTCTAGATGTAGCACATGATTGAGCGTGTTTTTCGTGACAATTTTGTAACTCTAGATTTATATGGATCCTAATATAGTCACATGAATGTCTAATGGCTGAAAAATGTTGTCTTTAAATTTCATTTGTTCCTTTTCATGTCGCATATATTAATTATTGCCCACATATGAAGACTGTTCATATTACTAGATTGCTAAGAGGTAATTGTTTAATGGTCACTCATATTCTAATTAATAATGTATGAATGAATTATTTCTTTATATCACTACAAAAAAAATCAAGTTTTGCTACGGAAAAATTCCGTAGCAAAACAGCTTTTTCCGTAGCAAAACGAGTTTGCTACGGAATTTGCTACGGAATTTTTCCGTAGCAAAAACCGGCGTAGCAATTGCGACGGAAAATGAAAATCCGTCGCAATTTGCGACGGAAATTCATTTGCCGCAATTTGCTACGGAAAAAAATTCCGTAGCAAATTCGAAATTTTTGCTACGGAATTTTTTCCGTAGCAAATTCAAAATTTTGCTACGGATTTTTTTTTCCGTAGCAAATTGAAAATTTTGCTACGGATTTTTTTCCGTAGCAAATTCCCAAATTTGCGAAAATTTGCTACGGAAAAAATTCCGTAGCAAAACTAATAAATTAAAAAAAAATATTTTTTTTTTTTTTTTTTAAATTTTTTTCTTGTAAAAGTGAGTACAAAAAGTAGTGTACCATGGATATAATAACAATTACAAAGAGTTTACATAGAGAAAACAAAATATATATAATAATATTGCAAATAGCAAATAGTAAAAAGTATCCTAAACAAGAAGATTGTGATCATCATCAAGCACCAAAGATGGTCATCATCACCAGGAGCCGACCCCGAACCCTTGTCTTTCATTAGAGACTTGAGTTGAAGCCGCATCCGTATCATCATCTCCGCTTGCTTGAGTCATCTGTTCTGCATCATCTCTCGTTCTCGAATCGGCATTTCTTTGCATCATCTTCGCTTGTTGGGTCATCCGCTGCTGCATCATCTCTCGTTCGAATCATCATGTTGCCTCATTATCTCGTTCTCGAGTCACCGCCTCATCGGCTCCTGTTTCGAGTCATCTGTGTTGCTTGCTCCCGCACCAAAGCCTTCATCTTCTGGGCTCAAATCGCAAAAACATTATGAAGTACATTTATTAGTTGAACTTCATTTGAATGGACAAAGAGAATGGAAATTATCTATATTAAATGTATTACATTTACCTAAAGAAACACCTTCAATATCGCATAAGGAGCGCTTTGTTTGCTTGATCAAATTTACCGGGGAGAGGCACCGTATCCAAAGACTCTCCCTTTCTTGTTAAATCCGCTTTGTAGCCTCAAAGAACGACTCTCGTTATCGGACCGAGAGGATGTGGGGTCTCTCTCCCGTGACAACTTTCGAAAGGTTTCCTACAAGTACAAAAATACATAACAAATAAGACATGTAAAATGAAATAAATATGGTGGTGCATAAAATAAGTAATAAAAGAAATAAATGTCTAACCGCATTTACTTGCTGCGCCTTTGGGTTAATCCTTTTGCCTCTCACTCCTTCTTCAGATCGGGAATGGGTGCGCTCAAAGGTAACCCACTCAATCGATCCTACAAGAACTTCCCAGAACTAGCAAACGCAAATGATGACACTAATTAATCACTTCAAAGTACAAAATATTGGATACCTAAATAGAAAATAACGTGTACTTACAACTTTTCATCGATGCTCACTAATTGGAATGGAGCCGCCAACATATGACGGTCCTTCCATTTTAGCCCTATTTTCCTTATTTTTCGCACTTGTGTTATGAAACTTCGCATCGGTGGCCCAACCTGTCAAATAATTCGTCATCAGTCTATGTGGAATCCAATCTTTCTTGCCTCTTGCTGTCTCAATGAATAAAGCTTTTGAGACAACCAGCGACCCGCCCCCCATTTGTGGTTATAAGCTTTTTTCAGATCTTCACGATGTTCAGGCAACAACATATGATTATCCTGAAAATCAATAACGAACAATTAGTGCTCCAAATTTTAAAAGTGCTTAATTAATAACCATAAAACAAATAACTTACCAAGAACTCATTGAACCAAGCATCTCGATTATCCTTAGGAATCTCTTTCCACTTGGTCCAAGGATGATTGTAATTACGGAATAATTGGGTCGAGATGAAATCCCCACCGGATTATGAGGCACAATGTGAAGACGAGAGGACATCATGCAAATATTAGCATACAAATCAATTAGAGAAGAAATTTGTAACATTATTGGTAACTTGGCATGACTTACTCATCGCGTCGGAGACAGA
Source organism: Acacia acuminata (assembly GCA_019022655.1). Lineage (NCBI taxonomy): Eukaryota > Viridiplantae > Streptophyta > Magnoliopsida > Fabales > Fabaceae > Acacia > Acacia acuminata. Next base: position 3,787,178 of record JAFJYI010000040.1, read on the forward strand.
TCCAAAGCTTCCCTGTCGAAGGATCTGTTGTGCCCCATATTGGTGTATCGGAGGAACTACATTCTTCCCGACGTGGCTATGAGGCGACCCGGTGTGCTAAGGAAGGAATGTGAAATATTGAAGATATTTGTACATAGATGATTTCGGGAAACTAAAAATACGTAAATCAATCGAAATGGTAAAGTAAACCTGTTGTCTCCCTTCTTTGTGGATCGGTGTGGGTAGACGGTGATGACGACATATGAAGCGTCGACGGTGAAGATGCATTATAACCCGACGGTGAAGATGACATATCAAATGGCACCTCCGGGGGAAGTGCGACCCCTACCTCCGAGAGGGAGCAAATGGCGTCGCCCTACCCCCTCTTATAGGAAGGGTCGGGCTCGACCACGACCACGTCCACTACTTGAACGTCCTCCTGGATGCTCCATTTCGAACACTTATAGACATAATGTCAAAAAATATAAATAAAAAAAAGATATCACGGTTAATATTATAGTAGCGAAGTAACAATGTATGTAGTATAACAGATCGTCGAAACAAAGAACTAACACAAATCAACCGGACGATTCTGTTCATCGACATCTCGCTTGCACGGCTTCCTCCGAAGTCTCATAGTCATCGAACTCAGATTCACTATCAGTACATCACTTCGCCTCATCGTCGATTCGATCGTCAATTTGTATAGGAATCAATTCTAAATCCCGAGTAGAATCAAAGAGATTCCTTGGTACTTCGTCGTCAAAGATGTTTATGGGCAATACATGTTCCACATCGCTTGGAACGGTTCCTTCATGCCGTCATTTGCTTCGACTCTTTCGACTTAGGTATAATATTTCGTGCTTTGATTTTGATAACTCCCACCCACCCTTGGCGGGATGTGGGGTATGATGTATAGTAAACTTGTTCTACTGTTGAGCAAGGATGAATGGGTCATAACTAACCGTATATCTCCTTGTCAAGTGGATCTCAATATTTCCATGTTTGTCCACTTTTGTCCCACGCGGACTGTTATCAAACATTTAAAAAGGGTCACCACCTTGTCCCACGGGTAACTCGGCTGAATTATGTCAACTAACTTCCCGTAGTAGTTAGTCTCCACCCCGCCAACTTGGTCACCTCGACAACATACACCGTAATTGCAACATAATGTACCTGCGTCCGCGTCAATGAGTTGAAAATCGATACCCATTGATTATATATTTGTTGCATCGGGTAACACTAATTGCAGCTCCATAAGATAAACTCCACGCAACTTTATTGGGATCGGTCGATTTTTCACGAAATATTGACGAAACCATTTTGGAAACTCGAGTTCGTGTATTGATCAACTTGTGACACCGACATTGAAGGATTGTCCGATCGGACCCAATTAGAGTAGAAAGCGTAACAAAGAACTGAAGTTAATACTTTAATATTTACCGTAATAGAAAAAAAAAATCTTACTTTAAGTCTTCGGGCGACCTCTTCACGGTTGTTTAGAATGTACCACTCTGCTACTTGCTTATCTCTTCCGTCAAGAGTTGACCTCCAATGTTTTCCCACAACTCGCCCTGGATAATTAAATATTGATATTTGATCACTCGTATCACCGGCAGCATCGTTGCGGGGTACCCCTCTCCATCTTGTCATCATTTCATGGGGATAATAGTATGACGCAAATTTTGCGGCCTCTTCGACTAGATATGCTTCAGCGATAGATCCTTCAACGTACCTTGGATTTTTGATCTTGTGTTTAAGTGTGCGTAAAAACCTACAATGGAATATCGAGGGTATTTATAAATTAAAGCACCATGTCGGTCAATTAATAACAAAGCGAAAGACATATATGTATTACCTCTCAAACGGATACATCCACCTATATTGTTGTGGCCCTCCTACCCTTGCTTCGTAGGCCAAGTGAACAGGCAAGTGTTCCATTGAGTCAAACATGCTAGGAGGAAACACTATCTCTAACTTGCATAGCATTATGGGCATGCTCGTCTCTAGGTGTCGTAACTTTTCAACATTAAGCTCGAAGCACATATTTCTCTAAAGAACATGGAAAATTCAGTCGAATAGACCATATATGATTCGGTAGTGCTTTGAAGGCCCACGGCAACAATCTCGGAAAAAAACATGACAATCATGACTCTTCATCCCGAATAACTTCCCCTCGTGCATGTTGAGACATCTTTTCAAGTTTGACGCATAACCGTCCGGGAGTTTCAGATTTTTAACCCATTGCAACAATTCTAAATTCTGCTCTTTGTTGAATGTGTAAGGCGCTCTAGGTTTGGAAATCCGTCCGTGCCATTCGTGCAGACAAATGCAAAGCAGGCCTTTTGCAAATCGCTTCTATGTCTAGTCTTGCGTTGATTGTGTTCTTCGTCTTGCCCTTGGTGTCCATCACAGTGTATAGAATATTGCAAAACACATTCCTCTCGATATGCATGACATCGAAGTTGTGTCTTAACAATTGATCTTTCCAATATGGTAGTTCCCGAGAAGATGCCGCGTTTGTTCCAATGATGATCAACGCCATATCCCTCGGGTTCTTTGGAAGCAGACCCCCTCTTCGACACTTTGAATGTACTTAACCCGTCCCATATTTCTTGGCCACTTAAACGACGAGGTTGATCTGCTTGTTCGACAACATTTCGCGTAAAGTCTTTTCTATTTCTCCGAACGGATGATCGGGGTAGGAATCGCCGGTGCTGTCAAACCAACGAGACTTTGTGACCGTGTTGCAAGCTAAAACCCATGTTCTATTCAAGACATACCGGGCATGCAGCTTTCCGGACGTTTGCCGACCCACTCAACATACCATATGCGGGGAAGTCATTTATCGTCCACATTAAGGCAGCACGCATTTTGAAATTCGGCTCAATGATATATCATACGTCAGAACCCCTTCACTCCACAACATCTTCAACTCGTCTATCAAAGGCACGAGGTACACATCTATCTTCTTTTTTTGGGTTGGATGGCCCGGGGATTAACGCGTTAAGGAACAAAAACTCTCTTCTCATGCACATAGAAGGTGGGAGGTTGTACGGTGTCACAATGACGGGCCAACAAGAATAATTCCGCCCATATTGTCAAAAGGAGCGAACCCGTCCGAACATAGACCAAGACGGACATTACGGGATCCATAGCAAAGGAAGGATTCACCTCGTCAAATTTACGCCATGCTTCGGCCTCGGATGGATGCGTCACAAAGTTTTCATCCCGTGATGCTCCGATGCCATCTCATGTGAGTATTTGTTTGTTCCGATGCATACAATCTCGGGAAGTCCGGTAACCGAGAGGAAAGTACCACATCTTGCTTAATGCTTGACGGGTCATTTTCCTTCCTTTCCCCACAACTTTATATCTATCATGTCCACAAAATTTACAAGCTGGTCAGCTCAAGCATCATCCTTGTAATACAACATACATCCTCTAGAGGCGTGCAATGGATTTTTTCACATCCAAGCCCAAGCTCTTTCACCTTTTTTTTGCTTGGTAAAAATCCTTCGGCAAATTATTGTCTTTGGGAACAACCTTGCTTATGATCTGCATCATTTCGTTGTAGTTCCTCTCACTCATATGGTGATCAGTCTTCAAGCTTAGTGTTGCTAGGGTAGCCGATAGCGATGAATATTCACTATTTTCAAAGTGTTCGCAACCTTCCCATAACGGCGTTGCGCTTCTTGGAGCATTTTATAGAACCTATCGGCTTCCGGATGAGGATCCTCTCCCATGTATGATGGTTGACTATGTGTATTGGTCTCCTCTCCCATGTATGACGGTTCATCATGAGTAACGGGATCAAAATATCGGCCGATCGACGGTCCCGCAGCGTCCATAACCAACTGCTCATATTGATTAAGGTTGTCTCGATGACTACCGTCCCCGTAATAACCACTCGGTGTCGGTGTCGTCGGACTTCGCCATGACATTCCCAACACTCATAATCTTTCATGAAGCCCTTTTTACACAAATGGATTTTAACCTCCTCAAAATCTTGAAATCTTAAACACCTACATTTGACACACGGACACCGATCTCCCTACTTGAATTAGATGAATGTGCCAAAGCAAATTCGATGAACTCTTTCAAACCCGCCAAGAATGCTAGAGTTAGTTGTCTTTATCGTTAGACGATTGTACATCCAACTTCTATCATGGTTGCCTTCCATATTTCCTAGCTAGTTCGAGTTACTAAATTAATTAACATCTCAAAATGCAACAAATATATAAAAGTGGTCAATTCAACGGAATAAGTATTTAATATAAGATTTATCAATTTACAAATTATTTTAATAAATAAACCATTGATTTGAAATTTTAAAGTGCAATTGATATTTTTTTCCATGTATACTTTTTGAGGAATATTTATAAGATATTTTTAAAAAGAATAAAGAATATTTAGCCGAATAAATTTTTTTCCAATTTTCGTTTTTACGACTTCTAATGTTTATTGCAATTTTTTGCTCCTTTTTTCATTTAAGCGTGAGTTTATGTTGCAAACTTAAAATTCCAAAAAAAAATTAGTAAATTAATAAATTTTTAATATTGAAAATACTAAAAATGCCTTGAAAGTACAAACTTTCTATAAAAATATTTAAAAAAAAAGTATACTTTCACCTAACATAAAAAGTGCTAGATAAATTAATATCCTATATATTTGGGAATATTTTATTTTAAACGGAACAAAAAAAAAAAAACATGTACACAAAGTAAACTAATTAAAATAAAATATTATTACCAACATAGGGTTGGTTTAGCGGTATAAAGCTTTGATTACTTTTGTAATTTATTTTCGTCCCAAAAAACAATGCAAGATTAAAAAAATCAAAATTATTAAAACTCAATAATTAAAAAAATCATGAAATCTTCTACACACTATAACTATAATCCAAATTAATAAACACATTGCGTATAGAAATCTTTATGTAATTAATAGATTCAGCCAAAGAAGATACTAAAACAAAACAAAAAAAAATCTAAACTCATATAATTGATAATCTTCTGCCAACATACATATTTCCACTATGTAACAAAGCAAATCTAACATAGATATCATATAACTATAAGCAAAAAAATATACTTCAAGCTAACTCGTAAAATTATAAGTGTTAGGATTTGTTTGATAATTCTCTTGTGAAGATCTTAATACTAAGTCTCGGAAGTACCTACAATAATTTTTTATCTCGTAATAAAATTATTCGGAAGTGTTAAAAAAAAAAAAAAAACAAAAAAAAAAAAAAAAACACACGCGGAGCCGAACGTTCTTCAAGGGGAGGAGCCGGGGGCGCGAGATGGCGGCAGCCGAGGGCGCGAGTTGAAGGGGGGAGGAGCGAGGCGCCGGAGGGCTGAGCCGAGGGCGGAGAGCCGAAGGAGGAGGAGGGGGGCGCGGGCCGGGTCCCGAGCCGAGGGCGCGAGCCGGGGGGGGGAGGAGCCGAGGGCGCCGAGGGGGGAGCCGAGGGCGGCCGGGGGGGGAGCCGAGGGCGGCGGGGGTGGGGAGCGGGGTGGCGCGGGGGTGGGGACCTCGAGGGAAAATGGAGTCGGGGGAAGGAGGAGGAAGACGAGGTCATTAATGACCTCGTCTTTTGCGACGGACTCGGTTCGTCGCAAAAATGGATTTTGCGATTTTTGCTTTTGCGACGAACTCGATTCCGTCGCAAAAAGAAATGCCGCCCTTTGCGACGGAATAGTCCGTCTCAAACGACTTTTTGCGATGGACAACAAGTCCGTCGCAAAAGCATGGTCGCCCTTTTGCGACGGATTCCGTATCCGTCGCAAAATTTGCGACGGATATAGAATCCGTCGCAACATCTTCGAGTATGGGCGGCCTTTTTGGCCGCCCATTTGCGACGGATTTGAAATCCGTCGCAAAGTTTGCGACGGAATTGAAATCCATCGCAAAGTTTGCGACGGAATTGAAATCCGTCGCAAACTTTGCGACTTGATTTAGTGATTCGTCGCAAATTTTTTTCTTTGCGACGGAAACGCAATTCCGTCGCAAAGTTTCATGAATTTGCTACGGAATAAATTCCGTAGCAAATTCCGTCGCTATATGTAGAATTTCTAGTAGTGTATTCTTGAAGTAAAGGTTTAGTGGCTATTGAATGTTATTTTTAAATTTCGTTTATTTCTTTTAATGTTGCTTACTTTTCGCCAATGTATGACTGTTCATATTTTGAGAGTGCAAGCTTAAAATTAATTAAAGTGAATTTGCACCTTTAATCAAAAGACACAACCCATTGTAGAAATGTCATGTAATAAAAATAAATTTGATAATAAAGGAAACAAAGAAAAAAGGAATTCGTATGTGATTTTTCAGAACGTATCAATAAGTTGGACTCATGCCTCTAATTGTTTCAAACCATAAATAAACTCGAGATTTTTTTTTTTCAAAAAAACAAACTCGAGAATTTTGTCAGAGAGGCAATTCACATAATTCAAAAAAGACGTATTCATCAAGAGCTAGTTGTCCCATCAAGAACGCCACTGGTTGCACTTGTATAAGGTTTTGGGTTTCCTAGCGCGCGCATGTTTGTGTGTGCGCATTATTTTTTATTTTTATTTTTATTTTTATTTTTTGATATAAGAAAGTTTTGGAGGGTTTGACATGGTCCCCACCAAGGCTAGGGCATGGCCCGGGCTCTATGAACACTTACTCGGGGACTTACGAGATCGCCTACCAAAGGAGTCCCAAAGAACGGCAAAAAGGAGATCGAACCCACGACCATTTAGGCATAGTCCTGGATCCCTTACCATCTATGCCAACTCTGTGCGCATTAAATTGTACTAAATAAGAAAACGAAAAAAGACAAAAGAAGCAAAACAACCCCATTACTGTTCAAGAAACAAATACATCCCCATTCGCCTTTCGTAGCCATAACCCATAAGCATAAAATCTTGGGAAAATCTATCTCAGGGCCCATTTTGATAAAAAAAAAAAAAATTGTTAAAAAAGCCTAAAAATAAGTTATATGTCAAAAAAGGTTATAGGGCCTTTTCTGGTATTATTTCATAAAACGTTAACAACTAAATCAGTACCTGTTAACAACTAAATCAGTAGCATTAACAACAATATTCTAACAACTAAATCAGTACCTATTAATAACTATATCAGTAGACGTTAACAATTAACGTTTTATGAAATAATATCAGAAAAGACCCTGGGGCCTTTCTTGACATGGACTTTTCTTGGGCCTTTTTTGACATTTTTTTTTGTTGCTAAAATGGAGACTGAGCCCTAAAATCTTGTTATCACCAATAATTAATTAAAAAAGCAAAATATTTAGAGCAACTTTTCAAATCGGTCAGAATCCTATTTAAAATATTGTTGGGTAATAAATTTGGGTACCTCTCCTAATAAAGATTTATATACTCTTTTGATTCTTAGTATAAGATCTATTTACCTAATTTGATTAGATTAAAAAGGTTAATTGGGTTAGTTAACATTATATATATTTTCTAAAACATCATAGTCATATTCCTCAATTCCCCATTCCTCTCCCCTTGAATGTTGTTGATGGAGCATCAAATGGAGGCAAATTTTTTATTTAAAGATAAATATGAAAACTATTTTTTATTTTTAAAATCAAGATCAATTATTTAAATATATTTTATATCAAAAATCAGAAATGTATTAATTAGTTATGTTATAAGAGATTAGACTCTTCCGTTAAATGTGATGCCGTTGGTATAGTGGAAGTTGCTTACCTATGGATTAAACAAATCGAATCAAATTTTCACCGATTTTCTGTTTGTCTTTTTTTTTTTTTTTTTTAAATAAATGGAGAGAAAATCTGTCGAGTTTGGCCCATTTTCGGACGAAAGCCCTACCCATTATTAGTAAAAACAAAACAAAAAAACCAATTCATCTCCCCATTCATGAAAAAGGATAATAACAAAGAATTTAATATAAATTTGCGATATTTTTTTTTTTTTTCGTAAAGTGAGAGAGGTAGGTCCATGATATATAATGCCATCGTCATCAAAAGTTGAGGACAAATTAAAGAACAAGAAGCCGTAATCAAAATAGTCGTTAAAGTAATAATGTACCTAAAGAACCTTATGTTCCATTCATCATTACCATTTTGCTTTAATTTCTCTCTTTTTTATTTCTTCAATTCATAACCCTCCCATGCGTCCCCCAAATTTCCCAAAAGAAAATTCAATAGAGGCACATTGAATCGAATCATCACAATAAAAAGGAGGATAAAGAGAGTATCTCCTTCCAATAAAAAAGATCTCAAAAGTTGGTAATTTTGCTTAATTTGATAAAATGTGCTTCTCTTAAATCTTTTCTGGGTATTTGCTATTTAAATAATTTAGTAAATTTTTTCATTACCTTCTTACGTTCCTCAATATCTAGATTTGATCATGAGAATACACGATTCGTCTGGTCATTGTCCTTTTTTGTTGTTGAAATTTTCTTCAATTGTTGAAATATTAATTAATCCTTGAAAATGCTTGGAGCTTATGTTGTTCAATTGGTACCTCAAATCTTGATATTAGAAGAGGTCATGTGTTATATATCCCATATTGCCAAATAGGGGTGGGAGTGTGTGAGTTCTCTCTCCCATGGAAGATAGGGTTTTAGATTGTCCGTATGAAAAAATAACTCTTAAAAAACTGATAGTTTCGTATTATTAATTTTTATTCAAGTGTTGTATCATGTATGACCACATTGAATACCACATGCTCATTTGAACCATACTAAATAACTTATTTTAAGTAATTTTATGATGTATGGAGTAAATATATAAAAATAATTTTGTATCGTAAAATATAAAAATACTTATTTTAGTAACTGCTATCAAACACACATGCCATTATATAGGTACTATTTTTATTTTTATTAATTATTATTAGGCTTTCTAAAAAATTATAATTGGGTCAATATCAATACCACGACTATTTTTTTAATGAATAAGTACCATTGATTGCAAACGGAAAGAAAAAAAAATACACTTCTATGAAAATTAGTTTCATCACAAAAGTAACAATGTTTTCTATTATATACATATCAATGGGACAAAGAGAATATATCACTTTTTATACAAATGACAAATATTTAGCTTGAAAAACATGTAACTACCAAAAAATCTGCCAAGAAAATCAACTATTATTTCTAAGTTTTTCTTCAGTAATGACGTGTCGCACGAATTGTTTTATGGACAATGACGTATCTCAAGTTATTATGTTTTACTTTGGCCATTTTTTTTTAAAATTATTGTAAGAAGTTATATTTTATAATGGCTTGTCTTTTGCTATATTGTTATTACATTTTATTTATGACAAAAAAGAAAACTAATGAAATTGAAAACTTCGACAATAACATAACAAGCTTACCCATCACACTGGATGATCCATTGTGATTGAATCTTGTTATTGGGCTTTCAGTCCCTCAAATAAATCTCTCGTTTAATATTTTGTAACTAATGAATTTTGACGAAAATTGATCACAACCGCAAGAATTGATTGCTAAATGTAATACCTTAAAATTCCTACTTGTCATAAATACTATATTTTGATAAATAATACATATTAAAATGAAAGTGAATATGTGTCTCACATTTGGGTAATTTGTTAATTATAATTCTAAGCAAATTTCCTTGTGATTAAATTAACAAAGGGCTAGATATAAGACCAATATTAGGATAAAAAAATGTGATAAAATTTACTCATAAAATGATAATTATTTAAGGCAAATAAGCAAGAAAATGTTATGAAAACACTTAAATTGAACAAAGGAAATTAACAACAATTAATGGGTAATTAGGCTTTCATTAATTAAAATGTTTATGAAATTCTTCAAAATTAATCAAGAGACAAATTTAAAAACATCAATTAGGGGTGTCTTAATTTAAAATCAAGGACCAATAAGAAGATAAGATTAGTCTTGTGTAAACACTAATGACCATAATTAACTAAGGAATCAATCACACTATGACAATTATACTTAATGGCATATAAAACACTACATTAGGAATGCTAATTAGGATTTCCTAAACAACAATGGAAGGTTAGGATTAAATCTAATAAAGCTAAATCCAATGGTCTTAATAAATCACCAAAATAAGATAAATCCTTGTGAAAATGGATGAACCAATTGGAGGCTTAGGATATTGATTACAAGACACATAAGAAACACACTTTTTGAGCCGGGGGGGGGGGGGGGGGGGGCACGGTTTGCACTAGGAGGAGGAAGTTTATTGATTTAATTCAAGAGGCACATGGGATAATAAATACATGAGATAAGGTAATTAAGAATGGAAGAGGATAAGGTATTAATGAAATGGAAGATGATAAGAGAGAGGGGAGGGGATGGTATGTGAGAGAGGGGGGGGGGGGAGAGAGAGGGGGAGAGAGAGAGATTATTTAAATAATATAAATTAAACAAATGTGTTTTGAAAATAAAGATCTTCAGTAGTAATTAGAGTTTTTCTAAAGCAATAAAGGGTTAGGATTGGGTCTAAAAAGAAAATTGAATCCAATGGATGAGGATCAAAAGTGGTTGAGTGTGGGAATTACCACTTTGACCTTGAGAATTTTCCTATAAATAGAGACCTTGCCTCTTTTCATTCTTCACACCAAAAACCATTCTAAACAAGAGTGGAGAGAAGCTAGAGTGAAGCAAAAAGGAGGAAGGAGTAGCAAGGTTCTTTAAGGGTGAGTTCTCTAGTTCTTAAGCTTTAGTCTTTAGTTTTGTAGTTTTAGGTAGAATGTTAGTTTTAAATCTAGAAATTTAGGAAATGAATTCCTACTCTTGTTTTTAGGCCTCCTTGCGTTGAAAAATGCCTAATAAGGTAAAAACATAGTAAGGAATAATTTCTGGGAAACAATAGATCAAAATTGTGAGAGTTGTAAAATTTCGGTTTGCTGTTTTTCTGGAGTCAGCAACGTTGAGGCCATTATTTTATGGATCATATGAAGTTATTAAATTCTGAAAATTTTCATGGTTACAGTAGACATGTAGGGCTTTCCAAAAATACCAAATTCGTAGTGTTTCAAGTTCTGTACAAAGAGATAACAATTATGGAAGTTGGGTCACGTTTTCTGGGAAAAATCTGGACAGTGGTTGAAAACGATTAAACTGGGATTGATTCACAAATTTCGAGTGAAATCCATTATTTTACCTTAAAAATAGACATGTTAAGGATTATGAGGAATTTTACGGAATCACATTTCTATTTTTGTGGAATTAATTATGATTTGTCAAAGTTACCGAAAAATCTTCTCAAAAATACTGAAGTAACGTTCTTAAGGAAATAAAAGAATATAATTGGAATAACAAATCCACCAGGGGTAAAAAGGTTAATAGTAGCTAAGATATCTCTTAAGATATTATTTATAAAGGGATATAGTGCGGTGATACTATTATAGGATATCTGGGGAAAAACCAAGGGTCGTACCAAACTGACAGACGTACCACTATCCACACGGACTGTACGTTCGCGTACTAGTAACTTTAACTCTGATGTGTCTTGTATGCTTATATGTGATAGATGATTTCATAGGGTCATGGATAAGACTTTGTCTTGGATCATATACCGTGGCTAAGACTCAGTATTAGGTCACTATTCATTCAGCTTGTGTGGGTTGTAGTCTTGATAACGCCGTAGGGATGTTTTCCTAGTGCTGAGGACACGAGGAGCTGTCGTGGCATTGGTTAGTGCAAACATGGATAACTTTACATGTGCTGTGTGCTATATACTGTTGTTGTGTCAACTTTACATCTGTTGTGTGCTTATGTATTGTTGTAAACTTACATCTGCTGTGTGCTATGTATTGGTTATTGCTGTAATGTAATGAATATCTGTCATACATATATTGTTATACTTGAGCATGAGGTTAACTGTTACCTGAAGTCCAATGGGCATTGGACCTCCGCACTTACCATAGCCTTAGGGTTTGGAGGATAGAGGGTCGATGACACGGGTAAACAGCACATGTGAAGACTTAGAAGTTTTTATTTTGGGCTGTATATTATTTTGAAATATTGGGATAAATGTACTGCTATTACCATATCCGACCGGATACACCGCTGTTAGTTTATTTCCACATACTTATCAGTTGCTTACTCTCTTACTTGCTCTAATGCTCTACTCTGATTATATTCTATTATTCCGCTTATTAAAAACGAGGTGTTACACTAAATGAAAAAATAACAAGGAACTTATTCTAAATTGATCTCGACCCTTGCTTGGACTAGATAGACCTCGTAACTTCCATGAACATTAATGCAACACTTTCGAAGCGTATGAGAAGAAGAGAAACAGAGCAGCTTGACTGAGGTTAACGTGTACTTGGTGCACGAGTCAACTATATTGTTTCCTTCTCATAATTCCCAGCTACTGCCCTTTGCTCGTCACCTCAGTATCAATGTCACTAACTATACTAAGAATTTCAAGATAGTCCACCAAAAAAATGTATATTTTACCCCAAAAAATTGTAAACTACGTCAATGTTCTCTTACTGATCAAATTTCATTGCCACAAGTCAATGTTGTCACTTGGCCTGTAGTTTTGACAGTTACAAGAAATTCAATTGTTAAAGATATGTTATCAAGTACCAAGACAGCCAAATGGCGATGCTTTCTATACACGACAACAAAATTAGCACATACGCTACTATAAAAAGTAAATTTAACAATATTAATTAACGTCTGTTTTTAAAAAAACAGAAGTTGAAAAGGAGACAGTGTTACTTTTAAAATTTTGACCTAACATCTAATGACTGTTTTAAGATAACTTTCAACCACTATTTATGAAAACAGTTGTTCGAAAGTTACTTTCAATGACTATTTATAAAAAACGAGTCATTGAAAGTTAAGCCTAAAAATAAAATTAAAAAAATAATATTTGTGATGAGTTTCAACAACCGCTTTCACAAAGCGTCGTTGAATCTTGCAAAAGGGGTGGTGGCGGCGTAGTTGACTAGAGCATCCGTTGAGTTATCCCGAGATCGAGAATCGAGCTTTTGTCACCCCATTTCATTTTGTATTTATTTTTGAGATACCACAACTGTTTTATTAAAAAAAGTCTTGAATAATTGAGCATGTCCGGGTGGTGGCGCAGTTGGCTAGAGTGTTTGGTGAGTTTATCTTGAGGTCGAGAGTTCGAGCCTTCGTCACCCCTTTTTTTTTTCTTTTTGATTTTGAGATACAACAACTTTATTAAAAATAGTCGTTGAATATTTGAGCAAGTCTCGGTGGTGGCACAGCTTGGTGACCTATGCTAATGCCGAGAGTTCGAGCCACCCTAACCCCATTTCATTTTTTTTGAGTAAAATACTCTAACCACCCTTATGTTTTGCCTTAATTACAAGGACCTCCCCTCTATTTTAAAAACATACACTTTAGTCCAAATTATTAACACCGTTAAAGAATATTCTAAAACGATTCTTCAAGTATATTTTTAAATTAAAAACCATATTAAAATAAATGTTGTTTACTAATTTACCCTCATTATGCTAGTTCCCTAATTTATCTTTTAATATTAATGTTCATTAATGATCTAGTCAATATTTATAATAAATTTAATTTATAATACTTTTTAGTAATCTGTTTATGTGATAAATATTAATAACTTTGTCCAAAATTTGAGTAATTATTTTTAAGAATATATGTTTTAATGAAATATTCTTAAAAATTTTAAATTATAAGATATTAATGTGTGAATCTCATAATAATATCATTTTATAATTATATAACTTAATTGAATATATGTGTGTATGTATTATTGCAAAACGTCATCATGCGTATTTAAAAATTACATGATAAGTTTAATAAATAAAAGAGATTAAAAATTTAAATTTATCAAAAAATTTAAATTTTTAATGATAAAATTAGTTGACAAAACTATGATAAATATAAAAAATATATATACTAATTTTTTTTTTAAACTTTGAACAAAAATATTGTTAGTTCTCAATATGTTTTGATGATTAACAACAATTGTAAACATGTGTTGAAGTTTTTGCAAAATGTGTCTAAAACCATTTATCAGTTGTTTACTCGAGTAAAGGAATGGTTACTCGAGTATAGGACTGTTAAAGGATTTCCCAATTGGATTTTACACGTCAATACTCGTAGTATGGATAGTCATACTCGAGTATTGACGTCTCGAGAGCAATCGTGTTCTTGACGAAGGTGCTTACTCGAGTAAAGGAATGATATACTCGAGTAAAGGTCATCCGTGAGAGCAAATGTGTTTTTCAAATTGTTCCTTACTCGAGTATAGGTTTTCATACTCGAGTACGGGCCATACAGAGCAACCAAACTTTTCAAGTTAAGTCAATACCGCAGATAGATCGCTATACTCGAGTATTGGACTTACGAGAGCAAATGAACTTTTGAACTTGAGTGTATACTCGAGTAGACACTTGCATACTCGAGTAAAGGGTCTTACAGAGCTCCCAAGTTTTTCTAATTCATGCATACTCGAGTAAAGGTTTTCATACTCGAGTAACGAGCTCTTAAACTGATTTTCAAATTGACTCATGTTCTTGCATACTCCAGTATAAATTTGTTTACTCCAGTATGGACATGGAATGACTTCACACTTTTTTGAAAAAGAGTTGCATACTCAAGTAAGGATATGCATACTCCGGTATGAGACCATACGGGAAGTCATCATTTTGGCTTGAACTTGCTTACTCCAAAGATACAAATGTTATCTTGCGGTATAGAGGCATTTTACACTTAAAATTTTCAAAGCAAATAGTTGCTTACTCGAGTACACCACTAGCTTACTCAAGTAAAGCCTTTGATTTCAAAAGTTCAAGTCACGAAGGTTTGCTTCTGGAAGTTGCTTACTCAAGTATCCTTTGGATACTGCAGTAAAGACTCTCTCACACAATGACTTACTCGAGTAACGATGAACTTACTCGAGTAACCAACGCCGAAAACCAATTTTTGAATTATACGAATTTGCAAATCACTCTTGTTTGTTCTAATTGCTATCATGAATCATTCACTTATGAACCCAACTATGTTTAACAAGTTTGTTGAGTGAATTTCAGTTAGCGCTGATGAAGATTATTGAAGGTCAAAGACATAAAGCAAAAAGTGTACAGTGCATTTAATTCACTTCTGCAAATCAACCTTCTTTTGGATAATCCACCTGAGCACGCATTCTCAACGGTCAAGAATGCTTTCTTCATCAAGTAAACTCTTCTCCAACGGACAAATCCTCAGAGTTCCACATCAGATCATATTAGCACCTGGATTAGTTGGAGTTTAGAGAGAGAAGATGACCGACTTAAGCTAATCACCTACAACGGTTGGATTCATCAAGCAACGGTCATTTAATGTTCTCTACCTATAAATAGAGTGCATTAACTTCTTCTCAAGCTGATACAACTACTGAGAGCGAAAATTTACTAAGTGTCATTTATTGTGTTTGCTTTCACCTATATTGTATCTATCTCGATACTTGTACTTCGGTGTTCATTTTATCCGCTGCATTGAGAGAGTTCTATCTCAGTAAATCATTTATTGATTGAGATAACCACAAGTCGGGGACTTGGTGGTTGGGTGTATTGATTGCAACTTGTAAGGGGGAGTGAGTTCTAGAGAGAGAACTACTCTTGAGTACGAGTTTGTAATCGCTTGTGAGTATAGTGGATTGAAAATCTCAAGTGTGACTTGGGACTGGATGTAGGTCAAGGATAAGACCAAACCAGGATAATTTCTCTTGCAAGCTTTCCTTCCCTTCCTCCTTCTGTTATAATCTGTTTTTACTTAGTCAAAACAGAGCACTTTCAAAAAAGTTTTTAAAATACCCAATTCACCCCCCCTCTTGGGTATATAGCTCCATTTACAAATATGTGATTAAATGATAATTTTTTTGCTAAAGATTACATGATAAGTAGTCATATTTATTTTATGGAAGAGCATTTTGGTCAAAATAATGAGTCAATGTTGTGACTTAATGATCAACTAACGGTTAGATAGATGAAAGTTGAATCTCAAAACTAGGAGGGAAGTTTATGCAATATATATTTTGATTTTGAGGGAGGTTCATATAGTTTTTCAAAATAGAAGGAACGTCTCTACAATTTAGAATAAATAGAGGGGATGTTGATGTATTTTACTCTTTTTTTTTTTAATTTTTTTATTTTGAGTTACAATGACGGGTTTTTTAATACCGTCATTGTAACTCAAAATTTTCAGATATTTCAACTTTAATCTTGCGCCTTCGACATTTTGTTCACTTTATTTTGGGCCTCCGCCTCCTTCTCCGATCTCTCGAACCTCGCACATCCGAGCCCTAGTTATTTTTCTCTAACTCTTTGTCACGCCTTCCCTTCTTCCGGTCCCCTTCATTGGTAATCTCCGAACCATTGCAAGTTTTTCTTGGATTGTTTGAATTTTACGGCCGTTCTTTTGAATTTGGAAAGAAGGCAACTTGAATGTATTTTCTCTAATTCTCTTTCTCGTCCCGTTTCCATTAGAATCGCGCCCCTCGCTGATTGTAGATCTACGCCTCGTTTGTCCGCATAACTCGTGTGCATTGCTCTCACGCCTCAGTTGACTTCTCCATTGCAAGGGTGTTTGAAGCTTACTTTACTCCTCTGCACCCTCCATTCTCCTTGCTTTGTATTCTTCCTTCCTACCCTGTAAGTTTATCTAATGTGATTCTTTCAATTGTTACTTCTCTTGCTTTCATGTTTTGAATTATTTAATTCTAACATTGTAAAATACTGTCGGCCAAAAAAAAAAAAGAAAGTAAAATACCATGAAATGCCTTGCATCTAGATTTTCCAATGCCTTATAACGTGAACACATTATAGTGTTCTAGACAGTGGCATTTCTCTAATTTCTACCTTCCAAAGATTCAATTTTTTTTTTCTTTTTAAAATATGCCACAACATATCTATAATATTATGAATATAATATTTAGTCCTTAAGTTTGCTTTCATTTTGGTTTTGGTCCCTCAATTTTTAAATTACAGGTTTTAATCCCTTTAGTTTTATTTCGTTTAAAACATTAGTCCCTATGATTCAATAAAATCCTGAACTATTTTACTCCTTGAGGAACTAAAACACAATTTTAAATTTGAGGAAGCAAATCCAGAATGAAGGCAAACTCGAGGGATTAAATATTATATTAACCTTAATTATAGAAATTTTCCCTTGACCCTTTTGATTAATATTTACTACCATTAAAGGGAAAAACAATCTATAATACTAATCATGGATTTTTACAATTTTAATTTTCATTGTGAAACTCTTTTCTTGTTCCATTACTACAAAAAAACTAAAAAATGACCTAAATAAGACCCAATTAACGTCCCTTTTCTGAGGGACGTCTCGGAGGAGGTAGTTGTTTTGCACACTTTTGGCGTCCTAAATTTTATTCAGGACGCCTTTTATGAGGCGTCCTGAATACTTATATCATATTTTGGGCGTCCTGATCTTATTTTCAGGACGCCTTATATTAGTTTTTTTTTTTTATAAAAAAAACATGCCTGCATATACAATTGACCAATTTGATGCAAAACTAAAATATCAAACTTTACATTCAGGAGTCATAGATTTCAGCCATATACAAGCCCAGACAGTGCTCAAAATGAAAACAATCAGAATCTAATTAGGCCAATTAAATGCACCCAACATGCGCCCAATGCGAACCACCAACTAAGGAACCATCAATCCAAAAAAAGCAAAGAAATGTCCACTACAAGTCAACAAGATGAGCATCAAACTCGCACTATATACATTTGAAGGGCAATTCATTATGCAAACGGCCACATGAGGATCAACACAACAAGCAATAACTCGCTCGACCAAGCATGATTGGCTTCGCAGAAGTCGCTCTCCGCCAATAAGATGCATCCCGCAGCAGATCAATGCCGACACCATAATGTGTAGCCCCAAGAAGAAACTCGGAGCACGATACCAAAGTGTGACAACTGTACTTGTCAAGGGCTCATTGTGCTCGGGATCATACAAAGTCTGCTAAAGTCAAAATTCTGCAATTTTAAGGATTCCTTCATCATTAAAAAGCAGACATGCAACATAAATGCCACCATCACAATTCAAGAATCTCATGCAACATAAATGTCACCATCACGGTTCGAGGAAGAATCTCAAGAAGCATTCGTCTATCAAAAGATTTACCTAAAACAGATTGATCACCCGATCCAGCCAAAAAATATGAAGTAAACTTTATATACCTATATGTGTTCAAGAAGATGTCTAGCCAACATGTCTCGAACCGTATCGATGTCATCCTGTGAGTACGGATCCACACTTCCTAAAAACTGTAAATTGGAAAACAAGGTATAAAGATAAACCAATGAAGTGAATGACATAATTAACAACCAGTAGTGCAAAAAAGGGCTTTAAGACCGCCTCATTTAGACCGGAGATGCGACGCCTTGCCTTAAAGGAATGACCGTGGCTGTTCTATAAATATAAAGAACTTTTTTGGACCGGATCATATTTTCATTGGTCTTAAATATATTATTCAGACCGGACAAACAAACAACCGGTCTTAAAAATGTTATTAAAAAATTCAAATTTCAATTACTTTATAGAGAAATATCATACAGCCGTACTTATATTTTCTGTGGTCCAACATAAGAAGGAAAAATTTAAATATAAAAGTCTAAAAGTTTTAAGACGCACATGTAATAGGCGGTCTTACAAGTTATCCTTTTAAGACCGGACATATAATACGGCGGTCACAAAAAATTAATTAATTTTAAGACCGACGTTTATAAGGACAGTCTTAAAGGTTAACTTTTAAGACCATCTTAAAATTTGTCCGTTCGTAAAGTTAAATATTTTAAGCCCGTGACTTAAATCGTGGCGCCAAAGACTCAATATTGAAGAAAATTAAACAAATAATTAATTACTTTTAAAACCGAACTTCAATATGACCGGTCTTGATTTTAATATTAAGACCGGAAGTTATTTTTTGTCTGGTCTTAAAAATAAAGCGCCAAAATAACATTTCTTCATGCGAAATCTTTTGTTACTCTCACTGAAGAACCTATGTTCTCGTTGCGAAACCCTTCCTATTGCATTACTTCTCTTCCTCGCCCACGTAAGATAGCCTCTGTTAGTCTCTCATTTGCTCAGGCATTCCTATCTTCCTGTCTTGAAAATGAATGGTGAAAACGATTCTATTCGTGAAACGGGAACGCCGATGCGTGATCGGCGTGAGTCGAACGAACCCTCTTCATCTCACAATGAGCCTCGTAACCGCCCTGCATGCTGTGGTAGAAGAGGCACACGAATGATGGATGTAACCCTAAGTCAGACTTCTGGTTCAAGGCTCGAGATTCAGTTTGATGAAAAGTTGGAACCTTTCAGTCCTAATAAAAGCAAATATACT
Organism: Acacia acuminata; assembly: GCA_019022655.1. NCBI lineage: Eukaryota > Viridiplantae > Streptophyta > Magnoliopsida > Fabales > Fabaceae > Acacia > Acacia acuminata. The sequence goes on from JAFJYI010000040.1 coordinate 3,806,508, forward strand.
AGTTTTGTCGGCTATCTAGCACGCAGCAAGGTTAGCATCTTGAAAGATGAGTGGAAAAATGTGGACTCTGGCGCAGTAAAGGATCCTATTTGGGACACTATCCAGCTTACATGCACTGTCCCTTACATACACTATCTGGCGCAGTAAAGGATCCTATTTAGCGACCAAAAGTATTTTCTTGAGTAATCTAAAGGAGCTTGCTCGAGCAAGCTTGGACTGTTGCTCGAGCAATATCATCCCTGTTTTTCAAGTCATCGTCTACGAGATTCATGAATTATTGAATGGATTAATATCTCTTCTGATTATTGCTTATGGTGTTTACCAAATGCTTTTAACCAATTTGTTCATGAGTTTTAGACTATTCAGACATAGATTACCAGCGGATTTGAATAAAGAAATCTCCCCTGTCAGAGACATTAAATGCTGCTACCTAAACCGTGATACTCTCGGAGACCGATATTCTGAATGAAGTAAAGCCAACTCTGATATTCTCCGACTTCACATTTAATGCCATTTCACAATGGGCATAACAAAAAGAATGAAAGAGAATGTCCACTCTGCGCATTCCACCTAAGTACTCAGACGGTGAAATCCTCAACGAATGCATCATCTGTCTAATAGACATATTCAAGAGACTCAACGGCTACTTCATGAGCTTCAACAACGGTTATTAATGGAAACAACTATAAATACAAGAAGCATTCAATTCGCCAACTACCAAAACGCTGTGCAATCAATTTGAGTTTAATATCATTCGTTGTTTCAACTGTATCATTAACTATACTTCAGTGTTCATCTGTTTATCAACTCGTGAGGAGTACTTAAACAATTATTTCATCGTTAAGTTGTGTCTTAAGGTTGTGGAACCTTAAGAGAGGGTGTATTAATTACAACTTGTAAAGGGGAGTGGAGTCCGAGAGCGAGAGGACCATCCTTCGATTACAATGAGTGTAATTGTTCTTCAGAAATAGTCAAAATCCCAGGAGTTCTGGGGACTGGACGTAGGTTAGAATATTGGACCGAACCAAGATAAATTGTCTTGTGTTCTTTTATCTTATTGGTCTCTATTTCATTTATTCACGAGAGAAATATTTAATTTTTAAAGATCACCTATTCACCCCCCTCTAGGTGATATTCCATCTTCACCTTTGTCTATGCAAGTCTGATATGTAAACCCTGAAAAGGTAAAATACTAAGAAGGTAATTGTGTAATGGTTTGTCTTGGAAAGGAGGAAATGAATAGTCTTAAAAGGGGGAAACTTTATATACCCAATTGTTAGTATCTAATGGGGATCGCCGATCCCATCGGATGCCTTAAAAAGGATCAAGTTTGTATTATTCTATAAGCATAATTCTCTTTTGTTTCTTAACCTATCTATCTAGCAAAGACAATACATAGCTCCAATTTATGTTCAAACTCCCTATGGTTGGAGGTATGTGATATTTTTTTTCCCGAATTCGGTATCACTCTATGCTAATTTTTCTTGCTATAGTTTCTTTTGTTTTTTTTAACTAAGAGAAATAGTCTATCAAACTCCCTATGGTTGAACGGAATCCCTAATGAAGACGATGCTTTGCCTTTGCCTATTGATAATTAGCATAATTAAATACTTGTTTTCAATTCTGATAATTAGAAGTTCTCTAATTTCTGTTAGTGACATGGCTGGAATTCAAAATTAATAGTTGTTTTCAATTTTGATTCATAGAAAAGAAGGGAACAAGCATAGGAGATAGGGAGAAAGAATGATTGCCTGCATAGGGCTTCTCGCGGCGGATATGAAAAGGCCGAAAAAGAATTGATGGAGGCCAAGCGGAAGAGATTGGAAGATGAAGCTGAATCCAATCCTTCTGCGATAGTTGATCAGCCATCTTCAATACGTCATGAGGAGTTGTGGTTGCATATTCGGCAAAAGCCGAGCGGCGCCTACACGAGTGAACAAACTCGTGTAGTTGCTAAAAGAATTGTAAGTATCATTATTGTTATTTTTTAGTTACTAAACAAGTTTCATTACTAAGCTTCTTGTTATTTGTATCTTACAGAAGATCTTAAAAAGAAAGAAGCAGAAGGATCTTTTGTGTCGGACGGGAGGAATGATGTTCTGAATGTTGCGACTAGAAAACCGGATCACCCGGGGCATGTAAGGGGGATTGGAGGACGGGTAGGCATAAAGCAATTCTTTGGTAAGTCCAAACGCCATAAACAAAATATGGTTACCCAGGAGGAGATGGACTAGACACTGACCAAATTAAGTGAGGAAGCAGCGGCTAAAGAAGCAATGTTTCAATTCCAGATGAGCCAGATGAAGGAGGAAATGAATCAAATGAGGCTGCTTTTGAGCTCTCGTCTAGAGACCAGTGTTCCCTTCGCACATTCACCTGTACCTATGTAGCAGAGCACTAGAGGGAGCTGCATTGTTGGACAGTCAGAGCAACCTTGTGACCTGTATGTGGAGGATCGTGATAGTTATAGACGATTAGTTGCAAAAGGGACTATCCACAACTTGGGATCAACTGTACACCACCAATAAATGGCTGATGATGAAGTCAGAGTGTCAGTTGAAAAGGTGATCAGTGATGCACTTCTCCCTCTCCCAACTGATCAGCTGAAGCTTGTGAGTCCTATTAAGGGAACCTTCATCTCTTGGCCAGTGAAGCTTGTACATGTCTCTACTCCTCCTGAAGCTTGATCCCCTCCTCCTCAAGTTCCATCCCTTGGTTAAGCTCTATCCCCTCCTCAACCTTTATCCCCTCGTCAAGCTCCATCCCCTCCTTAAGCTCTATCCCCTATTGCTAATACTGCTAAGTTGACTACCAAGGAAAAAATATCCGATCTGGTGAAGAGTGGATATTTTAAAGATAGATTGTGGCCTGTCAATGAAGTAGTAGGCCTCCGTCAACCTCAACCGGTTTACGTTGACACCGATGATATAACGTCCATGCTGCTTCCTAAACAGGAGCTTACTAATGCAATTGTTCATATGTGGATGAAGTAAGTATCTTCTTCTATGAGTACATAATTTAAAAGCATCGTTTAGACACACATACATATATACTAATTCCCTGATCGATGTCATTATTGTAGGTTCATGCATCAAGTATTGGATCAACAAGGCAAAATCAATGATTTTGGATTCTTGTGCCCAGTCTATGCAAGTACAACACCCTTGGTGGAGAGACAGGAGTACATATCAACAAGGTTGTGTGAAGTGAGAAGAAAGGTGTACATGTTTCCATACTTTCAGAGGTACATATCACAATTCTTGTCTGCAATTCACTTAATTCTGCTACATATATCACCGACTTTTTTATCGTCGTGAATTTTCAGCCGCATCGGCGTTGGTCCTCATGTGCATGGAGGAGCATAAAGTTATCGTCTTATGCTCCACTCACAGCGATCCAGGGACTACGTTGGTGCAGACCATCAACGAGTACGCATGTCATTTTGATTCTCTCGTCTGAAATCTCTGTTGTGAATTTTCAATGAACATTATTGATAAATTTGTGATTTTGATGATAGTGCCATGAGGACCTTCCAAGTTGAGGTAAAAAAACATTCGTATCAGGCCACTAATCCTACATGGAACACCACAGGTTGGTACATATTTGGACACTGCCACACTGCCTTGTGAACTTGGTCAGTAAGCTATATATGCTCTTATATATATTTCTTGTTCTTTTTAGACCCGTCGGCAACCAACGGAGTCCAACTTATGTGGCCAGTATGTCATGAAACACATATATGATATTATCACGGAAGGAAGGACTAAATTAACCGTAAAGGTAAATGTATTTGATGTTACGTAGGTTTTGCTGAATTTAGTTTCTCGGCTTAATGTTACATATGAAATATGCGCAAAGTTAATTCGGTTTGTCTTTGATGTTACATAGGTTTGTCTCGTCCCGATCCCTTTCCCCGATGATGAATTGGAGCACATACGCAATTTGTTTTGTGAATATCTCGTATGACCCGATTAAAATCACGATAATAATTAATATCCTAAATTCATTTGTAAATATATCGTAGCTACAATAATTTTTCGTAAATTTTTTTATGTTTTCGAACAATTCATTCATTTGTAAATATACATATGCAATGTGTAATTCAATAATAAATTTGTTTATTTGTTCGAAGAATTCATTCATTCATTCTAGCTATTTAGTGCTTGAAATTTAAGGTACAGGATGTTGTGAATGAGCAATAAGACTATCACCCGAAATTAATCGTGACTTTTAGGACCACATATTTTTTTAAAGATCCGCTCCTAAAAGTCCTCGTTTTTCTAAAAATTTGGCTAGACTTTTAGGTCCGTATATTTGTTAAAAGTCCAGTCCTAAAAGTCTTTAGGACCGTAGGTTTGTTTAAAGTCCGGTCTTAAAAGTGTGTTATAGTCCGATCCTAAAAGTCTCTAAAGACTAGAGACTTTTAGGGCCGCATATTTATTAGAGGTCCAGTTCTAAAAGTAATTTATTTTTATGTCCGCTCCTAAAAGTCCGGCTTCGTGTATTTTCAGCTCAACATTTAGGACTCTGTACTTGTTAAATCTCTCGGTCTTAATAGTCTTCCTATAAATAGTAAATGTTGTCTCTCTTCAGACAAACCATTAGGGTTCAAGACAACCGAGGTTTTGGCGTTCTGCTCAAGCTAGGTCCTTCGTTGTCGTCGTTTTTACCTCTCCTAATTTTGAGCAGCATTATCGGTGTCCATTTTCTTTTGTCTTTTTTCTTTTTGTCTAAAAAAGAAGGAAGATAATGAAAAGGAAACTTTGTTTCAAATAAGGCGAGGTAAAACCAACGACAACGACGGTCCAACCTTGAGAAGAATTGTCACCGTGTTTGTTTTTATTCGAATAAGGTAAACGATGTTTTTTGTTTTGTATGGTCTCGATCTTAATCGTATTGTGCGAGTTTTTAATGTTGATCACACACGAGGACAATGTTTTGTTTGTTTCCTTTTGTCGGAAAAGAAAGAATCTAATGAGAAGGACAAGGCGATCGAAATAGGAAAGAAAAAAATTTATTATATTTTTTTATGCTGCCCCGTGGGGCAAGAAGAAGACAGAAAAAAATAAAAAACAAAACAAAAAAATATTTACTCCTCCCCATCGTTGTCGGGGGAGGGAGTCGTCAGAGAGGTTGGAGACGCGTCGTCAAGGATGGTAATCAATGTCACGGGCGTCGAGTACCGCGGTCAGCTTGTTGTTGACAGTGTGATAAACTTGAAAAAACTGGCCCAAGCATCGGTCTATATGATTGACGCGGGCCAGAAGGTGCTACAGCATCTGGTAGCGGGTCGGGTTCAGAGGCAGCAACGGAGGGTACAGAGGTGGAAGAGGATTAATCGGAAAAGGAGGACCTGGGGGTGGTTGAGGACCTAGTGGTGGTGGTGGAGTAGCCATTACTATGGGGGAAAAAGAAGTGATGGAGAAGAATGTTATGTGAAGGAAGTAAAGTAACATCGGGTTTAAATAGAGAACCCTTCCTGAACAATGTGAAACGCCGGAAACTTTAATGAGGAGATGCATAGTTCATCACAATACGAGGAGACGCCTAGTTGGGAAGTTTATCTGGAAGCCGAAGAGACTCTGAATCATTCATTTGAACTGAGTATAAGGATACTCTGATTTAATACCGGATATTGTAAAAGATCCATTCTTAAAACTAATATTTTTTTAGACAAAATTCTTACTTTTAAAAAAAATTGAATTGTAAAAAAATAAATGAATTGTAGGACCGGATGAAAGATATAAGGTCGGTCCTAAAAGTAATTGAATTGATTAAAAAAATAAATAATGGACTTTTAGGACCGGATATTGTACAAAAGGTCGGTCTTGAAATCAGTTGAATTGAAAAAATTGAATAATAGAAATTTCTGCTCTTAAAGTAGATTCTAATTAACCGGTTGCGTCTCTCCTGCTCTCTGCCTCTATTAACTCCTCATAACCTCGACCTTTGTCCCTTTTAACTCCTCATAACCTCGATCTCTATCCTTATTAACTCCTCACCACCTTGTAACTCCACAGTCACACTACGTGGCTCTCTTCCCCAACTGCTCAACAGCTCAAACCATGGTTAGATACAAGAGAACTGCTCGTAGGGGTAGACTTACTGGTGATGCTCGTGCCTTCCGTAGATCATTATACGGTGCACCTCCTCCAGCGAGAGTGCGTTCTATTGAGACAGAAGAGTCTCGGGTCGTTGGACCCATTGTTATTTCGGATGATGAAGAGATTGCTGCACCCCCAGCCTCCAGACCATGATGCGCTGATGCAAATAAGACAGGAACTTGCTGATCTCCAGTGGGAAGTTAATGCTGCTCACGCCGATATCGCCAAAGCTTTGGAGGATAATAAGCTTTAAGATGTATATATAGTCAGATTCTTGTTTTTGATAATTTTCTGCTTGTTTTTCTTTTATATTTTTCTTGTGTACGTGCATATTCAACTAAAATATGTAGCATTAAGAACTAAGCTTGTGTCTTTTTTTTTTGTTCATATTCTCCAATTGTTCATATTCTCCAAAGTAATTAAAGAAATTAAACTCTAGTTTTCCTTTAATTTTTATTCATTTAGTTGCTGCGCTCGCCAAAGGGAATCCTTTTTTTTTCTTTTTTTTAAAAAAAATGAGAATTTAGGATTGGAGTTTTAGGAGACTCCGGTCTTAAAAAGTTATATATTTAGGAAACGCATTTGATATTATATGCTACATGTGAGTCCACAAGACCTTCATGCAATGCATTTAATTTCCTCGTCATGCATTTATTTTGCTTCTTGGATTTTCTGTGATACATTTATGACCAAAAGTGATTCTTCGTTATGCATTTAATGGGCAAGTTTCTCTGTAAAAAAAAAAAAAAAAGACATAACTGACATTGAGCATAAATATGCATTTGGTGTTGCCTTATTTTATATGCAAGTGTCAATTTTTTTCGGATTACGTATGTTAAATCTTTCCGTCTATAGGAATTCTACTATGGATCACAGTTGGATAAATGCTTTACGGATGAGTGTTGAATATCAGAATGGGGTGAGGGACTTTATAGAATTCGCTAAACAAAATGCCCATGATGATAGTGGGAAGTTTTATTGCCCTTGTGTAAAATGTTTGAATGAGAGGCGACTAAGTCCTCAAGTTACACACACACATTTAATTTGTGAAGGATTTTGTAAGACTTATACAGTATGGGTATGACATGGTGAAAAAATGCCAAGTGGGTCTCAACATAGGGAAGTGGCCTTTGATGATAATGACACGGATATGGATGATTGCATAGAGGACATTATTTGTGATGTAGGAGAAGAGGCTTTTCATCAATAACATGCCTATGGTAATATGTGCAGTGATGCAGAGACCCCGCTATACCATGGGTGTAAAAAATACCAATTGTTGAACGCTGTATTGAAATTGGTAAGCTTGAAGGCACGTCATGGATGGATCTACAAGAGTTTTTCTGAAATGCTTGAGGCTTTTAAGGACATGCTTCCGGATGATAATGTGTTGCTGCATCGATACTATGATGCTAAGAAAGTACTTTATCCATTGGGGATGGAGTACAAAAAGATCCATGCATGCCCGAATGATTGCGTGTTGTATAGAAAAGAGTTTGAAGAGAAGCAGAATTGTCCGATATGTGAAACCCCAAGGTACAAGTCGATAAGGGGCCTGCAAAAGTGTTGTGGTATCTTCCAATCATTCCAAGGTTCAAGCGGTTGTTTGCGAATGACGTTGATGCAAAAAATTTGCGGTGGCATGCAGATTAGAGGATTTTTGATGGAAAGCTTCGTCATCCAGCCGATTCTTCTCAATGGAAGAAAATCGATCAATTATTTCCAAACTTCAGCGAAGAACCTAGGAACCTTAGGCTTGCCCTTAGCACGGATGACATGAATCCATATGGAAGCCGTAGTAGCATACATAGTTCATGGCTTGTACTCCTGATTATTTACAATTTATCTCCTATGTTATGCATGAAACAAAAGCACATCATGATGTCTATGTTGATTTCCAGACCAAAACAACCCGGAAATGACATTGATGTTTACCTTGAGCCCTTGATCGAAGACTTGAAGGAGTTGTGGGAAGAAGGTGTCGACGTTTAAGACTCTCTCAAGAAGGAGGTGTTTAAAATGCGAGACATGATATTTTATACTATCAACGACTTCCCAGCATATGAGAACTTGTCAGGGTATAGTGTAAAAGGCCATAAAGCATGTCTGGTTTCTGAAGAAGGCACATGCTACCATCAACTTCAACATGGAAGGAAGACGGTTTATCTTGGACATAGGAGATTCCTTAGACGGCGCCACCCATATCGTCGATTAAAGAAAGCCTTTTTTGGTGGCCAAGAGTATGAAGATGCTCCGGTGGCATTGACTGGGGAGCAAGTTTATGAAAAGGTGAAAAATATCAATGTCATCTTTGGTAAGACTACAAAGAGTAGAAAAGAAACAAATATATGGAAAAAGAGATTTGTATTCTTCGATCTTCCCTATTGGCGCAATCTTGATGTGAGACACTATTTGATGTCATGCATGTGGAGAAAAACGTATGTGATAGTATTGTTGGCACGCTTCTCAACATACAAGGTAGTTCCAACGATGGTGTGAAGGCAAGATTGGATTTGATAGCAATGGGAATACGCGAGGAGTTACATCCAAGGCTACATGGTAACAGAACTTATTGTCCCCCGGCTTCTCATACTTTGTCTAAGGATGAGAAACAAAGTTTTTGTGAGTGTTTACATGGCAAAAAAGTTCCCTCGGGGTATTCTTCAAATTTTAAGAGGCTTGTATCGATGAAGGACTTGAAATTAGTAGGCCAAAAGTCTCATGATTGTCATGTCTTGATGCAACATCTACTCCCAATAGCTATTCGAGGCATCGCCGAATATGATCTTTGGGTCGTTTTGAATAGACTTTGTTTCTTCTTCAATGCGGTTTGTAGTAAAGTTTTTGAGATTGAAAAGTTGGATGAATTGGAGAATGAAGGATATCTTATCTTGTGCCACCTTGAGAAGCTTTTGTTCCTACATTTTTTGACATCATGGTTCATCTAATTGTTCATCTAGTGAGGGAGATAAAGTTGTGCGGCCCTATCCATTTACGGTGGATGTACCCAATTGAAAGATCTATGAAATTCCTAAAAGGGTACGTGAAGAACGCATACCCGGCGAAGCATCAATTGTTCAGAAATATGTTTCGAAGAAGCCATGGAATTTTGTCAAAATTATTTGGCTAAAGTAAGACATATTGGGCTTCCAAAACGTCGCATCTTTGAATGGGGTAGACGAGGGGCTTCAATAAAGAGTGTGGATCCTGATGAATTGTCACAAGTCCACTTAGACATCTTGAATAATGTTGATGAAGCTCAAGCCAGCATAGCTGCACATAAAGAAGTTGTAAGGAAAGAAAATCATCGAATGACTGAACAAAGGTTGATTAGGGAGCATAACAGAACTTTTGCACATTGGTTCAAACAAAAGGTCGAGGGAGAGGAATGTGTTTCGATACAATCAAATGGTTAGCACGTGGTCCCGAGGTTGATGTCATAAGTTGGAATTCGTATGTGATCAATGGTTTTACATTTTACACGAAGTCTCTAGATGATACGAGCACAGTCCAGAACAATGGTGTTATGTTAGAGGCTGAATCTATGCACTTCTCCAGTTCGAAAGACAAGAGGCCTTTATTGACAGTTATGTCGTATTATGGGGTTATTGAAGAGATTTGGGAGGTGGACTATGTGAAAATTAGATTTCCCATTTTCAAATGCAAATGGGTTAATGTCAATAATGGTGTTCGATCGATCGGTCGGGATTTACATTAGTCGATGTCAATGGTAGAAGTTTTAGAGATGAACCTTTTATTGTGGCGACCCAGCAAAACAAGTGTTCTATATCACCGATCAAGAAAATAAAATGTGGTCTGTAGCTCTCCAAGGAAAAAGGGTCATTGATATTGATGAGGAAAGTCATTCAAATTATGGTCTTCCTGAGAGTACTCTTTTTTCAAGGGGTCTACCGGACATGAACGAAGAAGATGAAGCGGATAATGAACTTGTCATAAGGAATGATCATCAAGAAGGGATATGGGAGGATATCACTTTATAAAAGAGTCAATTGATAAGGTAATATTCATATGCAGAATTCTTTGAAAACTTTAAGGTTTTACCTATATTATATTCCTTATATGTTCATAAACAATGTCACTGACTATGAAGTTTGTTTTTGTTTTATTTTTGTGGCAGGATTCAATCCAAATGGGCATGTTATAAAAGAGGATGTTATTACATTATTGGGTGGGAATCAAATGAAGGCATGGTAAATATTATTTTGGGCATGTATTTTGTATTTGTAACTTATTGTAATTGTAAGTAAGTTATCTTGTTGTATTAATTAATTTAGGTGTTGTAGTCATAGTATAATCATTAATTAAAGGCCACATAACTCGTGGTGAATAATATTTGTATTCTTTTTCCCAATTCAATTTATTCATAATTGTTCATAGTTTGTAGCTTAAAGTATCGACTTTTATGTGCTGGATTGGGTGGTGGATTTGTGTGTAATATAATCAGGAAGAATAGAATAGGGAAACATTTGGGAAAATTTAGACCGGAAATAAATATGCTGGTCTTAAATGTTCAAACTATTAAGACCGGATGTATTTATATGTCCGGTCTTAAAGGTCAGGTGCACATTTCATATTAAGCCCGGTCTTAAAAGTTGGTCTTTTAAGACCGGTATATTTATAGGTCCGGTCTAAAAAGTTCAATTTTTAAGACCAGATTTATTTATCATCCAGTCTTGAAAGTCAGTCTTTTAAGACCGCGTATAATTAGTCGTCGGTCTTAGAAGCCGCTATTTTTTAGACCGTATTTAGTTTTGTCCGGTCTTAAAATTCTGATATTTCAAGAGCGGCCTAGTTGTTAGCCGATCTTAAAAGTTGAGTTTTAGGACCGAACAAAAAATATTTCAGGTTTATTTAGTACGACTTTTAAGACCCAATGTTTTAAATGTCCGGTCTAAAAGAGTTTCTTTAAGACCGGTCTAAGTCCGGTCTTAAATGTTAGACTTTTAATACCGGCTGGAACAAGATCGGTCGCTGGTCCGGTCTTACGATGCCTCTTTTGTTCGGTCTTAAAAGCCTTTTTTGCACTAATGAACTCAAGTACAACAACAAAAATATCATCATTTGAGGATCACGGAGCGATTATGTACGTTTTGAAAACCCATAATACATCCGCTGGTAATGATGGATTGCATCCAATTGATAACGTAGTCTCTGCATTCGGAGTTCCCTGGTTGTTGATTGCACTATAAATCAAAAGCAAATTGTTAAAACAAATAAAGGCATATCGAAAGCTACTGTGTCAATGAAATAACTTGAATTGAAACTACTTACCTTCGATAAAACCACTTCGGTCCACCTTGCTCTCGTGCTCCGGTAAAGTCGTCTATATGTCTTGAGACCCCTATCATTAAAATGGAAATTACTTGAGACATGAAAACAATTCATTTAAAAGAAGAATCGATGATTTAGACAAAAATTTACTTACTCGGCAAACATGATTCTGATATCCTCGTTTGGCCTGCCACCTATGGAATCCTACCAATAACATACGTTCTTGGTGGGACAAACAACACATAGGGTCCAAAGACCACTACAACATATACATATTAATATTAAACTAAGATAAGAAAGCAATTTATTCTTAAAAATCCTGTATAGAAAAAAAGGCACCTTTCATGTATTGGCGCTAGATAACAAGGTAATTCTCCGTCGCCCATCGTTAAACCAACATAAAGCGCCCTTCCGGGTAACTTATTGCGAGTCGAAGCCATGGTTACGGGACATAAGAATTCATACGAACCCGTTCGGTATGCCTTGGCGCATATGTCGTGGTAGACACTATGATCGAAATAAAATGATAAATGTTGTTGAATATATTAAACAAAAAAGAGTACTGACATAATAAAAGGGTAAAAAAAACTTACAGGATTGCAAGTTGAAGAAACTGTAAATCTAAACATTCCATATACATAAGACGATGCGAAAATCTGCCCGCAGCTTGTTCATGCTATGAAAACATAATAAACAGATCATGAGTGGGTTAGCAATGAAAATCAATCGAGAACCTACTCGTCATCAATCAGTAATGTATTTCCTACCATTGGAGGTGTCGTTCCCATCTGAATAAGACGATGCGGCCAAAGGATGAACGATGTGGTGGCAGCGCCTAGCATGAGAACCTCCTCATTATCAATCGGGATGACTATCTCTTCTTCCCCCTCTCGCACACTTTTCACAGTCACCCTATGTTGGTCTTGTGGAATTTGCATATTGTGGTGTGTGATTTGTTCTGAGTAAACAAGACCATCGGCAACAATACGCCGGTGTGAGTCATCCAAATATAGAGTGCAAGGTAGTCCTCCCTGTGGAGTGTGAGAAGGCTCGCGAATCAAGTACATCTGGAGAGTGATGAGAAGGTTCACCAATAGGTACATCTGGAGCATAAAAACTTTCTTTGCTGCTTGGGAAGGCCGGAGATTCGTGGGTTGTAGGTTGCATATTTCCCTTCTCTTGTATCATAGACCTCATTTCACCCCGTAGTTGTTGCATAACCTCATCTACGAGGGACGCTCGAATTTTGGCTACAAGCTGAGGACTAGGGTTGTCATCGTCATGCGAACAACGTGAATGCCGTCAAAAATATTTTGCGACGCTAACTCCCCTTGTCTCCCCTCAAACAAAGATCAAGGTAATCGGCTTCCCAATCGCCGTGGACAAAATGTCCATCCGTGTACCTGGCGTGAATGAACCTTGGCTGCTCTACTGCTCAAGTGCATCCTGTATCATAGGATTTTTCATAAATAGTAACTAGACTCTTAAAATATGAAACAATAATTATATTTAACTACTTAAAATCTTTGAGGCAACCTTAGCCACATCTTCATTTATGTATTTGACACCCTTCATTCTCGCAGCTTTCCATTTTTTGTGACGAGGAGGACGCTCAGGGGCCTGGATAACAGTGGAAGGATTGGATTGGGCAGCTTCATTCATTCTCTCCAACTCTTCTTCCATCATCTTCCGTTCAAGCTTTTTATAGCCACCTCTAGACATGCGATGCGGATACTTAGTTCTCGCTTGCCTCTCTCTATTGGCTTGAATTTTTTCCTATGACACGAAAACAAATAAAGCCGAGTCTACGATGTCAAATAGATTCAATTAAAAGATAAGATATGAAAGAAATTTCACAAGAAATTCAAGATTTTGGCGTGACGCCACAAACTCCCTTCAGTCCTCTGGAGAAATGTAATCATAGTTCTGATATGGGTCCTCGTTCCTCTTTCCCCTCGAATATACTTTTTAGTGAGCTTGTTCTTAAAATCTTTCCAACGTAGACGAACCTCGCCCATCCAATGCTTGTACATGGCCGTATTGTTAGGCACATCGTACGTTTGCTGCAAGGTAAAAGAGAAGATATGAAAGAAATTTAGTAATAAAACTAAATATACAAATGTAGATATATCGAAAGTGAGATACCAAAATTTGTGCCCAGATCAACTGCTTCGTTTTATCAGGAACCAACTTCCAACTAGAGAATACAATGCAAACTTTGCTTCGAGCCAGATAGCCTAAGTAGCTAATGAAATTGTCTTCCTCTGCACCAATTGGATTCATATTGGCATCGAACTCCACATGCAGCCTCTTTTTCTGACTGTCACGACATGCAATTAACGCACCCATCTTTGTGCTACCTCTACCCTTTCTCACAACGGGTACATCAACTCTATCACCCGATGACTCATCAGAGCTGGACATATTCCTGTTCATCAAAGACAAATCAATAATCTTAGATAGGTTATTAAATAATAAACAAATTAAGGAAATGAACTAACATGTTAAACCAGTACAAAAATAACATAGGACTATTTCATAAACCAAGTTGTTAACTATTTCATAACTGAAGATCTTACTTTATATGGTTTCCCATATTCCTTCAGAATGATCCTTTCTTGGAGCATATTCTTCATCATCTACCAATTCTACTTCATGTGTTGTAGGTGGATTTGTTGTGAAAGGGAGTGTATCGTCCAGGTTCAAGGATTTTTCACCATACTTCTGTTTTTTACTTTGAAGTACAATGAACATTTTTTTATTTGCAGGGTCTGTAACATAAAACACTTGTTTCATCTGGCTTGCTAGAATGAATGGCTCATCTCTATGACCAAGTCTTTGAAGATCAACTGAGACAAATCCAAATTTAGGATCTATTACAACAGCATTATTGCTAACACACATTTCAATAAACCAACTTTGAACTTGTTGTAGCTCATCTCCCATATTTCTTCAATAACTCCATAATAGGCTATTGATGCTTACACCGGGTTTTTGTCTTTCGAACTCGAAAAGTGCATGGATTCAGCTTCAACCATCACCCCACTATTTTGCAGAGAACTTCTGTTATCTTCGTCTTTTGTGTAGAAAGAATATCCATTTATATCATAACCGCTCCAAGTGATGACTGGAAAGAAGGCCCCCGGTGCTAACCACTCGATTGTAGCCGACACACCGGGTCTCGTGCAATACCGTCTCCTCGAACCACTTTATGAATGTCTTCTTTTGCTCATTAGTTATCCGCATGTCATTCTTCCTTGGATTCATATTCTTCAAACTCTTTCTGTTCATCAATGTATGGTTGAACTTCTTTCATATTATTCAAGATGTACAAGTGTGCTTGGAACACCTCTTCATGAAGCATATTCTTCAGTTTGATTCCTAGAGTTCCCTCGCTTATCGCCTTGTCATGCTGAGATTGTATTGTCGCCCCTGATAGATAATCTTTGCAGAACTCCATAGCCTCTTCAACTACATATCTCTCAACTATTAAGGCTTCCGATCGATAAGGATTTTTAGAATACCCTTTTAAGATCTTCATGTATCGCTCGAAAGGGTACATCCACCTTAGGTAAACTGGACCGCAGAGCCTTAGCTCCCTTACCAAGTGCACTATCAGGTGCACCATTATATCAAAAAATGTAGGAGGAAAATGCATCTCTAGTTGGGAAAAAATAATATAACCATCATTTTCCAATTCATCCAACTTTTCAATGTCAATGACTTTGTTATAGATAGCATTAAAGAAAATACTCAATTTTGTTATAGTAGCACGCACTTCATCTTTCATAATGCCTCTAATAGCTACCGGTAATAATTGTTGCATCAACACATGATAATCATGGGAATTCATTCCCACTAACTTCAAATCGTCCATTGAAACACACCTTCTCAAATTAGAAGAATATCCTTGTGGAGCTCAATATTTATCCTTTGGTCGAACAATCCTGGTGCTTCCAGAGTTGTTTTCAAAAATTATTTTCTCTCAGTTGGTAACTCAAAAATATATCGAACTACATATCAAAATGATGCCCCAGATGTCTACGTTTCACCTATGCCATTTCAGTTTAAACCAACATCGTTTACTATTTTAAAAACATATTTGAAGCTTCGCTGCCCAGAATCCCAGTTACTAGTTGCAAGCTTTTTTCGAAGTTTTCGGGGTTTTCGAGTTTGGAAACTTAAACCATAGCTTAACCCCACACAAAATCACATTTTAAACACTTTGAGACCATCAAAAACTCAAAAATCTGACCCCAACACCAAGCCCCAACCAGTTGGACGAAAACTACAAGTTTAAGTTCCAAAGGTGCGGGTTTTCGGTGTTCACCGATTCGGAAGCTTGATTGATGATCATAGGTGCTTGGAGCTTGATCTTGGTTGTGGAGGTTGGCTGGACACTCTCTCCTTCCTCTGAAAATTTCATGCTCCCCTTGCTTTAGGAGAGAGAAAACATACATATTTAATAATAGGACAAGTAACCGATCCGTCTCCGAAAAACCGTGGTAAAACCCCGTCCGTAATTAATGGAATTCATCCGGCTTTTCTTGACTTTTTCCCCAAGAAAATCTAGAGAATCCCAGAGGTGTCAAGATGCTGCCAAGTGTCAAAAAACCTCTCCAAAATATCTAGATATTTTCTTCTTTTGGGGCAAATTACCCGTTTTGGCCCGAAACTTTCAAAAACCTGCAATTGTGACCCGAACTTTTAAATAATTACCAACTTTTCCCCATCATTTCATCTGCCCAAAAGGACCCTTTATGCACCATTTGGGGCCCACAATTCTGCCCAAATTAATTTTTGTCCATTTATTCCCATTTTGCCCTTTCTCTTTGAACGTGGGACCCGCGGTTTGACTTTTACTCGACTTTTCTCTTCCTTTTTCTTCATGCACGTTTTTCATCATTATGGGGGCTAGGTGGAGCCTCTTGGGGCCCAAAAATATGATCCCTTACATTTAATTCCTTTTTTCCACTTTATCTGTCCAATTTTTGCTCTACCAGTACTTATCGGGTCCCGCTGGTTACAAAGATGCTTCTTTTTGCACTTTTCTTCAACATTTCCATATATTATCCCCTGATTGGATATACATATATGGAACCTTTTTAATTTCTAATATGGCCCCATATTTGTCTCATTCAGTCCAAAAGAAGCCCCTAACTGGTCCCTATCGGTCCTTTTTCTACCGATTAATCACTATGGGACCCGTATTTTGAGTTTGGGTCTGAACACGACTTAAATCACCTAGTTTTATCTTCCCATTTTCCTCAAACATGCAGAGGATCTTTATCTGTCCAGGAAATGTCATACTTCCTGAACCGGGCTTAGTAGTCTGCCTAATTTAGGCTTATTCTCAATTTTCAGGGTCCAAAGTTTGGGATATTACAACATTGCCAAGATTCCTTTTGATCTCCATTTATAGTAACAATTTTGTTCTTATTATTCACCATCTTCAACTTCTGATGCTTGGTAGAAAACAATATATCCCAGTTATGGATAGTTGGCCTCTCCAAGTTTATAGTATATGGAAATGGAAAGACGGCCACTATGAACCCTAGTCACTCTTATTTGAATGCTTCTTTTGTTCCCATGGTTAGCTTGAGATCAATATACCCCTTAGGAGGGATTTGTTCCCGTTAAACCCTATAAGGATTGTCTTACACGGCTTCAAATCTTCTTGATCAAGGTTCATCCTTTTGAAAGCATTCCAGAGAATAATGTCTGCAAAGCTTACAGAATCTATGAAAATCTTCTTAACCTGAAAATTTACGAGGGTTCTCGTAACCACCAGACCATCTTGTTGACCTGGGACTACGTCTTTCAAATCTTCTTTAGTGAAACACAGTAGAGGAGGTTCTGGCTTACCAAGGTCTTCTTTAAACTTCAAGTGATCCCTTACTGAAAGGACCTCCCTTAAATATTGTTTTTTCCTTTGGCTTACTGTATCTCCTCCACCTCCAAGAGCTCTGCTGATAACGTTGTACTAGAACTCGGCTTCTTGGAATTCATCATCATCATCTGGTTTCTTCTGCCTTTCATCTTTCCTTTTCTTTTCAGGGGCCGAGCTCTTATTGCAACCGCCTTGCTTATGCTTATTATCCTTCCATCCTTGAGTTTTTATCTCATAGTGTTGCAATTTGCCCTCTCTAACAAATTTTTCCATAGCATCTGTTAGGTCCTAGCATTGATCAGTGGTATGCCCCGGTCCATTATGGAATGCAAAGAATTGGGATTGATTTGCGCCTGACTTGTTGTAAAGGGTCGAGGTCGGTCCACTTTTTTCAACTCGATCAATGCTACCTTCCTCCAAATTTGAGACCGTGGAGCATTGAGGGGAGTATACTTCTCATATTTTCCTTCATACTTGACACCCCGAAATTTATTATCCAAGTTTCTTCCATGGAACTCTGGCTTCTGACTTCCTAATTGCTCTTTCCCTTTTGGAGGTGGACTTCTCCTTCTATCCTCCTGATAATCTTTAAATTCATATTATTTTAAATGCAAAAAGGAGCTAAAACCTTTGTCATTGTCATGCTTTAATGGAAAAATTAGTTAAATATGTGATTTCATCTTCATAATGAGTTTTTAGACTTCATTTGCATTAATCTTGGTCATATTTGGAATTTGGTTCAAAATTGGGCTCAAATCACATCTCTTTTACAATTGGGTAATGAACACTGTTTGGTATTTTGATCATAACTTGAGTTCTAGACCTCCAATTGATCTGAAGTTTATCTTTTAGGAAAGGAAACAAAGCCCTAAACACGTCTATGAAGAGCCCATAAGCTAAATAAGACGTTTCAAGGACCAAATTGGGCTTGGAAGACAAGACAATGTGCTGTGACAGACTCTGGAACAACATGTACTGTTTCATCCATAACTGGATCTACAGATATACAAATTAGGTGTTGTTTGTGCGACTGGAAATCTGATATCCGGGGCTATATTTCATATAAAGACAACTTTGCCGAAAACCACCGAAATCGGGGTGTAAACCAGGCTGTAAATTGGACGCGTTTTTGGAGCACAAAAGTCAAGAATTGTGGCTCAATAGTTCTTCCAAGTCCTCTATAAATACATGCACATTTTGAAGTTGTAGACACACTTGGAGTAGACCAAGAACTCTCCATTTTAGGTTCTTTCTTTCTTCTTAGTTTCAGATTTATTTCATTTTATGTTCTTTCCTTCTTGTTATTTCTATATGGAAGGGCTTAGGTCATTTTTATAACTTTCATGCAATTTATTTTCCATTGCTTTCCGTTTTGATCATTGCCTCCTATATGGAAGTTCTTTAGATCTTGTTTATGATTTTTATGTATTGCTTTTCTTTCTTGTTCATAGCCTCCTACTTGGTATGGCTTAGTTTTAATATTAGTTTCATGTATTGTTTTTCTTTTGTATTTCTTGCCTCCTTCTTGGTATGGCTTAGTTTTAACCTTTCCTTTTGATTGTTTTAGTTTGATTTTATGTTCTTCATCTTTTACTTTTTATGCTTGGTCATGGTTTGCATGAACTAAGTATGTTTCTAAGGTCATGTATGGATTCTTTATGAAGTTTAATTGAAATTCTATTTTTAATTACATAATGCTTGTCTTGGATATGTTTCTTTAATCCATGCTTAATGCCTTGGTTAGTTTGATCATCTAATGAAGGAATTGAAAGATTAATTAGACCTTGGGAAAGGCTAGTTAATTCTAGGTTCAATTGATTAAAGAACATAAGGTACTAGCAAGGGAACTTGACATAGGCTTTATGCAATCATAAAGAATTCTGGACTTAATGCAAGAATTAATTCTAATGAGCATGGGAACATGACTTTAGGATTAAAGATTAGGCTAATTGACTTAGGAATAAGCAATTAGATTAAAATCTGAAATTCGATTGGCATACTCCAATTCAAGGGTTAAGTAATTAAATTCTATCTTAAAAGAAGATTAGGTCTTAATCTAGCTTTTGGTAAAGGAAGAACAATTAAATGGATTATTGATGATATACATGACCCTAGGCTTTTGTTAATTGTATTCTATAAAGTTTAAATCAATTTCTTTGTATTTTACTTTCTTTCAATATTTTCATCAAAAATTCATATGGTTGCATCAACTTTAAATCAAAGTAAATTGGGTTGGTAGTTGGAACTTTGGTCCCTGTGGGAACGATATTTTATTACCTTGGGATACTTGCCGGTATTACACGATAGTGTATACTTGCTTGGTTACCCCTCATCAAGTTTTTGCGCCGTTTCGGGACCAAAATTGTCCCAATATCAACTATCTTTGTTTGTTTATAGATTGATGCTTGTTTTATTTTAATTGCAGTTTTTAATTTTTCGTTTTGAGTTATTCCTTGTTCATTTCAATTGTGTGTTATTTTTATTTAAAAATATAAAAAATATATATCCCATTAAATTGTGTGCACTTTGTGTTTTGATTGCATTTTGTTAGCATTTTTTGCATTTAGGTAGCTTGTGGAGCTTGTTTTCTTTGTCTTCAAAAAAAAAAAAAAATGGTCTTGCATCTTTTATCATTTGAAATTCTTTTTCCCCTTCTTTTTTTTTCACTTGAATTGTATTTTCTTAGATTCCTTTTCTTAATTTTTATAAGTTATAATTGATAGTTATTTTCTCATTCATTGGGAATTAATTGCATTGAACTTTCATGGCCTGGTGTTTTGGCAATCAGAATCTACCTTTCAATTCTCACTCTTTTGTAGGCAATCAAGAATGTGATGGCCCATTCCACCACCAATATCATGAACCTTACCAACAACCTCCATTCCAACAATATCATCAACACTCTCACTTACCATACCATCCTTCATTTCATCCCACTTCTATATCATGTCATCCATCTCATGAATCCCTATACCCATTTGAGCCACCTTATGAACCTCATTCTCAACCATATATGCTCAACTAAGGTCCTTCATTTTGTGAATACATTGGAGATTTCCAAAACCAAATAGCTTTGGTTTTAAATGAGGAGTGGTCACATAAGGATGACTTCCATCAACAAGTGGACTCTATTTTTAGAATGATGGAACAACAAGTGAAATCATCTGAGAGATTAGCAAAGGAAATTGAGCAGCAAACACAAGTGTTGAAAATGAGTTTTCAAGAAAACCCTTCTCTCATGGTCACAAATGCACAAGAAGTGAAGCAAGTACAAAAGCACATTAAAGAGTCTTCTCTCACATTTGGTAATGATCCTATCCTTATAGAAGTGAACTCTTCTACTACTTTGAATAATGAAGCAATTCATGATTTGAGTGATAATGAGGTGGACGAGGAAATCATTGTTGAATCCCCTCAATTGTTTGGAAATGTAATTGCTCAACCAATTGGCTTTAGTAGTAGTGATTCGACTGTACTTGTTGATGAGTGTATTCCTATTTCTTCATGTGATGCTTTAACTGTTGAAAATGCTTCTCTTCTTAGTACTACGGATGATTGCGATAAATTGAATGACATATTTTCATGCTCTTGTGAGGAATATCAAATATGTGCATATTGTTATCATGAAAAATGTCATTTACTTGTTGATCTTCGAAAGAATGCATTTAGTGAAGTGGTTGATTCTACCATTGATCATAATTCACCCTCTTGTACTAATGATGATAGTAAGCATGTCAATTTTGAAAAAATTGAATCAAGCATGGATGTCAATGTTGATGATGTTTTTCTCGCTAAATGGTATGATGATTATCCCTATTTTGCATCTATGAGTGACTCTGTCAATTGTGCCTGTTCTACTAATGGATGGTGTCCTGTTTGCACTGAAATTAATGATGCATTATACGGTGATTTTGAATTGAATGGTGATTCTGCATTAATTGTGGATTCTAATGTTAGTTGTGATATCCATTATGATGTTCACCCTGATGTTCATTCCCCTGACACTATTGATTTTAAAGATACTCCACTTACTGCTAACCATATTGATGCTTTGAATGATGATATTATTCATGATCTTGACATGATTGTTGTTAGTGGGGATACTATTAAAGATAAGTGTGGGGAAAGCCTTGCTTTTGATATGCATTTACAAGGAAAGAACATCATGAATCATGATGTTTCACATGTAGAATTTGTCTTGTGTGATGATTTGAGAAACCATTGTGAGACTATTTTGAGTGATCACTTGAATTATTCTTTAGAGAGTTTGACTCATACTGAGGAGAGTTATATTGATTTTGTGGGTTGCTCAAAATATCAGGAAGTTCCAACATTTTCTTTTGATAAATTAATTTTGGGATCTTCCTTGATTCTTGATAAATCAAGTTTTATTGATTATATTTATGTGGGACGAGATCGCTTGGTGTCATGATTTTATGCAGGTATATGGATTGATTACTCCTATCCCAACACCTTCCATACTTGAGCTGAAACGTTATTTGCATATCTTAAAAAGGAAGTTGTTTGTTGAACATCAACAAGGGACATCACTAATGCTTTCATGTGACTTACAACTAGACAAAGGAAAGAAGCCAATTATGCCACTTCATTTGAGTCTCCAAGATTTTAATAGTCCGGTCGTATTCTCTCCTTACTCTTTTACTTGCATTACCTACTATTATTGGTTATATCTATCTTTTACACTTAAGTCAATGCATGATTTAAGTGTGGGGGAGGGATTTTGTTCTTACTTTTGGTTTTTGTTCTTTGATTTCAAAATGATGAAAAGAAAAATATTTTTGTTTTTGCTTTGGTTTTTATTCCTTGTGTTCAAGAAAAGGAAGAAAATTTTTCTTTTGTGAATAATACCCCTTTTCAAAATAAAAATTTGTTTTTATGAATCTCTCTTTCTATGATTGCTCTACCTCTTGTGAACTTTGACATCTTGGTTTTGATGGATCCTTCTGTTTGGAACTAAATTTCTGGACTCTTGGATTATATTTCTTGGTAGTTAATTTTGGGATGCTGGTTGCATGATTTGGTATTGACCTTTGTGAGTTTTTGGGCCTACATGAATGGAATTCATCTTTTACCATTCTTTCTTTCAGGTGTGCATCTGCTCATGATTTGTGTCCTCTAGAACTTGCTCCTTTTCTTTTTGAAGCTAAATTTTTCACTTATGTGCATAAGTATGATGGAAGCTTATTTTCTTTCTTTCATTTCCCCATTTTGGCCAAATAGCCTTTCCCCTACATTATATTCCCTTTGCTAGCCCCTTTGTGCCTTATTGACTCATTCTTTTCTAAGCCATATTACAAGTCTAAGCGTAAAACCATTTTATTCCGCACCTAGAAAATTTATTGAGTATTGGACTCACCTTGGTTTTGTGTTTTAGTGTGGGAGTTGCCCAGGTGTGCAACATTTTAAGTGTGGGGGGGGGGGGAGTATTTGATTTTGATTTTGTGCCATTCATCATTTGGCATTGATGTTGGTCATTGTGATTCTAAAAAAAAAAAAAAAAAAAAAAAAAAAAGAGTACAAAAAAAAAAAAAAAAAAAAAAAAAAAAAAAAAAAAAGAAAGAAAGAAAGAAAGAGAGAGGAAGCAATGCAAAGAAGGAGAAATAAAAAGAAATGATATTGAGGTGATTTGCTATTATTAATTGATGTTCTTTGAATTTCTTGGGTGCTTAGCCTATCATATCCATACTTATTCACACCTTTACCCTAGCCCCATTACAACCTTCAATAACAAGCTCTCTTGATTTTTGCATGCTTGTGTTATAAGTAGTGGAGAAGTAGAAATTGAGCAAGCTTATGGTAGGACTATTTTCTTGAGTAGAATTTGAGCGATACACTTGTTTATCCTATACACTTGAGAGATTGATTGAGGGCATCCTTGAGAGACTATCTTGTGTGATCAGCATCATTGAATGATATTGCCATGATTAGTAGTTTGAGATTAAGAGATGTCTGTCTTGATTGGTTGATCCTTTGAAACTTTTGTGATCCTTGTTATGTTTTGAAATTTTAGCAATTAATAGAAAAGAGAAGCTTTTCTTGGTTTTTATCTTTTAATTTTGCTCAGGAGTGCAAAATGATAAGTGTGGGGGAGTTTGATAATCTTTAAATTCATATTATTTTAAATGCACAAAGGAGCTAAAAACTTTGTCATTGTCATGATTTAATGGAAAAATTAGTTAAATATGTGATTTCATCTTCATAATGAGTTTTTAGACTTCATTTGCATTAATCTTGGTCATATTTGGAATTTGGTTCAAAATTGGGCTCAAATCACATCTCTTTTACAATTGGGTAATGAACACTGTTTGGTATTTTGATCATAACTTGAGTTCTAGACCTCCAATTGATCTGAATTTTATCTTTTAGGAAAGCTGAAACAAAGCCCTACAACGTCTATGAAGAGCCCATAAGCTAAATAAGACGTTTCAAGGACCAAATTGGGCTTGGAAGACAAGACAATGCGCTGTGATGGACTCTGGAACAACATGCACTGTTCGATCCATAACTGGAGCTACAGATATTCAAATTAGGTCCGGTTTGTGTGAATGGAAAGCTGACATCTGGGGCTACATTTCATATGAATACAATGTCACCGAAAGCCACCGAAATCTGGGTGAAAACCAGGCTGTAAATTGGACGCGTTTTTGGAGCACAAAAGTCAAGAATTGTGGCTCAATAGTTCTTCCAAGTCTTCTATAAATACATGCACGTTTTGAAGTTGTAGACACACCTTGGAGTAGACCAAGATCTCTCCATTTTAGGTTCTTTCTTTCTTAGTTTCAGATTTATTTCATTTTTGTTCTTTCCTTCTTGTTATTTGCCTACTATATGGAATGGATCATTTTTATAAGTTTCATGCAATTTATTTTCCATTGGTTTCGTTTTGATCATTGCCTCCTATTAAGTTCTTTAGATCTTGTTTATGATTTTTATGTATTGCTTTTCTTTCTTGTTCATAGCCTCTTGGTATGGCTTAGTTTTAATTATTAGTTTCATGTATTGTTTTTCTTTTGTATTTCTTGCCTCCTTCTTGGTATGGCTTAGTTTTAACCTTTCCTTTTAATTGTTTTAGTTTGATTTTATGTTCTTCATCTTTTACCTTTTTATGCTTGGTCATGAGTTAGCATGAACTAAGTATTTTCTAAGGTCATGTATGGATTCTTTATGAAGTTTAATTGAAATTCTGTTTTTAATTACATAATACTTGTCTTGGATATGTTTCTTTAATCCATGCTTAATGCCTTAGTTAGTTTGATCATCTAATTAAGGAATTGAAAGATTAATTAGACCTTGGGAAAGGCTAGTTAATTCTAGGTTCAATTGATTAAAGAACATAAGGTACTAGCAAGGGAACTTGACATAGGCTTTATGCAATCATAAAGAATTCTGGACTTAATGCAAGAATTAATTCTAATGAGCATGGGAACATGACTTTAGGATTAAGGATTAGGCTAATTGACTTAGGAATAAGCAATTAGATTAAAATCTAAAATTCGATTGGCATACTCCAATTCAAGGGTTAAGTAATTAAATTCTATCTTAAAAGAAGATTAGGTCTTAATCTAGCTTTTGGTAAAGGAAGAACAATTAAATGGATTATTGATGATATACATGACCCTAGGCTTTTGTTAATTGTATTCTATAAAGTTTAATTCAATTTCTTTGTATTTTACTTTCTTTCAATATTTTCATCAAAAATTCATATGGTTGCATCAACTTTAAATCAAAGTAAATTGGGTTGGTAGTTGGAACTTTGGTCCCCGTGGGAACGATATTTTATTACCTTGGGATACTTGCCGGTATTACACCGATATTGTATACTTGCACTGGTTTTCCCTCATCACCTCCCCCGTAGCATTAGCTATCTCCATCTGCTCCAACTCTAGGTATTTCTTTGACCAAGTTCTAAACTCCACCAGGGTCTTGACGGGATCCTTATAAATTGACTTTGCCAGCTGAGATGATCCATCCAAGTCGGCCATGCTTGAGTGCATATGCACACTTTCTTCCAATCCACGAACTTGTAAGGCAGCACCTTTAAAATGATCCAAATACTTTTGAAGCATTTCCCTTGGTTTTTGCTTAATCTTCCGAGGGCAAACTCGGACTTCGGTTGTTTTTTGCTTATTGCAAAATTTAGCAGAAACTTGTCTCCCAAGTCTTCAGACTTTCGGATTGACTTTGCGGGCAAGGTGTGAAACCAAGTTTGTGCCGCTCCTGTCAGTGTTGTAGCAAATATCCGGGAAATGATGGGTTCATCAGTTACCCTCACGTACATGTCTATGTTGAACGTATCAACACAGACTTTTGGATCATGACTTCCATTGTACTTTGGCAAAAAGGTCAAATCCAAGTCCTCTGGGTAAGGGGCATTTGCGATCTCGTCTGTGAATGGACTGTTGTTGTATTGCCCTTACTGTATTTCCTTCTATATTTTCTGGGAGCGTTTGGTGTATGAGGTACCACATCTGGGTTCTAATTTCCTCTAGCCGGGTTCTTCTCATCATGCATGAACTGTAGTATGGAACTCGAACCCTGACCTCTAGGAATTTGAGGCCGAACTCGACTAATCGGGTTCTCTTCAATGTCATTACCTCGAGTAGGACCTCCAAAGATTACCTTGAATATCTCCCGGTGCATTAATTCAAGGAGGATTACTAGCGTTCTGTTTTGCCTTTTCTTTCCACCTATCCTCCCGATCCCGGTTCCCATTACGAACTGGGGTTTCAATTCGCCTCATACGCTCCTCCAACAACTACATTATTCTGATGTCCTCTTGCCTCTGGAGATTGTTGCATTACTCCATCTCCTCCATCTGCCTTAACATCAAACCTAGAGTGGTTTGCAAAAGGAGAATGTATGGGTTCTCGACTGGAATCTCCGAGGAAGGTCCTGTCATGTTGGATTTGTTGGATCACCGCATCCTAAAGATTAGCCGCGAGCGCTAGGGAGGAAGCCATGTTTGATACTCTTCAATTGGCATTACGTTATTGTTAGTTCTCTATGTGTTTTGATGATGAGTGACAATTGTAAACCAGCCTAAGAGTTTTGTCTTAGAAAATTGAAAAATTTACTAACATGACAAAACTCGAGTTTTGTTTTCAAAACTCGAGTTTTGGTCTTGACGAAAATGGCCAATTTCGTGATCGAGCAAAACTTGAGTTTAGCATGGCAAACTCGAGTTTTGACAGAACAAAGTCTTTAAGTTTTTCAAACTCAGTCTCGCGCCTTGTCACCAAGTTTTCAAAGTTTTCATGATAAAATGAAAACTCGAGTTTTGATTTTAAAACTCGAGTTTTGGCCAACCCAAGAGCACTACAAGTTTTCAAAGTTTTCATGATAAAATGAAAACTCGAGTTTTGATTTTAAAACTCGAGTTTTGGCCAACCCAAGAGCACTACAAGTTTTCAAAGTTTTCATGATAAAATGAAAACTCGAGTTTTGATTTTAAAACTCGAGTTTTGGCCAACCCAAGAGCACTACAAGTTTTCAAAGTTTTCATGATAAAATGAAAACTCGAGTTTTGATTTTAAAACTCGAGTTTTGGCCAACCCAAGAGCACTACAAGTTTTCAAAGTTTTCATGATAAAATGAAAACTCGAGTTTTGATTTTAAAACTCGAGTTTTGGCCAACCCAAGAGCATTACAAGTTTTCATAGTTTCTCATGATAATATGAAAACTCGAGTTTTGATTCCAAAACTCGAGTTTTGGTCAAACAGAGAACAACTCACTTTTCTCGAGTCTATGAAAACTCAAGTTTTATTTTGAAACTCAAGTCTTGGAGTTTTGGACTACAACATACCATTTTCACTAACACTCCAAAACTCGAGTTTGGTTTTGGAAACTCGAGTTTTGAGATTCATTTAAACTTTAGTTCAAAAGCTCGAGACACGACTTTACTGGAAGTTGAAAACTCGAGTTTAGTTTTTGAAACTCGAGTTTAGACTTAAGTGCACAGCTTGAAAACTCGAGTTTTGCCGAACAAACTCGAGTTTCCAACGCCGATTTTGAAATCCAGCTTTCTACGTTTTTGCAAAGTGATCTTGCTTGAACAAAATACTTTCCAGAACATTCTCTACTACTCTTAGCTATGCTTAATGACTTTATTAGTGAGTTTCAGGTGATTTAGAGAATGATTTTAGAGAGATAAAGCAAAAAGCGTAAAAATGGTCGAGCATTAAATGCACTCGACGAGAGTTGCATTACTTTGGGTATTTGATCTCGCACACGATTGCAAAGCATTAAAGAATGTTTACTACATCAAGCAACCGTGTTTCCAACGGATATATTTGCAGAAGATCAACACAGTCTTCTTGCCCAGCTGGATTAAGCTGAGATTAGAGAGAGAAGATGCCTAAACTCACTTCCTAACCTTGGCAGAATTTCTCCAACGGATCTATTGAAGTTGCAACGGTCATCTATCGATCTCTCGAGTATAAATAGGACTACATTCAAGTCCTCCCAACTAACACAACAACTGAAAACGCACAAGCATTCAATTTTCTCAACTACCTTCGTTTTCACTTGTATTCGTCTTTGACATTATAAGCTTAGAGTTGTTTATTATCATCTACTCTAGAGAGAGTTTCTATCTGTAAATCATTTATTGATTGAGATAACCACAAGTCAGGGGACTTGGTGGTTGGGTGTATTGATTACAACTTGTAAGGGGGAGTGAGTTCTAGAGAGAGAACTACTCTTGAGTACAGAGTGTGTAATCAGTTTTTGAGTTTAGTGGATTGAAAATCCCAAGTGTGGCTTGGGGACTGGATGTAGGTCAAAGATAAGACTGAACCAGGATAATTTCTATTGTGCAAGCTTTCCTTACCTTCCTCCTCTGTCTGCCTCTCTGGTTTCATTACTTCAAAACAGAGCATATTTCTAAAAGTTTTTAAAATACCCAATTCACCCCCCCTCTTGGGTATATAGCTCTATTTACAGTTATAATCTGGAACAATCGTATTCTCAGGTTGCTGCTGACACTGAGGTTGTTGTTCCTTATTCTGCTACAGTGGATCTTCATGTAACTTCCTATGCAAGGGAATCTAGCTACTGCTTCTAGTAGTGACCATCTTTGGTCACAAGAATCAAGATTTACCGAATCCCCATGGTCGGCGCCAATGTTCTGTTTGGATTGACAGAGATGTCTAGCCCTGTTGGACTAGTGTGTTGATATTGGATCAAATTAACTACTCCAAGATATCTATGAGGTAGATACCTAAGAGAGTGATGGATCACTGTGCACGAATAGGGCTTTCGCCAAAGGGGATGGTATGTGTACACAGTGAAGGCTGAATATTAAATTGAGAGAGAATGTCATACCTTTAGGGTTTACCTGTAGGGTTTGGACTCATGGCCTTTGTACTCCTTATAACCCAAGTATTGTGCCGCCATATTTAGGTCAAAATCCTTGATTAGGACTTCCTTGATTATAGCCTTAACAATAGGTTGGTTAGGATCTTCCTTCATTATAGGCGTATTCTGATACGAGTTGCCCCTTGTTGGGCCATACCGTAAATAGGCCTAATGTGAGTCCGTAACAATAACATATATATCCCTTTGGGTGGAGGAATCCCCATCAAACACACATTTGAGAGACCTAGAATCAAGTTTGGTTCTCTGTTGAGAATGCAGATGAACAAATGCAACACATCCAAATACTTTATGTGTGAGACCATTTGATGCGTTGAAATTTGGAAATAAATTAGTGAGAACCTCCATAAGACTCTTTGATCCAAGAACTTGAGTCGGAAGTCGGTTAATGAGATGTGTTGTAGTTAAGATTGCTTCATCCTAAAACTATTTAGGCACAACTTTTTGAAACAATAGTGCCCTCGTGATAACAAGAAGATGACTATTTTTCATTTAGCTACCACATTTTGTTAAGGAGTATTGACACAAGGTGACTCACTTAGAATTCCTTATTTATCCAAATTGTGGATAAAGATTGATTGAAGAAATGTTTTTCATTATCAGACCGAAACTGTTTTATCCCATCTCCAAACTGAGTTTTGATCATATTATAAAAGGAGGGGAACAGAGGTAACATCAGACTTTTGTTTCAACATATAAAGCCATGTAACACTATTGCAATCATTAATGAAGGACACAAACTATCGACACCCTGAAACATTAAGAATATTAGAAAGACCCCAAGTATCACTATGAATCAAGTCGAAAGGAACAAAAGTTCTTCTATTACTACTGGGATAGGAGGACCGTTTGTGCTTTCCAAACTCACAAATATCACAATGAAAGGACTCAAGAGGTACATTTTTTAATAAAGCAGAAAACAAGATCTTGAGGGCATTAAAAGAAGGAAGACCAATACGGCGGTGGTGAAGCCAAATCTGTTCCTTACTTGATTTGATAGTTCTAGGCTGAGAGGAAGACAATAAACACCAAACTCTGCCACAACCACTAGGTGTTGGAAATTATGCCCTAGGGCAAGTCATTGTTCTCAAATTGAGTTATCACTTCATTCGCATGTTTACAGTGATAACTGATCCCTGGATATATCTTATAGATGATATCCTAAATGTCCCTCGGTCGGTCATCTACACGGGAGCGAAGATGAGATAAGACCGCATGACTTTGATGAGGTATGGAGATACGAATCAAAGTCATGGGCACTTGTAAGAGTACAAGGTCTTTGGACCGACCTACTATGAGAAAGCTGCATGGATCTAGTGATAAGCTTATCTCATGTATAACCGCGATCACGACGCCTATGACTGAGATCATCATGGATTCCTACATGATGATTCACGACCTTTGACCTAGTCAAAAGTCACCTTTGAATAGGGTGATGATAAAGGCTGGGATCGGGATCAGTGGTTTTCATGCGGAGGGATGTGAATGGTCAAGATGGAATTTGTCCCTCACATTTGTAGAGAGATAATATTGGGCCCCTCGATCAATGAGTCTAAGAAATGTATAGCCATACTGTGATGGAAAGGAGTTTCCATTTCACTTGTTAGACTACTCGAGAATCGAGAAAGTAATGGTGAAGAAAAGGAAGTTGACATTATCCATGCCTCATCCTTGACCAAATTATCACGTGACAAAAGGGACGTGACATGGTTGTACGATAAGTAGTATCGTGTCATCGATCCCCATGTGAATTGGGTAGTCGCAATTTTTCGTAGAGGCCGCTTGTTACTTGTGGGCTGATACAGTATTGGCCCACTGCCAATCTCATATGGGCCTACAGGGTCGCACACAAGAATAATCCAATACGAGCAAAAGTGTCCAGATTCATTGAATCTTAGATTAATCGAGATTAAATGAATACTAAATTTAATCTAGGATATATATATATATATATGTATATATGTTAAATTTGAAATTAATATATATATTAATATTATTAATGGAGATTATAATATTATTATATATAATATTTGTTTTGTATTTAATTTATTTGATAAATTAAATATCTAAAACAAATAGAGATATTGTATCTCATTTAATTTTTGAATAAAAGAATATCATATATCTATTTAATTTAAATTGAGATATTGTATATCAGATTTAATTAAATAGATAGATATTATTTCTCGGATTTAATTTATAGAGATAAATTAAATAGGAAGGCTTTTAAATTTGGATTAAATAAATATATTTGATTAGATCTTTTAGATAGATTTAATTAATGTATTTTTAATCCAGATTCAAAATTTGAATTTCAGATCGGCTTTTAATTTGATTAATAAATATAATTAGATTAGATCTATCGAGATGGATTTAATTAATATATTTAATCCAGATCTAAAGTTTGAATTTCAAAATTAATACGATTAATTTTGCTTATAAAAACGCTAAACGGGTTTTAGAAAACCTACGGGACTTTCGGTCGAGCGTATTCTGAAAAAGCCGCGAGAAACCCTAGAGTGGAAAATTAAGAGAGACGCACAAGAAGTGCTAGCACACGCGTAGCCGTGTTCGGGAATTGTTCGTGTGGATACGGTGGAGGAAGCCGATTCTACGAGTCGTCTTTGCCGATCGAGGAGGTAGCCCACCTATTCAAGGAAGAACGAGACGCGGATGAATTCTCCAAAGGTAATAGCCGAATTCCTAGCCTTGGTTTAAACGCACCGAGTGATCCTCGGGACGGGATTTGTAAGTTTTTTAATCTCGTGCGTTGTACGGATCCCAACACTAGGTTCATCCAAAGTTTCCTTTTTCCTTTTATATTTTATATTTAGAATTTTTATTTTAAAATTTACTCTTCCTTTTATGTAACTTCTCAATCCATACTTACCTTGAAATTTTTTTTTTTTCAATTGGTCAAGGGCTTCCCCAAGGAGGCTCATAGGGAAAAGTGTTATCATCTATCCCAATAAGTGCACTTTTTAAGATTTGAACTTGTGTTTTTCTCCTTGCGGGAGTGAGGTTACTTACTACCTCAACCAACATTTTATTGGTCATACTCACCTTGAAATTTGCCTCCCAAGGTTTGTAAATTCTTAGGTTTTGTAAAGGCCAAAAAAAAAAAAAAAAAAAACAAAAGGCAAAAGAAAAGAAAGAGAGCCCATTAAAAATAAAAGATAATATAATATAAATATGAGATAGGATATTGTCACTACCACTTTTTTCATCGTTAGATCGAATCTCATCTAGCTTTATCATTTCTCTCTCCTATTGAGATTCTGATCTAACGGTGAAAAGTGGTAGCGACATTGGTGAAAATGGAGCAAAATAACCAAGAGGGGGTGAATTGGGGATTTTAAAAACTTTTAAAAAGCGCTCGTTTTGTAACAAGCAAAATGGGATGAACGAGTGTAGAAGAAGAAGAGCTGGACACAGAGATTTATACTGGTTCGGTCCAACCACTTGACCTACGTCCGGTCCCGGACTCACGGGTTTTTCACTATCACAATTGATTACACACTCGCACTCAAGAGTAGTTCTCTCACTAGAACTCACTCCCCCTTACAAGTTGTAATCAATGAACTCCCAAATCACCAAGTCCCCTTGACTTGTGATTCTTTACAATAAATGATTTACAAGTAAGAACTCTCTTTAAGAGTAGATAAAGATAAACACTGAAGCTTATGTATCAAAAGATACTACATAGTTGAAAACAGAGGGAATAAATGCAAGACTTGAATGATTTTTGTTTTTAGCAGTTGTAGTTATTGAGAAGAATTGAATGTAACTCTATTTATACTAAGAGTGCATTAAATGACCGTTGTAATCTTGATTATAACCGTTGCCTTCATTAGACAAGGTTGGTTCGGTTTAGGTCTTCTTTCTCTCTAAACTTCACTTAATCCAGCTGGGCGAAGTTCGAGTTGACTCTCTCGCGAATTTGTCCGTTGGAATAGCAGATCTTTGGAAGTAGAAATCATTCTTTAATTCTTTGTAGGCGTGTGCAGATGGATTACCCAAAAGAATGCAACTTTTTGGGTTTGCATTTAATATGCTGACATCACTTTTGATTTTGCTTTAAACCTTCAATGTACATTCTCTAATCATGCTCCCGAAACTCAAGAATAAAGTGATTAAACATGTCTAGGAACATTAGAGAATAGTCATAGGAAGTATTAAGATCAAACAAGAAGGTATAGCAAAATCGTCAGATTTGAATTTCTGAAGACGCTGAGAAACCTGGAGGTTTGTTCTCAAACCTCGAGGTTTTGGACTGTAGCAAGTGAAAGAGGTTTAAGTCCAAAACACCAAACCTGGAGATTTCTCCAAAGCCTAGAGGTTTTTCAAAGAGCGTAAAAGCGTTTTGTCTCGAGTGACAAAACCTCGAGATTTTCTCGAAACCTCGAGGTTTCACTTTGAGAGTGAAACCTTGCAAAAGGGCGTTTGCTCTCTGGATCGAGAAACGTGGAGGTTTTCTTCAATACTCGAGGTTTCTCTTGAAGTTCAAAAATTCTCAGTTTTGCGCCAAGAGCAAACCTGGAGGTTTTCAAAGTCAGTGAAAAGGGGTTTGCTCTCTGGATCCAGAAACCTGGAGGTTTTCTTTAAACCTCGGAGGTTCTCAAAATCATTGAAAAGGTCATTTGTTCTTGGATCCGAAACCTCAAGGTTTGCAACAATACTCGAGGTTTCATCTTAATTTTCAAATTCTCGCTTTGCGCCAAAACAAACCCGGAGGTTTGAGTGAAGCCCTGGAGGTTTTGAAAAACTTGGAAAAATACGAAGCTCTCGCAAGACAAACCTCGAGGTTTGTCCAAACCTCGAGGTTTCTCAATTTTTGAGAAACTTATAAAACACCGATTGAGATCAAACCCGGAGGTTTTCCTCAAACCTGGAGGTTTTCCTCAAACCTGGCGTTAAACTGAGTTTTCTCTGGAAGGGCAAAACCTCGAGGTTTCCATTAATTTTGTGAAACCCAGATTTTTCTAGTTAAAACACAGAACCTTGAGGACTCCTCTGTAAGGCCAAACCTCGAGGTTTGCTCTTATAGTGAGTTTTACACAAATTAAGAGCAAAACCTCATGCTTTGTTTACAATCATTGGAAATCATCAAAACCCTTAGAGAACTAACATTCTCCCCTTTTTGATGATGACAAAGACTTGTAAACAAACAAAGCTTTGAAAATTTGAGAGAGTTTTCATTTTGAAATAAGCATAGTACGTGATAGTGTTTTGAAAAACTTTCATTTTGCAAATTAGTGATCGACATAACTTATATTTCGTAGATGAGCAAATGAGAAGCATAATGAATTTAAACTTGTATTTCATTTCGTAAAAGTAAAAGACATGAGCAACATGAATTACAAGATACAAAACAAAATATGTTCTAAGTTCTCCAAAGCTCTCCAAAACTCAAAGTCTAATCCTTGCCATTTTCTCCCCCTTTGTCATCTTCAAAAGGGAGGTGGACCAAGGGTGTAGAAGGAGGGGAAAGATGAACAACTTCAGTTGTAGGAGTGGCTAAGGATGAAAAAGATAGGATTTCGATTGGTTGGTGTGGATGGTGAAGGAAGGATTTCGGTGGCGGTGTGTGGCAACCCTTGAGAAAAAAAAGCGGGTGGAGTGGATGGATCGGGAGATGTGGTAGGAATCAGTGGTGAGGGGAAAGTGAAGGATGGTGAAGATGAACCAAGCGGGGACCGCAGGTGCTTGGGCCAAAGAAGAATGCCATGAGGTGAAGATGGTCCAATGTGCAGATGCTTGACAATTTTGTCCACCTTGTTACTGAGGTCCATATGAGAGATGATCTGAGTAGTCAGCTTCGTATCAATTGCTTCAGCCTTCTCCTTGACCTCAACTGATTGTCTAGGGACCATTTCAAGATGCTCCTTCATGGCATCTTGAATCTCAATAAGACCATTGTGTCCCCGAGTCATCTCAGTTCTTATTTTGCCCAACTCAAACTCCATGCGCATAGTTATAGTGGCAAGAGCAGTATCTACAATTTGCTTGATCTGAGAAGCAAAATCAGCTGTCATGTGGATGTCCGAGGAGGTGGAGGAGCTGACTCGAGCCTCTTGAGCTTGAGACCTTGGACGAGATCTTGAAGGAGCTTGAGACCGCATGCATCCTTCTTCCCCAAACTTGATCTTCATTAGATTTATCTGTGTCTTTCCAAAGAATGGGGGATACTCCAGTGTATCAATAGAACCCACATACCAAATTTTGTGATAGAATAGGATGACTGAGACCAAGGAAGGGTATGGTATATGAGATAACCGTCTTTTGGAGAATCGAATTCAAGTCATCCCTCGGAGAAGCCAAAGTGACCAAGGTTAAACGGAACCTTCTTCACAAAGGCTGTAAATGGTCTGTAATCGTGTTGGGTGAAGTGGGTGTAGTTGCCTCCTTTATGAATGAAGTTTCTAAAGTAGACATACCACAAGACTCGATTTTCAGGAGGCATGGAACTAGGTTTGAATGTGAGTCTTAGTTGTTGGTCGAGGAGGGAAAGACTCACAGTGTCCGAGTGTTTCAAAAACTTCCTGGTTGCTGTAAGAGAACTCAGGAATAGGTGGAGGATTGGCAATTTTAAGAATTTTGTTTAGGATATCAGCAGATAAGGTGAATTTGACATTCCTAACAATAGTGGTGACGCTCTCCTCAATCACCTCACCGTAGTCTCCTAATTCATTATCATACTCCATCTTGTAATAAAATAGACGAACAATATTCAGAGTATAGGGAGCAGAAATGGAAATGAAAGGTTCATATTGTTTCAGCCAAGGGGATAAGTCAAAATGACACTCTTTTTGAAATTCTTTTAAGTAAATGGCAATTATAGGACAGAAGAGGCGATGTAAATATGCTTCCCTAAACTTTTCATTTTCCTCTTTTGGAAGAGCAGCAGTGGAAATAATAAAACCTTTGGGTGGATTGGCATTGCGGTAGATATATGAAATTTCATCCACAATGACTGAAGGGGACTCCTCATCTTGTTCTTGTTTAGTTTCTGGATCTTGAGAGGAAGCTTGTCCTTGTGAGGATTCCCCAACTTGAGACACAGATGCCCTCTTCGTTCTTGCTAGTTTAGATGGTTTGGGAATTGCTGGTTCAGGAACCTTTGCCTTCCCTTTTTTCTTGGGCTCTTTCTTCTTTTTCTTAGATGGTTTTCAGGCTCCTGCTCCTTTCCCTAGCTTTGAACCTCAGGTTCTTTTCTCTTCTTGAATGGAGACTTGGCAGGTTCCTTCTTCTTCTTAGCAGGTTCCTTGAAGGAAACCCCTTTGCTTTAAGCCTGTGGTTCCTTTCTTCTTTTCGAGGGTGACTGCTCTTCAGGAATTTCACCTTGAACTCCTCTAATTGATCGGTCAATCCCATAGTAAAGACGAGTAGAACGTGTTTTATCCTTACTGGGCAACCAGAAGAAGGAGGAGGTGTCTGCACTGGTTGACGAGGAGGAGGAGGAGGAGGTGACCATGATTTTGTAGCTTTCCTGGAATCAAGTAGAAACGGCTTTGGGAGTGTGATTTCGAGGCCATTGGAGGGATTAAAGAGGGAAATTTGGTCGGGAAATGAGAGATTCGTAGAGAAGAGAGAAAGCCAGTCGAAAACCCGAGGTTTAGGTCGAGGTTGGAGAACATGAACAAGTGCACGCATATATATAGACTTAGCAAACCTCGAGGTTTTAAGTCAAACCTCAAGGTTTGATGAATAATCACCAACCTGGACTTCAAAGGTGTTCGTGAACCTTTGAACCATCGGTGTCCAAACCTCGAGGTTTTCTCCAAAACCTCGGGTTTTGCAACCTTCGAACTTGGTCGGCTCTCTGTCTCTCGAAAACTCGAGGTTTTGTGAAACCTCGAGGTTTCTCCTTTCTTCAAAGCTCTGACCTCGATAGTTCAAGATCAAACCTCGAGGTTTGCTTCAAAACCTCGAGGTTTTGCTCCTCGACAGGAAAACCCAGATTTTTAACATCCTGCATAAAACAAATCTAGATGCTCCGATGCTTAAGTCAGTAACTTTTAATCATCAAAACCATAATTTAACCCAAAATTTGAGCAATAATTGCTTACAACTCATTGGGATTTACCATTCCCAATTCTCTTCTTATGAAATTAAATTGCTCCTTAGCTAATGGTTTGGTGAAGATGTCGGCAAGTTGAAGATGAGTTGGGATGAACATGACTTTGACATCTTTCTTCCGAACATGATCCCTTATGAAATGATGTCTCATATCAATATGCTTGGTCCGAGTATGTTGAACTGGATTCTTTGCCAAGCTTATTGTGGTTGTGTTGTCACACAATATTGGGATCTCCTTCAAGTTGATTCCCAAGTCCGATGATTCTTTGCCTTTGAGCCACAAAACTTGAGCACAAGAACTTGAGGCAACTACATATTCACTTCGTAGAAGACACAACCACACCGGTTTGCTTCTTCGAACCATGACACAAGTGAACCACCAAGAAACTCACATTGGCCACTTGTGCTCTTTCTATCGCCTTGTACCCAGCATGATCTGAGTTTGAATATGCCACCAAATGTTCAGGTTGACCTTTAGGGAACCACAATCCAAGTGTCTTTGTGTCAGCAAGATATCTGAAGATCCTCTTCACATTTTCAGTATGAGACTCCTTGGGAGCAGATTGGAACCTTGCACACATTGCTATGATGAATTGGATGTCAGGACGACTTGCAGTAAGATAGAGCAATAATCCAATCATTCCTCGATATCTTGTAATGTTGAAGTCCTTTCCTCTTCATCAAGATCCAATGAAGCAGTTGAACTCATAGGAGTGTCAGCTCCATTGCATTGATCCATCCCAAACTTCTTCAGCAGATCATTGAGATACTTGGTCTGAGATATGAAGATTCCATCCTTCTTTTGCTTGATTTGTAGACCAAGGAAATAGTTGAGCTCTCCCATCATGGACATCTCAAACTCTCCCTGCATATTCTTAGCAAACTCTTCACACAAGGCATCATTAGAGGCACCAAATATAATGTCATCAACATATATTTGCACAATTAGGATTTCACCAAGCTTATTACTCTTTATGAAGAGAGTTGTATATGCTTTTCCTCTCATAAAACCTTGATCAAGAAGGAATTTGCTTAATCGCTCATACCAAGCTCTAGGAGCTTGCTTAAGGCCATAAAGGGCTTTCTTGAGACGATAAACATGATCTGGATGATGTTCATTTTGAAAACTGGGAGGTTGTTCAACATAAACTTCCTTTTGAATGAAACCATTTAGAAAAGCACTTTTCACATCCATTTGATAGAGATTGAATCCTTTCACACAAGCAAAGGCTAGAAGAACTCTTATGGCTTCCAATCTTGCCACCGGAGCATAAGTTTCTTCATAATCAATTCCTTCTTCTTGGTTATATCCTTTAGCAACCAATCTTGCCTTGTTACGATAATGATTTCTTGACTCATATCGTTTGTTCTTGAATACCCACTTAGTGCCAATGACCGGATGATCCTTAGGCCTGGGTACCAAATCCCAAACTTGATTGGCTGTCAAATTGATGTAATTCCTCTTGCATTGCTATCACCCAATCATTGTCTGAAAGGGCTTCATCAATCTTAAAGGGTTCAATATGAGAAATGAAAGCAGAAAATGTTACTTCATTTAAAGTACTGTTTCTGGTTCTTACTCCTTGATTTACATCACCTATAACTTGGTCCAAAGGGTGATTCCTTATGAACTTCCAAGCTCTAGGCTGAGACGATCAAAATTTATAAGATTGTTTTGGGAATCAGCCTCGAATACATTTTAAGGATTTTCAATAGATGCAGGAGTAGTTTTCAAAAAGAATTGATTTTTGAAAATATTTTCTTCATCGTCATCCAAAGGTTTATCAGATTTGGATTCACAGAAAACAACATGCATAGACTCTTCAACAATGCGAGTACGAGTATTAAAGACTCTATAAGCTCTACTTCTATTAGAATAACCCAAAAATATACCTTTATCTGCCTTGGGATCAAACTTTCCCAAGTTATCCTTACCATTGTTGCGGATGTAGCACTTACATCCAAACACATGCAGATGAGCTAGATTTGGTTTTCTTCCTTTGTACAGCTCATAGGGAGTTTTGTCCAACTTCTTCCGGAGGTATGCCTGATTAGAGATGTAGCAAGTGGTGCTCATTGAATCAACCCAAAACACTTGAGAAGTGTTGTTCTCATTCAGCATAGCTCTTGCCATCTCAGTGAGGACCCGGTTCTTTCTTTCTACAACACCATTTTGTTGAGGAGTCCTTGGGGCTGAGAAGTTGTGATATATCCCCATGCTGTCACAAAACTCAGCAAATGCATTGTTTTCAAATTCTCCTCCATGATCAGTTCTAATTCCTGAAATAGAGAAACCTTTCTCGTTCTGGACCTTCTTGGCGATCACAACAAACTGATCAAATGTTTCATCTTTAGAAGATAAAAATATTGTCCATGCAAATCTAGAGAAATCATCAACTATGACCAAAGCATAAAGATTGCCACCAAGGCTTTTTACTCTAGCTGGTCCAACTAGATCCATGTGAAGTAGTTGGAGAGGTCTACTAGTTGAAATCTCATTTTTAGATTTGAAAGATGATTTGGTTTGTTTTCCCTTTTGACAAGCATCACAAATCATGTCATTTTTAAAACGTAGTTTCGGAACACCAATCACCAAATCCTCTTTAAGTAATCTGTCAAGTTGAATCATATTGACATGAGCTAATCGCTTATGCCATAGCCAACTTTCATTCAAATTACTAACAAAGCATTTTTCAGAAACAGAAGCATTACTAGAGAGGTTAAGTGTATAACAATTGCCATCTTTAGGGGCTCTAAATAAAGCTTTTGATTTTATGTTTTCTAAAGGGAGAATATCCTTGCTCACAATCAAGCATTCCTCAGAATCGAAGATAACTAGGTTACCTTTATCAGTGCTTTGACTCACATTGAGGAGATTGTGGCAAAGTCCTTCCACAGGGTAGACATCTTTGATGTATGGTCCTTCATTGTTGCCAATTTCACCAATTCCAAAGAATCTTTCCGATTGATCTCCACCAAAGGTCACCTTGCCACCATCCTTGGGCTTGATTGAGGCAAATTTGGATTGGTCTCCGTCATGTGCCTAGAGCATCCACCTTTGTCAATGTACCATTTGTTGGATTTTGATGCTCTTAGACAAACTCGCAAGACACAAAGCAAATCGTGGCTTAGGTACCCATCTTTTCTTATGGGGTTAGTTTGTGTCTTAGGATCTTGTGAGATCCCTTTGGCACCCATTGATAATTCCATATGGGTTTGCTCTTTCTTTCCTTCTTATGAAAGCAAGAAGAAGTAGCATGACCCTTTCTATTGCGTAATTACAAAGTGTACAAAAAGATTTGAAGAATGAACTGATTTTGTAAAATAGTTCATATAGGATTTTTCACCCAGACTTCTTTCTTCCTTTCTTTTTATCGAAATTTGGTTTGTAGCCAATTCCTGATTTGTCATTTATAAATATTTGTTGTTTCAAAATGACATTAAGCATTTCACTTCCTCTAGTGAATTTCTCAAGTTCCTTTGTAAGATTTAAATTCTTTT
This sequence comes from Acacia acuminata, assembly GCA_019022655.1. NCBI lineage: Eukaryota > Viridiplantae > Streptophyta > Magnoliopsida > Fabales > Fabaceae > Acacia > Acacia acuminata. The sequence goes on from JAFJYI010000040.1 coordinate 3,846,769, forward strand.
TCTTCAGATCAGGACAATCTTGACAAACAAGATGTTCAGAGGAAGAAAGTTTTTCAACTTGCAATTCAAGAGTAATATTCCTGTTTTTCAACTTGAAATATTTTTCAGCAAGTTTTTCAAATTCGGATTGCACAACCATATATTCAGCAAATAACTCATCATAAGGTGGTTTGCAATCATATACCTCATCAATGTTAGTATGTTGCTCTTCTTCTTCAACAACGAAGCATATATTTGCTTTTTCTTCCTCATCCTTATCATCTTCATCAGATGAACTATCACCCCAAATACCGAGACATATGTCTTCTTTTTGAATCGTTGAATCTCTTCTTTTCTTTGTCTTTGTTCTTGATTGGGGCATTCGATTTAATGTGGCCAGCTTCTCACACTCGTAGCAAATGATTGGCTTCTTTGCCTCATAGCCGGAGCTACCCTTGTGAAACTTCTTGAAACCTTGGTTCTTCTTGTAGAATTTCTTGAATCTCCGGACCATCATGCCTATCTCCTCATCTTCGTCTTGATCTTCATCATCATCTGATTCCTTAGTTTCTTTGACAGTTTTAAGGGCAATTCCCTTATTTTTGGCATGAACTTCATCAAGACCCTTCTTGAACTTGAGCTTGGCTTCATATTCGAAAGGCTCAAAAGGGTCGCCACAGATGCCATAGAATCTCCACGAGCTTCTTCAATGGCGTGACTTTGGCTTCCCATTCCTTGTTGAGGATGTTGAGAATCTTCCTCACTTGGACAAAGTTGCTCATACTCTTTGCCCAATGCAGCAAGCTGATTGATCAGATGAGTGAACCTCAGCTGGAAATCACCAATGGATTCTCCAGGCTTCCAACGAAGAAGATCATACTCAGTCATGAAGGTGTTGACTCTATTCTGCTTTACTCCAGCAGTTCCTTCATGAGCAATTTCAAGAGCATCCCACATGGCTTTAGCAGAAGTTAAGTTGTAAACACGAAAGTACTCTTGTTGACTAAGAACACTTTGTAGTAGGAGGACAGCCTTGCTGTTGAGTGTGACGTTTCTTCTGTCATTTTCATCATAATCCTCTTCTTCCTGAGTCCTTCATAAAAGTTTTTGAAATGATAGTAACTCAAGTCAAGCTTTTAAGAAAATCAGTTTTTACAAGTGCCATAACTCGAGTTACCACTTAGTAACTCAAGTTATGAGATGTACTTCATTGTTTTAAAAGGTCTTCGCGATATCAGATTTTGACCATCTGATACAACTCGAGTTGTCTGAAGCATAACTCGAGTTATAAGCATATCGTAAAGCTTTAACTGATTTAACTTACAGATATAACTTGAGTTACAATTATGAGTGCTCTCTGTCTGAAAGATGTATTAGGATAACTCGAGTTAAAGGTAATAACTCGAGTTACATAACTCAAGTTGATTTTTATGACTCAAGTTATTTTATCTGAAAATACTTCTCTGTGCAAGAAACAACTTGAGTCACCTTATCCAACTCGAGTTAGTTAAAATGAACTTGTTCTCTGTTTGAATTTAATGGAATACAACTCGAGTTAAGGTGTCATAACTCGAGTTGGCTTTCAATGAAAAATATTCTCTGCACATAACTATAACTCGAGTCGTACTATGCAACTCGAGTTACCTATATCATAATTTTGAATCTATCGTTCTCGTAATCTGAAATCTTATGATTATGCAATGGGTACTTGATATTATTGTTTCTTATCATTCCTAACCAAGTTTAATCAGTTTGCTAGTGTTTTTCAGACATGATTAACAAGTTTAAACTTCAAATTATCATAAAGCACAATTATGTCAGAGCCTTAAATGCTAAAGCAGAGAGGAAGCATCAAAAGGGAAAATGGACTTCTGAGTCAGCAAAAAGCATTCCAACTATTTCCAAGACAATATTCCACCCGAGTCTCAACGGACAATTTGAATAAGGAATGTCAACGAAGAATAACGGACGAATGTCGAAGCATACGAAGAGACAGAGCAACGTAATCTCAACGGATATATTCATTGAAAGTGGAGCTTAATCACCAAGAGGGTGGTGAATTAGGGATTTTAAAAACTTTTTTAAAGGTCTGTTTTAAACGGCAAGAAGAACGAGAGATGAATATAGTAGAGAGGAGAAGAGTAACACACAGAGATTTATACTGGTTCGGTCCAATCTCTTGACTTACGTCCAGTCCCAAGACTTGCTGGGATTTCCACTATCTCAACTGATTACACACTCTGTAGTCAAGAGTAATTCTCTCACTAGAACTTACTCCCCCTTACAAGTTGTAATCAATGAACCCAATCACCAAGTCCCCAGACTTGTGATTCTTTACAATAAATGATTTACAGATAAAAACTCTTTCTAAGATTGGATAATGATAAACACGAAGCTTTGAGTAATAAAAGACACAATACAAGTGAAAACAAAGGTAGTTGAAGAACTTTGAATACTATGCGTTTTCAAAGCAGTGTGTTATTGAGAAGACTTGAATGCTACTATATTTATACTAAGAGAGCATTAAATGACCGTTGTAATCTTGATTATAACCGTTGCCTTCATTAGACAAGGATTAGCTCAAGCTTTGGTCTTCTTCTCTCTCTAATCTTCACTTAATCCAGTTGTGCAGAAGTTAAGAGTTGACTCTCTGCAAATTGATCCGTTGGAGTAGCAGCTGCTGGATGGGGAAATCATTCTTTAATTCTTTATAAGCGTGTGCAGATGGATTACCTAAAAGTATGCAACTTTTTGGGTTTGCATTTAATGTGCTGACATCACTTTTTGCTTTTGCTTTAAACCTTCAATAAACATTCTCTAATTCATCTGAAACTTACCAATAAAGTGGTTAAATATATCTAGGAACATTAGAGATTAATCATAGGAAGTATTAAGATCAAACAAGAAGGTATTGTAAATTCGTCAGATTTAAAATTCTGAAGATGCGTTGAAACCTCGAGGTTTGTTCTTCAAACCTCGAGTTTTGGACTGTAGCATGTAAAAGAGATTTAAGTCCAAAACATCAAAACTAGAGGTTTCTACCCAAAATCGGAGGTTTTCAAAAGCGCAAAAAGCGTCGGTCGTTCGGTCGACAAAACCTTGAGGTTTCATTTGAAAATGAAACCTTTGAAAAATTCGCGCCAAGGCAAACCTCGATGTTTTCTAGGAAATGTGGAGGTTTTCTAAATCAGAAGAAAGGTGTGTCCTCTCTGGTTGCCAAAACCTCGAGGTTTCTCACAAAAACTCGAGGTTTCACTCAAATGTGGAAACTCGAATTTTTGCTCCAAAACGAAACCCGGAGGTTTGAAGGTAAAACCGGAGGTTTTGAAAACTAGGAAAACACAGATCCTCTCGCCTAGACGAACCTCGAGGTTTGCCCCCAAACCTCGAGTTTTGCCTTAAACGGGGGTTTTGAGAAAATTGCATTGAGTAACTCAAACCCGGAGGTTTTCCACAAAACTGGAGGTTCTAAAAAACCGGCCAAAACTTGGGTTTTCTCGCGAGGTCAAAACCTCAAGGTTTCTTGGCAAACCTCGAGGTTTCAAAATTTTGTGAAACCCGGAATTCTCATGTTAAAAGCAGAACCTTGAGGTTTTAGACGGTAACCGGAGGTTTTTAAATGTTCAAAACTTAGGAGACTCTTTGTAAGTCAAAACCTCGAGGTTTCTCCACAAACCTCGAGTTTTTCATTTTCCAGAAAAGGTTGAGAAGTCTCTGTATGATGAAACCTTGACTTTTCTCTGAAAACCTCGAGTTTTGCTTAGTCCAGAAACCTTGAGTTCTTCTCTGTAAGGCCAAACCTTGAGGTTTCTGTGCAAACCTCGAGTTTTGCTCTGACAGTGAGTTTTACAACATCTGAAGCAAAACTTCATGCTTTGTTTACCATTATTGGAGATCATCAAAACCCTTAGAGAACTAACATTCTCCCCCTTTTTGATGATGACAACACTTGTAAACAAACATCTTTGAGAATTTGAGAGAGTTTTCATTTTGAAACAAACTTAGTAATTAACAGTGTTTTGAAAATTTTCAATTTGAAAAACCTGGGCATTCTTAAATGCGAATTTGTAAATGTCACACTTAAAGCAAACATATAAGTGTTAGAGATGAGCAACGGAAGCAAAATTGAACACAATGAACATAACTTATATTGCATATCAGTAAGAATAAAGCATTACATGAGTAAAGCAGTACATGAGCAAAGTGAAATACACAACAAAAGAAAATTCTTAGTTCTAAGTTCTCCAAAACTCTCTGAAACTCAAATTCTAATCCTTGCTCTTCTCTCCCCCTTTGTCATCTTCAAAATTAAGGTTGACCAAAGGTGTAGATGGAGGGGAAAGATGAAGAACTTCAGTTGAAGGAGTGGCCATAGATGGAGAAGGGAGAACTTCAGTGGTTGGGGTGCTTGGTGAGGGTAGAACCACTGTGTCGGGTGTGGTAGCTCCAACTGGAGAAGGAAAGATAGGAGTGGATGGCTCTGGAGAGGTAGTGGGGATCTGAGGACTGGTAAAGGTGAAAGAAGGTGAGGAAGAACCAGAAGCAGGACCAGAAGTGCTAGGACTAGCAACAGTACCAAAAGGTGAAGGAGTTCCAATGTGAAAGTGCTCCACAATCTTGTCCACCTTGACACTGAGGTCCATGTGAGATACAATCTGTGTTGAGGCTTGGCATCAATCTCTTCAGCCTTTTCTCTAAGCTCAGCTGATTGTCCATAGACCATTTCAAGATGCTCCTTCTTGGCATCTTGAATCTCAATGAGTCCATTGTTCCCACGAGTCATCTCAGCTCTTATTTTTCCCATCTCGAACTCCATGTGAATGGTCATTGTAGCAAGAACAGCATCCACAATTTCCTTTATCTGTGAAGCAAAATCAGATGGCAGTGATGACTGAGGAGGTGGGGGTGCTGATTGTGCCTCTTGAGCTTGGGATTGAGCCCGAGCTTGAGATATTCTTACGTGATCTTGAAGGAGCTCGTGGATGTCCGGGACCCTTCATCCCCAAACTTGATCTTCATTAAATTTAGCATTGTCTTCCCAAAGAATGGAGGATACTCGAGTGTGTCAATAGTACCCACATACAAAATTTTGTGGTACTAAAGGATAACAGAAATCAGGGAAGGAAATGGGATATGTGAGAGCTTTCTTCGAGCGAATTTGAAGTTGATCATAGCCTGGAGAAGCCAGTAACTAAGGTTGAAAGGCACCTTTTTCACAAAAGCAGTAAAGGGTCTATAGTCATGTTGAGTGAAGTGAGTGTAGTTGCCACCTTTCGGAATGAAATTCCTAGAGTAAACATACCACAATACTCTATTTTTAGTAGACATAGTACCAGGGTTAAAGGTAAGCCTATGATGTTGGTCTTGGGGAAAGGGCTCATTGGGTCTAAGTGTTTCAAAGATTTCCTGATTACTGTAAGTGAACTCAGGAATAGGTGGAGGGTTGTCAATTCTCAGAATTTTGTTTAGGATAGAGGCAGACAAGGTGAATTTGACATCTTTAACAATTGTGGTCACTCTTTCCTCAATCAACTCACCATCTGGGGTTAGATCATTATTATACTCCATATTGTAATAAAACAGGCAAACCAGGTTTGGAGTATAAGGAGCAAATATGGAAACAAAGGATTCATACTGTTTTAGCCAGGGAGATAGATCAAAATGGCACTTATTGAGAAAATCTTTCAAATCAACAACAACCACAGGACAGAAATCATGATGCAAGTATGCTGCCCTAAAATTATCATTCTCTTCCTTAGTCATAGTAGAAGGAGCAATTGTAAAACGTTCGGGTGGAGAAGGATTGCAGTAGATTTCTATAATGGCATTCTCGATCACTGAAGGGACTTCTTCCTCTTGATCTCGAGCAGAAGCAGTTGCTTGAGATGAAGCTTGCCTTTGTGAGGTTTGTCCAGATTGGGACACAGAAGCCCTCTTCTTTCTCACCGGTTTGGAAGGTTTTGAAGCCTCGAAGTTTTTGCCTTTCCTTTTCCCTTGGGCTCTGGTTCAGGAGCTTTCTCCTTTCTTTTCTCTTTGGGTTCAGGTTCCTTCCTCTTCTTGGCTAGTGACTTAGGTGGTTCTTGGAACGAAACTCCTTTCTTTTTGGTGTTTGGCGATGAAGCCTTAGGGATTCTGCCCTGTATTCCTCGAATCGCACGGTCAGCACCGAGGTGGAGGTGATTTGGGATGGTTTTTATCCTCACTGGTCGTTGACGAGGAGGAGGAGGAGGAGGAGGGGTGACCAAGATTTGGTCCCTTCCCGACGGAATCAGTGTCAAAAATGACTTGGGGTGTTCTTCAAACCTCGAGTTTTGACGTAGCATGTAAAAGAGATTTAAGTCCAAATCATCAAACCGGAGGTTTCTACCCAAAACTCGGAGGTTTTCAAAATCGCAAAAAGTGTCGGTCTCTCTGTCGACAAAACCTCGAGGTTTTATTAGAAACCTCGAGGTTTCATTTGAAAATGAAACCTTTGAAAAAATCGCGCCAAGGCAAACCTTGAGGTTTTTCGGGAAACCCGGAGGTTTTCTAAATCGAAGAAAGGCGTGTCCTCTCTGGTTGCCAAAACCTCGAGGTTTCTCACAAAAACTCGAGGTTTCACTCAAATGTGGAAACTCTGAATTTTTGCTCCAAAACAGAAACATGGAGGTTTGAAGGTAAAACTGGAGGTTTTGAAAACTTGGAAAACACAGATCCTCTCGCACGGACAAACCTCGAGGTTTGCCCCCAAACCTCGAGTTTTGCCTTAAATGACGGGTTTTGAGAAAATTGCGCAGAACTCAAACCCGGAGGTTTTCCACAAAACCGGAGGTTTTGAAAACCGGCCAAAACTTGGGTTTTCTTTGGCGGAGTCAAAACCTCGAGGTTTCTTGCCAAACCTCTCGTGAAACCCGGAATTCTCATGTTAAAAGCATAACCTTGAGGTTTTAGACGGAACACGGAGGTTTTTAAATGTTCAAAACTTAGGAGACTCTCTCGTAAGTCAAAACCTTGAGGTTTCTCCACAAACCTCGAGTTTTTCATTTTCCAGAAAAGGTTGAGAAGTCTCTCTATGATGAAACCTCGAATTTTCTCTGAAAACCTCGAGTTTTGCTCAGTTCAGAAACCTTGAGTTCTTCTCTGTAAGGCCAAACCTCAAGGTTTCTGTGCAAACCTCGAGTTTTGTTTTGATGATGAGTTTTACAACATCTGAAGCAAAACTTCATGCTTTGTTTACAATTATTGGAGATCATCAAAACCCTTAGAGAACTAACATTCATTACTCACAAAGGCTCATTTAATCTCTTCTCAATGGTCATTAATGCTATCATCTATAAATAGCAGAAGCATTCAATATTCCAACCACCGAAACTTTGCGCATTCAATTAGCAATTAAGATCATTTATTGTTTCTACTCTAAGAGTCAATATCTTTGGATATATCAATCTTCAGTGTTTATCAATCTGCTCTATTAGAGAGTTCTTTATTGATTATCCATCTTGTAAGAATCTCAAAGTATTGGGACTTTGGGATTGGGTTATTTAATTACAAATTGTAAGGGGGAGTAAGTTCTAGTGAGAGAATTACTCTATGAGTTACAGAGTGTGTAATCATTTGAGTTAGTGGAATCCCGGAGAGTTTGGGGACTGGACGTAGGTCAAGGATTTGGACCGAACCAGTATAAATCCATTATGTTCAATCTTTCTTTCCCTTACTCTGTTCACCTCTGTTTTGCATCTAGTTAACAGAGCATTTTCGAAAGAAAATTTTGTATCCCCAATTCACCCCCTCTTAGTGATACTCCGTCTTTCAAGAGTTACTACTTGGACACCTTATCACTTTACCAATTGGCTCTCGATCCTTCCCGTTGCTTTGGCAAATACTATACCTATAACCATATATTTATGAACCACAGATTATTATTTGAATCTCAAACTTATTTATATCCTTTTTTAGCAATTTGGCGGCAACCTCTCTTAGGGTTTTAATCTTTCAAGATTCCAAGAAACCAAAGGATAAAAGATTTTATGACTTAAACCAACAAGAATAAGCACAAGAAGCTAGAATGGCTAACTACTTGACTTGTGCTTAACTCTCCTTGAATTTCCTTCTCCTTGAACTCCTTATTGGTTTTGGCTTAAGCTTCAAAATAACATATAGATGTTGTTTATTAGGACCTTGGGTATATCCTGAAGATAGAAGGAAGTATGGCAAAATTCATAACCTTTCTTACCTTGATTCTCAACTTCTTTGCTTTCCTTTCATCCTTGTTTGTGAGCTTCTTTTCTCTCTTCTCTCTTCTTGCCTATTTCAAATTTGGCATGCCTAAATGAGAGAAAGAAGTCTCATATAATAGGTAAAAGGCATGCATAAATATCTCCCAAGTCTAAAGACCAAAATACCCTTGCTAAATATCCCTTAATCTTGGCTTATTCTTCAAGTTTCACGCCTTTTCTCTTTCCCTTACCATTTTGCACGAATTTTTACTTCGTATTTGGACCATTAAATGCTTTGGACAAGTGTTCAATTTTCATGGTTTAAGCTTCTTCTCATCCATTAAGAAATATCAAAGAATGTCAACATTCTTCTGGATGATTTTTGACTTTGTCTCATGCTAATGTCTTCTTGATTTTTGTGTGCTTCTCTTGGCTTATTACTTGGCCAAAATTCATCTTACATTTGGCTTCCAAAATAAGTTTAAACAAATGTCTAGATCTTATGGTTCAAGCTCTTCTATTGGTCATCAAATGTCAACATAAATCTGGAAGATTGTTGACTTATCTTTTGCTTGAACTCTTTGAAAATAATGCCTTGGAGAGAAAGAATTATAATTCATTCATTATCATTAATTGACCATGTTGAGGTGTCCATTTACTAGTCATCTTGTCACCCAATTGTAACAAGTGGTAGTTAAGGATAAATCTTGTTGATTTTATGTTCAACGTCATTTAATTCTTCTTCCTTCCCCTCATGAATACTCTTCATGAAGTGTTAAAATATCTTGTTTCCTTAGCCATACACTTGGCAAAATCTATGTTCCCACAAAAGGCTTATAAGTCATACTTCTTGACTTTTATCATGTGATAAAATATCAAGATCTCTTTAAATTCTCTCTTTTCCCTCTTGGATCCTTATAGACCGACATAATGGCCCATTATGAGATGTTTAAAATGCTTTTATTAGCTTGATGACAATTGTTCATTTACATAAGAACAAAGCCAAACCATCTCCCTTGCATACCATGTGTCCCTTTTTTGTACAAAGAGCATTAATTCCTTTGATTTCTTGCTTGGACATGTAGCCAAGTATTGGACTTGGTTAGAAAGCTTATTCAATACTCTTCTTTGACTTTTTGACATGAAATCACCTCTTCCATTCTTGCATCCTTATTTTGGACGAATTTAAGGATTATTGGAGAAGGAAAATGTTTCATTCCCTTTATGCACACATGGCAAAAATCCATGGCTTACATGAGAGACTTCTTGATCACAATTTTGACTTATGAGACATGTCACATGCTAACCTATTAATTTCTCCCATTCATTCTTGCCACTTGGCCAAAAATCATCCTTATATTTTTTTTTTCATATAATTCCAATGTAAACATAAAATCCTTAAAAATTTACTTGGTAACCAAAATCAACAAGTAATTCCTATATCAACATATAATAAGTATTATTGCCATTTTACTTCCTTAATCATTTTATTAAGGCAAACATTCAAATAACCTCCTTTTGTCCAAAATTATAACCTTAATTTGTCAATGAAATATTAATCCCATATAATATTTTCAAAATTTAATCTCACACTTCCTAAACTAAGTCTAGTCGTCTGCCTAATTTAGGCTTATTCTCAAGTCTCTAGGTCCAAAATTCATGATATTACATGAACAAAATCATACATGAGGGAAGGAGTATTTATAATGTTTTAGGCTACTTGGAAGACAAGCTTTTGGGTTCCACTTGGAAATTGACCAAAGTACCCTCAAAATATCTCCTTATCTTAGCTTATTCTTCAAGTTTCTTGCCTTTTTTCTTTCCCTTCCCCTTTTGGACGAATTTTACATTTTATTTGGGCATCCAATTGTCTTGACAAGTGTCAAGTTTCCATGGTTCAAGATCCCCCCTTGTTGACCAAGAAACATTAAGAATTATCTAGATATTTTTGCAAGAGATTTATACCATTTTGTAGAATTTTCTTGACCTTATCCTTATGTTGTTGGCCAAGAATATGACTCATCAATATGCCATAAATGCTTAAGCTAAGGTGTCCCCTTGAGTCAGTATCTTGTCAATAATGTCTAAGCTTAGGTGTCCAATTTACTTTCTTAACAAGACAAGTGGCAACTTAAGATAAGGGAAAATCCATCTCACGGCCCAAACTAGCAAAAACAATGTCAAAAAAGGCCTAAGAAAAAGTCACGTGTCAAAAAAGGCCCCGCCTTTTTTGGTATTATTTCATAAAACGTCAGTTGTTAACAAGGCTGATATAGTTGTTAACGAATGCGATATAGTTGTTACGATCGATTCGCTTATTAGGATATTGTGTTAATGCTATTGATTTAGTTGTTAATGGCCTACCCGTTAACAACTATATCAGCCCTGTTAACAACTAACATTTTATGAAATAATATCAAAAAAGGCCCTAAGGCCTTTTTTGACTTGTGACTTTTTCTTGGACCTTTTTTGACATTTTTTCCCTAATTTGGGCCCTGAGGTAGATTTTCCCTTAAGATAAACTTGGTTGACTTTTATTACAATATACTATTAATGTTCAATAGTATAAGGCTTGTTGAGGAAAGATTTATGTCATTCTCATGATATGAGCATCCTTGCTTAGGTGTCCCTTCTTGGAGTTAACTTGACATGTTGCATTTTTGTTAATTGTATTGACTTTGATCACATGTGCCAAAATATCCCAAGTTTGATCTCATCCTCTTCCCTTCCTCTCCTAGGCTGAAAATCTTGGCTTCTTGGAGAAGAAAAATGACTCATCCTCAGGCCATTAATTCACATGTTTGTGTCCCTTTTACTAGTCAATATCTTTCCCTAGTTAGATGCTTGACAACTTAGGATAAGGATGAGTTAATTGCATGATTTAGCATGTGATAAAATATCAAGATCTAATTAAATTTTCTCTTTTCCCTCTCTTGGTCCAAACATCCATGCATTTTGGGTCCAATTTATTGCTTTGAAAACTTGCCAACTTCTTTTATCATTATTCACTTAATTTTGAGGACATTTGGCACTAACCAAGTTATTGGTATTAATGCTTGTTGAGTACACACTTTGTTTTAAATTGTTTTTGACTTTATAACATGTGTCTCTTTTGGAGCTTCATGAAATTTCCTTTCATCTTCCATCATATGTCCATGATCAAATTATTTTAACTATTTATGTGATATACCTAAATTTGTACTAACAAATTCCATGTATGATGTATTTACATTTGGAGAAAAGAAATTGTGAATTTTGACTAAAAGGTCAATTATACCCAAATACCCGATTTCGCCAAATCGAAAATTTTGAGAGATATGTTGGCACCAATAGATGTAAGGAATCAATACTTCTTTGTTACATTATGGAGTATTAAATTGTACTAAAAAGGAATGAAAAGAAGTTGCTTGAATTCCACTGGAATTTTTGAGAAAAATCGAGGAAAGTTAAAATTGCACTTTTTATGAATTTTTGTGCCGTAAGTCTCATAATTATTTAAAATTTATGGAGACTTGAGTATGGGTTGAGCCAATAAAATGGGCCAATATTTTCCTAAAAATGGCCCAAGAATTTTGGTTAATTGGATTGCAAAAGGAAAAGTTGAAATTCAATTGAATTTATAACTAATGTCATTTTGGTAATTACGTGGAAGTTGAGGGGCAATTTGGTCTTTTGCCATATAAACCGACTTTGACTCCATTAAATCAGATTCTCCTCCTTCATTCTTCATTCCATGCGTCTCTCAAGCTCTCAAAAATTCTCTCAAGTCGTAGCATCAAGGGGGAGGAAGGAGAAGAGGAAATCTCACGAAATTGAGGTAAATTCTCACGTTACGGGCTTGTGGTTTCTAGTTCTTCTCTTCTCCTACTCCCTAATCATGGAAATTTCTTCTTCTTAGTAGTGCTAGGGGTCTGTACTAAATTCATACAGCCAAGGAGAGAGAAATCTTGCAAAAATTTACCGAACAACGATTACGGTAAGCGATTCTAAGCCTACCGATTATGTACTGGAGTTTACCGATGATTTTCTCCGGTTTTTGTGGATTTGGCTGAATGAAACACAATAGGGGAGGTTCTGTTCAAAATAATAAAAGGGGCTAACATGTGTTTATGATTCAAATAACAAGATAAAATGTTGTTAGGAACCAAGATTAGGGTGTTTGTGAAGTGAAGCTGGCAAATTGATTGTTGGCCATATTGAACCCTGATTTTAGCCAGTATAGGGCAGATTAGAGGAGTTGGATTTTGGGAAATTTTATGATTCCAATGTGTTTAAAATGTAAAATTTTGTAGGGTAGAGATTCGGTAGGAGTTTTGGAAACTCCGGGATTGAATTTTTGCCGAAGCCGAAAATATGCCCTGAAAATTCTGTCTGGGCAGTATGTTTGTGACACATATTTTGGGTAGTAAATGATATCCAATTTCTATGAAATTTTACATAATTAAATTAGACATACCAAGCTTTAATTTAATAGGTAATTGGTCGAATTTTGATTTGTGTACACCGAGTTATGAACTTTTGAAAAATGGTCAGCAATTCTGGAATGAATTTGGACAGCAGTACTGTTTTATTAAATTGGGATTGATGTTCATGTGAAAAGATGTTGGAACCATTTTTCCTTCAAAATAGACTTAATATGGAGTCCATAGGCTTTGGAATCACCTCATTTTGATATTTGTGCTATGAGATATGATTTTCCAAAGTTACAGCACAAATTCTGAAAAATAAGGACAAATGTGCGAAAATGATGGGAACAATGAAATCATTGACATAACTTAATTTTAGTAATCTCATGTTTAGGTATAATATATTAGATGACATTTGAAATGTCAGGATTTAGGAGTAGTATTGATCATTGTCCATAACTTGTTCTTATAGGAACCCGTAATTCCCAGAACATGCAAGGTTAACAAAATTTAGTTGGATAAAGCAAAAAGGTATTAACTCTTATCTCACATACTCTGTATAGCTATAAAAGACTATTTGAATCAAACATGTGATTGTCCCATCTTGTGAGGGACCAGCACCACTCGTGGCTCGATTGAGTGAAAGGGCTGACCATGGAGTACTTTCCCGGTGGTTAGAACTAGGTGTAGGGCCTAATGGACCGAGGTTCGAAGGTGGCTATCCTAGTTGCATTCGGGTGACTTGGGCACTTCCGATTGAGAATGCTGGTGGATTCCAAATAGGACTCTCGGTAGTTCCCAGTCAAATATTCCTAGTTGGGTGTCTCGATTGAGAACTCCAATGTATGGGAGGACTCTCAGTACATGCCCATTCGTTATACCTAGCGCTAGGGGTTGTATGGTGTGTATTTATGAACTGCATTATCTGAATGTTTTATGTGTGTGGAGTATTTATTTTGATTAACCTTCATATGCTATTTATACTTTATCTGTGAGATTAATGTGTTACTCTGCGGTTCAAATTGAATCCTAGATGTCCCTAAAGGGATAGGTTCCGGACATGGTCAAAGCAGCAGAAATATCTCCAAAGGAAATGCTACGATTATGGAGTAATGGTAGTTGCTGCTTAGATATTAGATATAGCTGTAGTGCTTATAGTAGTTTTATTTCAGTTGGTTTTGGGTTGTATTGTATATGTTGACATTGATGACACTTTGGTTCACTGTATTTGGAGCTCTGTAAATTATTCCTGAACAATTCCAAGAATGTAAACTATTATCAGTTTACTATTCTATACCTGTGTTGCTCACTATATATCGCTGTATTACTCTAATAAATGTTGTAATTACAAGGAGTATGACAATTTATTGACCCAAAATATAATCATCATCATTTCCCTTTTGTTTTACCATTATTTCAAAAATAATGAATATTTCCCTTTTCTTTTATCCATATTTTCATTTTTAAATAATCCCAATGTAAACATAAAATCCTTAAAATTTACTTGTTAACCAAAATCAACAAGTAATTTCCTGTATCAATTCATAATAGCCATCATTGCCATTTTTTATTTCCTTAATCATTTTTATTAAGGCAAAATTCAAATAACCTCCTTTTGTCCAAAATTATAACCCTAATTTGTCAATGAAATATTGATCCCATATAATATTCCCAAAATTTATCCTTCAACATTTATTTAAATTACCATTATATTTTTGTCCAAACCGATGCATGCTCTGCTGCTTAAGTACTCTGTGTGTGATGATTAATAACCTGGGTAAAATATAATTAATCAAAGTAAAGGATCACACTACCCGCCACCTAAAAAGGTGAGGCCGGTAGGTGTATAACAATTTGTTGTGATCTAGGTTTCCATTTCTCTTCTTCTTCTAAGCTTTAAACAATGAAGAATCATTGTGTATGATGTTTTTTAAGGGGAGGCCGAAAGGTTGGAAAGGAAAAGAGAGGCAAAGACTTCTACAAGTGCAAGTAAGTAATTCATATAATCTTTTGCACTTGTTAATGACATAACTCTTGGATTAATCATCTCTTGCTTCTTGTAGATATGAAAGTTGTAACTAGAGAGGAGATTCTACCCAAAGACTAGTAATATAGATTTAAGAACATATTAGACCTAGCATGGAATTTAAAGGCCAAATTGCACATAAAATCATAAGGTTTATGAAGAAGAAATAAATTCCCTTTGACATGTTCATTTCGGTTAGACCCAAAACACGAGGGAATTGTAGGATTTTGGCTATTTTGATATTTTCAAAGTGTTTAAAATGAAAATTTGTGGGGGATGAACGTTGAAAAATAATTTTGGAAGCATTAGGTTTAAATCTCAAGAAACTACAAAATTTGCCGAATTAAGTTTCTAGCGTGGCAGATGTCTTGTGATGAAATTTTAATTAGGTAAAATGTGTCCAATGGCTCTGAAATTTTACAATCTTAAATTAGACATCTCAAGCTTTAATTTGATAGGTTACTCGTTATTTTTAGAGGTGTACACAAAGGGATATGAATTTTTGAAAAGACCCCTACATAACAACTGAAGAAGAGAAATGGGAACCTAAATCATAATAACTCACGTTGGTTCCTTGTTGTTCCCTTTCTTCTTGTTTCCTTCTTCTTAGTTTCAGCCAAGCTCTAGAGTTGGTGTTCTCTTCAGAGCTTGAACGAAATTTACCATTACAAGTGGAATAGGAAGTGTCTTTATAATTGATGAAGAATTACTTAAAAATCCCTCTTGGTGATTTTTCCAAAATCACCCTTACTTTGTCTAACTTTTTTGTGGCTTGTGTTGATTTCTTATTCTCCTTGTGCTTGGCTGAAACTTGGCCCTATTTTGCTCCTCAATTTTACTTTAATCTATGCTAAATTTTTGGTCTGCTTGTCCTCTTCTTCAACCAAATGGCATGGTGTAATATCCTAAATTTTGGGTGTATAGATTTGAGAATAAGCCTAAAGTAGGCAGACGACTAACCCCAGTTCGAGAAGAGTCTCAAGAATGATGAGAGATAGGAAGCTTCTCAGGGACTAAGTAACTCGGCTATGCAGGTCAGTGGACCTAGTATGTATAAGCCGTGGAATTAAAGTGCCAAAGGAAAAAGGGCCGAGAAGACCTATACTGATATAAATTCGGTTAGAAAAGATGCCACCTACTTATGTCCTAATGTATAGGACAATTAGTTGAGTGAAAATATGCATGTATAATTAAGTATAAATATACGGCATTTTCAGGGCAGTCAGGTATGCCCTACATTTTTAAAGATAAAAAGTTAGTATAATCATTACCCGAGGATGCGTGTCATTACGGGGTTAAAAAGCAAAAAGTAAGTAATGATTACAGGGATAGAAAAGTCAATTATTTACCCCTTAAGGAGGAAATTTTGACCACATGAAAGCAGGGAGGAAAATCAGATGATTTTATTTGTATTTAATCCCGAACACAAAGTACACGTCCTAAGGGAAGTTAACGGTGAAGAAGGAGACCGATAAGGACCAATTAAGGACTTATTTTTTATAAAATTGAACAAATATTTGGATATTTGGGAGTATAAGATGGCACCACATATGAAGGCCCAATCAGGGGAAAAGATATGAAAATTTGAAGAAAAGTGGAAAAGGGAGCACCCTTTTTACCAGCGGCGCACTACAAGGACCAGTAGATAAAAGGGTGAACTGGATAAATTGAATAAATTTAATTAAATTACAATGGATCAGATTTTTCAGACCCAAATGGCACCACATATACCCCTGGAATTATCTAGAAATTCTTGAAGAAAAAGAAAAGAAAATATAGGCTAAAAAACAGGGTACATGCTTTTAACCACTAGACAAAAGGGTGTTTCGAGCAAAATAGGTAATTTTCACAGTTTAAAACATAAAAATATGACTCTCTTGGCTAGGGATGCACCACATAGTTAGCTTCTTCAACTCTCTGGAGTTTCTTGGGAATTGAATTAGTAAACCCTGATTCATGCTATTAACCAGTGGACAAAAACATGAACCGGATAATTCAGTGAACCCTTTCCTATTCTTGGCGCCAAGAAGCATGACCAGCAGAGAAGGAGGAGAGTTCAGCCAAGTTCCCACACTTAGAGAAAGAAATCAAATCACAAATCAAAGCTCCGATTTCGAGGTAAACACCGAAAACCTAAACCTTTGAAGTTTAAAGTTAAGGTTTTTGTCCACCTAACAAGGGAAAGGAGTTGTGATCTAATTTTGGAATTTATAAGGGTTCCAATGAGTTTACAACATGATTTGGTATGGGTTTAAACTTACTCCTTTCTTAGCACATGTTTAGGATGTAAACGGTTTCTATCCTTCAGTTCCCTATATCATGAATTAATGTCTTTTTGCTTAGATTGATTGCGGTTAAGCTTATATTTACCATACAATTCGATCATAAAATAAAAGGAAAATATGGCATAAATTGTGCTCATCAGATACACTCCCCCTTACAAGTTGTAAAGCGATAAGCTAACCTCAAAGTCCCACAACTTTTGAGATTTTACAATGAATGATAATCCATAATAAACTCTCTTATGAAAGTGGAGCTTAATCACCAGGGGGTGAATTGGGGATTTTAAAATCCTTTTAAAACTGCTCTATTTATGACAGCAAAAACAGAGATGAACAAAGTGAGAGAGAGAAGTGTAAGACAAACAAATTTATACTGGTTCGGTCCAACCTCTTGACCTACGTCCAGTCCCCAAACTCTCTAGGATTTCCACTATATCAAATGATTACTCGACTCAAGAGTAATTCTCTCACTAGAACTTACTCCCCCTTACAAGTTGTAATCAATGAACCCAATCACCAAGTCCCCAGACTTGTGATTCTATTACAATGAATGATTTATAGACAGAAACTTTCTCTAAGAGTAGATAATGATAAACACTGAAGCTTAATGTATCAGAAGATACTTTACAAGTGAAAACTGAAGGTAGTTGAAGAACTTTGAATGCAATTCATTTTCAACAGATGTGTTAGTTGAGAAGACTTGAATGCTGCTCTATATATACTGAGAGAGCATTAAGTGACCGTTGTAATCTTGATTATAAGCGTTGCCTTCATTAGACAAGGTTTAGGTTAAGCTTTGGTCTTCTCTCTCTAAACTTCACTTAATCCGGCTGAGGCGAAGTTTAGAGTTGACTCTACAAATTAATCCATATGAGTAGCAGGCTTCTTTGGATGTGGAAAACATTCTTTAATGCTCGCAAATGTGTGCAGATGGATTACCCAAAAGTATGCAACTTTCTCGGGTTTTGCATTTAATGGGTGACATCACTTTTTGCTTTTGCTTTAAACCTTCAATAAACATTCTTTAAAGCATCTCGAAACTTACTAACAAAGTGGTTAAACATAGCTAGGAATGTATAAGAATAATGATAGGAAGTATTGAAATCAAACATGAAGGTTTTACAAATTCGATGATTTGAATTTATGTCATCGCGATGGAAACTCGAGTTTGTTCATGTAAACTCGAGTTTTCAAATGTGCACTTAAGTCAAAACTTGAGTTTCAATATCAAGACTCAAGTTTCCTCCATACAGAGAGGAAAGTCACGATTTGAGCTCTTGGACACGGTTTTTTTTGAAACTCAAAACTCGAGTTTCCAAAACAAAACTTGAGTTTTGGACTTTTAATGAAAAACGGTGAGTTTAAGTCCAAAACATCAAAATTGGAGTTTTCAAAACATTGAAAAAGCTCAAAGCTCTCAGCTTGGCCAAAACTCAAGTTTCCAAAGCAAAACTCGAGTTTCCATTTAAGTATGAAAACATTGAGATATATGAGCCAGACTAAAACTCGAGTTTCCTGATGGAAACTTGAGTTTTCAAATCTTAAAAAATGCATTGCTCTCTGCTTGGCTCAAAACTCGAGTTTTCATATATTTATGAAAACGTTGAGAATTGTGCCAAGTCAAAACTTGAGTTTTCTCTAAAGACTCGAGTTTTCAAAGACCGAGCGAAAACTTGAAAACTCTGTCAAGTCAAAACTCGAGTTTTGAAACCAAAACTCGAGTTTTCTCTTAAGTTGGAGAAAACTCAGAAAAGCTCGAGAAACGCAAAATCCCGCGCTTGTAGTGCGGCGAGTTCAAAAAGTTCAAGACTCTCGGTCTCGGCCAAAACTCGAGTTTCCAATCCAAGCTCGAGTTTTGCATTATTTGAAAAATAATATCAAATATCTGTGTAAGCCAAAACTCGAGTTTTGAAATCAAAGCGAGTGCTCTCTGTAAGTCCAAAACCGAGTGCTCTCGTAAGTCCAAAAACTCAAGTTTTCATCGAAAACTCAAGTTTTGCTTTGATCACCGAAAATGAGCCACTCTTCCCGCTAAGTCCAAAACTCGAGTTTTGAATCCAAAACTCGAGTTTTGTCTTGATGATAAGTTTTCAACTTACCAAAGACAAAACTATATCTTCTCGTTTACAATTGTCGGTTATCATCAAAACATACGGAAGAACTAACATCTTAAAGAGCGAGATGAAATAATCGTTGAAGATCAATGTATCGAGAAGATACTTTACAGTTGAGTAGAAAATAGTAAATGCAATTGACACTTGATAGATTTTTGTTTTCTGTATTTAGGTAGTTGTTGAGAATTGAATGCTTAAACTTATATATGTTGGAAGCATTAAATGACAATTGGAAACATTAATGTAGTTGGAGACATTAATGAAGTGTTAGGTTGCAACTAGGTCCATGCTCTCTCATGCTTTGGTTTAATCTAGGTTCTCGATATTCTTGTTGAATTTTCTTGAAACAAATTCGTTGGATGATGTGGCTTTCAGAAGAGGAAAGAAAACATTTAAACATTTGGAATGTCTAGAGAATGATTTGCAAAAAAGGTGCTAAGTTTTTTGGACCAGCAATAAATGTTCTAGCCTCACCTTTTGCTTTATGCTTAATCCTCAATCTAATATTCATTTGATCATCTGAAACTCACTAACAAACAGATTAAACATAGTTATGAATAGTAATGAGAGATGATAAGAAGTATATAGATCGTTGATGAAGATTTCTCAAATTCATGTCGATGATTTCAAAATAGAGCGCTTTAAACTGGAGTTTGTTCATACAACTGGAGTTAATCACTCGAGTTTAGCTTTTTAAACTCGAGTCCAATGAACATCTTCTTTGAAAATAGGTCTGAAGTTTAAATGAAGATGTCTCTTTAAGACTCAAACTGGAGTTTAGAATATTTTAGGCAAGTGTCTAACTCAAGTTTAATTCCCTAAACTCGAGTTCAATTCTTCTTTCAAAAGTATTTGAAAACATTTTAAGATCATGGAAACTCGAGTCATTAAGTTATAAACTCGAGTTTGGGACTTTTTGAATTGAGAATAAATTTAAGTCCACAAATGCAAACTGGAGTTTAAAGAAAATAGGCTCGAGTTAATTTAAGTTCAAAATTCCTTGGAAGCTCTCGGTCTAGCGTAAACTCTAGTTCACAAATACAGGCTCGAGTTTATTTAAAAAGAAAATCTTTGAGAACTCTCGGCCAAGGATAAACTCGAGTTCAATAACAATAGGCTCGACTTTGTTTAAGAATAAGATTCTTTGAAAAGTTCTCAGCCAATGTTAAACTCTAGTTTCTATGTCCAAGCTCGAGTTTAACTAAGTTCAAATAACTCTACTTACTCTACATCAAGTGCAAACTCGAATTTGACAACCCTAAACTCGAGTTTGTCTTTTTGATAAAGTTCCTGGTTAAGTTTGAACAAGTTTAAAACATTTTTGACTTAACTAAGACAAACTTCATACAAGTTTACAATTGTCGAGTTATCATCAAAACACATAGAGAACTATCACATATGATACACTTATACAAAGTTAAACCATGCTCTAACTAAACCTAAAGTCAGGAATCTAACTCAGTTCTTCATATCAGTTGGCCAGGTCATTATGAATCTAGTAGGAGTCTCTCCGTGCTTTCGCAATGGTGGCTAACTAAGTAACCACTCCGACCCATCTTACCTTAGGCACCAATGGTATGAACTGGCTTTATTAGATTCATTGCCATAAACTACGCTTTTTTTAACTGGAGATGGAATATCACCTAGAAGGGGGTGAATAGGTGATCTTAAAATTTTTTGTTAAAAAAAATTAAACAGAGATAGAGAATAAGAATAGACATAAAAATATTTATACTGGTTCGGTCTAAATTCGACCTACATCCAGTCCCCAAGCACACTTGGGATTTCCACTAACCTTTTCAAGTTTCACAAACAATTACACACTCTGTAAAGGAAGAATGGTCCTCTTACTCTTTGACTCAACTCCCCCTTACAAGTTGTAATTGATACACCCTTACTTAAGGATCCTTAACCTTAAGATAACTGAATGAAATGGATAAGTGTTTAATAACTCCTTATGAGTAGATTACAGATTAATGATGAAGACCTTTTGTCATTAGCCTTGGGGTCCACAATCAACAATTAACCAAGGATTGCGTATAGGCAAACCTAGGATCGTTCTCTCTTCTCGAGGAGCCTTTTATTGAATCCTAAGTAATCTAAATGTCATGCAAATGCAATGAAAACAAGGGGAGATTGGGTTTTGGATTTTTAAATTAATAAACTAAAATAGCAATTCAATTTAAATGAAGCAGAAAATGAGAAGAAGCAGATTAAAATCGATCAACCCAACATTCGGATTCCGAGACTTCCATCAATAAACAAAATATAAAAAACCCACGTTTGGCTCGGACGAATCGAGATCTCGCATTCGCCCGTAGAAAATCCCTCGACTAGACGATCGCCTAGAATATGTCCGAACAAATAATGGCGTCACCGTGCGATCGCACAACAAAACTTAAAACCTAGTTCGAACTCGGTCCTTGGGATAAACCAAACCGAATATTAAATCTAATATTCGAACTATTTCCGAAATCGGATCCGATAAGATGAAAATAGAAATGAGTTAAATCACCGATAAAGCACAAGTTCTCTGGATGAATCATGGAATCCTCACGTTGGGTTAACCATAGAAGCTTAGCCAAGCATGGCTAAGCAAAACATAGAAGAAAAGATGAAGAAGAAAACCAAAAAGAAATCCTATTCAACGTAATTGAGAATATGTTTTTAGCCATCTAATCTAACCTCTAAATAGGAAATACTAGGGCTACAAGATTGGCCAAAAAAATATGAAACCTCTAATAAATAGGAAACCTCTAAGAATAGGAAACCTCTAATAAATGGTCTTTATTACAAAATTCGAGCAGAATAAAAATCCAGAAAAATGGGTCTGTCTTTAGCTCCAATTTTGTCCATCTTCTTGTCCGAATCAGCCTTCTGAGTCTTCATAACAATTGTAGCTCTCTGAATCATCTAAAAACGGAAATAAGAATCAAGCTAATCGGATATATAGATCAAAAGTTATGATGAAAATACTAAATCACTATAAATCTGGAATTTAATCATAAAGAATGAATCAAATCCAATTAAAAGCTCAAAGCCCAGTTAAGTAATAAAATCCATTATTTATTAACTAAACAATCCTAAATTTATTCACCATGAGATACAAATAAGTGTAATAATATTCAATCATCAATGAACACTGAAGTGCAAGAGAATATCCGGAGATATTAATGAAAAAGCTTGAAACAACGATTTGCAACAAAGTCGAATTGAATGCTCAGCGTTTCAAGTAGGTGGCGAATTCAATGCTTCGGCTATTTATAGATGTTGTAATTAATGACCGTTGTTGAAGCTCGGGGGATAGCCGTTGCGAGCCTTGAATGTATCAGTTAGATAGATAGAATTTTCTGTTAAAGCTTTCGTCGTTTAAATAATCTCAGTGGTATGGCAATGATGACATTCTCTTCGTTCCTTTTGTTTTGTCCATTAAGAAATAGCATTTAATGCGTAGTCGGAATATCAGAGGTAGCTTTACTTCGATCAGAGTATTGGTTTCTGAGATTATCACTGGTTTAGGTAGCTGCATTTAATGCTTCTGACACACGACTCTCTTTATTCAAATTTGTTGTTAATCCATGCTTAAAGAATTTGAAACTCACTAGCAAACATGTTGATAGCATTTGGTAATTGTAATGAATAATAATCTGAAGTAATAAAGTGATATGGCAAGATTTATGATTTCCAGAGTCGGAGATTTTAAGAACAGGGATGGCATTGCTCGAGCAACGGTCCAATCTTGCTCAAGCTAGCTTCTCTTGATTATGGAGAAAAAGTGATCTCTGCGCTGATACTCGAGCAAGGAAATGTCTTTGCTCGAGCATGATGCTCGAGCATGACTTTATCATGCTTGGGCAAGGGTTCTCTTGAATCAGATAAAAGCATATCAACATCGCTGATGCTTGAGCAAGAATCTTTGTCTGCTCAAGCATGGTACTCGAGCATGAATAAATCATGCTCGGGCAAGCTTCATCAAAACAGTTGTGATTTGCTGATGCTCAAGCATGCCATCATGCTTGCTCGAGTAAGACATAGATATAGGCGAGAGTTTAAGACATCAGTGATGCTACTCGAGCAGACTTTTGGCCTTGCTCGAGCATGGATTTATACATGCTTGGGCACAAGTTATTTAAAGGTGAGAATAGAGTAGTGAACGCATGCCGCTCGAGCATGGTGTTCCTCCCGGCTCGAGCATGGTACTCGAGCAAGCAATTTTCTCTGCTCGAGCAAGGCATATTGACGTTCATTATTTTACTTCTGACACGATGCTGCTCGAGCAAGGAATTTCTCTTGCTCGAGCATGATTGCTCAATCATGCAACTTTTGTTGTTGTCTCGGTGTTGCTCAAGTAGGATCAATGGGCTACTCGAGCATGATTGTTCAGACATCACTTCCCTTTTTCCAGAGACCCCGATAATGCTCAGGCAAGGACATAGAGCTGCTCGAGCAAACCATGATTTAAACGCATATGACTTAGAATTTGTAATCATCAAAACAATGAGAACCAACATTAACTTCTTCGGTACTCTTCTTTACCAGTGCCTTTTCACTTGCTCCATCCACATCACCTTCTCAGGTCCAGATCCCTTTCCTAAACCTTTAGCAAGCCTAAGATTCAATCGAATTGAATCTCAGGTAATAGTTAACTACATATGCAAGTATAAACAATATATGATAGATAATCACAATAATACAACATTCAGTAAGTACATTGATACCTGACTATAATAGCACACAACACATGTATCGTTATCGGCTTAAGCACTCACAGTGCCTCGTGTCCAAGACATAAAACCTCAAGCACTTACCAGTGCCTCATGACCCAGTCACAGATCCTCAGCACTAGGACAAACAATCATGCAACATTATCATATAAATACAATAATACATAGCTAGCTGAATGTAAACACACATGACCCCAAGACCCAATCTTGGTTATTAATCCAAAATCATGATTCAATCAAGCATATATAAGCAAGCAAGACATAGGAGAATTAGAATTACTATACACGTAACTTTGTCCACGTAGTTGTTAATACGCTCATCCCTTGAATCGACCCACGACTTCTCGGATATCCTATAATATTATCATCGATTATTCATTTTTCCATATTTTATATGATATTATAATAAATACAATCATATCCAAAGGGTTATTTTTGCTACTTTTAACCCTTGTAACCCTTAGTGGAGAAGTTATCCAATTTTTAACTTTATCTTTCCTTAATTTCGGATTGCTGACTTTTTACGCCAAGAATTTTCAGCAACTTTGAAAAATCATAACTAAATGTACAAAAATCTAATTGTTGTGCTTCAAAAATATATATGACCCTTGATGTGTCTATTTTCATGTACAAATATCCTCAAAAGCTCAAAATATCTGAGTCATTCCTAGTTCTTATATCTTTCACCACTATTCATATCACATGTCCAAAAACATGGATCAACTTTAAAAATTCACTTCTTTTTGTACAAAACTCTAACAATTGCTTGTGATACATCAAAAGAAATCTATTTCCTTCTACTTTGATTCTAGAAAATTTCAAGGTTTTTAGTGATCATTTGATCAACCAAAATCCACGCCTAACAACCATTTGTTTATGTGATTTTATGTCACATAGTTTAGCCAATTTAATTTGGTAACATATTCCATAATTCCCAATTAAATATGGTCACGTATTCATATAATACATCATTTTTGGTACAGAAAAAATCAGGGTTTACATTTCTCCCCTTACTAATTTAGATTTCATCCTCGAAATTTGAACGTATAAGCTTGAGGAATTATCCTAGACATCTAGTCTATTCCTTTCCTATGCATGCTTACCTAGCACATACCATAACAATCTCATTCATCTTATACCCAGGTATAGTAATCAAATACAGGACCTACTAATCAATTCTCACAGCACTTGGTTACGTAAGCCTCACTGCCTGACTCATTCTGCCTCTCGGCTTATCACATATTGGCCTTCCGGCACATTCTATTACCACAGCACCGGAAATCCTAGCCTTCGCACCTAGGAAATCATCCTCAGGCCTTAGACAGGTCATCTATCACCTAGTGTAGTGAATGTTTTGCCAGCCTCAAGATGTAATCTAGGGACACTAGTTTAAAGTCACCATACCAATCAATATTCTACACAGTGCTAATCATCATAGGTCTCATGGCCCAAGGACACCGCCCTGTGCAGACTTGCACACTGGGTCATATCGCCTCAACCCTCTACTCGTCTATTTCGTCTGAGCTTCCTCATCTGGTTCAGATTTCAAGACTATTCTATCAGTTTCTGTTCCTATACCATAATTTCCAATTACACCACTTTTCTTTTCAACACAATAGCATCGGCAATCATGTCATCGCTACCTAATACTATTATGTTGTCTTATTTTCAAATTTTCATAGATTGAAATTTTTCCTTGGTCACAGTACTTTTCACAATCCACACTATACAAAAGCAATAGTGCTTTCACATTTTTAAAGAAAATGTTATCGTTGTCAATTAAACAAACCACTGCCGGATGAATTTCAGAAAACATTTACTACCAGCACGCGCTTATGAGCGGGATAATTTATTTCAATAAAATTTTAACAATTGAGAGCACACATCACCACTTCAACCACTTGGTCCAGTGACATATCCCAATCCCTATATCCAGCCACTGCATCCCTCTGGTCTCAAGTACTTCTTGGTCTACCGGACCAGAGCCAAGTCCCGAGGAATCAGTAGTGTTGTTAGCTAATGTGGGAGAATTTGCACCCCCCAAAAGGGACCCAGTATCTGTAGTGGCACATATAGTAGTGGCCCTATCTACTGGGAACTATAGTGCATTATCGTGAACCATCGACTTTAACCGGTAGAAGATAGGGTAACATAGGAAGAATTAGTAAACAGTAAAGAAGTAGGTCGTTGTATGAGGAAACACTTCTCTAAAGATTCCCTGACAAGCTCTAAAATACAACAATATAGGGATGTAAGATATAACCGCTGGTCATTAATTAATTAGACGATGTAATGTATGTTTGAATGTATATTATATCTTGTATGAAGTATATGTTTGTTTAAAGACTATATTATCGACTGATATTGATATTTGTCATTCTTGATATATTACATATAGAAAGATAAAATGACAAATTTAAGAGGAGCAAGAGCTCCCAAAGTTAAGGCAGAGGTGGAGGTAGTGGTAGAGGAAGAGGCAGATAGCCTAGAATGGCAAGGGTACCTAGCCAAGAGCCAAACCAACCTGCCCAAGATCTTCTACCATTTGTAATAGCCTGAATTTTGGGCTTAGGGACTTGAAGAATAAACCTAAAGTAGGCAGACGACTAAGCCCGGTTCGGGAAGAGTCCCAAGAATGACGAGAAATAGGGAACCTCTTTGGGACTAAGTAACTCAGCTATACGGATCAGTGGACCTAGTATGTATAAACCATGAAATTAAAATGCCAATGGAATAAGGGGCGCAAAAGACTTGTACGGTATAAATTTTGTTGGAAAAGATGCCACCTAACTATGTCCTAAGGTATAGGATGTAACCCCTACTGTTGTAATTGACGTATTTGTGAATTACTATTGAATTAATGAGAAGTTTTATCTTCGATTATTATTATTAGTAATATTTTTTGTAATATTTTAATTGGAGGAATAATTATAAAGAGTTGTTAGAATAATGGGAGACAATGTGGTGAGCCCTAAAATGGTCCAAAACGCTGCCTAGTGCGAACAAAGAAAAGAAGATCATGACGGTGTTCAGAGTTGGAAGAGAAGCGGGCCCAGGGGTAAAACACCGGTGTAGGAAAATCTGGTATGATGAAGTGGGGCCCGGGATGAAGTCAAGACACAGACTCTTGCCCTTAGACCAAAAATCTGCACCACCCATGGTCAGAGAAGGGAAAGGGAACTGCAAAAGTCATAAGTCAAAACGCAATGTTCGGTGTAATGACTAAGTGGGACACGTGTCACCGGGGTAAAAGAGGAAAAGCAAGGGAAAAATAGTCAATTTCTTGTCCTTTTAGCATTAAAATTCATCCACCATGAGAGAGAAGTTAAAACCAGATGATTTTGTTGACATTCAGGCCCAAATACAAAAGGTGGGTCCCACAGGTGATTGATCGGTAGAAAATGGACCAAGAAGGGGCTTCTTTTGATCGAATGGGGGTGTGGGGCCACCTTGGGAAGTCAAGAAGGTGCCATACATGAATGTCCATTCAGGGGAGATTTTCTCGGATAAGTTGAAGAAAAGTACAAAGGGAAACACCCTGTTGACCAACGGGACCCACGTGGACCGATAGAAGGAGATTGGATCGGATAAGGTGAAAAGTCAGTGGAAACAGTCGCAGGGCAGATTTGGGGGGCCCAAAGTGGCGCCACCTAGAACCCCTAATGATTAAAAATAGCTTGAAGAAAAAGAAAGAGAAAAAACCGTACAAAAGTCAAAGTGTGGGCGCCACCTAGCCCAAAAGGCGCTACGTAGCCCTAGGAAGAGTCTAGAAAACTTGGGGGAAAAGGAAAAGAATAAAAAAGAAGTTCCGTGCCAAAATTGGTAATTTTCATAAATTCAGGCTAAAGTAGGTAATTTCCCCCAAATGAAAAGTAAAAATCTAGATATTTTCGATGGGGATGCGCCACCTATCTAGAACCTTGAATCCCTGGGAATTTTTCATGGAGATAACGTTAAAAGCTAGATCAAATTAACTAATTGCGGACAAGAATTTACTCCAGCTTATTTGGGATCGTTTGGCT
Organism: Acacia acuminata; assembly: GCA_019022655.1. Taxonomy (NCBI): domain Eukaryota; kingdom Viridiplantae; phylum Streptophyta; class Magnoliopsida; order Fabales; family Fabaceae; genus Acacia; species Acacia acuminata. The sequence continues at coordinate 3,874,517 of JAFJYI010000040.1, forward strand.
ACCTTTTTAATTATTTTAAAAAGGACAAACTCCTCATTTTCCTCTCATAAGAGGCATGCTCCAGCTGAAGAAAAGAAAGAGACCAGCAAGTTTTCATACTTTGATCAAGGAACCAAGCTCACCAAGCCGATCACCAGTTCAGGTAAACCCCAAAAATCCAAAGCTTTTGAGTTTCTAATTAAGGATTTTCGTTCAAAAACCTAGATCTTGATGTTGAAGTATGATTTTGGCTTTTTTAATGGTCCCAATGAGTTTAAAACATGATTTTGTATGGGGTGAAGCCATGGTTTAAGTTTCGAACTCGAAAAACACCGAAAAACTTAAAAACAAGCTTGCCGCGCTTTTGGGAAATCAAGCCGAATCTTCAAGCGAGTTTAAAAATAGTAAATGAACTTTGATTGAGCTGAAATTTTATAGGGGTAAATTACACATCCTAAGGTTCACCTTGCTGTATAATATGTATTATTTGGAATTTCATACTAAGAGATAAAAATTGTTAAAGTTAGTTCAGAAGACAATAGAGTAATTTTGACCAGGGTGTGCAAAATGGGCTACAAGCCAAAATATATGTACTTTTGGTTTCGGAATTATTTTTCCTGCAAAATAGACATCCCAATGGTTTGATGGCGCTGGTTTCTTGGAAATATGATTTTTGTTGGAATTTATTAAAAATCGTTGAGGTTGGGCCAAATTCACTGGATTTTCTGGAAAATTTACAAAGGGCTCGGTTTTAACTAAAAATGTAAGGGTATTTTTGGAAAAGTGCTAAAATAAGGTCTTTTGGTGTTATTTAGGGTTCAACCATACCTTGGAGAGCTAAAAGGCCATTAAAAATTGTAAGACGGTACAAACCCCATCAGGTAGTAACCGCTAGACTCAGATATCATTATGTGTTTTGTTGTACATTTGTTTTTCCATGTATGTGTTTGTTTTTGTATTGGTGCCAAATATGCAATCGAGCGTGTTGGGGTTCGAGTCCCTAACAATGTGGTTCCTAGCGCCGAGGATGATCAGTCTGAGGTTGACCTTAGTTGGCGGCTGTACGGGTTGATAGGTCTGGGCTGTCCTGGTCCAGGCGACTCTACCGGTCGTGACTCCGATAAGTCAGGGCTTGCCTTGATAAGGCAGCTTGACAGCATGTAGTAGTCGGTGATGTGTTTGTTTCTGTTTGCTTATGTGGTATGTTTGGCATATTACCTGTATTTTTATATGGGTCAAATACCATTTTTACCATGGAAGTATTGGAAAGGGGGCACTTAGCACCCGAAAGTTTGTTTGGTATCAGTTTTGCCTGGAATTTTACAAAAGGATGCAAATATGCCTCAGAATTTTTTTTAAGGAGCAAATTTGCCCCAGAAGTTTTTTTTAGGAAAAAATTTTCCCTGGAAGTTTACAAAGAGAGCAACGATCCAACGGTTAAGATCAACCAATCGGCAAGATCATTATATTTGTAAACTTTCAGGCAAAAATGATACCAAAAACACTTTCGAGTGCTGAGTGCCCCCTTACCAATACTGCCATAGCAAAATTGGTATTTAACCCTTTTTATATGTGACATGGTTACATACATACACTTTACACATTTAGTATGAGTATTGACGGTTACTCTGGGGGCCATTACTGGACTCTAGACGTTTCTGCAGCCACAAGGGGACGTGCCTAAAGCTTGAAGAACCTTTTCGAAAAGGTAAGGCGTATCGGTGCAGATTGAAGAATAGGGAATGCCCTATTGTATTTTGTACTTATATTTTTGGGGATGACTGTATTTATATTTTGGTACTTATTTTGGATAACTGTACACTTAACCCTTCGGGGACTTTTACTTTATGTTTATTTTACTTTACCAGTACAGTAGGTTGTCCAAATCGGTCTAATGCTCCGCTGTGATAACTCTGATATGTATTGAATGGACCTAAATACAAAGGAAAGGTAACTAAGTAAAGGAATCCCTCTAACCCCCCACCCAAAGGGGCGAGGCCGGTGTAACATAGGACAATTAGTTGAGTGAAAATATTAAGATATAAGTAAGTATACAGCATTTTCAGGGCAGTCAGGTATGCCCTGCCTTTTTGAAGATAAAGAGTCAGTGTAATCACTACTAGAGGACACATGTCACTGCGTGGCTAAAAAGCAAAAAGTAAGTAATGATTACAGGGGTAGAAAATTCAATTCCTTACCCTTTAACGAGTTATTTTCGTCCACATAAGGAGGGAGAAGGATGTAACCCAATTCGTAGCCAGATGCTTGACTTGCCAAATGGTGAAGATTGAACATCAATGACTCGTTGGTCTTCTTCAAGGGCTAGAAATTTTGGAATGGAAATGGGGAAGTGTAACCATGGATCTAGTTGTAGGATTACCTAAGATTAGGAACCAAGATAGGATCTGGGTGATTGTGGACTGATTAACCAAGTTGGCACACTTTATCCCCATCGATGTCAACTATTCTCCGGAATAGTTGGCAGAGATTTATATCAAAGAAATCGTGAGACTCCGTGGCATACTTAGAAGCATCATCTCTAACCAGATTCAAGATTCACATCTTGATTTTGGCAAGCATTGCATGAAGCTCCGGGGACAAATCTGAAATTCAGTACAGCTTATTAACGTCCCATAGATGGCCAATCTGAAAGGACTATACACACGTTAGAACATATGTGGAGACCATGTGTATTGGACTTTAAAGGGAATTGGGATTGATATCTTCCACTGGCAGAGTTCGCATACAACAATAGCTATCATGCGAGCTTACAAATGGCTCCATTTGAGGCATTGTATGGGCGAAAGTGTCAGTCACCTATATGCTGGACGGAGTTGTCAAAGAGACAGTTATTTGGACTAACATAATGTATCAAACCTCCAAACAAATCGATTTGATCAAGAGGAAACTTCTCACAGCACAAAGCAGATAGAAGAGGTATGCTGATAAAAGGAAAAGGCCTCTAGAAATTGAAGTAGGAGATCATGTGTATATGAAGATATCCCTAGTAACCGGTGTCGGTAGAATACTTAAGAGGTGAAAACTAATTCCACATTACATTGGACCGTTTGAAATACTGGCAAAGCATGGACCGATCGCTTACTAGATGGCGTTACCCCTGAACCTGAGCAAACTCCATGATATTTTCCATGCTTCTTAGTTAAAGAAAGACCAATCGGACCCCGTACATGTCATAGGGTGTGAAGAAGTTGAATTATGACATGACAATACTTTCGTGGTTAAGACAAAACGAATCATTGACTATCAAGAGAAGCGGCTCAGGAACAAAAGTATTTCGTTCGTAAAAGTGGTCTAAAAGGGTTATCTCATAAGGAGGCAACTAGGAAAACTTAATTTGATGAAACAGAGGAGAATATGAAGAAGAACTATTCGGAGTTTGTGGCTCAGAGTATAGTTAGTGTAAGAAAAACCGGTTCATGATTGTAGTTATAGTCAAAATGCCCTGTGGGCGAGCTACAGGACAGAAGACATGAGATCCAACATAAACAAAAGAAAGGAAATAAGGAACAAGATACTGCTAAGCACCCACAGGGCCAAGAAGAGTAAGTGTGCTAGTGGCGGAAGGGCCGGTGTCTGGCAGCATGTCCAACAGGAAGCGATCCATCATTAACACCTTAAGTTGATCTAGCGGCATGAGAGTAGCGGTGGTCACCGCCATGGTAGGGTCGATGGCACTGGACGATAGTAGGGAAAGAGAGAAACTGGGTATCAGTGCCTATGGGCCTCGCTTTAGAGTGCCGCACCGCAATCTGGTTTCTAAGAAAGTGCACCAGTTGGAGTCCCATTCATCGGAGAAGAGAGATATTGGGTGTTTGGCGGGGATGGCGGTGGAGAAGGGCTAGTACGTGGCAGTGGCGTGGGTCATGGGGAGAAATTGGGCATTGGTAAGGGACGTGGGCGTTGATGGGAATGGATTCAGGACTGGGGTTGCAGGGGAGCACAACCGCACAGTGGCGTGGAATGTAACACCCCTATTTTGTAATGCACGTACCTATGTAAGCTTGCTCAGTAATAAGAAGCCCTGAGTAATTTTGGAGTATTTATTCCTTATGATTTAAGGCGTGGAATAATTTCAAAGGCCCTAATATGGGGAAACAATGGCTAAGAGTAAGTAGCAAAGGTACTAAGTTAAAATAAGAAGGAAACCCTAATCAACGATAAGGTAACTTGTGCGCGAAGTAATCCCAAAGAAATAAACCGGTATAGTAAAGAAGTGACCGCAGGCATTCTGGGCCCAGGGTATGCGTGTAAAACCTAGAGAAAAGGAGAGAACATATGTCTAGACCCATTACAAAAGAGAAAGTCAGTGGTGGTGGTGCTATGTCGGATACGTGGCATTTCGGGACCAGAAATTGGATTACCGAGTAGCACGCATCACGAGGTGGATCTGGAGTACTGAAATAAAGGTTTTTTGATCCCCAAGGTAGTATGCCTCGTCCACTTGTGGTATGGGAAAAGTGACTGATGATCCAGGCCCACACAAGTCCAGTTGAAGGGCACGCATTACGAGATAAGATGGGACTGGCAATCGGGAGCTGAGCGGGGCTGAATAGGACTTTCTGGAGTCGGGCCCAGGCCCAGGACACTGATATGGGGTGAAGTCCAGTGGGCTCAGAGGGGTAAGAAAATATCTTGCTATGTAATTATGAAGAGAGAGATTGTCACATCAGAGTAATAATGAAGAGAGAGAATGAATAAAATAATCCTAAGTTAAATCTGGGCCACACAATTCAAATATGATATGACAACAAAATGACATGTAATAATGACATTAAAAGTGTAATTATGGAACATCTTGGTTCAGATTTCGTGGGTCCCAGCCTTGGAAAAGATGAACGGCGCAAAATGACCATTTTGCCCCTGCACCCTAACTCTACACCTAAGGTCACCTAGGGGCAAACTTGGAACACCAATTTTTGACCTTGAGCTCTTCATTTTCTGCCCAAAAGAGAGCCCTAGATATTTCTAGAAGATCTGATTGTGTGGGCCCATGCTTTGGAAGATGAACAAGACCAAATGACCAATTTACCCTAACCCTAAAACCTACAACTACAAAATATCTAAGGGCAAAATGTGGAACTTGGGGCCTATAAATAGGACCTCTCCCCCTCCATTTTTCCCACACAAGCCATGATCTCAATGAGTGCTAGAGAGTGGTCAGTGAAGCATTAGGTTCCGAAGTGAAGGAGGTCACCCGCAACCGATATCCGGGAGGTAAGTCCCTAAACCGAATCGAGTAATCTTCTTCTCTGCCCTGTGGTGTTTCGTGGAGATGCAGTAGGTTTTTCATACTTTTAAGGTTTCCAAGGAGTCCATAAGGAATTTTTGTGTGGGGTTAAGTAGGATCATTTCGTTTGGAACTTTATAAACCCTAAATCTGTGGTTTTGAGTGGGTAAATGGAGTCTGATTGCTTTGCAATTTTGTATGGTGAAAGTAGACATCCTGAGGATGATTTTGATATAATATTTTCTGTCATTTGGAGTTTTCAACCGAGAGATATTAAAGGATAAAGATAACCTAAAGACTGGACTTTTCTCTCGGACCAATGGCTAATATTTGGGGTAAAGGATGAGTTTTGAAACCAGATGAACTTGATAACTATTTTTCATATAAAATATACATTCTAAGGGTTCTAAAGCCACTAATCTCATGTCAATAAATTTTTTTAGAATTTATTAAAAATAGGTGAAGTTGACTCAGAAATTCTGGAAAATCTGAAGCTATGCGAATTTCATGAAACTAGAGCTAGGGTTTGAATGGGTGATTGATAGCATAATGTTTGGCTATATTTAGGGTATTCTCGCATGTAGGACGCATCCCCGATGTTAAGAGGAAAGTTTGTTAGTTCTCAATATGTTTTGATGATTAACAACAAATGTAAAACATGTTTTGAAGTTTGCAAAGTTGTTTAAAAACATTCGATAGTTGCAAACCGCGAAGTATAGGTTTGCAAACTCGAGTATTGAACAGTCAATACCGCAGTTTGCTTGGCGAAACTCGAGTAAAGGCCATCCAGAAAGCAACCAAGTTTTTCAACCTTAGTCAATACCGCAGTTTGCATAGCCAAACTCGAGTATTGAACTTCCGAAGAGCTAAAGTTTTTCAAGTTAAGTCAATACCGTTAGTTTGCATAGCCAAACTCGAGTATTGATCAACCTTGCGGTTGCATAGCCAAACTCGAGTATTGAACTTCCGAAGAGCTAAAGATTTCTCAAGTTAAATCAATACCGCAGTTTGCATAGCCAAACTCGAGTATTGAATAGTCAATCTTGCGGTTGCGTAGCCAAACTCGAGTATTGGACTTCCGAAGAGCAAAAGGATTTTTTCACGTTAAGTCAATACTGCAGTTTGCGTAGCCAAACTCGAGTATCGGACTTCCAAAGAGCAAAAGGATTTTTCACGTTAAGTCAATACTGCAGTTTGCGTAGCCAAACTCGAGTATTGGACTTATAGAGAGCAAAAGGATTTTTCAAGTTAAGTCAATACTGCAGTTTGCGTAGCCAAACTCGAGTATTGGACTTACAGAGAGCGAATGGATTTTTCAAGTTAAACCAATACCGCAGTTTGCATAGGCAAACTCGAGTATAGGTTTTGTCTTTCAAATACAAGACACGATGGTTTGCCTCGAAAGGTGCAAACTCGAGTATCCAATTGGATCTTGCGGTTTGGACACTTGTGAACAGTGCCATACTCGAGTTTACATGAACATACTGCATTTTACAACGGTAGAAACCAATTTTTAAATTATACGAATTTGCAAATCACTCTTGTTTGTTCCAATTGCTTTCATGAATCATTCACCTATGAACCCAACTATGTTTAACAAGTTTGTTGAGTGAATTTCGATTAGCACGAGATGAAGATTATTGAAGGTCAAAGCCATAAAGCAAAAAGTGTACGGTGCATTTAATGCACTTTCGCAAATCAACCTTCTTTTGGATAATCCATTGAGCACGCATTCTCAACGGTCAAGAATGCTTTCTTCATCAAGTAAACTCTTCTCCAACGGGCAAATCCTCGAGTTCCACATCGATCATATTAGCACTGTATTAGTTGGAGTTTAGGGAGAGAAGATGACCGAGACTTAATGCTAATCACCTACAACGGTTGGATTCATCATTCAACGGTCATTTAATGTTCTCTACCTATAAATAGAGTGCATTAACTTCTTCCCAAGCCGATACACCTACCGAGAGCGAAAATTCATTGATTGCCATTTATTGTGCTTAGCTTTCATCCGTATTGTATCAATCGATACTTGTACTTCGGTGTTCATTTTATCGCTTACGTGAGAGAGTTCTATCTCGTAAATCATTTATTGATTGAGATAACCACAAGTCGGGGACTTGGTGGTTGGGTGTATTGATTGCAACTTGTAAGGGGGAGTGAGTTCTAGAGAGAGAACTACTCTTGAGTACAGAGTTTGTAATCAGTTTGTGAGTATAGTGGATTGAAAATCCCAAGTGTGGCTTGGGGACTGGATGTAGGTCAAGGATAAGACCGAACCAGGATAATTTCTCTTGTGCAAGCTTTCCTTCCCTTCCTCCTCTCGCTATCATATGTTTTTACTTGATCAAAACAGCACTTTCGTAAAAGTTTTTAAAATACCCAATTCACCCCCTCTTAGGTATATAGCTCCATTTACATTTGGTATCGAGCCAAGTCTTCTCAAAAGAGCTTAACATCTCGAGAAGGATCAATATGGAAGGTATATTACCAGATGGAGCTTCTATCATCGAGACCACCCGGTTTCAATGGAGAGCACTACTCATTCTGGAAAGCAAAGTTCAAAGTCTTTGTGAATGCTACGAGTATGGGGGCGTGGAGAGTATTTGTAAGAGGAAATTATGAGCCATCAACCGTTGAAGATGGAGTTAGAGTTCCTAAGTTAGAAGAAGAATATGATGAGAATGACAAGAAATGTCACACTCAGCGGCAAAGGAAGGCGTCCCGCTTCTTCAAAGTGCTCTTAGTCAACAAGAATACTTTCGTATTTGCAATCTACCTTTCGCAAAACATATGTGGGATGCTCGGAGATAGCTCATGAAGGAACAGTGAGTAAAGCAAAACAGAGTCAATACTCTTATGATCGAATATGATCTTCTACGAATGAAGCATGGCGAATCCATTGGTGAGTTCCAGCTGAGGTTCACCCATCTCATCAATCAACTTGCTGCCTTGGGAAAAGAATATGACCAACCAATCCAAGTAAGGAAGATCTTGAATATTCTTAACAAGGAATGGGAAGCAAAGGTCACGGCTATTGAAGAGGCTCGAGGAGAGTCAATGACATCAAAAGAGCTGCCTATTCGATGGCGGATCTCTGCGAATATGAGGCTAAACTCAAATTCAAGAAGGGACTTGATGAAGTTCATGGCAAGAACAAAGGAATTGCCCTCAAGGCTGCAAGAGAAGTTAAAGATTCAGATGAGGAAAATGAGAATGAAGACGAAGATGAAGAAATTGGCATCTTGGTCCGAAGATTCAAGAAGTTCTACAAGAAGGACCAAGGCTTTAAGAAGTTTCACAAGGGTAGCTCCAGCTATGAGGCAAAGAAGCCAATCATCTGCTACGAATGTCAAAAGCTCCGGCCACATCAAGTCTCGAATGCCCTCAATTTGAACAACAAAGACAAAGAAAAGAAGAAGTTCAAGCAAATACAAGAAGAAAGCTTATGTCTCCGGCATCTGGGGAGATAGCTCATCGATGAAGATGATGAGGATGAGGAAGAGAAAGCCAATATATGCCTAGTTCTTTGAAGAAGAAGAGCAACGTACTAAACTTGAAGAGGTATATGATTGCAAACCTCCTTATGATGATCTATTTGATGAGTATATGATGTGCAATTTGAATTTGAAAAACTTGCTGAAAAATATTTCAAATTGAAAAACAGAAATATTACTCTTGAATTGCAAATTGAAAAACTCTTCTTTAGAAAATCCCGCTTGTGAAGAATGTCCCGATTTGAAGAAAAATAATTTACATCTTACAAAGGCACTCGAAAAATTCACTAAAGGAAGTGAAATGCTTGATGTGATTTTGAAACAACAACGATTTATAAATGATAGATCAGGCATTGGCTACAGACTGGATTTTGATAAAAAGAAAGGCAAGAAGAAGAGTGGTCAAAAAACGTACATGAACTATTTCACAAAATCAGTTCATTCTTCAAATCCCTTTGCACATTGTAATTATTGCAATAAGAAGGGTCATTCTACTTCATCTTGCTTTCATAGAAATGAAAGAAAAATTAAGCCCGTGGGAAATTATCAATGGGTACCGAAAGGAACTTATGTTCCTAAGGTCAAAACTAACTCCAAAGGACCCAAGAAAAGATGGGTACCTAAGGCTTGATCCTTTGTGAATTACAGGTTTGTCTTAGAGCATCAAGACCCAACAAGTGGTACATTGATAGTGGGTGCTCAAGACACATGACTGGAGATGAATCCAAATTCCTTTCAATCAAACCAAAGGATGGTGGTAGAGTCACATTTGGAGGAGACCAATCGGGAAAAATTCTTGGGATAGGTGAGATAGGAACCAAATCTCAGCCACCTACACGTCTTTGGATACAAGTGCTATGTGCACAATAATGGTAAAGAGAATCTTGGTAAATTCGATTCCAAAGCTGATATAGGTATCTTCATTGGTTATTCAAATAGGAGTAGAGCTTATAGAGTCTTTAATACTCGCACTCGTGTTGTTGAAGAGTCAATACATGTTGTTTTTCGTGAATCCAAATCGATAAAGCCTTGGATAATGAAGAAGAAAATGTTTTCAAAAATCAATTCTTTTCAAAAACTACTCCTGCTTCTATTGAAAATCCTGAAAATGTTTTTGAGGCTGATCCCCAAAACAATATTGAAAATCCCGATCGAGACTCAACCTAGAGCTTGGAAATTTATTAGAAATCATCCTTTAGACCAATTATAGGTGATATTAATCGGGGTGTAAGAACCGTAAATAGTACTTTGAATGAAGTAACCTTCTCTCGCATTTATATCTCATATAGAACCCTCTAAGATTGATGAAGCCCTTTCGGATAATGATTGGGCGATAGCAATGCAAGAAGAGTTACATCAATTTGATAGAAATCAAGTTTGGGATTTGGTACCTAGGCCCAAAGACCATCCGGTCATTGGCACCAAATGGGTATTCAAGAACAAACGTGATGAGTCCGCAATCATTGTCCGCAACAAGGCAAGATTGGTTGCCAAAGGCTATAATCAAGAAGAAGGAATTGATTATGAAGAAACTTATGCTCCGGTGGCAAGATTGGAAGCCATAAGAGTACTTCTAGCCTTTGCATGTGTAAAAGGTTTTAAACTATATCAAATGGATGTGAAAAGTGCTTTTCGAATGGTTTTATACAAGAGGAAGTTTATGTAGAACAACCTCCGGTTTTGAAAATGAACATTGTCCAGATCATGTGTATCGTCTCAAGAAGGCTCTATATGGCCTGAAACAAGCTCCTAGAGCTTGGTATGAGCGATTAAGCAAATTCCTTCTTGATCAAGGCTTTGTTAGAGGAAAAGCGATACAACTCTCTTCATAAAGAGTAATAAGCTTAATGAAATTTTAATGGTTCAAATATATGTGGATGATATTATATTTGGTGCTTCTAATGATGCTTTGTGTGAAGAATTTTCAAAGACTATGCGGGGAGAGTTTGAGATGTCCATGATGGGAGAGCTCAACTACTTTCTTGGACTACAAATCAAGCAAAGAAAAGATGGGATATTTATTTCCCAAACCAAATATCCGAATGATTTGGTCAAGAAATTTGGGATGGACAATGCAATGGAGCCGACACTCCTATGAGCTCAACTCGCTTCATTGGATGCTGATGAGAAGGGCAAAGATTTCAACATCACAAAGTATAGAGGAATGATTGGATCACTACTCTATCTCACAACGAGTCGCTAGGACATCCAATTCGGTGTTGGGATGTGTGCAAGGTTCCAATCCGCTCCAAAAGAGTCCCATGCTGAACATGTGAAGAGAATATTGAGATATCTCTCGACACGAAGACTCTTGGACTATGGTTTCCCAAAGGTCAACCGGAACACTTGGTGGCATACTCGATTCGGATCATGCGGCTACAAGACATGAGATAGAAAGAGCACAAGTGGCCAATGCGAATTCTTTGGCAACTCACTTGTTTCTTGGTTCGGAAGAAGAAGCAAACATCTCGTAGCCGTGTCCTCTACCGAAGCTGAATATGTGGTCGCTTCAAGTTGTTGTGCTCAAGTCTTGTGGTTGAAGCAACAACTTGCCGACTTGGGAGTTTACTTGAAGGAAATTCCAATTTTGTGTGACAACACAAGTACAATAAGCTTGGCCAAGAATCCGGTGCAACATACAAGAACCAAGCATATTGATGTGAGGCATCACTTCATTCGGGATCATGTCCGAAAAGAGATGTCAAAGTGATGTTCATCCCAACTCATCTTCAACTTGCTTGACATCTTCACAAAGCCTCTAGCCAAAGAACCTTTCAACTTCATAAGGAGAGAATTGGGAATGGTAAATCCCAATGAATTGTAAACATTTCTCATCCAATTTAATGTTAGTTATGCTTTTGATGATTAATCTTTACTAACTTGGGCATCGGAGTGTTTAGTCATGCTTTTGCAGGGTATTTTGATGTTTCAAGAAATTGTAAACTCGAGTATGGGGTACTATACTGCAGTTTAGGACCAGACAGAGGCCAAACCTGAAATCTTGCAATAGGCAAACTGCAGTTTGTAAGTGAAAGTATGCTAAACTCGAGTATGGTCATCGTGGGTTCAAAAATTCACGCTACATTTTTGAAGTCCAGGTTAGTATACTTTCACCTTTACCGCAGTTTGTAAGTGAAAGTTTTCTAAACTCGAGTAAGGAAGAGCTAAACTCGAGTATGGTCATCGTGGATTCAAAACTTCCACCTTTACTCGAGTTTGTAAGTGAAAGTTTGCTAAACTCGAGTAAACAATAGCTAAACTCGAGTATAAGGGTCTGTCCATATATATACTGAATAGTCGTGTTCTTCAAAACTCGCGTCCTTACTCCAAAGTAAACCCAGAGTTGCGACTTTCTTTCTTCTTTTCTCCTTGAAATCGTCACAAACCTTCCTTAAATTCCCATTAATCTTCATCAAACCACTCTCAATCTCTTCCCAATCTCTCTCTCGACGGAACCCTAATCTCAGAATGTCAAAGGATCAATCTCGGTCCGATCAACCTTTGTCTCTTCTCAAATTCCCGAGCACCAACGATGAAGTCGATTCCCAAGAAGTTACAATCTGGAATTGATACAAGAATCCCTGGAGTTGGTATTACGATTGCAGACAAGCCTCCTTCGAACCCCAAGAAGAGGGATTCATCGTCAAAGGACCCGGTATCTTCATCGGCCACCAAGAAGCAGAAGACGGCTGAGCAAAGCAAGGCAAAGGGCAAGAGGACTGTTGTTCACAGAAAGGCAAGGACCAAGACAGCCACCCCTGCTTCGGGCTCTCTCTCCACTATAGAGGTTCGGCTCCATGTCGATTTCGAGACCGAAGAAGATGAGCACGAAGGAGTCTCCCCTTTCATCGACAATGCAGTGGAGGAGATTAAACTCCACAAGACTGCACCTACGGGATTCAAAGTCACCCGGTTCCTCTTCCTCCGGTCTCAATGCCAAGTTCAAGGACCAAAGATTCGACTCGTGGCTTCTGCGTGGTTGTTTCAGTTGACTTGGAACAAATCTATCGAGAGTGCAATGTGGATCTCTCACCATGGTTCGGGCCCTATCAATCATTCGTCTCCATCGATGCCGCTTACTACCCGGAGTTGGTCAAGATGTTCTATTTCAATATGGCGACCAATCACCTCTTGGACATAGAAGGCAGTGCGATTGAGGAGAGAATCACCACATGTGTTCGGGGGGTCCAATTCACTGTGTCTGCCGCCATCATCAACAAGATCCTCAAAGTTACTCATCCTCCACCGGCGTCCACACCACAATACACCAATGCTGAGGTGTATAGGACTCTAATGCTTACTCAGGACGTACCGGAAGATCAGTGTGCTCATCTGTCTATCAAGCCCGCCGACATGCCATCCCTGCACCGACTAATTTGGTATATCTACACTCAAAATTTTGTGCAAAAAGAAGGGAGCTATACTCACTTTGCACAGAAGGATTACAGATTCTTCACGGCATTCATCAAGAAGCATCCCCTCAACATTGGGCAGTGGCTCTTCAAAGAAATCAACGCATTCAAGTTTTCATCCCGAAAGGGATCATATATGCCCTTTGCCTCACTGGCGTCTCTCATTATGTTTTATCACAAAATATGGTATGTGGGACCACATGAGCAGATGAAGTTCATCCCATCCTTCGGCAAGATTCAATTGAACTTTATGAAGATTTCATTCGAGGAAGGATCGAGCCGATCGAGGGCTCCTCCGAGGTCACAAGCCCGTGCATCACGGTCATATGCGCACGAGGCTCAGTCTCATCCTCCTCCATCATTGGAACTTGAAGAACGGTTGAGAGAGATGATCGATGCTGCCCTCTCATCTCATAGACTGATTATGAAGGCTGAGTTGGACATGCTGCGCGCAGAGTTCAAGATGGGTCTCATGGATGTGAAGGCCTGACTTGGGAAAGCCGAAGGATGCCACCGACCGAAAGCGGAGCGAGATTTTTGATCAGGGCATTGATCTAGACTCCCGCTATCCATGACATATGAGCTTGCATCGAAGCCGGGATAAGATTGATCGTCCTGTTGACCATTTTGGAGTTGGTGCTTCTTCATCATCCACGTTTGGGTTCACTACCAGGTCCATCCTCATCCTCTCCCGTACCGAGAGACCCGGCCACCCGAAACTCACTTTTCCCCACCTTCCTCACCTACCTTCTCCTTTCCCAGTCCACCTCACACCACTTCCACTCCTACCCCGTAATTCCATCTTCTCCTATCACTCCCACTACGAGGTTCTACCGACACATTTCCATCTCCATCTACCCCATCTACCGAGAAATTCCCCACACCTTCTCCTTATGCAGCTCACCATGACCCTACCTTTGATCCATCCACTGCCATGGTCCTCTATTCCCCTCCTTTTGTTATCCTTGATCCCGAGTATGTTGATGATGACAAAGGGGGAGAAGGAGAGAAAGATGTAGATGTATAGGTTCTATTGGTTCTAGGTAGTTTGTTGTTCTAGGTAGTTTGCTTTTGTCATTTGTACTTCATTGTGTAGCTACCTTTTTGATGTTTCTGAACTTGTTTTGCAAACTCGAGTATTGAACAGTCAATACCGCAGTTTGCTTGGCGAAACTCGAGTAAAGGCCATCCAGAAAGCAACCAAGTTTTTCAACCTTAGTCAATACCGCAGTTTGCATAGCCAAACTCGAGTATTGAACTTCCGAGAGCTAAATTTTTTCAAGTTAAGTCAATACCGTTAGGTTGCATAGCCAAACTCGAGTATTGAACAGTCAATACGCAGCGGTTGCATAGCCAAACTCGAGTATTGAACTTCCGAAGAGCTAAAGATTTCTCAAGTTAAATCAATACCGCGCTTGCATAGCCAAACTCGAGTATTGAATAGTCAATACCTGCAGTTTGCATAGCCAAACTCGAGTATTGGACTTCCGAGAGCAAAAGGATTTTTTTACGTTAAGTCAATACCGCGTTTGCGTAGCCAAACTCGAGTATCGGACTTCCGGAAGAGCAAAAGGATTTTTCACGTTAAGTCAATATCGGCTTGCGTAGCCAAACTCGAGTATTGGACTTACGAGAGAGCAAAAGGATTTTTCAAGTTAAGTCAATATCGCGGTTGCGTAGCCAAACTCGAGTATTGGACTTACGAAGAGCGAATGGATTTTTCAAGTTAAACCAATACGCAGCGATTTGCATAGGCAAACTCGAGTATAGGTTTTGTCTTTCAAATACAAGACACGATGGTTTGCCTCGAAAGGTGCAAACTCGAGTATCCAATTGATATCGGTTTGGACACTTGTGAACAAATGCCATACTCGAGTTTACATGAACATACGCATTTTACAACGGTAGAAACCAATTTTTAAATTATACGAATTTGCAAATCACTCTTGTTTGTTCCAATTGCTTTCATGAATCATTCACCTATGAACCCAACTATGTTTAACAAGTTTGTTGAGTGAATTTCAGTTAGCGCAGATGAAGATTATTGAAGGTCAAAGCCATAAAGCAAAAAGTATACGGTGCATTTAATGCACTTCTCGCAAATCAACCTTCTTTTTGGATAATCCTTCGAGCACGCATTCTCAGCGGCCAAGAATGCTTTCTTCATCAAGTAAACTCTTCTCCAACGGGCAAATCCTCGAGTTCCACATCGATCATATTAGCACCTGGATTAGTTGGAGTTTAGGGAGAGAAGATGACCGGACTTAATGCTAATCACCTACAACGGTTGGATTCATCATTCAACGGTCATTTAATGTTCTCTACCTATAAATAGAGTGCATTAACTTCTTCCCAAGCTGATACACCTACTGAGAGCGAAAATTCATTGATTGCCATTTATTGTGCTTAGCTTTCATCTGTATCGTATCAATCTGATACTTGTACTTCAGTGTTCATTTTATCTGCTCTGTGAGAGAGTTCTATCTGTAAATCATTTATTGATTGAGATAACCACAAGTCGGGGACTTGGTGGTTGGGTGTATTGATTGCAACTTGTAAGGGGGAGTGAGTTCTAGAGAGAGAAATACTCTTGAGTACGAGTTTGTAATCGTTTGTGAGTATAGTGGATTGAAAATCCCAAGTGTGGCTTGGGATTTGGATGTAGGTCAAGGATAAGACCGAACCAGGATAATTTCTCTTGTGCAAGCTTTCCTTCCCTTCCTCCTCTGCTATCATCTGTTTTTACTTGATCAAAACAGAGCACTTTCAGAAAAGTTTTTAAAATACCCAATTCACCCCCCTCTTGGGTATATAGCTCCATTTACAAAGTTCACCGCTTTCGGAAGTGCCAGGTAGTAACTGTTGAATTGCATACTCTATGTTGCTTTTGCATGTATGTTTTATAATGATGTAGGAGATCGGGCTATAGTGCCAATTGGACTGCGTGTCCTTAGGTTTCTGATGCGTACCGAGATCGGCCGTAGTACCTATTGGACCGCGTGTCCTTAGGGTTTGAGCTACGATCGAGAGCATGTAAGATCGGCCGCGGTACCTATTGACCGTGTGTCCTTAGGGTGTTGCTGCAGCACGCAGATATGTGGGGTAAGTGGAGCCTATATGATTGTGTGTTTATAGGTGTCCACTGAGGCCCTAGGCTAGGTGGTTGGGGTCGCTCCCTAATTACTGAGGCCTATTTGCGCGCTGTTCCGAGGGGCTTGTCTTGACTAGGCGGTCCTAAGGAGTTGCTACATGCTGGTTCATTGTGCCGAGAGGCAGGTGTATGTTTACTTCCAGATTGTGATTTGCATTGCATACACTGTACACATGTTGTATATGAGTCTAAGGTTACTCGGGGTTCAATCCCGAACTCCGAGACCATTTTGAAAAGCGAGGGTAAGACGGTAGCTTGGTTGGAGGCGGTAAGAAGGTAGGGCGTGGAGTGGTGCACTGAAGAAGAAATAGGGGATGCCCTATCTCATTTTGTAATCTATATTTTGGATAACTGTTGGTTATTAACAGTACTCTTTATTTGGATGACTTTATTAACCCTTTGGGGACATGCTTGCCACTTGACTTTGTCTATCAGTATGTTTTGTCTTGTCCAAACAGACCCTGTGCTCTGCTGTGCTAACTCTGTGTTAAGTTAATTGGATTAAATAATAAGAGAAGGTGGTTAAGGATAAGGGATCCCTCTAACCCGCCACCCGAAAGGGTGAGGCCGGTAGGGGTGTAACATTTGGTATCAGAGCGCGGGTTATGACAATACCTGGTTTGGACAGTACTGATAAACAGATATACTAACGAAGTTTTGGGTGTTTGAAGGAGAAGATGTACCGAAGGTTTGGATGTGTGTATCAGAGGAGGGGAGGACGAAGGAGCGGGACTCAGGGACTAGCTCGGCAACAGGAAAAACCACTCCTTCCTAAACTACCACCAAATGAGATACCCATGCCTATTGATGTACCACCAGTGCTTTTACCCCCACCTGTCTTCAACCCTAACCTAGTCAGAGAACCTGAACCTGTTCTAACTCCTCAATTCCCATTACTACCTGTACCTCTTGAGGAAATAAAACAAGAACCCCCATCTCTTCCACCCACACCTGAATCCCCGCAACGAATTGGATTACCACCCCTCCCGACTTACCGCTTGACCCTGACTTAATCTATCAACTATTCCCATATCTAGCTCTTAACCCTGAAGAAGAGGCAATCCCCGCTGTTCCTATGACGATTATACCAGCACCCCTAGATTAGACTAAACCGATACCTGAACCTGAGCCAGAGCTGGAACCCGAATGGGAACCAGAAGAAGAGGAGAAAGGAGGAGAAGAAGAAGAAGAGGCGGAAGGAGAAGAGGATGGACTTGATAATTTACCATTTTCTTGGGAGATTGAAGAAGGACTTTTGGTGATAGCCACGGAGCAGTACCAAGTGGCCTGCATAGAGGAATGCATCCCGATCGCCCAGTACCAACGATACATGGCCCGTATGAGAGAGGTCTACTACAACAGCAGGACCAAGGGGGTGAACTACCCACTCGGACAATGGAAGAGGGTACTTTTGTACTTCCTTCCAAGAACTCCAGAATGGACAGAACGGATCATCGGGATCATTGAAAGCGAGCAGTACTTCTTCATGGATTTCAGAGCTTTCATTGCTCTTATAGAATTCCGCGTATATCCTCATATGTAGGACCGTATTGTCAGAAGGATGCAGTAGTTAAGCATATAATAGTAGTAGTATGTGGAATGTGTGGTGTAGGAGCTAAAAGTAAGTAGCAAGAAGTAGTAGGAAGGTTATGGTAGGACCATGCAAGCTGTGATGCCTATGATAAAGTATAGTGTAATGATAGTAATGTGTAATGCGAGTATGAATATTATAAGTACTTATGTTTTATTAAATCCTTGACCGCCAAATGGTTATTCGCTTGATATTTGCTATATTGTAGTTAAAGATGCATCGAAGAAGGACAAGGGCAAGAAGAGAGCCTGAGGCAGCTCAAGACCCCGGAATAACTCAACAAATGATGTCAATGTTGCAGGAACAAAACAATATGATACAACAGATGAGAAATGAGTTGAACGAATTGAGAACTCATCGGAATCAGGGGGACCAAGAGCAAGAAGAAGATGAGGATGAGGAAAATGGAAATAATAATGAGGGAGAGCAGGAGGATGAGCATGATCAGGCGCAGTAGGAAAATGGGAACATTGAGACTCCACTGTATTGGGTCTCAAAATTCCGTGCGTAATCCCCAACTTTCCGCGGGCGGTTTGACACCGCAGAAGACTGGATTCTGCGTCTTGAGAAAATCTTCCGAGTGCTGGGATGTCCAGAAGAAAGGAAGGCACAGCTTGTTATCTATAAGCTTGAGGGTGATGCTGATCGCTGGTGGAGAAACACCGAGTCCACCCTCCGTGCCTAAACATCCCTGTTACCTGGGAATTATTTCAAGCAAAGTTCAATGAACAGCATCACCGGCCTCCTCGGCCGGGATTACGAAGGAGTCGATTTTTAAGTATCAAGCGGGTAGAAAGTGAACCTTTTGAGGATTACTATGCAGGATTTACTCGCTTGTCAAGGTACTCTGCGTACCATCAAAATCCAAATGCTGAAAGCAGTATGGCCGATATCCTCCTTCGAGGATTAAAATATGAACTCAGAGAGAAGCTGATCGTAAGGCAATTTCGCCTACTAAGCCAAGCTGTGGAAGAATGTAGGATCATGGAAAGGAACCTGAAGGACTTGAGAGCTTCTCGGAATTTCTCTGGTCGCGGTGACTCTAGCCGCGGGGGTCCATCGTAGAAGAGGAAGGGGCAATGGTCTGGTGGCCGTGGCAAAGGTAAGAGGCTTGTCATACCAGGGAATCAGGGGAATGAAAATAGAGGGTGGCAGGAAAGTGCCACAAATGTAGGAAGACACACCCCGAGACCGACTGTGATGGACATACGGTCTGCTTCCATTGCCATAAGCCTGGACACTTGAAATGGAACTGCCCACAGTTGAAGTTGGAGCTGAGGCCCCAAAACCTGGGAAGAGTCTTCGCTATGATCCCAAAGGAAGCCCAAAAATCCCCTGAAATGATTCAAGGTATGATCCTAATCTATGGGCATCCATTGCATGCATTGTTTGATACTGGTGCAAGCCATTCATTCATCGCTTGTGACTGTGTAGTACGATTGAAAATAGATACCCATAAGTTTCCATATGATCTACTTGTATCTACGCCCTTAAGGGTTAAGGCTAGGACCACCGATGTATGTCTTAATTGTGTGGTGAGTGTGAACGGACGCGAATCGACGATCGATCTAATCTGTTTGCCCTTGCGGGAGATTGATGTGATCTTGGGCATGGATTGGCTGATCACTAATAATGTGATCATGGAAGCTGCAAACAGGAGGGTCATTTATCCAGAGTCTTCGCCAAGTTCTAGTAAAGAAGTTAGGCTTGGTTTCCTTTCGGCTAAGGAAGCGAGACGTCTATTAAGGTGGTTGCCATGGGTATATGGTGTTCTTCTCGGTGCGGGGAAGAACATGAACTCTCACCGGATCAGATACCTATCGTCAAAGAATTTCCTGACGTGTTCCCTGATGATATCAGTGGTTTACCGCTAGAGAGAGAGGTCAAATTCGCAATTGAGTTGATGCCTGGCACTGGACCTATCTCAAAGGCACCTTATAGAATGGCACCCAACGAGATGGCAGAATTAAAGAAGCAAATCGAGGAGCTGCTTGAGAAAGGTTTCATCCGACCGAGTGTTTCGCCGTGGGGAGCTCCAGTTCTATTCGTAAAGAAGAAAGATGGAAGTCTGCGACTCTGTATCGATTATAGAGAATTAAACAAGGTGACGGTAGAGAATAAGTATCCACTCCCCAGGATCGACGATCTTCTAGATCAACTATCTGGTTCCTGTGTATTTTCAAAGATTGATCTACCGTCTGGATATCATCAGCTGTGAGTTAAGGCTGAGGATATACCGAAGACTGCATTCAGGACCAGATATGGGCATTATGAGTTCCTAGTAATGCCTTTTGGGTTGACAAATGCTCCTGCTGTCTTCATGGACTACATGAACCAGGTGTTTCGCCCTTACTTGGACCAGTTTGTGGTAGTATTCATCGATGATATACTGATTTATTCAAAGAGTGAAGAGGAGCATGAGAACCATCTGCGTTTGGCATTAGAGACTCTAAGGGAGAAACGACTCTATGCTAAATTTAGCAAATGTGAGTTCTGGCTCTCAGAGGTCAAGTTTTTTGGTCATGTGATCTCCAAGGAAGGAGTTGCGGTGGACCCTAGTAAAGTGGAAGCAGTACTGGATTGGAAAAGACCAGAATCTGTGTTCGAGGTTCACAATTTTCTGGGTCTTACAGGGTATTACCGCCGCTTTATACAGAACTTTGCACGGATTGTGTCGCCATTGACAAAGCTCACCAAAAAAAGCCAGTCATTTGTATGGGATACTCAGTGTGAGGAGAGCTTCCGTGAGCTGAAGGAGAGGCTGACGACGGCACCAGTGTTGATTATCCCAGATCCGAGTGAGACCTACACAGCCTACAGTGATGCGAGTTTGCAGGGATTGGGATGTGTCCTGATGCAGCAGGGCAGAGTTGTGGCCTATGCCTCTCGACAGCTGAAGCCTCACGAGTTGAATTACCCTGCACATGACTTGGAGCTGGCAGTAATTGTTGGAAATTATGCCCTAGGGGCAATTCATTGTACATTGGATATTTAAGTTATTTAAAGTATTCTCTTTGTTATCATTTTCGTTTGCATGTTCGTATTGATAATCGCATCCCGGATACATCTTATAGATTATCCTAAATGTCCCCGGGTCGGTCATCTATGCGGGAGCGAAGATGAGTTAAGACCGATATGACTTTGATGAGGTATGGAGATACGAATCAAAGTCATGGGCACTTGTAAGAGTACAAGGTGCTGGACCGACCCACTATGAGAAAGCTGCATGGATCTAGTCATAAGCTTATCTCATGTATAACCGTGTCACAACGCCCTATGACCTGAGATCATCATGGGTTCCTACATGATGAATCACTGGTCTTTGACCTAGTTAAAAGTCACCTTTGACCGGGTGAAGATGAAGGCTGGGATCGGGATCAGTGATTTTCATGCGGAGGAATGTGAATGGTCAAGATGGAATTTGTCCCTCACATTTGTAGACAGATAATATTGGGCCCCTCGATGAGTGAGTCTAAGAAATGTATGGTCATACTGTGATGGAAAGGAGGTTCCATTTCACTTATTAGACTACTCGAGAATCGAGAAAGTAATGGTCAAGAAAAGGATGTTGACATTATCCATGCCTCATCCTTGACCAAATTATCGCGTGACAAAAGGGACGTGACATGGTTGTACGATAGGTTGTATCGTGTAATCGATCCCCATGTGAATTGGGTAGTCGCAATGTCTTGCTAGAGGCCGCTTGCGACTTGTGGGCTTACACAGTGTTGGCCCACTGCCAATCTCATATGGGCTTGCGGTGGTCACACGTAAGAATAACCCAACACGAGCAAAGTGTCTAGGTTCATTGAATCTTAGATTAATCGAGATTTAATGAATACTTAATTTAGTCTGCGGGGTGAATATATATATATATATGTATAAATTCGAAATTAATATATATATATATTAATATTATAAATAGAGATTATAATATTATTATATATTATTTGTTTTATATTTAATTTATTTGATAAATTAAATATCTAGAACAAATAGAGATATTGTATCTCATCTAATATTCGAATAAAGATATCGTATATCCGTTTAATTTAAATTGAGATATAGTATCTCGGATTTAATTAAATAGATAGATATTATTTCTCGGATTTAATTTATGGAGATAAATTAAATCGGAAGGCTTTTTAATTTGAATTAAATAAATACATTAGATTAGATCTATCGGATAGATTTAATTAATATGTTTTAATTCAAATTCAAAATTTGAATTTCGATCTGGTTTTAATCGGATTAAATAAATGCGTTACATTAGATCTAACAGTTAGATTTAATTAATGTATTTTAATCCATATTTGAAATTCAAAATTCAAAATTAATGCAGATTAATTTTATATAATGCGCCGGGTTTGAGAAAACCTACGGGACTTTCGATCGAGCGTATTCTGAAAAAGTCGCGACCTAGAGTGAAAATTGAGAGAGACGCAAAAGAGGCGCTAGCACGCCGTCGTAGCCGTGTTCGGGAATTGTTCGTGTGGATACCGGTGGAGGAAGCCGATTCTAGTCGTCTTGGCGATCGAGGAGGTAGCCCACCTGTTCAAGGAAGAATGAGACGCGGACGAATTCTCCAAAGGTAATATCCGGATTCCCTAGCCTTGGTTTAAACGCACCTCGAGTGATCCTCGGGGACGGGATTTGTAGAAATTTTAATCATTGCGTTGTACGGATCCCAACAGTGGTATCAAAGCCGACTCAACGTGCGTTTAAATTAGGCTTCTTCGTGTTTGATTATATATATCTCCGATATGTATATGCAAGAAACCGAATCTTTGTATGCAAGAAATTGAATCTTGTATGCTTTAAAATGCGTTAGAGTTTGAATCGTTCATATTCGTGGCCACATCTGAATTGTTCAGATCGAAACAAAAGTGAAGGATGATTGCAATTGAGATTGCGTTATTGCAATTCGAAATTGCAAATCAAAATTGCAAATCGAAATTGAAAATCATAATTGCAATTTGAGATTGCAATTCGTGATTGCAATTCGAGATTGCAATTATTGCAATTCAAAAAAAAAAAATAATAATAATAATAAATCATGATAGATATTACATAAAGTAATTTAAATTAGAGAATTTAAATCATGATATATTATATAATTATATAATATAATTTAAATTGGAGAATTTATTATATTATATTTATTATATAATATAATTTTAATTAGAGAATTTTAATCATGATAGATATTACATAAAGTAATATAAATTAAAGAATTTAAAACATGATGATATATTATATAATTATATAATATAATTAAATTGGAAAATTTATTATATTATATTTATTATATAATATAATATAAAATTAGAGAATTTTAATCATGTTTTATTTACCTTTCAAAGTGTTGTTTGGGTATGGTGAATAACATGGCTCTAGGGTTATAAATTTAAATATGGCCTGCGTGCCATGCCTCTCTCTAAATAATCTTGATGTACATTCTTTTCTCATCTCACTCCCCTCGTATGTGAAACGAAGTTTCTCCTTATGTATTTCCTTTTATTATTTAGAGAAGTCCTCTCATTGGCTTGAGAGGACTAAAGGTTAGATGGGCCATGTTATGTCACAAGTTTCAATTATGTTTTGATATGATCATTGCATGATTAAGTTAGATACTATATGATATACAATATCGATTGCATTCATAGAGGTAGAATTAATAGGATTAATTAGTTTACATATCCAAAAAATACCCTCTAAATAAAATCTTAAGTCACAATGCTGTCAATTAATGAATACTTGTCAAAACCTCGATCACCCATTTGTATGTTCCACCAAAGTGGATGCATCTGAGTAATCTTGGAGAGACAAGAGAGAGTAATGGTGATACTCTATATTCATTATTGTCCTGACTTAATTGAGATCATCAAAACGGTTTTGTATCTCAAGGCATTGGATGGGATTAAACATGCTAGGTCATATGATGATCAAATCCCATAAAGATCTAAGAGTTACATGTGATGTAATTGGCAAAGAGTATTGCCTACCTAAATAACTTGATTTTAAGCGTCCCGCCAATGCAGACTTAAGATCAAGCCAAATATGGATCTTAGCCCACTAATTATAATGAGGGTTATTAATTCAGTGGGAGGTTACTGATTAAACTTTGCATATCTTTTAAATTGTAGAATCATGTCTAATAGTAACACCCCAACACCATCAATGCGATCGGTCCTTGAGAAGGACGAACTCGATGAGACAAACTTTCTTGACATGTTTGAGGACTTAAGTGTTGATCCTAAACATGAAAGAAATGAGTATCTTATCAATCAACTCATTCATGACGAGCCTGCAACTGATGATCCAAGAGATCAGACTGATGCTTATATGAAACAACAGGATGACTCTATGGATACAGGATGCCTGAAGCCTGCCACCGTGGTTCCAGACCTCGATGGAGATCTAGAACACATGGAGGTGTCGAGATGATTTATCATCCTATGGAAATGTTC
The DNA here is from genome assembly GCA_019022655.1 of Acacia acuminata. Taxonomy (NCBI): domain Eukaryota; kingdom Viridiplantae; phylum Streptophyta; class Magnoliopsida; order Fabales; family Fabaceae; genus Acacia; species Acacia acuminata. The sequence goes on from JAFJYI010000040.1 coordinate 3,898,865, forward strand.
GAGAACGGCGACGCAAAAGAGATATGAGACCACAAAGGCCTTATTCTCTTGCAAGATGGCTGAAGGTGAATCAGTTAGTCCTCATTTGTTGAAAATGAAAGGCTACATTGATCACCTTGAGAGGCTGGGATTTCCCATGAGTCCAGAGTTAGTTACAGATATGATCTTGAACTCACTCCCTGGGATAGTTATGACCAGTTTGTCATGAACTATAATATGAACAACATGGAGAAATCGATTTACGAACTGCATGGGATGCTCAAAATAGCCGAGCGGAGCATTAAGAAAAGACCAAAGACCTTTGTTTTGTTGGTTCAGAAAGGAAAGGGTATGAAAAAGAAAGGCAAGGGCAAAAGATGGGGCAAACGCTCAGCTAGTAAGACCAATGAGCCAGCCAAGCCCGAATCTAAGCCTGAAGCCAAGAAGGCAAAGCCTCCGAAGGATGGGGCATTATTTCTACAATGAACCGGGTCATTGGAAGAGGAATTGCAAACTCTATCAAGAAGGTGTGAAAAAGAACAAGAAGGATAGCGGCGCTATCTCTTCAGGTATCTATGTTATAGATATTCATTTTTCTACTACCTCTACATGGGTGTTTGATACTGCATGTGGATCTCACATTTGTACAAATGTGCAGGGTCTCAAGGAAAGTAGAAGATTGAATAAGGCGAAGTTGACCTACGAGTTGGAACCGAGCAAGAGTTCTGCTTTAGCAGTAGGCACTTATGAACTAGTTCTCGCCGGTGGGCTTTTTTCTTGTTGAACAATTGCTTTTATGTTCCGATTTGAGTAGTAACATTATTTCACTTTCTTATTTGGATAAGGAAGGTTATATTTCCATTCTTGGGAATAGTAAATGTTCGATTTATCATAATGATGTTTTTTATGTTCATGGAGATTTGCATCTTTGGTCATTATGTACTAAATTTAGAACATCCTAATAATGGACGAATCTATGACATAACTACTAAAAGGTTCAAGTCAAATGATTTGAATCCAACCTACCTATGGCATTGTCGTCTAGGCCATATAAATGAGAAACGCATTTGAAACTCCATCAAGATGGATTTCTGAATTCATTTGATTTTGAATCATTTGATACATGTGAGTCTTGTTTATTGGGAAAGATGACAAAGGCTCGTTTTTTGCGGACACGGAGAGAGGAAACCGATTTATTGGGCCTCATACATACAGATGTGTGTGGGCCAATGAATACATCTGCCAGAGGAGGTCATTTGTACTTCATTACATTCATAGACGATTTCAGTAGATATGGGTATATCTATCTAATGAAACATAAGTATGAATCTTTTGAAATGTTCAAAATATTCCAAAATGAAGTGCAAAACCAACTTGACAAAACAATTAAGGCACTTCGATCTGATCTAGGTGGTGAATATTTGAGCCAAGAGTTCGTTGACCATCTTAGGAGTTGTGGGATCATCTCACAACTTACTCCTCCAGGAACACCTCAATGGAATGGTGTTTCTGAACGGAGGAATCGAACTCTATTAGATATGGTTCAATCTATGATGAGTCAAACAGACCTTCCACCTTCCTTTTGGGGCCATGCCCTAGAAACAACTGCTTTCACACTAAATCATGTTCCGTCAAAGGCAGTTGAAAAGACACCATATGAGATATGGACTAGGAAGAAACCCAGTTTGTCTTTTCTCAAGATTGGGGGATGTGAGGTTTATGTTAAACAACAAGCCTCTGATAAATTATCATCCAGATCCTCAAAATGCCTTTTTGTGGGGTATCCTAAGGAAACTAAAGGATACTATGTCTACAATCCCACCGATCACAAAGTGTTTGTTATTTGGAATGGTACCTTTTGGAAAAGAGTTTATCTCTAAAAGAACCAATGGGAGTAAGGTGAACCTCGAAGAAGTTCGAGAGTCGCGAGGACAATGTAGAACCACGAGATGGAAATTGGAGAAGACTCACAACAAGGTGTTGAGCCTACTCAAGTAACACAAGGCCCACGAAGGTCCGATAGATCACGACTACAGCCTCAGAGATATGGATTTCTGATTACTGGAAGTCGTGATGTTTTGCTCATTGAACATAATGAGCCAACTACCTATCGAGAGGTCGTGGTGGGGCCAGACTCCGAAAAATGGCTTGATGCCATGAAGTCTGAAATGCAATCCATGTACGACAATAAGGTATGGACCTTAGTCGATCCACACGAAGGTTTAAAAACCATTGGGTGCAAGTGGGTTTTCCAAGAGAAAACCGACATGGATGGCAAAGTAAATGTCTTCAAGGCACGGCTGGTTACAAAAGGATTCACTCAAACTCATGGTGTGGACTATGATTCCCTTTTCCCCAGTTGCAATGGCCAAATCAATCAGAATCCTTCTTGCCATTGCATCATATTATGACTATGAGATATGGCAGATGGACGTCAAAACAGCATTCCTTAACGGAAAGCTACTTGAGGATGTGTACATGACACAACCTGCGAGGCTTTTGTGCGTCCGAGGACTGCAGGAAAGTATGTAAGCTTCAAAGATCCATTTATGGATTGAAGCAGGCATCTCGGAGCTGGAATCATCGTTTTGAAGAAGTAGTCAAAGAATTTGGATTCATTCAAAACATGGATGAACCTTGTGTTTACAAGAAGGTTAGTGGGAGCACAGTTGTATTTCTAGTGCTTTACATTGATGACATCCTACTCATTGGGAATGACATTCCTACCTTGCAGAGTGTCAAGGCTTGGTTATGAAAGTCTTTCTCAATGAAAGATTTAGGCGAAGCCTCTTATAACCTAGGGATAAGGATCCATAGAGATAGATCCAAAAGGCTGATAGGCCTAAGTCAGAGCATATATATAGACAAGATCCGCATAGGTTCGGTATGCGGGAATCTAAAAGGGTAACATACCCATGTCTCATGGCATTCATCTCGCAAGGATCTGTGTCCTAATACACAAGATCAAAGAGACCGCATGAGTAAGATTCCATTTGCCTCTGCTATTGGATCTATCATGTATGCCATGGTATGTACTCGACCGGATGTGTCATTTGCCTTGAGTATGACAAGCAGATATCAACAAGATCCCGGTGAGAGTCACTGGACTGCTGTCAAGAATATCCTTAAGTACTTAAGAAGGACTAAGGACCTATTCTTAGTATATGGTGTTGGAAATTATGCCCTAGGGCAAGTCATTGTTCTCAAATTTAGTTATCACTTCATTCGCATGTTTACAGTGATAACTAATCCCTGGATACATCTTATAGATTATCCTAAATGTCCCTGGTCGGTCATCTACGCGGGAGCGAAGATGAATTAAGACCGATATGACTTTGATGAGGTATGGAGATACAATCAAAGTCATGGGCACTGTAAGAGTACAAGGTCTTGGGCCAGGCCACTATGAGAAAGGTTTGCATGGATTAAGTCATAAGCTTATCTCATGTATAACCGCGTCACAACGCCCATGACTGAGATCATCATGGATTCCTACATGATGAATCACGGGTCTTTGACCTAGTCAAAAGTCACCTTTGACTAGGGTGATGATAAAGGTGGGATCGGGATCGGTGGTTTTCATGCGGAGGGACGTGAATGGTCAAGATGGAATTTGTCCCTCACATTCGTAGAGAGATAATCTTGGGCCCCTCGATGAGTGAGTCTAAGAAATGTATGGCCATCTTGTGATGGAAAGGAGTTTCCATTTCACTTATTAGACTACTCGAGAATCGAGAAAGTAATGGTCAAGAAAGGAAGTTGACATTATCCATGCCTCATCCTTGACCAAATTATCGCGTGACAAAGGGACGTGACATGGTTGTACGATAGGTGTATCGTGTCATCGATCCCCATGTGAGTTGGGTAGTCGCAATGTCTTGCTAGAGGCCGCTTGCAATTTGTGGGTGACACGGTGTTGGCCCATTGCCAATCTCACATGGGCTGCGGGGTCGCACACAAGAATAATCCAACACGGGTAAAAGTGTCCAGGTTCATTGAATCTCGATTAATATGAGATTAATGAATGCGAGTTTAATGCAGGGTAAATATATATATATATATATATATATTTAAATTCGAAAATAATATAATGATATTATTTAATTGAGATTAAAATATTATTATTATATTATTTGTTTTATGTTTAATTTATTTGATAAATTAAATATCTAAAACAAACGAGATATTGTATCTCATTTAATTTTCGAATAAAGATATTATTGTCTATTTAATTTAAATTGAGATATTGGTATCTTAGATTTAAATAAACAGATAGATATCATTTCTTCGATTTAATTTATTGAGATAAATTAAATCAGAAGGCTTTTAAATTTGGATTAAATAAATAAGTTGGATTAAATCTATCGATAGATCTATCGGATAGATTTAATTAATATATATTTAATCCAGATCTAAAGTTTGAATTCAAAATTAATACGATTAATTTTGCATTAAATACGCCTGAACGGAGTTTTAGAAAACCTACGGGACTTTCGGTCGAGCGTATTACGAAAAGCCGCGAGAAACCCTAGAGTGAAAATAGAGAGACGCACAAGAAGAGGCGCTAGCACACGCCATAGCCGTGAACGAGGATTGTTCGTGTGGATACCGGTAGAGGAAGAGGATTCCAAGAGTCGTCTTCGGCGATCGAGGAGGTAGCCCACCTGTTCAAGGAAGAACCGACGCGGACGAACTCTAAAAGGTAATATCCGGATTCACTAGCTTTGATTTAAACGCACCTGAGTGATCCTCGGGACGGATTCGTAGAAAATTTTATCCGCTGCGTTGTACGGATCCCAACATATGGTGGCTTGGAAGAAGAGCTCTGTGTAACTAGTTACATAGATGCGAGTTTCCAAACTGACCAAGATGATTCAAAATCACAGTCAGGATATGTATTCCTGTTGAATGGTGGTTTGGTGAGCTGGAAGACTCTAAGCGAGCACCGTAGCAGCTGATCCCCCGCAACTAAGCCGAGTATATAGTAGCATTGGATGCAGCTAAGGAAGCTGTTTGGATCAGAAAGTTCATCACTGAACTTGGGGTGATTCCTACCATCTCAGATCCAATAACCTTGTTCTGTGACAATAACGGCGTTATTGCACAGACAAAGGAGCCTAGGTCACATCAAAGGACCAAGCACATACTCAGGCGATTTCATCTCATCAGAGAAATCAATGAGAGAGGTGATACTAGCATATGCAAAGTACCAGGAGAAGACAATGTAGCAGATCCTCCTACTAAGCCGCTTGCACAAGCGACACATGAGCGTCATGTTAGGGCAATGGGAATTAGAGTAATTAATGATTGCACCTAGTGCAAGTGGGAGTCTGTTGGAAATTATGCCCTAGGCGCAATTCATTGTACTTTGGATATTTAAGTTATTTAAAGTATTCTCTTTTGTTATCATTTTCGTTTGCATGTTCGTATTGATAATCGCATCCCCGGATACATCTTATAGATTATCCTAAATGTCCCTGATCGGTCATTTACGCGGGAGCGAAGATGAGTTAAGACCGAGTATGACTTTGATGAGGTATGGAGATACGAATCAAAGTCATGGGCACTTGTAAGAGTACAAGGTCTTTGGGCCAGACCCACTATGAGAAAGCCTGCATGGATCAAGTCATTAGCTTATCTCATGTATAACCGCGTCACGACGCCCTATGACTTGAGATCATCATGGGTTCCTACATGATGAGTCACTGGTCTTTGACCTAGTCAAAAGTCACCTTTGACCGGGTGATGATGAAGGCTGGGATCAGGATCAGTGATTTTCATGCGGAGGAATGTGAATGGTCAAGATGGAATTTGTCCCTCACATTTGTAGACAGATAATATTGGGCCCCTCGATGAGTGAGTCTAAGAAATGTATGGCCATCTTGTGATGGAAAGGAGGTTCCATTTCACTTATTAGACTACTCGAGAATCGAGAAAGTAATGGTCAAGAAAAGGATGTTGACATTATCCATGCCTCATCCTTGACCAAATTATCGCGTGACAAAAGGGACGTGACATGGTTGTATGATAGGTTGTATTGTGTAATCGATCCCCATGTGAATTGGGTAGTCGCAATGTCTTGCTAGAGGCCGCTTGCGACTTGTGGGCTTACGGTGTTGGCCCACCGCCAATCTCATATGGGCGCGAGTGGTCGCACACAAGAATAACCCAACACGAGCAAAGTGTCGAGGTTCATTGAATCTTAGATTAATCGAGATTTAATGAATGCTTAATTTAGTCTCGGGGTAAATATATATATATATATATGTATAAATTCGAAATTAATATATATATATATATTAATATTATAAATAGAGATTATAATATTATTATATATTATTTGTTTTATATTTAATTTATTTGATAAAGTAAATATCTAAAACAAATAGAGATATTGTATCTCATCTAATATTCGAATAAAGATATCGTATATCTGTTTAATTTAAATTGAGATATAGTATCTCGATTTAATTAAATAGATAGATATTATTTCTCGGATTTAATTTATGGAGATAAATTAAATCGAAGGCTTTTAATTTGAATTAAATAAATACATTAGATTAGATCTATTAGATAGATGTAATTAATATGTTTTAATTCAAATTCAAAATTTAATTTCAGATCTGGTTTTAATCGGATTAAATAAATGCGTTACATTAGATCTAACAGTTAGATTTAATTAATGTATTTTAATCCATATTTGAAATTCAAAATTCAAAATTAATGCAGATTAATTTTATATAATGCGCTCATCGGGTTTGAGAAAACCTACGGGACTTTCAGTCGAGCATATTCTGAAAAAAGTCGCGAGAAACCCTAGAGTGAAAATTGAGAGAGGCACAAAAGAGGCGCTAGCACGCTGCTGTAGCCGTGTTCGAAAATTGTTCGTGTGCATACCGGTGGAGGAAGCCAATTCTACGAGTCGTCTTCTGCTGATCGAGGAGGTAGCCCACCTATTCAAGGAAGAACGAGACGCGGACGAATTCTCCAAAGGTAATATTCGGATTCCCCAGCCTTGGTTTAAACGCACCTGAGTGATCCTCAGGACGGGATTCGTAGAAATTTTAATCCGCTGCGTTGTACGGATCCCAACAGCAATAGTGTTTGCTTTGAAGATATGGCGACATTATCTGTATGGTGCTAATGTTGAGTTGTACTATGACCATAAGAGCTTAAAGTACTTGTTTGACCAAAAAGAGCTGAACATGAGGCAGCGCAGATGGATGGAATTGCTTAAACATTACGATTTAGAGATCAAGTATCACCTGGGCAAGGCTAATGTTGTTGCAGATGCCTTAAGTATAAAGGTAGTTCGAGTAGCATCCTTGATGATAGCAGAGCGGAAGCTAATTGAGGATTTCAGGGACATGAACCAGGCAAGGCAAGTGATAATGAGAAAAAGCAAATTCCATAGAATCCGCATTGAGAATGGGTTAAGATCAGAGATAGCAGAAGCTCAGGAGGAAGATGAGTTAGCGCAGTCTATTCGAGAAAAGATGGCTCGAGGCGAACTGCCAGAATATGATATTTCGCCTAGTGGACTGATTCGATATAGAGGAAGAACCTATGTGCCACCAGTGGAAGAGTTAAGAAGGAAGATACTGGATGAGGCGCATAAGAGCAGTGTACGCTATTCATCCGGGGCGATAAAGATGTACAAGAATCTAAAGACCGGGTTTTGCTGGCCAGGAATAAAGAACGATGTGGCTAAGTATGTTGCTGAATGCTTAACTTGCCAGAAAGTTAAGATTGAGCACCGACGGTCGGGAGGTCTGTTGCAAGGAATTGAGATTCCTGAATGGAAGTGGGAAGACATTACTATGGATTTAGTGGTAGGCCTTCCCAAGGTAAGGCACCACGATGCTATCTGGGTAATCGTGGATCGGTTTACTAAATCAGCATACTTTATCCCTATAAGTGTAAACTATTCTCCGGAGAAATTGGCGGAGATTTATATCAAAGAGATCATACGACTCCAGGGTACCCCAAAGAGTATTATATCTGATAGAGATCCCCGATTCACTTCCCGATTCTGGCAAGCGTTGCATGAGGTAATGGGGACGAAGCCGAAGTATAGTACAGCCTATCACCCCCAGACTGACGGCCAATCAGAAAGGACTATCCAGACGTTAGAGGATATGTTGCGAGCCTGCGCTTTGGATTTCAAGGGTAGTTGGGACCGGTGCCTGCCCTTAGCAGAATTTGCTTACAACAATAGCTACCATTCCAGTATACAGATGGCTCCTTACGAAGCGCTGTATGGAAGGAAATACAGATCACCCTTGGGATGGACAGAGTTTTCAGAAAGGAAGCTAATTGGACCAGAAATGGTAGATAAAATGGCTGAACAGGTTAGCCTGATTCGGAAGAGGCTCCTGGAAGCGCAGAGTAGACAAAAGAGCTATGCGGATAGGAGGAGGAGACCTCTAGAACTTGAGGTGGGTGATCGCGTATTTCTGAAAGTATCTCCTGTTACTGGGATAGGTAGGGCGATACAGCGGAGAAACCTAAGCCCTCGTTATATTGGTCGTTTTGAGATTTTAGAGAAACGGGGACCGGTAGCATAGCAGACTGCACGACATCTTTCACATCTCCCAACTGAAGAAGTATTAGCCAGCCCCGGAGCATGTATTAGAGTATGAAGACGTAGATGTCTAAGACAATCATACTTTTGTGGTAGAACCAGAGCAGATTATTGGACATCAAGTAAAGCAACTTCGGTGAAATAGTATTCCTTCGGTCAAGGTTGTTTGGAAGGGATTATGTCCGGGGGAGGCAACATGGGAGACATTTGAGGAGATGAAGAGGCGTTATCCAAATTTTATGGCTAGGAATATGATTAATGTATAGCTAAAATTTTGAGGACGGAATTTATTTTACGGGGGGAGAAATGTAACACCCCTATTTTGTAATGCACGTACCTATGTAAGCTTGCTCAGTAATAAGAAGCCCTGAGTAATTTTGGAGTATTTATTCCCTATGATTTAAGGCGTGGAATAATTTCAAAGGCCCTAAGATGGGGAAACAATGGCTAAGAGTAAGTAGCAAAGGTACTAAGTTAAAATAAGAAGGAAACCCTAATCAACGGTAAGGTAACTTGTGCGCGAAGTAATCCGAAGAAATAAATCGGTATAGTAAAGAAGTGACCATGGCGGGCATTGTGGGCCCAGGGTATGCGTGTAAAACCTAGAGAAAAGGAGAGAACATATGTCTGGACCCATTACAAAAGAGAAAGTCAGTGGTGGTGGTGCTACATCGGATACGTGGCATTTCGGGGCCATAAATTGGATTACCGAGTAGCACGCATCACGAGGTGAGTCTGGAGTACTGGAATAAAGGTTTCTTGATCCCCAAGGTAGTATGCGTCGTCCACTTGTGGTATGGGAAAAGTGAATGATGATCCAGGCCCACACAAGTCCAGTTGAAGGGCACGCATTACGAGATAAGATGGGGACCGGCAACGGAGCCGAGCGGGCCGGATAGGACTTTCCAGAGTCGGGCCCAGGCCCAGGACACTGATATGGGGTGAATTCCAGTGGGTCCAGATGAGCGAGATAATATCTTGCTATGTAATTATGAAGAGAGAGATTGTCACATCAGAGTAATAATGAAGAGAGAGAATGAATAAATAATCCGGTTAAATCTGGGCCACACAATTCAAATATGATATGACAACAAAACGACATGTAATAATGACATTAAAAGTGTAATTATGGCACATCTTGGTTCAGATTTCGTGGGTCCCAGCCTTGGAAAAGATGAAACGGCGCAAAATGACCATTTTGCCCCCGCACCCTAACTACACCTAAGGTCACCTAGGGCAAAATTGGAACACCAATTTTTGACCTTGAGCTCATCATTTTCTGCCCAAAAGAGAGCCCTAGATATTTCTAGAAGATCTGATTGTGTGGGCCCATGCTTTGGAAGATGAACAAGACCAAATGACCAATTTACCCCTAACCCTAAAACCTACAACTACAAAATATCTAAGGGCAAAATGTGGAACTTGGGGCCTATAAATAGGACCTCTCCCCCTCCATTTTTCCCACACAAGCCACGATCTCAATGAGTGCTAGAGAGTGGTCAGCTGAAGCATTAGGTTCTGGAAGTGAAGGAGGTCACCCGCAACCGATATCCGGAGGTAAGTCCCTAAACCTAAGAATCGAGTAATCTTCTTCTCTGCCCTGTGGTGTTTCGTGGAGATGCAGTAGGTTTTTCATACTTTTAAGGTTTCCAAGGAGTCCAGAAGGCATTTTTGTGTGGGGTTAAGTAGGATCATTTCGTTTGGAACTGTATAAACCCTAAATCTTTCTATACGAAAATCATCGGTTATTTTTGTTTTAAGGCGTGAATATTAATCTGTGGTTTTGAGTGGGTAAATTGAGTCCAATTGCTTTGAAATTTTGTATGGTGAAATTAGACATCCTTAGGATGACTTTGATATAATATTTTGTGTCATTTGGAGTTTTCAATTGAGAGATATTAAAGGATAAAATAACCTAAAGACTGGACTTTTCTCCCAGACAAGTGGCTAATATTTGGGGTAAAGGACGAGTTTTGAACCCAGAAAAACTTGATAAATATTTTTCATGTAAAATATACATTGTAAGGGTTCTAAGCCCACTTATCTCATGTCAAACCGATTTTTTTATAATTTATTAAAAATCAGTGAAGTTGAGTCAGAAATTCTGGAAAATCTGAAGCTATGCGAATTTCATGAAACTAGAGCTAGGGTTTGAATGGGTGATTGATAGCATAATTTTTGGCTGTATTTAGGGTATTCTCATGTGTAGGACGCATCCCCGATGTTAAGAGGAAAGTTCACCACTTTCGGAAGTGCCAGGTAGTAACTGTTGACTTGCATACTCTATGTTGCGTTTGCATGTATGTTTTATCATGATGTAGGAGATCGGGCTGCAGTGCCTATTGGACTACGTGTCCTTAGGTTTCTGATGTAGTATCGAGATCAGGCTGTAGTACCTATTGGACTGCGTGTCCTTAGGGTTTGAGCTACAGTACCGAGAGCATGTAGGATCGGGCTGCGGTACCTATTGGACTGTGTGTCCTTAGGGTGTTCTTTAAGTGACGAGAGATATGTGGGGTAGGTGGAGCCTATATGTTGTGTGTGTTTATAGGTGTCCACGAGGCCCTAGGCTAGGTGGTTGGGGTCGCTCCCTAATTACTGAGGCCCATTTGCGCGCTGTTCGAGGGGCTTGTCTTGACCAAGGGTGGTCCTAAGGAGTTGCTACGTCTTTGTTCATTGTTGCCGAGAGGCGGGTGTATGTTTACTTCCGATTGTGATTTGCATTGCATGCACTGTACACATGTTGTATATGAGTCTAACGGTTACTCGGGGTTCAATCCTGAACTCCAGACCATTTTGAGAAGCAGGGGTAAGATGGTAGCAGTTGGAGGTGGTAAGAAGGTAGGGCGTGGAGTGGTGCACTGAAGAAGAAATAGGGGATGCCCTATCTCATTTTGTAATCTATATTTTGGATAACTGTTGTTTATTAACAGTACTCTTTATTTGGATGACTGTATTAACCCTTTGGGGACACGCTTGCCACTTGACTTTTAATGTTTATCAGTATGTTTTGTCTTGTCCAAACAGACCATGCGCTCTGCTGTGCTAACTCTGTGTTAAGTTCATTGGATTAAATAATAAGAGAAGGTGGTTAAGGATAAGGGATCCCTCTAACCCGCCATCCGAAAGGGCGAGGCCGGTAGGGGTGTAACATGGAACGAGTGTGAACTATGCTTAATAGAGGAAAGAGACAAAGGGAGGGGTTGTGCAATGGTAAGGAAAAGGGATGGATGGAGTTGTAAAAATGGAGAGGGCACAACTCACGAGACCAACCATTATAGAGAGGCTGTACGAGTTGTGTGTTGAAAAGTTAGGGGCACAATGGGAAACCGGGGGCACGAAGAGAGGAGTGGGCCAAGGGACCGTGGTCCAGGAAGGAAATTGTGTAAATGTCTGGGATATAGTGACATACCTGTAGCATCGCGATCCATTCGGCTAGGTGGTACAAGGTAGATCTTCTGCCCGTTTATGCTCCGTATTGCTATAGCATGGCTATGCTAAATTCGTCTCCTATGTGGTAGCGAAACCTAGAAAAGAAGATGGGAAGAAGAAACCATAAGCTAGGCTGCATCCCAGTAGCGCTTGTTTACGGTGTTCAGCCTGACCAAGCTACAACATTTTAGTATTGAGGTAATGCAAGGATTGCCTACTTCCTTGCTCCCGTATCTGAAATCCTATGGGAGTAAGAATTCCTCAGCTGGGTCTGCAAACTGCACTGTCTTTAGAATTGAAAAGGTGACATGGTCATCATTGACTCGCATAGTGAGTTCTCCCTTTTCCACATTAATCAACGTTCTCCTAGTTGCCAAGAAGGGTTTTCCCAAAATAATTGGGACTTCGTGATCTGCTTCGAAGTCAAGAATGATGAAATGCACAGGAAAGATGAATTTATCTACTTTTACCATGATGTCTTCAATTTTTCCTTCAGGTAGAACGGTGGAACGGTCAGCTAATTGTAGTGTGGCTGTCGTGGGTCTTGCTTCCCCCACTGCCAGTCTTTTGAATACAGACATGGGCATTAGATTGATGCTGGCCTTAAGGTTACATAATGCTTTGCATGTGTATTGAGGTACAATAGCATAGGGAATTGTGAAGCTACCAGGGTCTTTTAGTTTTGGAGGTATTCAATTCGTCAGCAAAGCACTGCAGTCCTGAGTTAGTACTCTCTTCCAGTATCCTTTTCTTGGACAGGATGTCCTTCATGAATTTTACGTAACTAGGCATCTGTTCTAATGCCTCCACCCAAGGGATGTTGATATGCAGTTGCCTTTGCATGTTGAGGAACTTCCGATATTGTTTCTCTTGGCTCTGCTTTTGTAGTCTTTGTAGGAATGAAGGGGGTTGCCTTATCACCTGATACGGTCCTGGATCAAGGTTCTGATATGAAGACGGTGTTGTAGCATCCCTTTTTGAGTTCGGTACGTGGTCATCTTGCATGACGAATGAAGGGGATGCTGTAGCATCGATACTCTGTTCAGTTTGCAGTGGCGTTGGGTACTACTGCTCTTCTTCAAGGAATTGTTCGGCACTCTCCTTTACCTTCTTTGCTTGACCAAATTCTGGATTAGCATCCCCAATAGGCCTTTTGGTCACCCTTATAGGCTCTAGACTTTTTCTGTTTTTGAGTTCTATTAACTTGACCTGTTCCTTTTCATGGATTTTAGGGACTTCAATGTCACTCGGCAGAGATCCAAAAGGTCTGTTGTTGAGGGCAATTGCTAACTGTTTGACTTATTCTCAAGGTTCTGAAGGGTTACCTGCTAACTTTGGATGATAGCGTCGTTCTTTGCCATATACTCGTTCAACAGATTCATTATAAAAGTTTGCGGATCTAAATCACTGCCCTGCTACCTTGCTTGTTGGGTAAACCCAGGTGGGTTTGATGGTTTGGTTGAGTATGATGGGCCAGTTGATTACCCTACTGATTGTTGAACTTGAGAGCTCCATGAGAAATTTGGGTGCTACCTCCATCCTGGGTTGTATGTATTAGAGTAAGGGTTGTTTGTGTTACTGCCCTTGTTGAAGTTGTTGACATAGTTGATTTATTCGAGGTTGGCAGAGCACTGAGAATATGGGTGGTCTCCACCACAGTACACACAAGCTACCTGGGATGGTGTGTTGCTTGGAGGAAGGGTCAGTCCTTTCATCATAGTTTTTGAGAAAACTCAAGTTTAGCATTGTAAACTCAAGTTTGCACTTGGCAGAGAGTTTTCAAAGGTTTTTCAACTTTAAGGAAACTCGAGTTTGTGCCATGGAGAGAGCTCCTAACTATTTTATGATTTTGAAAACTCCAGCTTGCTTTTAGAAACTCCAATTTTGAGCTTTGTGGACTTAACATATTTTCACTTCAAAGGTCCCAAACTCGAGTTGACTCGAGTTTGCTTATATTTTCAAAATGCTCTTCAAAACTCAAATCGCGACATTCTTCTCTGAGATAAGCTTATGACTAAATCCATGCAATTTTCTCATAGTGGGTCGGTCCAACACCTTGTACTCTTACAAGTGCCTATGACTTTGATTTGTATCTCTATACCTCATCAAAGTCATACTGGTCTTATTTCATCTTTGCTCCCACGTAGATGACCTACCAGGGGCATTTAAGATAATCTATAAGATATATCAAAGGATATAGTTATCACTATAAACATGCAAATGAAATGATAAGTTAAGGAGAATACTTTAAATAATATAAACGTTTAAAGTACAATGACTTGCTCCTAGGGCATAATTTCCGACAGAAATGGCATAGGAAAATAGGAGATTTCAGCAAGTTAAAGCCCAACCCATTAAGTTGGTTTTTGCCCAACACATGATCATATACATAACAGCAATATATATATAACCATACTTCTCTAATATCCCTGCAACGCATTAAAACCACTGAGAACACAATTAGCAAATCAAATTTTTTTCCATAATTGCAAATCTCACTTTCGGCCTCAACTGTACACGCAAGATCACAACGCCGTTTATGCATGCACAATGGTGACGGGGAGCGACTTTAACAGACTTCTCATACCCTCTCGAGCCCTACACTATACCCCTCAGTTTGTCTTTTTCCTCGGACTGAACCCAAAAGTCCTTAAATGTACACACTTCCAGGATCTCATTCATTCCCATTGGTTTTAACTGAGTTGAAACATGAAAAAGCAAGATGAGGAAAGAGAGTGAGAGTCAAATATGATCATTGTTATTCACTCTTACTCTCTTTAAAATCCAGAAAACAGAGGCGAGATGTAATATCCGATTTTCAATTTAACGAAAATCTAAATATGTGGCGATATTTAAATGGAAATTGTGGAATAGTTGACCATATGATATTGGCTAATATATGTGACATAAGATCACATAAAATAATGGCTATTTTAAGTTCAAAAAAGTCATGGAAATGTTATAAAAACACTTAATTTAAATTAAGTGCCAATTAATAAATATTAATAGACAAATTAGCATGTGCTAATTAAGATGATTGAAAGGCAATAAAAATATTTGATAGGGGTTGTATTTTTGGAAATAAAAGGCCAAGAAAGACAAATAGAATTGATAAAGTAACTTGATAAAGCTAACTAATTAAACTATAAGTTGGCATCTAGTTTCAAAGGAACTTAAAGCATAACTTCCTATAATAAATGGCTTCATAAAATCTGCCCCTAAAGTCTTTGTTTTTGTCTAGCATGTGTGGAAAGTTATGAGCCAAGTATTTAAAATAAATATCACAAGCAAATACACATTGACAAGTCAACAACCAATCAAGCATTGACACTTGGCAATCAAGGCACACCTAATCCCTAATTTATATCATCAAATGACCCATGATAATTGAATATTTCATACGCTTCTTTTTATCTCTTGCTTAATAATTTAGGACTCTTCAGTTAATAAATAATGGCTTTTATACTTATTTGGGCTTTGGGCCTTTGATTAGATTTTAGTCATTTTTAATGATGAAATTCCAGATTTACATTGCTTCACTATTTTCACCATAACTCTTGAACCAGATATCCGATTAGCTCATTCTTGTTTCATATTTCAGATGATTCAAAGATCTACAATTGTTATGAAGACTTGAAGGGAAAATTTGAACAAGAGGGTGGTCAATTTTGGAGCCGAAGTAGGATGTACATTTCTGAATTTTTATTTGGGCTCGAATTTTGTAAATAAAGTCCATTTTCATTTTATTTCTATTACGAGACTCCTCAATATTTTCGGAAAAGACAAAACACCAGTTTTCATTTGGAAACTCGAGTTTTGGTCATACTGAAGAGTCTTCAACATTTTGAGCTTATGAAAACTGCAGTTTTGATATGGAAACTCTAGTTTTCGGTTGCATGACTTTTCCTAAGTTTTTTGTGAAAACTCGAGTTTTGGTTTGGAAACTCGAGTTTCAACTTGGCGGAGAGTTTTCAAGTTTTACCTAGTTTTTGAAAACTCAAGTTTTCATATAAAACTCTAGCTTTGACTTGGCATGAATTTCTCAAGGTTGTCATACTTAAATGAAAACTCAAGTTTTAGTTTTGAAAATCGAGTTTTGGCGAAGCCGAGAGCTTTGCTCTTTTTCAATGTTTTCAAAACTCTAGTTTTGGATGAAAACTCCAGTTTTGACGTTTTGGACTAAAACTCATTTTACATGTCAAAAGTCTACAACTCGAGTTTGGAATGGAAACTTGAGTTTTGAGTTCTATTCAACAACATGGTTCAAAGCTCAAATCGCGACGTTCCTCTCTGGAAGAAGGAAACTCGAGTTTTCCTATTAGTGCACAGTGACAAACTTGAGTTTTGATGAACAAACTCGAGTTTGTGTCGCAGAGTTTGAAATTCAAATCTGACGAATTTGTGAAACCTTCTTGTTTGATCTTAATACTTCCTATCATCATTCATTAATATTCTTAACTATGTTTAACCACTTTATTAGGGAGTTTCAGATCATTAAAGGATATTAAATGAAGATTTGAACAAAAGCAAAAAGTGATGTCAGCACATTAAATGCAAAGTTCAGAAAACTTGCATCCTTTTGGACAATCATTCTACACACGTTGCAAAGGGATTAATGTTTCCTTTCCACATCCAGTAGCTGCTCTTCCAACATATTAAAAGTCAAGCACAAACATCTGTGCAACTGGCTTAAGCAAAGTATAGTGAGAGAAAAATACCTAAGCTCACCCTAATCCTTGTTGAATGTCTCCAACGGTTACATTAGGGATTTCAACGGTCATTTAATGCTCTCTTTGTATAAATAGAGTTGCATTCATTTCTTCTAACCAACTAATCTGCTGAAAACTAATTGCATTCAAGCTTACCAACTACTCTTTTAGTTTTCACTTGTAAATATCTTTTGATACATTGATCTTCAATGTTTATTTCTATCTACTCTTTAATAGAGTTCATTGATTGTAAATCATTTATTGTGAGTATCTCAAGTCTGGGGGTTTGGAGATTAGGTTATTGATTGCAACTTGTAAGGGGGAGTAAGTTCTAGTGAGAGAATTACTCTTGAGTTACATAGTGTGTTATCAATTGAGATAGTGAAAATCCCAAATAGTCTGGGGACTGGACGTAGGTTAGAGGTTAGACCGAACCAGTATAAATCCTTGTGTCTTGCTCTTCTTCCTTATACTCTATTTAGCTCTGTTTTAGCATTCGAAAACAGAGCAGTTCGAAAAGATTTTCAAAATCCCCAATTCACCCCCTCTTTGTGATTAAGGTCCACCTTCATTTGGTATCAGAGCAAGGTCTTCTCTAAAGAGCTTAACATCTCAAGAAGGATCACTATGGAAGGTATTATACTTGATAGAGCTTCGATCAATTGACCACCAGGATTCAATGGAGAGCATTATTCCTTCTGAAAAGACAAATTCAAAGTCTTTGTTTTGGCTACTGAATATGGCTTATGGAGAGTATTTGAAAAAGGAGACTAGAATCCAACTGTTCTGGAAGGTGGTCTCAGAATTCCAAAGCCTGAAGAAGACTATGATGAGAATGATAGGAGAAATATCACTCTCAATAATAAAGTTGTGCTTATACTGCAAAGTGATCTGAGTCAACAAGAATATTTTCGTATATGCACTCTGACTTCTGCTAAAGCTATGTGGGATGCTCTGGAGATAGCTCATGAAGGAACCTTGAAGTCAAGCGGAATAAGGTCAACACCCTCATGACAGAATACGATCTTCTTCGCATGAAGTCGGGAGAATCCATTGGTGAATTCGAACTCAGATTCACTCATCTAATCAACCAGCTTGCTGCACTTGGCAAAGAATATGAGCAACCTGTCCAAGTGAGGAAAATTCTCAATATTCTCAATAAGGAATGGGAAGCCAAAGTCACTGCTATTGAAGAAAGTCGTGGTGAATCAATGCCATCTGTAGCAGCTCTCTTTGGCAGTCTCTCTGAATATGAAGCCAAGCTCAAGTTCAAAAAGGGACTTGATGAAGCACATGGCAAAAACAAGGGAATTGCTCTCAAAGCTGTCAAAGAAGCCAAGGAATCAGATGGTGATGATGATGAAGAAGACGAAGATGAAGAGCTGGGCATGATGGTCCGGAGATTTAAGAAATTCTACAAGAAGGACCAAGGATTCAAGAAATTTCACAAGGGTAGCTCTAGCTTTGAGGCAAAGAAGCCAATTATCTACTACGAATGTGAAAAGCCTGGCCACATAAACTCTGAATGTCTCAATCTGAAGAACAGGGACAAAGATTAGAAGTAGTTCAATCAATTCATAAAGAAAGCCTATGTCTCAGCCATATAGGGAGATAGTTCATCTGATGAAGATGAAGATGATGAGGAAGAAAAGGCTAATATCTGTTTAGTTGCTGAAGAAGAAGAGCAATGTGACAACAATGACAAGGTATATGATTCAAAATGACCTTATGATGAATTGTTTGCTGAATACATTGTTGTACAATCTGAATTTGAGAAACTTGTTGAAAAATATGTATCTTTGAAAAAGAAGAATGTGACTCTTGAACTTCAAATTAAAGAACTATCTCCTGATACTATTTATGAGGATTGTACTGATTTAGAGAAAAAAACTTACATCTCACAAGGGCACTTGAGAAATTCACTAGAGGTAGTGAAATGCTCAATGTCTTTTTGAAACAACAAATATTTACAAATGATAGATCGGGGATTGGTTACGACCTGATTTTGATAAAAAGGAAGGCAAAAAGAAGTTTGGAGAAAAATCTTATTTGAACTACTTTAGAAAATCAGTTCATTCTTCAAATCATTTTGCTCATTGTAATTATTGCAATCGTAAAGGTCATACTACTTCTTCCTGTTTTCATAAAAAGGAAAGAAGGAGTAAACCTATAGGGAATTATCAATGGGTGCCGAAGAGATCTTACAAGGTTCCTAAGACACAGACTAACCCCAAAGGACCCAAGAAAAGATGGGTACCTAAGACCTGATTTATTGTGTTCTGCAAGTCTGTCTAAGAGCATCAAAATCCAACAAGTGGTACATTGATAGTGGATGCTCCAATCTGGAAAGATTGCTGGTATTGGTGAAATTGGAAACAATGAGGGACCACAAATCAAAGATGTCTACCTAGTAGAGGGACTTTGTCACAATCTCCTCAGTGTAAGCCAAAGCACTGATAAAGGTAACCTAGTTATCTTTGATTCTAAAGAGTGCTTGATTGTAACTAAGGATATTCTCCCTTTGAAAAACATAAAATCAAAAGCTTTATTGAGCCCTAGAGAAGGAAATTGTTATACACTTAATCTTTCGTAAATGGTTTGTTTGAAAAATGTTTTTTAGTAATTTGGAGGATAGTTGGCTATGGCACAAACGATTAGCTCATGTTAATATGATTCAACCCGACAGATTATTTAAAAAGGATTTGGTGATTGGTGTTCCAAAACTTCGTTTTAAAAATGACATGATTTATGATGCTTGTCAAAAAGGGAAACAAACCAAATCATCTTTCAAATCAAAAAATGAAATTTCAACTAGTAGACCTCTCCAACTACTTCATATGGATCTAGTTGGACCAGCTAGAGTTAAAAGCCTTGGTGGCAATCTTTATACTTTGGTCATAGTTGATGATTTTTTCTAGATTTGCTTGGACTATATTTTTATCATCTAAAGATGAAACTTTTGATCAGTTTGTTGTTTTTTCCAAGAAGGTCCAAAATGAGAAATGTTTCTCTATTTCAGGAATTGAACCGATCATGGAGGAGAATTCGAGAATCATGCATTTGCGAGTTACGTGACAACATGGGAATAGATCACAACTTCTCGGCCCAAGGACTCCTCAACAAAATGGTGTTGTGGAAAGAAAGAATCGAGTCCTCACCGAGATGATAAGAGCAATGCTGAATGAAAACAATACTTCACAAGTATTCTGGGCTGATGCAATGAGTACGTCTTGCTACATCTCTAATCGGGCATACCTCCGGAAGAAGTTGAACAAAACTCCATATGAGCTGTACATATATAGAGAACCCAACTTGGCTCATCTGCATGTATTCGGATGTAAGTGCTTCATCCACAATAATGGTAAGGACAATTTTGGAAAATTTGATCCTAAAGCAGATGAAGGTATATTTTTGGGTTATTCAAATAGGAGTAAAGCTTATAGAGTCTTTAATAGCGTACTCGCATTGTTGAAGAGTCTATGCATGTTGTATTATATGAATCCAAAGCTGATAAATCCTTGGATAATGCTGAGGAAAATGTTTTCAAAAATCAATTCTTTCCAAAAACTACTCGTGTATCTATTCAAAATCCTGAAAATGTTTTCGAGGTTGATCCCCAAAATAATCTTGAAAATCTGATCAGTCTCAGCCTAGAGCTTGGAAGTTCATTAGGAATCATCCTTTGGATCAAGTTATAGGTGATGTAAATCAAGGAGTAAGAACCAGAAACAATACTTTAAATGAAGTAACTTTTTTTGCCTTTATATCTCATATTGAACCCTCTAAGATTGATGAAGCCCTTTCAGACAACGATTGGGTGATAGTAATGCAAGAGGAGTTACATAAATTTGATAGAAATCAAGTTTGAGATTTGGTACCTAGGCCTAAGGACCATCCGGTCATTGGCACCAAATGGGTATTCAAGAACAAACGAGATGAATCAACAATAATTGTCTGTAACAAGGCAAGATTTGTTGCTAAAGGCTATAATCAAGAAAAAGGAATTGATTATAAAGAAACTTATGCTCCAGTGGCAAGATTGGAAGCCATAAGAGTTCTTCTAGTCTTTGCTTGTGTCAAAGGATTCAAGCTCTATCAAATGGATGTGAAAAGTGTTTTCTTAAATGGTTTTATAGAAGAGGAGGTTTATGTAGAACAACCTCCTGGTTTTCAAAATGATCATCATCTAGATCATGTTTATCGTCTCAAGAAAGCCCTTTATGGCCTTAAGCAAGCTCCTAGAGCTTGGTATGAGTGATTAAGCAAATTACTTTTTGATCAAGGATTTGTTAGAGGAAAAGCAGATACAACTCTCTTAATAAAAAGTAATAAGCTTGGTGAAGTTTTAATTGTTCAAATATATGTTGATGATATTATATTTGGAGCTTCTAATGGTGCTTTGTGTGCGAGAATTTGCTAAGAATATGCAGCGAGAATTTGAGATTTCCATGATGGGAGAACTCAACTATTTCCTTGGTCTGCAAATCAAGCAAAAAAAGGATGGAATCTTCATATCTCAGACCAAGTACCTTTACAACGGTCCTTTAATGCTTTCTTAGTATAAATAGAGCTGCATTTAAAATTTCTCAACAACTAATCTGATGGAAAATGAAAATCATCAAAGCTATCAACTACTCTTTAAGTTTTCTTGAGCAAAGTATTTGCTGATACATTTTGTACTTCAGTGTTCATATTTATTCACTCTTAGAGATAGTTCATTTATTGTAAATCATTCATTGTAAGAATCTCAAGTCGGGGACTTGGAGATTGGGTTCATTGATTGCAACTTGTAAGGGGGAGTAAGTTCTAGTGAGAGAATTACTCTTGAGTACAGAGTGTGTAATCAATTGTGATAGTGAAAAATCCAAAGAGCCTGGGGACTGGACGTAGGTCAAGAGATTGGACCGAACCAGTATAAATCTTTATGTCTTGCTCTTCTTCTCTATACTCTCTGTTCACCTCTATTTTAATCTTTCAAAACAGAGCACTTCGAAAAAGATTTTAAAATCCCCAATTCACCCCCTCTTGGTGATTTAGCTCCATTTTCATTTGGTATCAGAGCAAGGTCTTCTCTAAAGAGCTTAACATCTCAAGAAGGATCACTATGGAAGGTATTCTACCTGATGGAGCTTCGATCAACCGACCACTGGGATTCAATGGAAAGTGTTACTCCTTCTAGAAAGCCAAGTTTAGAGTTTTTGTAATGGCCACAGAGTATAGCCTCTGGAGAGTGTTCGAAAGAGGAGATTACAGACCAACCATTCTTATAAATGGTCTGAGAGAAGAAAAGCCTGAAGAAGATTATGATGAGAATGACAGAAGAAATGTCACACTCAACAGTAAAGTTATCCTTTTGCTGTAAAGTGCTCTTATTCAACAAGAGTATTTCCGTGTCTGTAATTTAACTTCTGCTAAAGCAATGTGGGATGCACTGGAAATAGCTCATGAAGGAACTGCTGGAGTGAAGCAAAATAGAGTCAATACTCTCATGATTGAGTATGACCTCCTTAGTATGAATCCTGGCGAATCCATCATGATTTCCAGCTAAGATTCACTCATTTGATCAACCAGCTTGCTACTTTGGGTAAAGAGTATGAGCAGCCTGTCCAAGTGAGGAAAATTCTCAATATCCTCAACAAGGAATGGGAAGCCAAAGTCACTGCCATTGAAGAAGCTCATGGAGACTCTATGGCATCTGTAGCAGCCCTCTTTGGGAGCCCCTATATGAGGCAAAGCTCAAGTTCAAGAAGGGACTTGATGAAGTACATGGCAAGAATAAGGGAATTGCCCTCAAAGCTGTCAAGAAGCTAAGGAATCAGATGATGAAGAAGAAGAAGACGAAGATGAAGAGCTAGGCATGATGGTCCGAAGATTCAAGAAATTCTACAAGAAGGACCAAGGATACAAGAAGTTTCACAAGGGTAGCTCCGGTATGAGGCAAAGAAGCCAATCATCTACTACGAGTGTGAAAAGCCCGGCCACATCAAGTCCGAGTGTCCGAATCGAAGAACAAGGACAAAGAAAAGAAGAAGTTCAATAGATTCAAAAAAGAAAGCTTATGTCTCATCCATATGGGGAGATAGTTCATCTGATGAAGATGAAGGTGATGAGGAAGACAAATCTGTTCATTCTTCAAATCCTTTTGCTCATTGCAATTATTACAATCGTAAAGGTCATACTACTTCTTCCTGTTTTCATAAAAAAAAAAGAATACGTAAACCTATAGGGAACTATCAATAGGTGCCAAAGGGATCTTACAAGGTTCCTAAGACACAAACTAACCCCAAAGGACCCAAGAAAAGATGGGTACCTAAGACTTGATCTGCTATGTCTTGCAGGTTTGTCTAAGAGCATCAAAATCCAACAAGTGGTACATTGATAGTGGATGCTCTAGACATAGGACGGGAGACTTGTCCAAATTTGCCTCAATCAAACCCAAAATGGTGGCAAGGTGACCTTTGGTGGGAACCAATCTGGAAGGATTGCTGGTATTGGTGAAATTGGCAACAATGAAGGACCACAAATCAAAGATGTCTACCTTGTAGAAGGACTTTGCCACAATCTCCTCAGTGTAAGCCAAAGCACTGATAAAGGTAACTTAGTTATCTTTGATTCTAAGGAATTCTTGATTGTGAGTAAGAATATTCTCGCTTTAGAAAATTTAAAATCAAAAGCTTTATTCAGAGCCCCTAGAGAAGGAAATTGTTATACACTTAATATTTCTAGAAATGGTTCTATTTCTGAAAAATGTTTTGTTTGTAATTTGGAGGATAGTTGGCTATGGCACAAGCGATTAGCTCATGTCAATATGATTCAACCTGACAGATTACTTAAAAAAGATTTGGTGATTGGTGTCCCTAAACTTCGTTTTAAAAACGACATGATTTGTGATGCTTGCCAAAAAGGAAAACAAACCAAATCGTCTTTCAAAATCAAAAATGAGATTTCAACTAATAGACCTCTCCAACTACTTCATATGGATCTAGTATGACCAGCTAGAGTAAAGAGCCTTGGTGGCAATCTTTATACTTCAGACATAGTTGATGATTTATCTAGATTTGCATGGACAATATTTCTATCTTCTAAAGATGACACATTTGATCAGTTTGTTGTCTTTGCCAAGAAGGTCCAGAACGAGAAAGGTTTCTCAATTTCAGGAATTCGAACTGATCATGGAGAAGAATTCGAAAATCATGCATTTGTAGAGTTCTGTGACAACATGGGAATAGGGCAAGAACAAACGAGATGAATCAGCAATCATTGTCCGGAATAAGGCAAGATTGGTTGCTGAAGGCTATAATCAAGAAGAAGGAATTGATTATGAAGAAACTTATGCTCCAGTGGCAAGATTGGAAGCCGTAAGAGCTCTTCTAGCCTTTGCTTGTGTTAAAGAATTCAAGCTTTATCAAATGGATGTCAAAAGTGCTTTTCTGAACTGTTTTATTCAAGAGGAACTTTATGTTGAACAACCTCCTGGTTTTCAAAATGAACATCATCCAAATCATGTGTATCATCTCAAGAAAGCCCTTTATGGCCTTAAACAAGCTCCTACACCTTGGTATGAGCAATTAAGCAAATTCCTTCTTGATCAAGGTTTTATTAGAGGAAAAGAAGATACAACTCTCTTCATAAAGAGTAATAAGCTTAATGAAATTTTAATTGTCCAAATATATGTTGATGATATTATATTCGGTGCTTCTAATGATGCTTTGTGTGAAGAGTTTGCTAAGAATATGCGGGGAGAGTTTGAGATGTCCATGATGGGAGAACTCAACTATTTCCTTGGTCTGCAAATCAATAAAAAGAAGGATGGAATCTTCATATCTCAGACCAAGTATCTCAATGATCTGCTGAATAAGTTTGGGATGGACCAATGCAGTGGAGCTGACACTCCAATGAGTTCTACTGCTTCATTGGATGCTGATGAAAAGGGCAAGGACTTCAATATTACAAAATATAGAGGAATGATTGGATCATTGCTCTATCTTACTACAAGTCGTCCTGATATCCAATTCAGTGTGGGGATGTGTGCAAGATTCCAGTCTGCTCCCAAGGAGTCTCATGATGAGAATGTGAAGAGAATATTCAGATATCTTGCTGACACAAAAACCCTTGGTTTGTGGTTTCCCAAAGGTCAACCTGAACATTTGGTGGCATATTCAGATTCAGATCATGCTGGATACAAGATGGATAGAAAGAGCACAAGTGGCCAATGTGAATTTCTTGGTGGTTCTCTTGTGTTCTGGTTCAGGAAGAAGCAAACTAGTGTGGCTGTATCTTCTACTGAAGCTGAATATGTGGTTGCCTCAAGTTGTTGTGCTCAAGTTTTGTGTCTCAAGCAGCAACTATCAGACTTGGGAATCAACCTGAGGGAGATCCCAATATTGTGTGATAACACAAGCACAATAAGCTTGGCCAAGAATCTAGTGCAACATACTTAGACCAAGCATATTGATGTGAGGCATCATTTCATAAGGGATTATGTTCAAAAGAGAGATGTCAAAGTCATGTTCATCCCAACTCATCTTCAGCTTGCTGATATCTTCACCAAACCAATGGCTAAGGAGCAATTCAATTTCATAAGAAGAGAATTTGGAATGGTAAATCCCAATGAGTTGTAAGTATTTCTCACTCAATGTTAGTTATGGTTTTGATGATTGATAATTACTAACTTAAGCATCAGAGTGTCTAGTTATGTCTTATGCGGGATGCTTGAAATTTCGATGTATCTTTGTTGAGGAGAGCAAACTTGAGTTTTGTCAAGGATTGTCGGGGTCGAAAGCAACCTTAATTTTGAAGAAGCTGAAAACTTGAGTTTTTAAGTTGGAAACTCGAGTTTCCATCGACGAAGAGCAACCAAGTTTTGAAGAATGGTGAAAACTCGAGTTTTGGTCGCGGAAGTTCAAAGGTTCACATTACACCTTTGAAGTCCAGGTTAGTAACCAATTGTTCATCAAAACTCGAGTTTTGTCACATATATATATATATATGTTACTATTCATGTTCTTCAAAACTCATCTCCAAACTCAAGTTTTCCCCTAGGCGTCCTCTCTTCTCTCTTTGATTCTGTCGACTCTCGACCAAAAACCTCACTCAAAACCCTCAAATGGCCTCCAAATCGACTCCCCACGAGGTTTATGACTCAGAATCTAATGAGGAAGGATCCAAATCATGGTCACCTCCTCCACCTCCTCATCCTCAATGACCTGTAAGGATAAAGACGGTTCCTAATCGCTTTCACCATGGTGTGGATCGTTCGATTAGAGGTGTTAGCAAAAATGTTCCTTCTTCTGACTCGCCTCCATCGAAGAATAAAAAGGGAGCTCCTACTACTTCCCCTAAATCAAAGGGGGTTTCGTTCAAGGAACCAGCTGTGTCTCCCTCAAAGAAGAGAAAGGAACCAGAGGTTAAAGGCAAAGGGAAGGAGAAGGTGTTAGTATTTAGGTGTCCTAGAGACAATCTATAAGGATAGATCAGCACCATTTCTACATTATAGTATTTCATTATTAATAAATGAGCATATTTTATCTTTATCATATTTATGTCTCGCCTTTCTTTTAAGGTAAATATGTGTTTGAAGATAAAAGCCCCAGGAATAGAACATGTGTTATTCTTGAGGATCAATGATAGAGATCATGATCATGAGGACTCAAGAACACTGGATATCTATTGACTAAAACTTGTTCCTAGTCTTGAATCACCAAGAAAGGGCATTGGTGATCTCAATAAGACTAGTACGACATCGTCTACTTGTATAGAGATACAAGGTAGGGACCTCATGGAATGCGAGGCATGGAGATGCCTTAGGCGATGTCGTGGGTAGATCTGTTAGAGAACGAGATAGTACCAAACTGACCCACCGAGAGACTCTACAAAGATTCATTGTAGAGAGTATCATTGGGTATGTAAAGTCTCTCATCGTTTGGTAGTACAGATCGTCCTAGACTTAAGGATGTCATCGAACACTATGTCCTAGGGTTATACTTTGACTGTACAACTTTATCCACCTGAAAATGGGGAGAACAGTGTACTCTTGGGTATAACTCGAATACATGAGTATAGATGGACATCGAGAGGACTCACATGAGTCCCCTACAAGGGATTAGTCATTCACAAGACCGGTAAAGCTTGGATCGCTTCTAATTAACTCGAGTACGGCAAGAACAAGCAAATGATCATGAAGAGTCATGATCCGTTCTGAGTTAATATAAGAAGATTCCTAGTTCGTGAAATAGCTACATTTAGTCAATTAAGAGAGATGATACTCTATCTTTGCTCTCGACTAAATGTGAATGACGATGTGAGGGATGATGCTTGCACGGTATCCAAATGTGAAAGGTAGATCACTTGATCAACTCAATTAGTTCCGGGGCCACGAGCCTTGCTAGTGTCTTATGAGGTCATTAAATAAATTGGGCCCGTTAAAGGGGTTTTAATTGGTCCAAGTTTATTTATGTCAGTGACTAATTGGGCCTAATGGGTCACACACAAAAGGTTATTCCCGATTGTTTAAATTTAGCAAACTTGGGCCAATAATTGTTATTGAGCTTTATCAAGAGTAAAGGTGTATTTGGGTTGGAGTGGGACTCCAAGCCCAATGAGGAGAAAATGCTGTTGGAAATTATGCCCTAGGGGCAATTCATTGTACTTTGAATATTTAAGTTATTTAAAGTATTCTCTTTAGTTATCATTTTCGTTTGCATGTTCGTATTGATATTTCGAATCCCTGGATACATCTTATAGATTATCCTAAATGTCCCTCGGATCGGTCATCTACGGGAGCGAAGATGAGTTAAGACCGATATGACTTTGATGAGGTATGGAGATACGAATCAAAGTCATGGGCACTTGTAAGAGTACAAGGTGTTGGACCGACCCACTATGAGAAAGCTGCATGGATCTAGTCATAAGCTTATCTCATGTATAACCGCGTCACGACGCCCTATGACTTGAGATCATCATGGATTCCTACATGATGAATCACCAGTCTTTGACCTAGTTAAAAGTCACCTTTGACGGGTGATGATAAAGGCTGGGATCGGGGTCGTGGTTTTCATGCGGAGGGACGTGAATGGTCAAGATGGAATTTGTCCCTCACATTTGTAGAGAGATAATCTTGGGCCCCTCGATGAGTGAGTCTAAGAAATGTATGGCCATACTTTGTGATGGAAAGGAGTTTCCATTTCACTTATTAGACTACTCGAGAATCGAGAAAGTAATGGTCAAGAAAAGGAAGTTGACATTATCCATGCCTCATCCTTGACCAAATTATCGCGTGACAAAAGGGACGTGACATGGTTGTACGAAAGGTTGTATCGTGTCATCGATCCCCATGTGAATTGGGGAGTCGCAATGTCTTGCTAGAGGCCGCTTGCGATTTGTGGGTGACACGGTGTTGGCCCACCGCCAATCTCACATGGGCAGGTCGCACACAAGAATAATCCAACACGGGTAAAAGTGTCCAAGTTCATTGAATCTCGATTAATCCGAGATTAATGAATACGAATTTAATCAGGGTAAAATATATATATATATATATTTAAATTCGAAAATAATATAATGATATTATTTAATTGAGATTAAAATATTATTATTATATTATTTGTTTTATGTTTAATTTATTTGATAAATTAAATATCTAAAACAAACAGAGATATTGTATCTCATTTAATTTTTCGAATAAAGATATTATTGTCTATTTAATTTAAATTGAGATATTAGTATCTGAGATTTAAATAAATAGATAGATGTCATTTCTCGGATTTAATTTATTGAGATAAATTAAATCGAGAAGGCTTTTAAATTTGGATTAAATAAATAGGTTGGATTAAATCTATCGGATAGATTTAATTAATTATTTTTAATCTAGATTAAATCGAAATTTCAGATCGGCTTTTAATTTGATTAAATAAATATTATTATATTAGATCTATCGGATAGATTTAATTAATCTATATTTAATCCAGATCTAAAGTTTGAATTTAAAAATTAATACGATTAATTTTGCATTAAATACTCTGAACAGGTTTTAGAAAACCTACGGAACTTTCAGTCGAGCGGATTCTAAAAAGCCGCGAGAAACCCTAGAGTGAAAAATAGAGAGAGACGCAAAAGAGGCGCTAGCACGCTGCCGTAGCCGTGTTCGGGAATTGTTCGTGTGGATCCGGTGGAGGAAGCCGATTCTACGAGTCGTCTTCTGCTGATCGAGGAGGTAGCCCACCTGTTCAACGAAGAAGAAACCGCGAACGAGTTCTCCAAAGGTAATCCATCATCTTAAATTATTGATTCAAACAATCAATCAAGATATGAATGTGATTCATCATCTTAAATTCAATCAATCAATCAAGATATGCATTCAATTCATTTTGATTTGGATTGTCCAATTCAAGCTTGGATTGGGCTTTTCTTGTGAGCACTTAAATTAGGGTTAGACTCTTATAAAGTGCTGATTTTTGGTGTGCTTTTTTCCTCGCACGTTTTTCCGAGAGAAAAACAAGATCCTTATGCTCTCTAAATTTTGGTCTTTACTAAAGGTTTAGAGAGAAAAAGGCACCATCCATAGAAAGGCAAGGTTCCAATGATCTTGCTCCTCCTATCTTTAACCTGATCCTAAGAAACCATCATCTTCTTGAAAAGATAAAACCCAATGAAACCACAACTCAACCTTGTCTTCGCCTAGCAAGCATCCAAGGAGTGGGAGGTTTCAAGAGAAGGAGTTCTCATTGCAATTGGGGGATAGCTGTGTGGATTAACGTTAGAGGACATCAACAACCTTGAAGTCTTCGAGTGATCTAAGGTATTCTAATCTCCAATAATCGTTTCATCAAATTATCCTAAACCCCAATAGTTGTTTTAACGAGTAATCCTAAGACTCATGAGTATTATAAATTGTTATGAATTCTCATGAGTACCGTAAAGAGTTACGGATTAATAATTATTAACTAATTAGCGTAATGAGTTAAGGTTAATAATTCATGAGGATCGTAAAGTGTTACGGGTTTCCGCATCGATTAAACAAATTTTTGTTTTCAACCTCATGAAACTTTGCATGAAAGTCATGTAATAGGCAAAATTAACCAACAGAAGGGTTGTCAAGCTTCTAAGCCTGTGAGGAAGAAGAGAGCTACAACTTCCAAATCGCATACCACTGGGCAAGGCCAAACATCCTCCAGAGCAACTGACTCAGCACAAAACCAACCTGAGGAAGTGCCTCCAGTTATGGCTAATGCAATAGAAGATATCTACCGTAATCCCTCTCCTCCTCAAGGTTTTGCTATTGCTTCTACTACACTCACTAAGGAACAACATGAGAAATTTAGAGAAACCTATATGCGTAAGGATTTCTCGCCCGTAGTAGCCATAGACTTAGAGCAATTCGAAAGAATGTCATTTGAATTTGTCTCCCTGGCTTAATCTTTATGAATCCTTTACGTCCATCTCTGCCCCATACACTCCAAACCTAGTTAGACTATTTTATTTCAATATGGTTTCTGACAATCTCTTGAATTTGAATGGTGAATTAGTTGAGGAACGATTCACCACTTCTGTCAAGGGTGTCAAGTTCACTCTGTCTGCTTCCATTCTAAACTCTATATTGAAAATTGATCGTCTTCCTGTTCCTACAATTAGGTATAGCAATCAAGAGATTTGGTCCACTCTTGGACCCAATGACCCTTTTCCTGAGAGCCAATCTCATATGCTTTCATTTAACCCGGGGTCTATGACTCCTTTAAACAGAGTTCTCTGGTACATCTACTCCAAGAACTTCATCCAAAAGGGTGGCGACTTCACCCACTTTGCCTAGAAGGATTATCCTCTATTTATTGCTTTTGTCAAACAAGTTCCTCTTAATCTTGGTCATTGGATTTTCCAGAAAATGATCAAGTTCAAATTTTCCTCCAGAAGGCCCTCCCATATCCCATTTCCCTCACTAATCTCAATCATTCTGTTTTATCACAAAATCTGGTATGTGGGTGCTGCTGATTATCTCAAATATCCTCCTTTCTCTAGGAAAGCACAACTGAACTTAATGAGAATTAGTTTTGAGGCTGAAGGGTCTGGTCAATCTCGGGCTCCCTCTAGGTCTCAACCAAGAGCATCTCAGGCTCAAGCTCAATCCCAGGCACAGGAAGCTCAGTCAGCCCCTCCACCTCCTCAGTCCTCTCCTCCTACTGATTTTCTGTCTCGGGTAAAGAAAATAGTGGATGCTGCCCTTGCAGCCATGACCATGCCCATTGAGTTTGAGATGGGAAAATTGAAGGCTGAGTTGACTCGCGGGCACAATGGGCTCATTGAAATTCAGGATGCCATGAAGGAGAACTTGAAGGGATCTCTGGTCACAATGCTAAGCTTACAGAAAAGGTTGAGGATCTCACTGGCCACATGATGGATCATGATGCCAAGCTCTCCACAATGCTTGTTTCCCATGTGAGCCTCAGTGACAAGGCGGACAAAATCTTGAAGCATTTCCACATTGGTTCAACATCTGGTTTTGGCTCCTCTACTGGTCCAACTGCCTTAGGATCCTCTGTGACCTATATCGAAGCCCGATCCGAACCTTCTTCCTCATCACCATCATTTACCTTCACCAGCCCTCAGATTCCTGTCACCTCTCCTGACCCATCCACACCTATTTTCCCTTCTTCCACTTCCCCATCCACTCCAGCCACAATAGTTCTGCCATCTCCTATTACTCCAACTACTGAGGTACTTCATCATGACTCCCCATCTCCAGATACCCCAGCCACTGAACTCTTTCCCCATGATTCCCCTCCTTCTACTCCACTGGTCACTCTCCATGAATCCTCTATCTCGGCTCCTCCCCAATTTGACGATGACAAAGGGGGAGAGAAAGGCCAAGGCAAAAATTAGAATTTGAGTTTTGCAGAGATTGAATGGAGTTTGTACTGTCTGTAGTCAATCATGTTTTGTTTGATTTTATGTAAACTCTTACATCCTCTATCTGCATATTGCTTATGTTGCTTATCTCTGATTTGTCTTAATATTGTGGTTAGCAAATGTGCAAAATGAATTTCACAATGAACAGAGAATTTCAAATCATCACTTCTGTCGGATTTTTGAAATTACAACTACTAAGTTTTGAACAATTACCTTTCAAAATGAAAAATCTCTAAAATTCTTGAAATTATGGTTTACAAGTGTTGTCATCATCAAAAAGGGGAGAATGTTAGTTTTCTATGTGTTTTGATGATAACTAACAATTGTAAACAAAATGGGAAGTTTTCTTTTGACGAGTTGAAAAACCTTACGTCAAAGGAAAACTTGAGTTTTGGTTCAAAACTCGAGTTTTGATCTTAATGAGAAAATCCTGAACTAAGCAAAATCGTCGGTTTTCTGAGAAAACTCAAGTTTTCACCATACAAAGACTTCTCAACATTTTAGAAAATTGCAAACCTCGAGTTTGCATTTGAAAACTTGAGTTTTGGTCATATAGATAGTCTCGAATTTTAAGAGTGTGAAAACTCGAGGTTTGGTACAAAAGCGCCGGTTTTTAGTTTGCCATGAGTTTTCAAAGTTTTATAAGATTTGTGAAAACTCGAGTTTTGGTTCAAAACTCGAGTTTTGACTTGGCCAAGAGCCTTCAAGACTTAGCGCAGTTTCTCTCAAAGTTTTCATGATTAAATGAAAACTCATGTTTTGTCATGGCAGAGACCATTCATATTTTACCTGCATTTAAAAACCGTTTTCATGAAAACCTCCGGTTTTGGCTTGGCTCGGCTTTTCTCCAAGTTTTCATACTTAAATGAAAACTCGAGTTTTGGTTTTGGAAACTCGAGTTTTGACCATCCCGAAGAGCATTGCGGTTTTTTTTCGATGTTTTGAAAACCGCCGGTTTTGTTTGGAAACTCTAGTTTTGACTTGGCATAAAATTCTCAGGTTTTCATACTTAAATGGAAACTCAAGTTTTGATTTTGGAAACTCGAGTTTTGGCCAACCCGAGAGCATTTCAGTTTTTAATGTTTTGAAAACCGCCAATTTTGGATGAAAACTCAAATTTTGAGGTTTTGGACTAAAAACAATGTTTCATGTTAAATGTCCAAAACTTGAGTTTTCAACGCGAGTTTGAAATTCAAATCGACGAATTTATGAAACCTTCTTGTTTGATCTTAATACTTCTCATTATCATTCATTAATATTCATAGCTATGTTTAACCACTTTGTTAGTGAGTTTCAGATGTTTACGAGGATATTAAATGAAGGTTTAAAGCAAAAGCAAAATGTGACATCAACACATTAAATGCAAAACCCAGAAAATTTGCATATTTTTGGGTAATCCTTCATGCACACGCACCGCAAAGGATTAATGTCTACTTTCCACATCCAGTAGCTGCTATTGCAACGGATTAATATTCAAGAAGTCAACTCTGAACTTCTGTGCAACTGGATTAAGTGAAGAATAGATAGAGAAGAAGACCAAAGCTTAAGCTAATCCTTGTCTAATGAAGGCAACAGTTATATTGAAGACTACAACATTCATTTAATGCTCTCTTAGTATAAATAGAGCTGCATTCAATTCTTCTCAACAACTAATCTGCTGGAAAAAGAAAATCATCAAAGCTATCAACTACTCTTTAAGTTTTCTTGAGCAAAGTATATGTTGATACATTTTGTACTTCAGTGTTCATATTTTTTCACTCTTAGAGAGAGTTCATTTATTGTAAATCATTCATTGTAAGAATCTCAAGTCAGGGGACTTGGAGATTGGGTTCATTGATTGCAACTTGTAAGGGGGAGTAAGTTCTAGTGAGAGAATTACTCTTGAGTACAGAGTGTGTAATCAACTTTGTGTCTTGCTCTTCTTCTCTATACTCTCTGTTCACCTTTGTTTTCATCGTTCAAAACAGAGCACTTCAAAAAAGATTTTAATGGAAATAGAATCTGATTGTATGATTGTGTGTATGTGGCTTACGGAAATGAGGAAGGGAGAATGGAAATCAGATTTAATGTGTTATTATGTGTATGTGGCAAGTGTCACAAGCTTGCATGCACATGTGTGTGTTGTTCTCCATATGTGACGCCACATGTCATATATGCATGTGTGTGTTGTCAACAAAGTATGGCGCCATGTGTTGCATTTGTGCACGGGTTTGTGTGTGTGTTGTCTCCGTTTGCGTGTTGGGTTTCCAGTGTCCTCTCGGTTTACGTGTTTAGGTTACAATGTTGTTGTCTCGGTTTACGTGTTTGGGTTCCAGTGTTGTTGTCTTGGTTTATGTGTTTGGGTTATGTTGTGGGTGTGGCACGGTTTTCAACGAGTATCCAGGATTCTTGATCAGGTTTTACTCGGGATTGCGACACAAAAACCGAAACCCGACAAACGATGCCACGTACTGGTGTTTTTCTAAAAAACGTAGGGCATAAAATGTCGAATACTCACTTATATCGACAAATTTATGCTCAACGTATCGTCTCGAACCTTAGGACATAGTTGGGTGGCATCTTTTCTAACCGGATGTACACCGTATAAGTGCCCTATGCCCCTTTATCACTGACACTTAAATTCCCCGGCTCATACACACTTGGTCCACTGACCCGTATAGTCGAGTTAACTAGTCCCCGAGAGACGTCCTATCTCTCAACATTCTTGGGACTCTTCTCGAATTGGGCTTATCCGTACACCTAATTTAGGCTTATTCTCAATTCTCAGGGCCCAAAATCCAGGATGTTACAATTATATATATGGACTTCCAATATCAGTCTAGCTCTAGGAAGATGCTTAACTTAACCTTCCATGTACTATCATTGAAACATGACGCCCTGGCAGCTTTATCTTACGGTTCGTTGTCAAAATATCTTCACTTGACGGTTTGTCATCTTGGTGGCCCAATTCTGCGATACTTTACTTGGTGCTTTTGTTGGAAATTATGCCCTAGGGCAAGTCATTGTTCTCAAATTGAGTTATCACTTCATTCGCATGTTTACAGTGATAACTAATCCCTGGATATATCTTAAAGATGATATCCTAAATGTCCCATCGGTCATCTACGCGGAGTGAAGATGAGTAAGACCGATAAGACTTTGATGAGGTATGGAGATACGAATCAAAGTCATGGGCACTGTAAGAGTACAAGGTCTTTGGGACAGGCCCACTATGAGAAAGCTGCATGGATCTAGTCATAAGCTTATCTCATGTATAACCGCTCACGACGCCCTATGACCAGATCATCATGGATTCCTACATGATGAGTCATTGACCTTTGACCTAGTCAAAAGTCACCTTTGACCGGGTGATGATAAAGGCTAGGATCGGGATCGTGGTTTTCATGCGGAGGGATGTGAATGGTCAAGATGGAATTTGTCCCTCACATTTGTAGAGAGATAATCTTTGGGCCCCGATGAGTGAGTCAAAGAAATGTATGGCCATACTTGTGATGGAAAGGGGTTTCCATTTCACTTATTAGACTACTCGAGAATCGAGAAAGTAATGGTCAAGAAAAGGAAGTTGACATTATCCATGCCTCATCCTTGACCAAATTATCGCGTGACAAAAGGGACGTGGACATGGTTGTACGATAGGTGTATCGTGTCATCGATCCCCATGTGAGTTGGGTAGTCGCAATGTCTTGCTAGAGGTCGCTTGCGATTTGTGGGCGACACAAAGTGTTGGCCCTTTTGCCAATCTCACATGGGCCTGAGTGGTCGCACACAAGAATAATCCAACACGGGTAAAAGTGTCCGGGTTCATTGAATCTCTTCGATTAATGCGAGATTAATGAATACCGAGTTTAATCAGGGTAAAAATATATATATATATATATATATATTTAAATTCGAAAATAATATAATGATATTATTTAATTGAGATTAAAATATTATTATTATATTATTTGTTTTATGTTTAATTTATTTGATAAATTAAATATCTAAAACAAACAGAGATATTGTATCTCATTTAATTTTCGAATAAAGATATTATTGTCTATTTAATTTAAATTGAGATATTGGTATCTCAGATTTAAATAAATAGATAGATGTCATTTCTCCGATTTAATTTATTGAGATAAATTAAATCGAAGGCTTTTAAATTTGGATTAAATAAATAGGTTGGATTAAATCTATCGGATAGATTTAATTGATTATTTTTTAATCTAGATTCAATTCGAAATTTCAGATCTGGCTTTTAATTCGATTAAATAAATATTATTATATTAGATCTATCGGATAGATTTAATTAATATATATTTAATCCAGATCTAAAGTTTGAATTCAAAATTAATACGATTAATTTTGCATTAAATATTTGAACGGAGTTTTAAAAAACCTACGGGACTTTCGGTCGAGCGTATTCTAAAAAGCCGTGAGAAACCCTAGAGTGAAAACTATGAGAGAGAGACGCAAAAGAGGCGCTAGCACGCGCCGTAGCCGTGTACGAGGATTGTTCGTGTGGATACCAAAGAGAGGAAGAGGATTCTAAGAGTCGTCTTCTCGATCGAGGAGTAGCCCATTGTTCAACGAAGAAGAAACCACGAACGAGTTCTTAGAAGGTAATATCCGGATTCCTTAGCCTTGGTTTAAACGCGCTCGAGTGATCCTCGGGGACGGATTCTTAGAAATTTTAATCCCATTTGCGTTGTACGAATCCCTACAGCTTTGCCTGATCCTTTTTTACTAGTCAGACTTTTTGGTCAGAACCTTCCGTAGGTAGCCCTTTCTGATTAAAACCCTCCATAAGCAGCTTTCTCTCCGAATGGCCATCTTTAAAACGTAGTATCACTGCAATGAGAAACCTTGGTCTCATAAGGTCCCTCCTTCTTAGTGGTTCATAATCCACTTCCCTTATTGAGTAATCACCCACTTCTTCAGGATATCTATTAGCCACCAACATCTCTATGGTTATCGGTCCAACTTTGAAAGCATAACCTATGGCTACTAAGGTATAGTTTTACTAAGGAACTAACTCTCAAGTATTGGAACCTAAGGTAACCTCAATCATACTTCCTTAGGGTTCCTACTCTCAAGTACTAGAACCTAGGGAATCATACCTTGACCTAAGAATTATCTTTGCGCAGATCAGATTCAAGCCTAAGATTACTATTTCTATTCTCTTGGCATCCCCAAAAGATCACCATGTTTCATATTGCAAGGTATTCAAACCTTACCTCAAAGGATCTCAAATCCCTATGCTATCTCATAAGGTAACCCATTCTAAGATTCATTTCACCTAAGCATGTTTAACTTTAAAGCGCTCGTCGAATCTAGGGTATTGATATTGGTACAAACCTACTTGTCATCGGGTACTAAAAACTTTCATAGGTACTAGTACGATATATTAACCTCCCTCGAAATGTTGGGTACTTTCCCTTTTTATGTAGTGGCTGTAAGACCTGGCTATCACCCAAGAGGGGGGTAAATTGGGTGTCTGATAAAAAATTAGAAACTTTGAAAATCTTTTCGCAACTTCTAAATCAACAGATAGATATTCAAATAAGCATATACTGGAAATATAAAAGATAAAAGAAGAGAATATGCAAACTATGATTTATACTAGTTCGGCTCAATCCTTGACCTACGTCCAGTCCCCAAGCTCCACTTGAATTTTCAAACCAGTATCTCCTTGTTTAAACGGGCACAAGAGAAAAGCCTCTACAACCTGATTACACGTTCTGTACTCGAAGTAATCCTCTCACTAGGATTCACTCCCCCTTACAAACTGTAATCAATACACCGCTTGATTATACACTCTGTACTCGAAGTAATCCTCTCCCTAGGATTCACTCCCCTTACAAGCTATAATCAACACAATGTGTTTCCTACTCAAGATCACCCAATCTTGAGTAACTCTCAGATATGATGTTTACAGATAAATCTTCTCTCTAAGAAGTGATAAGATGAACACTGAAGTACATTACAAATAATCTCACTCTCTAATAAAATATAATCACTGAGAAAATAGGGAGAAAATGAGATAAACATCAGAAGGCATTTTGACTGAGAAGGAAATGGTTTCGTTGATCATTCGTCATCCTTCAGTCTTCAATGCGTCTCTATTTATAAGCACCGTTGGAGAATCATTTGAACATTGTGAATAGTAACCTTCGTGAATAGTAACCAATTAATATTTGATCCGTTTGAACCTTTTGTCCGTTGTGGAAAATAGTCATTCATCCATTGTGCATCGGTCCGTTGAGAAATATTATCGTTGGAGTAGCATTTGACCAGTTTGAGTAATATTACCGTTGGAGCATTGGCCGACCGTTGTGAACTTCGGACCGTTGGACATATTCATTGTGCGTAGTTGTTGTATCGTTGAGAGTGTATGTATTCGTTGAAGCTTCTGTGTGTCTCTCTTTGATTTGTCTACCAACATTGCCTA
Source organism: Acacia acuminata (assembly GCA_019022655.1). Taxonomy (NCBI): domain Eukaryota; kingdom Viridiplantae; phylum Streptophyta; class Magnoliopsida; order Fabales; family Fabaceae; genus Acacia; species Acacia acuminata. Next base: position 3,936,900 of record JAFJYI010000040.1, read on the forward strand.
GCCACTATTGTGGCTTTCATATTTGTTCACTCGATATTTTGGTAGTCGACGAACAACGATTGAACATATCATTGGTATGAATAGTAACGAGGCATTCAGTTTCGTTTCTTTGAGTTCTTCACTGGAATCCCTATCTTCTCTGTTATTCATCTGTTTAGAGAGGATTAGAAGTAGTATGAATGATCAAGGGGTTCGGACATTCTCCATAGAAATCATATTTTCCGGACACGGTGATTTTCATGTTTTTTGAGATATCAACGTTTCTGAACTTGTGTCAACTTCCAGAGGCCATATGTCTTTGAATTTAACTCCAAAATTAGCAAATTAAATATCCCTGGAAAGATCTTGATGTCTTGTTTCCAATGAAATAAGAATCAACTCAAAACACTATGTATTTTGACAGTTATGATCCGATGAACCACGACTGCCCAGAAAACAGAGTTTCAGCAACTGTTAACTTTCGAAATGTATATGTCCTTCGTTTCAAGCTCTTTTTGGTTGATTCCAAATTCTGTGAAACACTTGTTGAGTCTAGATTCATATGGAATTGGTTTCACTTCATTTGGTTCTGTATAATGTGAGATATAGACAGAAAACCGAGGCTATGCTGAATTGATTCCAGAATCACATGTGTCAACTTTCGAAGTCCATAACTCCCTGATCTTAACTCTGTTTTGCATGCATAAAATTTTTGTTGAAATGATTTTGAGTCTAGTTTCATATGCCACCGATTTTTGCTCAATTGGATGTGTATTTTGTGAGATACACCCAAAATACCGAAGCTTGCTATGCTGTGTGGGGTGAATTGAACTGTGAACTTCCACAATTCATAGCTCCTTGATCTGAAGTCCTTTGGATTTTAATTTTATGTCAACATGACGTATTGGAAGTCTAGTTTCATCCAAAATTGGTTTGATCTCAATCGATGTCTGGTTTGGGAGATATTATCAAAACATTGAACGTCGCCCATGAAGAACGCAGAACAGAGGCAAATAGAGGCACTGGAACTCATTTAACTACAGGCAATTGACTCGAGTCGAATCCATTCCTCGAGTCAGAACAGTGTCACACTCGAGTGTGAACAGTGGTATCATTCATTGTTCATATATACGGTATATTACTTGTTCATATATACGGTTTGTAGCTCAAAAATTACTCTTCATAATGATGCTCCAAGTAGCTTAATTAATTTAACTCGACTTAAGCTATTCCAACTTCCAGCTTTGATCATAGAGACTTCCGATATCACAAGAACTTGAGTGTTGATATTCCCATTATATTGTGCAAGTTCTTCATTCTTTAGTCTCTTCTATTCTTCCGGATTATTCTTCATGATTCAACTTGGACTAATCTATATTAAACACGATAGTTAGTCAATGTATATTATACAAACTTTTTTTCTGGATAATGGCATCAATATAAGACATCATCAAAATTAATCATAACTAACATTCTCCCCCTTTTTGATGATAGCAAATACTTTAAGAAAAATATGTATGAATATGAAAATATGTTAAATGCAACATATTTTTCTTGCCATTTTCTCCCCCTTATTTGTCATTAGCAAAAAGTTGAGGTAAAGAAGAAATACTTGTGGAGAGATAAATATGAAAACAAGTTAGAAATGATTGTCTCTCCTTAATCATATGTTGAGAAAACAATTTTCTCTCCCCCTTTTTTGAAAGTATTTGATTTTTAATATGATGCAAGTAGAAAATAGGTTTCATGAAAATATGTTTGAAAACAATATGGAGAGGTTTTTCAAGAGATTTAAACTGTAATGATTAAAAAGCAAATTGATATCAAGCATGTGCAAAATTTCTACTGAATATAAAAAGATAGAGATTAGAAATGCTCATGTAGATTATGCAAATGATGAATTGTCGATGAAATCCATTTGCTTTCGTATGAATATCTTGCATTAAGGAAAGTTCATGCAGAAATTGAATTCTCCTGTCACAATTGTAAAACTTTCTTGCAAGAGAGAATTAGTAGTGCAATCAAATATCAAAATATTCTTTTATATATGATATTTTCAAATTAAGATAACGAAAGGAAAATATGATATTAACTCATCATCAAAACTAGTAAAACCTAGTGAATGCAAATAAGCAAATTTAAAAAGGGTTTTCTTCAAATAAAGGAGATGAGCTTTTAAGATATCAAACACATGTGAATGTGAAGGTCTCCCTTAATGAATGCATGTCTAAAAATATGAAGTTCCCTTCAATGATACCAAATAGTCATGTGACATCAAATGTTATGAGGTTTGGGAATATCTTCGCTCATAACATGGTACCTCTAATTAAGAACTTTCAAGTTCATTAAAATTGGTATGAAGAAATCACTTATACTTTTTATGATGATAAAAGTGATTAAAGCATAAGGAACATTTTGAAAATGAATGTGCTCAGGCTAAATTTCATGAGATAGAACCGAATGAATCAAGTTAGCCTAGCATGATTGTGAAATACAATATGCATATTGTTTCATAATACAATACCTCCCTCAAGTAATATCGTAATTACTTAAGTCATAATCATTTGGAATCCATAGATGCATCACTGGCTTGCCAATATCTGATGATGTGATCAATACTGAAGATCTCTCAGATTTGATGCATAAGGATGAGTTTAAGCTTATCTTCTCTACAATGCAATAATGAGAAGATCATTTTGCAAAACAAATATATGTTCTTTGTACCGATGTTTTTGGGTCCACAAATGATTAGAGATGACAACTCTTATGCTCTTATAGAATTAAATCATATGATGTTTGAGCAAAGAGTATAATAAGTTAATCAAAGATTAAGACCATGATTTTACCCAGCCAAATAAGTTGAATCAAATAGGGTAACAGCTAAATGATATCAAGAATATTATTTCTCAATGACAATTTAGAAATATAATTTATGCAGAAAAGATGTCATTGATAAGAATGCATGTAAATTTGATTAAATATCAACAAAAAAAAAATCTTATTCATAATGATATGCATTTATTAGACAGTAGTTCATGAATGAGATTAAATTTTTCAAGAATGAAAATGAAATATGCAAATTATTTCAAATCTCAAATGTTCTTTTAAAATATGATAATGCATTATGAAATTGAGATTTTAATGTATCAATGCACACGCTAAATATGATGGAAGTTAACTTGTTAAAGAATATGTCGAGTGCTTCAATTTTTGGAGAACATGTCAAACATTAAAGTTAACATGTTGAAGAATTTCCCAAAAGAAAAAGTCATAAGGAAAATGAATTAATAAAAAAGGGCTAAGTATGATAGAAATATATAGGCACAATGACTTTGCTACTGAGCAGGAAATAATCTTGCCTCTTTGAATTAAATCTAAAAATGTATGAATATTCAAGGCAAGAATATGAATCTACATGTATACTCAAAATATGGATGAAGACAAATGCTAATGTATTTGAGTAATAAGGTGAGTACAAGGATTCCTGGATGATGAAGCACATACTCATTAGTCCAAATGACTAGAGTTTCAAAACATTATCTTAGTAAGTTATTCCACTATAATGATTAATGCACTAACATTTAATGCATTAATGAACATTCATAATACTTGGAATAACTTGGCCAATAAGGATTTATCCAATGAGCATAAGATTTTCACAAATTGAATTCTTTTCTGGAGATAAGCTTGAAACTCATATAGATGATCAACTTGTTAGATATAAGATCTAACTTGATTGAAAATAAAGAATGAGAAGTTCAAGCAACGTATTGAATATCAAAGATCAATATGTGAATGATAGGGAAAACTCTATTGGAAAGATTTGAAGCATATCTACAATTCAATATACAAAGTCTTAACTTCCAATTTTGAAATATCATTTAAATGCAATTAAAATATGCATATTTTTCAAAACATTTGTATGCATTTTTCCAGAAGCAGAATGAATTGAAAGTCAAAACAAATTTTAGAATTGTGCATCTTAAAAACATAATCTTAGAAAGTTTTTGCAAATTCACTTATGATCCATTTAGCAATCTGAAAATATTTTTGAAAACCATAAAGATTGATTGCTAATGGAATGCAATAATGAACAAGTATTCATTACCCAAAAATGAATATACAATCACGAGTGTATGAGGTAATAATTAGATATCATAGTAATTTTTTTACGGTCCTTGTAGAAGCTTCTTAGGGTTGATGTAGATGTGTCCTTTTTGTCGTTCATCATCAACATCAAACATAGCTTGTTTAGCTTTCTCAAGACTTGAATCATTTGTTGCATTCTTGAAAAGATTTTCTCATCCTACAAAACCATATAAGACTTTTTCTTCCTTGGTATCCAACCTTGCTTGGATCCAATAATTATTAGCTTGTAGAAATAAAAGTAAAAGTTCACATGCTCCAAGAGTATAATCAAATCAAGATAATTGAGCACAATGAATTAAACTTTACTTTATGCAAAAAAAAGAAATACTTTCTTTTTTCAAATTATCATGTATGCATAAAGAATTAACCTATTGCAATCTCTTTCAAAAATAGATCTAGATGTGAGAACTCAATTTAAAAATTGCATTGCTTATTCCTAAGGCCACAAGATATAAAACCTCAAATGAATATTTCAGATGATAGAATATGAGGTTTTACCATTGCATACCTTAGCCTTAGATACTTGAAGGATTGCATTCGCTCACCCAATTTATCATTCGTTGATACTTTGTCTTTTTGAATTTAGTCTTGGGACAAGCAATGCTTTCTCACATGATGTAGACTGCAATAATCTTTTCCCTTGTGCACAAGAGATTCTTCTTTTCTTATTTTCCTCAAGATAGTTGAATGGTACTCTATGATAATTTGTTTTTGAGGTAGAAGATACTCTTCTTGTATGTATCCATTGCTTCTCATGGTTTGATTTTGTAGTTCTAACAATGGGTGCTCCGAGAGTTCTCATGTTTGATGTGAATCTCCTTTTAAGCTCATGAGAAACTCTTGGATTCTTCTTCATCTTCTCAGTACCATTATGTCCATTACTTTTCAAATTATCCTTCACACATAAAGCACTAGATGGACATTACGGTACCCACTTATACTTGGGTCCTTGATCGTTAGTATTGGCCCTTACTTGTCCTTTAGGAACCCAAACAAATTTATTTCCCACATCAAAATTTCTCCTAATATAGCATGTGTGAGAAATATGACCAGATTTTCCACAATAATTGCAAATAATAGAATGATGTTTACTATGAGCAGTTTTGCAAAAATTGTTTTGATCGAGTGGATGCAATATCAAATTACCCAAATTTGTATATTCTTCCTTCCTACATGACTTTCCAGCATGATTGAAAACATTTTTGTTTTTCAAAATAGGATCATAATTGGTTGAAAAACAATTTTATGCAAATGTTCAAAATCATTTTTCTTAACTACACAAGAAGAATTGGAATTGTTTACCTTATGTACATCTTGACTCCAGATAATGATTGACCACAATTGTCCATGAGCTCATCTTGGGAATTGTCTTCCTCTTGTTTTGTGCTAACTGGATCGTGACCGTATTCTATGATTTCTCCTTCTTCAATCTCCAGTTGTTCATCAGATGTAGATGTAAAACTTAAAGTATCAGATGAACTGTCAACACTTTCACCTTCAGCATAGTTGTTAGTGGCATATATAAAATCAAGAGTATCCCAGATTTCTTTAGCACTCGAGCAAGACTTGATTTTTACAAAATCATTTTCGGTTAAAGCACTATACAAAATTTTCATTGCTCTAATGTTCAACGAAAACATTTTCTTTTCTTTTTCTATCCAATCCTTTCTTGGTTTGAAATCAAAGACATTTATAAAAACTTTCCACATATCAAAATCTGTTGCTTTGATAAAACTAGTCATTCTAGCTTTCCAAAACCAAAAATCAATATCTTTTAAAAAGGGTGGAGCAGTATAATGAAACCTTGAGAAAGCAAGCAACACCCAAAATTAGCCATTGTAACTTTTGAGGCGGTTAAGTCCTTTAAACAAGAGCCTACTCACGATGCCAAATGTAAAACCTAGTTATCACCCAAGAGGGGTGAATTGGGTGTCGATAAAAAATTAGAAACTTTGAAAATCTTTTAACTTCTAAATCAACGAGATAGATATTCAAATAAGCATATCTTGGAAATATAAAAGATAAAAAGAAGAGAATATGCAAACTATGATTTATACTAGTTCGGCTCAATCCTTGACCACGTCCGAGTCCCCAAGCTCCACTTGAATTTTCAAACCAGTATCTCCTTGTTTAAACGGGCACAAGAGAAAAGTCTTTACAACCTGATTACATGTTACGTACTCAGAAGTAATCCTCTCACTAGGATTCACTCCTCCTTACAAGCGTAATCAATACACCGCTTGATTACACTCGTACTCAAGTAATCCTCTCCCTAGGATTCACTCCCTTACAAGCTATAATCAACACAATGTGTTTCCACTCAAGATCACCCAATCTTGAGTAACTCTGAATAGAATGTTTATAGATAAATCTTCTCTCTAAGAAGTGATAAGATGAACACTGAAGTACATTACAAATAATCTCACTCTCTAATGAAATATAATCACTGAGAAAATAGGGAGAAAATGAGATAAATATCAGAAGGCATTTTGACTGAGAAGGAAATGGTTTCGTTGATCATTCCTCGTCCTTCAGTCTTCAATGCGTCTCTATTTATAAGCACCGTTGGAGAATCATTTGAACGTTGTGAATAGTAACCTTCGTGAATAGTAACCAATTAATATTTGATCCGTTTGAACCTTTTGTCCTTGTGGAAAATAGTTATTCGTCCATTGTGCATCAGTCCATTGAGAAATATTATCGTTGGAGTAGCATTTGACCGTTTGAGTAATATTACCGTTGGACCATTGGCCGACCGTTGTGAACTTCGAACCGTTGGACATATTCGTTGTACGTAGTTGTTGGATCGTTGAGAGTATATGTATTCGTTGAAGCTTCTGTGTGTCTCTCTTTGATTTTTCTACCAATATTGCCTAGCCAGTATTGTGGCTTTCACATTTGTTCACTCGATATTTTGGTAGTCGGCGAACAACGGTTGAACATATCATCAGTATGAATTGTAATCGAGGCATTCACTTTCGTTTGTTCGAGTTCTTCACTGGAATCCCTATCTTCTTTGTTATTCATCTGTTTAGAGAGGACTAGAAGTAGTATGAATGATCAAGGGGTTCATCTGGACATTCTCCATAGAAATCATATTTTCCCGACACGGTGATTTTCATGCTTTTTGAGATATCAACGTTTCTGAACTTGTGTCAACTTCCAGAGGCTATATCTTTTCGAATTTAAGTCCAAAATTACTAACTTAAATATCCCTAGAAAGATCTTGATGTCTTCTTTCCAATGAAATAAGAATCAACTCATAACACTATGTATTTTGACGGTTATAATCCGATGAATCACGACTGCCCAGAAAACAAAGTTTCAGCAACCGTTAACTTTTGAAATGCATATATCCTTTGTTTCCAGCTCTTTTTGGTTGATTCCAAATTCTGTGAAACACTTGTTGAGTCTAGATTCATATGGAATTGGTTTCACTTCATTTGGTTCTGTATAATGTGAGATATAGATAGAAAACCGAGACTATGCTGAATTGATTCCAGAATCACATATGTCAACTTTCGAAGTCCATAACTCCTTGATCGTAACTCCGTTTTGCATGGGTAAAATTGTGGTTGAGCGAATTTTGAGTCTAGTTTCATATGCCACCGGTTCCCGCTCAATTGGATGTGTATTTTGTGAGATACACCCAAAATACCGAATCTTGCTCTGTTGTGTAGCGTGAATTGAACTGTCATCTTCCACAATTCATAGCTCCTTCGATTCTTTAAGCTGTCCCTCAGCTAGGCCATCTTCAAGCAACGCTCCTTCCTTGAGCCTTGTGTAGCACATCTCTCAAGTGCTCACTCGTCTTTAAGCATTCCCTATTTCTTCATTTCTCCGCTTCATGCCCTTACCTTCTCAAAGGTCTGATCAGCTTACTGTCTACTGCCTGTATCTACAGAATGGTCTGGAGTTCAAAAATGAACCCCAGAGTAACTGTTAAACTCAAATACCATATGTATGCAGTGTATAAATGCAACCACAATCAGGAAATTTAAATTAACATGCCAAAACATACCACATATGCATTCATAATCACAACACAAACATTATGTACACAAACCGTCGAGCAACCTAACAAGGCCAGCCCTAGTATCCACAAAGCCATCGAGCTGCCTAATAAGGCAAGCCCTGGAAAATCCTCAGCACTAGGAACAACTCAGTAGCTAGGGTCTCAAACCCCACTACCCTGAATGCATATCAGGCTCAATCGTGGCATACAAACATACAACAGTAATATAAAGGATGTGAGTAAACAGTTACTACCTGTTGGCTGTTCAAGGATTTTAAAGTCTTACAACGTCTGAAATCCTTTCCGGATGTTTTTGCCCTAGACAAAATCAATATACTCTATTTTTAGTATTTCCATAAACTCTTCTTTAACTTTTGAAAAATCCGACCAAAACCCCAAAATTCCATAAACTCATATTGAAACTTCAAACATTTGTAATTAATCCTACAAAAAATCCGATTGATGTGAAATCGCGGCCATCAAACCCTTAATCAATATGTCTAGTTCATGATAAAAATACTTTCAAAGACCAGAAGGGCTTTTATCCATTTACAAAATTAAAACTTTGTTTGATGGTGGTGGGCCGTTACAATAAATATCTTAAGATAATCAATATTTGGGAGAAAATTATTTTTACGTTCTTTGCTATGAAAATATGGAAAGAAATCAGGAGATGTAATACTTGTAAGTCTTTCACTGTTGATATATATATAAAAAAAATTCTGTAGTATAATTTGTTCTTTGATTTGTGTTAGTAAATTTTGTCGTACGCGTGATATCAAAGCACATCCTTAGATTCTCCACCCTTCTACTTTTTGATTGGAAAGGACGTAAGTATATAATTGAATTAAGTTTATCATAATAATTTTATACGGTAGATCAGAGTTCGAATCTTATTTAATTTCATTTTAAATAATGTGTTTGGAATTTATTGTTGATCAATTATTATGCTAAATTGCTTGTTTATTTTCCGACTATGGGATGAGAGGATTATTAATTTTGTAACATCCCCAATTCCATACTACTTACTGTTCCCGTTGACACGTAGTATTTAGGAATACGATGCTACAGGTTAGAGTGTTACGGAACGTAGAGCATGCCCTAACGTTTGGACAATGAGTAACTAATATAAAATGTCCAGACATAAGCTGATAAATTAAATATCCTGAAGGAATATTCATGTGATACAGTCATCCGGAACTTGCATAATTAAAACTCTTGACATAGTAATTATACAAACTTAAACCAAGTCTTAACTAGACTTATGGCTTGGAACCCAACAAAGTTTATCAAACCCATTTAGCCAGGCCGGTGTTTAAGTCTAGTGGAAGTCTCACCATCTTTCACGGTGACTTATGACTGAACCACATAGACCACTCGTTTCTTAGTTTAAGCACCAAATGGTTTGCAATAACTCTATCGGATTCATGCCAGAAACTAGTCCCTATTGACCTTCTTCATACTCTTGTCTCGACCGGTGCCTCTTCACGGCTTCGTCCACGTCGTCTTCTCAGATCCAAGTTCCTTTCTTGAACTTTTAGTCAAAGTTGAGATTCAATACCAATTGAATCTCAGGTAATAGTTAACCTCATGCACAAGTTATGACAATATATATGATAGATATTCATACATTTTAGCATCAACCATACATAGCATATAGCAGATGTAAGGTTACAACAATACATAGCACCCGACACACAGCATATATAATGTTCGCAATGTTTGCACTCACCTTATGCCACAAATGCAAGTGTCCTCAGCACTAGGGCACTACTACTAAAAAGGTCTTTAACGTCCTAAATAAAGCCCAATTAACGTTCCTTTTTAGAGGGATGTGTCGTGAGGGGATGCAAAAAAATTCTTACTTGTGGCGTCCTAAATTTATTTAGGACGCCTTATTTAAGATGTCTTTAATTTCATTCAGGACGCCTTATGTAAGGCGTCCTAACATAAATTAAGGACGCCAAAAATCATTAAAAAGGGGGACTCAGGATGCCAAAAATCACTTTCCTAATTGTTTGTTCATGGATTTTGGCATCCTGAAATTTCAATCAGGACGCCAAAAATCACTTGTTCATGGATTGTGGCGTCCTGAAATTTCAATCAAGATGCCAAAAACTAATATAATTATCACTCGAAAATTCCTGCATCAAGCTATTCAGGTCAAAGCTCTCTTCTTGGCTCTTGATTGCTCAATTGGTCTGATCCAATGGAATGCAGTACTGATGACATAAATCAAGGGCAATGTAAAGAGGGAAATTATGCGGTGTTTATTTTGTTACACCAACAACATACATAAAATGTGCATGAGCCTCTGATAACAGAGAAAGCAGTAATATTGGACTCCCATTGTAAAGAACAAACAAGGCTCCTGATCTCAAGACTCCAAACCTGCCACAACTGAAGAAAACTAATTAGATATGCTACATAAGTGATTTTGCCAAATCATTGTTCAGAAAAAATGGTGTGCACACTTAGCAAAATAGAAGAAAGATAAATCTATTAAGACAGAATAGAGCAAGCATCTCACTCTAAGAGTTCTTAATAGCTAGGAAAATCACTGCTAGCCAATTTATAGAATCAGAAATGCAATGAAATAATTAAAGTCTGGAAAAAATGCCCCCAAAATATCTTAAACTAAATGCAAGAGTTAGAAAATAACAAACATTATATGACCGTTGAGAACCATCCAACAGCCTTAGAGGCTCCTTATATTCGAGAAGACTTTTTATCAGGTGGAACAGGGATCAAGTGGAATATTAGGTATGTGTGGGTCCAGTGACACAGGTCAAGAAATATGTGTGTTGTGCTGGAGAGTCTAGCCTCGAGAATAGACTAGATTGCGGGTTCTTTATTAGTTAAAGCATTAAAACGGATAATAAACTCTCAAGTTCACATTTTCCATGATCTCTAACATATCCACTAAAAATTTTAAAATAGGTATCTTACAGAATTCAGAAACATACAGCTAATAGAACTTGAGAGTTTATTATCCGTGTTAATGCTTTAACTAATAAAGAGAAGTGAACAATAAACATAAATGAAGCTTGTTACAAGATTTTGGGAGTTATCGACAACAGTAGTGTTATGATTAATGTCCTATGCAATGTCATAACAATCAATAAACAAAACGAGTCATTGAAAGTACCATGGCATTTATCTGTATACTCGATGTGAGAAGATCAACAATGCTTTTAGGTGATAAATTCACTTACGGATGAATATGCTGAGATGCAGTAATCCGGATGTCAAAGCAAAGGTAGTGTTGTCTACGTAACAAAATATAAGACAAGAAAAAGTAAATCAAAATATAAACTATGTATAAGAAACAGAATATGAACTAAATCATAATAGTTAAAAACATACCTGACACCACTTTTCATATAAACTTCTGTCTAAAAATAGTTTGTTATTTCCATATGATACATTTAAATTTAAAACCTCGTATAAGTTTTAAATTCAAATCCAAAGTCTAACAATGTTGGTTCTAACTTCTAATTTTTAAACATCACTCGATATCGATGTTAATCTTAAAAGAATCTACATTCTATATTATTAAAATTATTCATAAACTATCATAAAAATGGCAAATAATTTAATTATCTAGTCAAGATGGTTATCTACTGTTTACAACTTTTTCTAAGGTCTTGTCTCCTTTCTTTGGGGTCATTAGTCTCCAAGCCGTGATTGGCTCAATTCTAAGCCATGCTTGGCACATCTCCAAGCCACAAATGTGTTGGGTAGATTTCAACAAGGATTGTGAAAGAGGTTGGACATACAAAACATCTAAAAGTGGGTTGGTTCATGCTTTGTAGTTCTTAAATGAGCAGGTCATAAGACTAGTTGAAATGAGATAATACAAAAACCCTAGCACTATCTTTCGCCAATATTAGTTTGCACTGCTAAGGCACCACGTTTTAACAACAGGTGTTTGGCATAGTAACATTTTAAAGTGCACTAGTGCTCCAACTATGATTATAAGATCATTTGAGACAACTCATCAGACAAAAGGAAAAGAACAAAAAATTACTCCTAAAAAGGTGGTTCTCAAGGCTTCCTCGAGGCATAAATTCATAAACTAGCAAGAAAACTTGCTTCAGCCTGTCACACAACACGTACAAGAAACATTATCAGGAAATGACTAAAATATAATGCAGTAAAAAAATGTAAAAAAAATTCTACAAAATTCATAAGATAATACACGTTATCAAGGATACAATCCCAAATGCACCCTTTCACAAATATACCTTTTGCTTCAAATAAGCAACTGCCTCTCTCTTGGAAGAGAAATCAGAGAAAACAGAAGATGAATGTTTGTCAATGAGAACTTTAAGTTGTTCCAGTTTCAATGATTCTCCAGTCACTTGGAATTAAGCCCTTAATCAGATAAATTGGATCTCGTATTTAAAATCAAAAATCAAAAATCAAAACCAGAATTATCTCTCACCCTCCGCAAAATTTGTCTACAAAGCTTTTTCAACTTCACTTTGGATCCATCAGTCTTCTCTTCCTTAATTACGTCACCAAATTAACAATCAAATGATATATTTTGAAGAAAATCAAAATAATCAAACAAAACTCAATTTTAAAACACACAAAAAAGGAGCAAACTATGGAAGAAGAAAGAAGAAGGTGAAAGATGTAGAATCATGGAAGAAACAGAGAGTAAACAGCCCAAATATGAGAAAATGATGAAACTTCCTCATGAGATTTGGCTCCGATCTTGCTCAAAATCAAATAAGAACATATCTACGTTCATTGCCTCCAGATCTGCGTTCGTCGCCGTTCATTGCCCCCAGATCTGAGTTCGTCGCCGCTACCGTTGGATTAGTGCTCATTGTTGCCTCCAACACCATGGGGTTAGGGTTCGGTGCCGCCGTCGCTGCTGGCTAGTGCTAGAGCATGGCGCCACCGTCGCCGGTTGGTGCTAGGCTAGGGCGCAAAGCTAGCAAGTTGAGGGAGATGAATGAATCTAACAAAGTGAAGGCCGAGACAAACCTATAAGAAAAAAAAAGAGAGTAGAGTCACAGGTTTGGAGTGAAGGCGGGACAAACCAATAAAAAAGAGTCGAGTCACGGGTTGGTGTTTTCATGTCCTTAAATAACTCTTAAGACGCTAAAAATATTGATTTTGACGTCTTGATTTACTCTTAGGATGCTAAAAATGTTGATTTTGACCTCTTGAGCCATTTTCGGGACGTGAAAAATATACTAAATATTTAATTTTAGGCGTCCTAAAATAGATTTAGGATGCCAAAAAAACATTTTCACTAGGCGCCAAATTTGCCAAACATTTTCACCAGCCACCAAATTTTCCTAAATGTGCATCAAATAACTGATTTTTGGCGTCCTACATATATTTTAGGACGCTAAAAAACTCCCTAACGCCAAAAAAATTCTCAAAATGCGCCAAATATTTAATTTTAAACGTCCTAAATCTAATTTAGGATGCCAAAAAACTTTTTAGGCGTCCTAAATTAATATTTAGACGTCCAAAGTCTCAAAGTGCAACAAATAATTACGACAATGCCACTACCTTCACTTTTTACATCTTTTTTTTTAAAAAAAAAAATGGACGTCTTTTAGGGTAGTAGTATCAATAATTTGTAGTAGTGTCAAAAACGACCATATGACATTATCATGACTATATAACCCGCATAATGTTGAATGTATATAAACAGGTGACCTAAGGCCTATATCTTAGTCACGGTGCATGGCCCAAGAGCTAGTCTTGCTCATGACTTCGTAAATCATTCAATCATATATAATTATACAAGATACATCGAGTTAAGGTTACAATACGTGTCCTTACTGTTAGTTCTCTAAGGGTTTTGATGATCTCCAATAATTGTAAACAAAGCATGAAGTTTTGCTTCGATGTTGTAAAACTCATCGTCGAGCAAAACTCGAGGTTTGCACGTAAAACCTCGAGGTTTGGCCTTACAGAAGAACTCAAGGTTTACGGATCGAGCAAAACTCAAGGTTTTCGTGAGAAAAATTGAGGTTTCATCATACGAGACTTCTCAACCTTTACGGAAAATGAAAAACTCGAGGTTTGTGGAGAAACCTCGAGGTTTTGACTTACAGAGAGTCTCCTAAGTTTTGAACATTTAAAAACCTCCAGGTTCTGTCTAAAACCTCAAGGTTCTGCTTTTAACATAAGAATTCCGTGTTTCACAAAATTTTGTGAAACCTCGAGGTTTTGACTCGCGTAGAAAACCCAAGTTTTGGCTAGTTTTTCAAAACCTCCGAGTTTTGTGGAAAACCTCATTTGAGTTACGTGCAATTTTCTCAAAACTGTCGTTTAAGGCAAAACTTGAGGTTTGGGGTCAAACCTCGAGGTTTTCCAGCAGAGAGGATCTATGTTTTCCAAGTTTTCAAAACCTCCAGTTTACCTTCAAACCTCAAGGTTTCGTTTTGGAGCAAAAATTGAGTTTCGATATTTGAGTGAAACCTCAAGTTTTTGTGAGAAACCTCGAGGTTTTGGAAACCAGAGAGGACACGCCTTTCTTCTGATTTTGAAAACCTCCAGGTTTCCCAGAAAACCTCGAGGTTTTCCTTGGCGCGATTTTTTCAAAGGTTTCATTTTCAAATGAAACCTCGAGCTTTCTGATAAAACCTCGAGTTTTGTCGATTGACGAGAGACCGACGCTTTTTTGTAGTTTTGAAAACCTCGGTTTTGGGTAGAAACTTCAGTTTTGATGTTTTGGACTTAAATCTCTTGTACATGCTACAAGTCAAAACTCGAGGTTTGAAGAACAAACCTCGAGGTTTCAACGCGTCTTCAGAATTTCAAACCTGACGAATTTACAATACCTTCTTGTTTGATCTTAATACTTCCTATGATTAATCTCTAATGTTTCTAGATATGTTTAACCACTTTATTGGTGAGTTTCAGATGAATTAGAGAATGTTTATTGAAGGTTTAAAGCAAAAGCAAAAGCAAAAAGTGATGTCAGCACATTAAATGCAAACCCAGAAAGTTGCATACTTTTGGGTAATCCATGTGCACACGCTTACAAGGAATTAAAGAATGATTTCCACATCCAGCAGCTGCTACTCCAACGGATCAATTTGCAAAGAGTCAACTCTGAACTTCTACACAGCTGGATTAAGTGAAGATTAGAGAGAGAAGAAGACCAAAGCTTAAGTTAATCCTTGTTTAATGAAGGAAACGGTTATAATCAAGATTACCACGGTCTTTTGATGCTCTCTTAGTATAAATAGAGTAGCATTCAAGTCTTCTCAACAACACACTTTTTCTTTGAAAATGCATAGCATTCAAAGTTCTTCAACTACCTTTTCGTTTTCACTTGTATTGTGTCTTTTATTACTCAAAGCTTTAGTGTTTATCATTATCCACTCTTAGAGAGAGATTTTATCTGTAAATCATTTATTGTAAAGAATCACAAGTCTAGGGACTTGGTGATTGGGTTCATTGATTACAACTTGTAAGGGGGAGTAAGTTCTAGTGAGAGAATTACTCTTGAGTACAGAGTGTGTAATCAGTTGAGATAGTGGAAATCCCAGAAAGTTTGGGGACTGGACGTAGGTCAAGAGATCGGATTGAACCAGTATAAATCTCTATGTGTTACTCTTCTCCTCTCTACTCTGTTCATCTCTGTTTTTGCTGTTCAAAACAGAGACCTTCAGAAAAGTTTTTAAAATCCCCAATTCACCCCCTCTCTTGGTGATTAAGCTCCACTTTCACTTACCTTTCAATGCGTAATTGCCAAAACACCCGACCTTTTGAATCCGACTCCGAGACTTCCCTAATATCCTATAATGTTATCATTAGATTATTTCCTTTCCATGATATTATAATTAATATCATATTTCCTAGAATAATATCAAAAAGGATATTTTCATCTATTTTGACATTTTCTACCCTTGGTGGATTTTTTATTCCATTTTTACTGTTACCTTTTATTAAAAACACAATTTCTAGCATTTTGTCCATATTTTTCACTAACTTTGAAAAAGCATACTTAGTTCTGAAAAAATAATTTTTGTGTGCTTCAAAATTCCTCATGACGCCTAACAAGTGTATTTCGAAGGAAAAATATTCCTAGAAGCCGAACATCATGGATCATTCTCGGGTTTAACGTTTTTAAACACTGTTCAATTTATATCTCCAGAAATAAGGCCTACCTTCAAAAATATATAACTCCTTGTGTTGAATTCAAAACATTACATATTTTGCATACTTAGAAAGCCCTACATGTCTACTTTATTCTTGTAAAATATCATGATTTTAGGACTTCATTTGATACATAAGATAGTAGCCTCAACGTTCGCTGTCAGCACTGCCTTTAAAACTGGAAAGTCTACAATCTTCACAATCTTGTTCCACCAATTCTAAAAATTATTTCCCAATATGTTTTTATCTCATTCGGCATATTTTTCAATGCAAGTAGGCCTAAAAACAAGTATAGGAATTTACCTCCTAATTTTCTAGATTAAACTACAATTTTCCTAAGAACTAAAAAGTTAGAGCACAAGAACTTACCTCTTGAAGTTCTTAATCCTTCTTATCCTTGCTCCTATGTTTGCCTTGCTCAATCTATCTCAATCAATTTGAATTGAGTTTTGGTGTGAAGAAAATAAAGAGGGAAACCCTATATTTAAAGGGAAATCTCAAGCCCAATGTGGACCCCACCATGTGCACCTCTTCTCTAATCTCAACCATCGGATCTAATTTACTTTACAAGACTTAATCCTCCCCCTCCACCTATGCTAGAGGACTTTTGGGGCTTTGTGATGTCATCTCGATGACATAATCAAGGCTTAGGTGTCCCTTAATGCCACATGTCTATACCCTATTGGTTTGTTAGTTAATCATGGTCATTAGTGCTTTATTGATTAAGCTTTATGCACTCTAATCTTTACTTCTTTCCATAGTATTTTATCAAGTTGAAGACATATGCTACTAATCTTTATTTAGTGCAAGCTTAACTGGCAATTAGCATTTGCTAATTTGTTCTAATTTAATTAAGTGCCTTCATAGCCTTTTCTTATCTCTTTTGGTTATCAATTAGCTATCTATATGCTATTTATATCACATTAAATAGCCCTTAAATATAGTCTCACAATTAACCATTAGTTAATTAACTCCAAAATGATAAGAATATAATCGGTAGATTATAATCCTCTGAGCACATATTCACCTTTGTACTTTCTTAATTAATTATTTGCCAAAATACAATGTTTATAAGAATGATGAAAATTAGGTATTGACCTTTGTATTTTGTTAATTATTTTCCTAAATACAATGTTCATAAGAATTATGAAAATGAGGGTATTACAAATTTTGTCCAATGAACTATCACCACCTTCAAAGATTTTTCGAAGGATCCAAGTTGATTTCAATATCATGCGATTCACGGATTGTGAATAAAAACAGTTTTGTTTGATGCAATGTTGTTTTGTACCCGTAGATGATTTTTAAAATTCTGATTCATCTAAATCTGCTTTGTAATTGCTTACGGAGGAATATTTTGATCGATCTTAGTCCGTGCTTAATCGTTCTGTGATCTGGCTTTCAAAACTTTCTTCTGAATTCGCATACCTGACTTTTGGGTTAAGAGACGAGAGAGAGGAGCTTTCTGAGTTCTTCGATGATTCCCTTTTCTTCCTTCATCGGAAATTTCACGGAGCCAATTAATGAGCCTTTCATTTTGTGCTTAAGTTTTGAATTGCAGTTTTGTTTGAGCTTATTCGTTGAATTATTTCTGAGATTATCTTTCGTTATTGTTTCTCCGTTATTATCGCCGCGCCGCCGAACAAAGCAGCCTGAAAGTTCTTTATTAAAAACTTGTTTTGATTATTTTGTTTATGTGAGAAATTATTACCATGGTTATGTTTGTTCCTGTTTTCTGGCTTCGTTCCCATAAAAAACGTCGCAATTTGAGCTTGGGAACGCCGGAGACCTTACTTGGAATAGCTAGTAGCGGCAGCCTCTATGTGGTTGTATCCAGGTGGTGGGTCGGGTGGGCTGCCATTGGGTGGGTAAAGGAGACGGTGAAAACGACGTTGTTTTACTCTTGTTGGAAGCCTCCTTCCCACGAACGAAACGACGCCATAATATTTTAGAACCGGATAAATACGAAATATGAGTAGACTTCAAAATGTAAAGGAACTAGAAAAAAGATTGAATGCAAAATATTGTTTGTTATCTTGTGGAAAAAAACATAAGAACTTGTTAGTGTTGAATAATGATGTCACGAAAGGTTATAATTTCCTTGAATTACATGAGGCGTCTAAAATAATTTTTTCCCCCTTCCAATTCAAGTACTAAGGCAAACATTGTGGTTACATTATAAGGTCAATACATGTATGTGGCCCGAAAAAAAAAAAAAAAATCGAAATGCATGTACTGTTTCACAATACCTTTGACTATTTTGAGGAAACTTTCATAAACCCACTAAAACTTCTGTTGCCTTATATCTCGAAACCTTCAAACAATTTGATAAGACCTTGATGAAATTTAATTTGGACGGACTTTTCACAAAAATTTCATTTGCATACACTTATTATTAATTTGCTTCGCATCTTCACATAAAATTAAATTTGCATAGACACGTCTAAGGTCTTCTCATCTACCAGCCTGTGCGAAATTATGAAAGTTTCGATATGGAGTTAAAGTTAAAAAAAGAAATTTCATGATAAATTATCTAAAATTTGAATATTCAAGAAAGCTATAAACATTGGTGAATGAATGATTTATAGCATATGAGGTATGTACGTGTGTGTGTCAAGAAAAAAAAAAGGGTTGAGTCAAGATGAGTGAAATATGCAATTCTTATGGTAAACACGTTGTATCTTTCTTTCTTTTTTCTTGCAAACACCCTGTTAATTTCATAGCATGTTTAGTGGCGGATGTTATACTAATATACATTTAACCCATTTCATAGATCTTTGACTACGTGGAAATCAACTTATTTAGAAAAATTCAAGAACTTTTACCGGAAACCAAAATGTTATTTCCACTCAGTCATAAGATTTTAATTAGGGTTAATACAATATTTAGTCCCTCAGTTTGCCCTTATTTAACTTTGGTCCGAAACAGTGCGGATTTGTTTGAAATTATAAGGATCAATATTTTAAAGGAAATGAAATTTAAGAGGCTAACATCTATATGATTTGAAACTTGAGGGAACAAAGCCAAAAAGAAGGCAAATTTGAGAGACCCAAGACTGTATTGACCCTTCTGAATTTTTGAAACCTGTTTGATAGCACAACTGAGTAACTGAAAAATGGAAAGGGATAACAGAAATAGTTTGAAGGCAAAAAAGTGTTTTTTCCACGTGAAAAAAAAAACATAAGAGATTATTAGTCTTGAATAATGATTTTAAGGGAACAATAATTAAATATGATATATCTTGATATATTCTTCATGAAAAATTACAATTTTCATCGAATTACACCAAACTTCTAAAACAATTTTCCCCTCCATTGTGGATTACCGGATTTAAGTATTAAGGCAAACGTAGATCAAGGTTACAAACTTACCATGTAATTCAATTAGGAATACATGTACAGTTTCATATGAAACCTTTGACCATTTTGATGCAACTTTCATAAACCCTCTAAGATGTTTGCTGCCTTACGGGTCGAAGCCTTCAAACAATTTGATACAACTCTGATGAAATTTGAACACATTGTTCACAAAATTTTCATTTGCATGTACACTTGTTAATTTGCTTCACATCTTCACAAAAGCTTTTATTCGCAGATACTTCTCATAAACCTTTGACTATGTGATAGGAAAACTTCAGTAGGGCATTTTCACAAAATGCAACAATTTTATAAGGCTTTGAAGAAATCTTGAGTAAATTTTGATCAAAATTGGAAGAAATTCAGACCCATTTTTAAAAAAATGTTCATTTGCATACACACGTCTAAGATCTTTATAAATAAGAACATCACATTCCACTATTGGAGAGGGCAAAATGCAAAAGAGATTAGCTAGAAACAAAAAAACATTTCAAATCTCAAAATATTTAGTGTTGTTGCAGCGGCAGAATGGGTGATTCTCATGAACAAACTGGTGTACTTCGTTCTGGTCAAGCTCACATTACTGCACCAAATCGAAATCGTCAAAATGACGGTGGTGGAGCTGATGCAGCTAGTACAGGTCATGGTCACACTAGTGGAGGACCTCGAACTTCAAATCCTCCAAATGGCAGCGATAGAGCTGGTGTAGATCGTACGGCCGGTCATCGTCGTCAAACTTAAAAAGGTAATTTATTGATTTTATCATACTTTTATATGCTTTGAATCTTTGTTTTCGTTAAAGGGGAATGGAGATGAGAGAGGTGAAGGAAAATTTTAATGAGTTTGATTTAAAACAATGGAGAAGTTGGGTTGAAAATTTCCAGCCAATATTCCTTACATTATTTTGTTGTTTAAATTTTTATAGTTCTACTTGTTTGTTTTTTATTTTTTCATGAAACTCTTAAAAAAATTTCTTTCATTATCCTCCCTCCATTCCCCTCAAGGCAAACAAAGGATTTCTTCTTAGTTTGACATGTGAATAGGAAAACTCTCTTCCCTAACAATGGGAGTCTTCGATTTTTTTCAAAAAAGTCAATTCTACCTAATCTATTAAACACAATAAAAGAGACAAATTTTAAAGATCTTGGCCGATCTAAGCTCATCATCGTTTCATAGTAGATTGAGTATAAATAAAAATTTAAAAGGACCAATTAAGAAGGCACTTTGACCCTCCCCTGCCAAATCTTCATGCAGATCAAACTGATGGAAGGTTTTGATGGTAGGAGGAATATCATGTTCTGTGAAATCGTTTTATTTTATTTTATCGTTTCTAGGTTTATAAAGTTGTTTTCTCTAGCTTGAAAATGTCAACTATTGTTGTTTAACGTTTATCCATATGAGCGGTATACTTTGTATGAATAAAATAAATCATATGAAAAGCAATAATATATGATATAGTTTTTATAGCTAGGACTGTCTTTCTGAGAAGGAAGAATTATCGTGAAATTCCACAAAAGTAATTTGCTCACAACAAAGTCTTTTAAATTATCAACACGTGATGCCATGTTGTAATTCCTTGCACTAAATTATCTTATCATTGTATGTTACTCACTTATTGTGAGACCATTTAATAATTAGATTAATCAGATGAGTCTGCATAGTAATTGATCTCTTCTTAAAATTAACAATAATGGGTTTATGGTGACCAATTGTTTATAGTAATTTTACGATAATCAAGTGTTAACTATCATTGGTATTAATATATAAATAATTACAAGTAATGTTAGTCCAATTTTAATACTGCACTGAACTGTAATTATTAAGAATTGAAATTCTTTGGCTACCAAGAAAAAAAAAAAAAACTTGGGAAGCATATGCTAATGCTGTTCCTAACCAACAACCAAGACTGAGTGCATATGCTAATGCTATTTAAGGCATAGAGATCATAAAACTTGGGAAGCATATGCTAATGCTATTTAAGGCATAGAGATCATAAAAACTGAGTGTTGTCCTTTTGTTTTTTTTTTTTTTTTTTTTTTTTTAGGGAAAAAAATATAGTCAATTCTTCATTTTATGGTCAGGAACTCCTGACAACATGATTAAAGACTCAGCTATTAGCTATCTTTGCCAAATGTAATGGACCCTGTTGATAGATTGATTCTATTAAAATTGTACCACCATTGTAGGGACCGTAACATCCAAATTTTAATTTATATGACTTAAATGCATTGTTAATTTAAAAAGATAGTGAAGAGAACATCTCCATTGAAAATTCCGTGAACACACATATATATGGCATTATAATATGTTGTTGGGGAGAAACGTGTTGTTATAGTTTCTTTCTTTTTTTTTTTTTTTTTTTGCCAGGATATAATATCTAAATTAATGAATTATACAAGATATTTATTAACGTTTGACCGTGTGACCAAAAATTTCTCATTAATAAATAATTAAAGTTTAGAGTTACCAAGACCCTCAAGTGCTGCGGAAGAAGTATGTACGAGCAGAAGTGGGGTCCTTTACAGTGGAAGTCCTTTTTTTATGTTTTTTGTTAAACCACAGTCCAAGTTCATTTAGCACAACAAGAGTAATTGAAAAAGCGATTGCATATAATTAAACGAAATTATTAGAAGCCAAATTTGATATTTATTAATTGTGAATAAATAATTAAAATAATAAGTTTCTTTACTTTAATTTGACCGCTAAAAATTCATTCTACGTCATTATGTGTATTCAGTTAAACAAATCCTTTGATTCCTCACTATTTTGACCACACTAAAAGGCAAAAGAGATGTAAGATGGCTTATAATTTTTCTATTGTCAAACGCTGCAGGCAAATATTTATTTTTCGTTTTGTTTTTTGCCTGTCAGATATTTGTTTTTAGTTGAAATTATATATATTTCAAGAATATCATCAAATCATTTTATTCCAAAGATGTTAATTAGACTTTAGGAGACGGAAGAGCTTTTCTGTTGGTGGTGCAAGTTAGCTAGAGGTTTCTCTTTGGCGTAGGGTTGGTTTTACTCTTCAGTTGTTTTCAAATGTGGTATTTTCTGGAGTGGATCAATATGATTCTACCTTCTTGTAGTAAAGAGAAACTAGAGTTCTGCGAAAAGCGCCACTTGATTCATTTGTTTTTCATGGCGTGCAATGGATACGAAGGGGCTCTTAAGGCATGTATTCATGCCTCACGTCGTGGCCTCGAGCCCCTTGGGAGGCACTCTTGGAAAAATTTATTCCCAAGGGACAAATTCCGTAGAGGAGGGAACAATACTTGCCGTAGTGGGGGCTGACCACCACGCGTGCAACAACAAGAGGCCCGAGGGACGGCAGTCGTGGATTGGGTCCTTGACGGTGGTGGGCCGTTACAATAAATATCTTAAGATAATCAATATTTAGGAGAAAATTATTTTTACGTTCTTCGCTATGAAAATATGGAAAGAAATCAGGAGATGTAATACTTATAAGTCTTTCGCTATTGATATTAAAAAAATTCATGTAGTATGATTTGTTCTTTGATTTGTGTTCCATAAATTTTGTCCTACGCGTGATATCAAAGCACATCCGTAGATCCTCCACCCTTCTACTTTTTGATTGGAAACAACGTAAGTATATAAATGAATTAAGTTTATCATAATAAATGTACACGGTAGATCAGAGTTCGAAATCTTATTTAATTTGATTTTAAATCATGTGTTTGGAATTTATTGTTGATCAATTATTAAGCTAAATTGCTTGTTTATTTTCTGACTATGGGATGAGAGGATTATTAATTTTGTAAGATCCCCATTTCCATACTACTTACTGTGCTCGTTGACACGTAGTATTTAGGAATACGATGCTACAGGTCAGAGTGTTGCGGAGCGTAGAGCATGCACTAACGTTTGGACAATGAGTAACTGATATAAAATGCCCAGGCATAAGCTGATAAATTAAATATCCTGAAGGAATATTCATGTGATACAGTCACCTGGAACTTGCATAATTAAAACTCTTGATAGTAGTTATACAAGCTTAAACCAAGCCTTAACTAGACTTATGGCTTGGAACCCAACACAGTTAATCAAACCCATTTGGCCAGGCCGGTGTTTAAGTCTAGTGGTGAAGTCTCCCGTCTTTTACGGCGACTTATGACTGAACCACATAGACCACCCGTTTCTTAGTTTAAGTGACAAATGGTTTGAAAGAACTCTACCAGATTCATGCCAGAAAGTAGTCCCTATTGACCTTCTTCAGACTCTTGTCTCGACCGGTGCCTCTTTATAGCTCCGTCCACGTAGCCATTTCATATCCAAGTTCCTTTCTTGAACTTTAAGTCAAAGCTGAGATTCAATACCCTCAGAATCTCAGGTAACAGTTAACCTCATGCACAAGTAATGATAGTATATATGACAGATATTCGGACATTTCAAGCATCGACCATGCATAGCATACGCCCGAGATGTAAGGTTACAACAATACATAACACCCGACACACAGCATATAAAATGTTCACAACGTTTGTGCTCACCTTGTGCCACGAATCCAAGTGTCCTCAGTGCCAGGAAAACAACCATACGACTTTATCATGACTATATAACCTGCACAATGGTGAATGTATATAAATAGGTGACCTAAGACCCATATCTTAGTCACGGTGCATGGTGCAAGACCTAGTCTTGTGATAATTTAATATTTCATACACTTCTTTTTATCTGTTGATTAATAATTTAGGACTCTTTAGTTAATAAATAATGGCTTTTATACTTAATTGGGCTTTGGGCCTTTTATTATGTTTTAGCCATTTTTAATAATAAAATTCTAGTTTTATATTGCTTCACTATTTTTACCATAACTCTTGAACCAGACATCGGATTTTCCTCATTTTTGTTTCATATTTCAGATGATTCAGAGAGCTACAATTTTGTTTTGGGCTGAACCATTAGACCCCATTTCCATTTTAGGTTAACTTTAAGTTAGGTGGCAGCCACAAACATTGATCATTCACGTTTTTAGATTTTGGTGGATCAAAATAGGAGTTTTTAAATTCTCTCAAATGTTCTTCGCGTTCTTCATCTGTTCTTCTTTTTTCCCAGACATGTTCGGCTAAATTTCTGTGATTAACCCAACGATGAGGATTCCATGATTCGTCCAAAGAGCTCGTGCATAATCACTAATGTTACTCGTTTGTTTTCATCTTATCGGATTCGATTTCTGAAAATAGTTTGAATATTAGATTTAATATTCGGTTTGGTTCATCCCAAGGACGAGTTTGAACTAGGTTTAAAGTTTTTTACGTGCGATTGCACAGTGGGACGCCATTGTTCGGACATATTCTAGGCGATCGTTTAGTCGAGGGATTTTTCGTATGAACGAGATTTTGGTTCATCGGAGAACCAAACGCGAGTTCATTCATATTTCGTTCAATGATGGAAGTCTCGGAATCGAATGTTGGGTTGATCGTTTTTAATGCTTTTCGCATATTACATTTTGTTTCTCGCATATTTTCGTTTTTAATCTATTTTGAATCAAAAACCCCAATTTTATTCTTTGTTCGAATTGAATCGATTATGAATTCATTGGGAAACGATCCAGGTTACATTATACGACAAATCCTTTTCTAATTTGGTTATTTTGGGAGACCACGGCAAATCTCTTTCAAAATATGGCGTATCCGGGAAATTTTCATCGGTTTGATTAGTGACAGTAGTGTAAATAGCTTCGTTTCGATTGTTTAGGTGGTTCGGGTGGTTCGGGTGGTGGACCGAAATTTGTCTCGTCCCGAGATCACTCAAACCAGTTCTTATTCACAAGGAATTGGGCATTCTAAGAAAGAGTCACTCCCAAGTAGGGAGTGAGGTATACCCTATTTTCCCCAAATTTCAACGTTTAGACCACTTTTTCGCTGTTTTAAGTTTTCATTTTTTGATTTCTACTAGGGTAATTTTTTTGGAGTATCTCTGATTTGGTTGAAAATTGGTACAGTGATAGAAAATGGCCTAACTCAGGACACATCAAAAATCCTAGATTTTCCATGTAGTCTTCAGATTTTAGCCAAATTCCATCGTTTAGACCACTTTTTCAATTTTTGAAGTTTTTTAATTCCATTTTTGGGTTCCCCAATGGTCTAGGAGTTGCCCTGTCCAAGTCCCATAAATTTTAAAAATCATTTGATAGTGTTTCTGGACTTGTTTTGGTCAATTTCTACTATAGGTTTTTGTTTATGTGTTTCCTTTTGTGTTGTCTTAGTGTTTTTCTACTTTTTACCACTTTTAGTGGCATTTTCGTAATTCTGAGTTTCTGGTGGCATTTTCGTAATTCTGAGTATCCGCAAATTCTGCCTTGAGTTTTTGTTGCATGAGTACTAGGAATGCTACTAATCTAGAAGACTTGTTGCCATTTGATCCTGAAATAGAAAGAACAATTCTTACTGCTAGAAGAGTTGTTAGGCTAAGTCATATGATTAATACTGAACTGGACACTGAACTTGAGACTGGTTATGGTCATTCTGATTGTGTCCATTCCATTGATCTTTTTGATTGTTTTTCTGATAGTCTTGTTGTTTTCACTTATTCTAGTAGCAATTTTGCTAACTCAGAAATTATGGCGGAAGAACAGGAAAATCGTCCTACTATAAAGGAATTGAATGAACCTGATGTTAATTATCAACCTTTGTGCATCCAATATCCTACCCTTGTGTTGGTCGATTTCCTTGATGGCAAGTGAACCAGTCGAACAAGTAATAAAGTGTAAGTAGAGTATCGTCCCACAGAGACTGAGATACTGAGGAGTGACGCGCAAATGCTATGACAGTTGTGAAAGCAGAAAGTAAATATAAGGTTGAGGGATTTTGCAATTATGCCACTAGCAAACGTAAACAAAATAACTTTAAACGAGAGAAGATATCAGTAAGAGGTTAGGCTGGACTTAGAATCATCCTTAAGTGCATCAATCCCCCAGTTACTCTACCAATGCTATAGCATCTATCGCATACGGCTTCGCAATTGCTACAAAGATAGCTACCAACTACAAAGCTATTTGGTTAACTCCACTCTATTATCTATCGAAGCTTTCGCATCCGATACATATGATACTAACTATACTCCTTCCATATTCCTATGGCAACTTTCTAGTCAGACCTGCTTAACACTCAGGGTGTTATGGTTATGAGAGGTAGACCCATTCCTGAAGCCTACAATAATTGGTCAAGTCGTGCACGGGCTGCCTACCAAACACTGCTTTTCAGAGGTCTAACCCCAACTCCTTGCCAATAAGCTGAAGCCACAAATCTTAACTTCCTGTTAACCGACTAGTAATTAAACCACCGATATGCAAACCAAATTTATTGAATTAAGAACTTGCAACTGGGTTCATTCAACACTTAAAGACTCATCCTCGTCCAGCCATATAAAGTCTAGTTCATGACTGATGAGGGACACACTAAACAGACACTAACAGAATGACCGATGATTGAGAAAACAAAGCTAAAAAGAAAGGAAAACATAAAGCTTGATGGAATTTCCGATGGCATGGTCGAGGTCCTGTCACGTCACCACTCCACGTCTTCTTCGTTCCGTCGTACTGCAGGGAAGGATGCTGGGTTGTCCTGGAAGTCTCGTGCTCTTGTGAAATCTCTCACTATTCTCTTGAGTCTGCCGAAAGTTAGAATATGGTTCTAAGGCTCTCCGACTCTGTTAGGGTTGACTCTGCTGTTTCCTTTTATAATTAGGCTTTTCTTGCGTAAGTTTCTGCGCCGATGGCCGGGCCTTTCCTAAACCGTCGGGATCTATCATATCTTCTAATCCGAGTAGATTGCTTCTGTTGATTCTGTGGGATTCTTCAAATCTTTTAGTTCCGATCCTCCACATCTTCTATTCCGTTACGTCAGCAACCTATCTGTCAATATCGCCCTTTATTTTATTCCTGAAATCATCTGGGTAAAAAGTTAGAAAATATGACGCATAGCATTGCGTCCTCTACTTTGCTATAACAGTCGGGATGCCTTGTATCGCACTTCGAATTGCTATCGGAATGCTATAGCATCGTATCAGCTCTGCTACACGTATGATTTCCCTTAAAAACAAAGTAAATTGTTCCATTCTTAGCATATGCAAATGATTTCTACTCTTTAGTCCCTATATCATGAATGTATGCCTTTTTGCTTAGATTATCTGTAGTTAAGCTTGTTTTTAACATTCAATTCAGTCAGTAAATACAGGGAAATCCTGGTACTATTTGTGCTCATCAAATACCCACACACTTAGCTTTTTGCAATCCTTGGCAAAATAAGATGAAGCGAACAAAGACTCATAGCTGCAGTACTCTTGTTCGTATAACTTTGCTTTCACACTTGCTTTCAGTTTCCATCCCCTATTCAGAAATCCCACTGCCCAGTGCCAACCGCCCATAAAGCGTGGTATTGTTTAGATGAAGAAGTCTCCAGGGGCTCTCAAGTTCAGTGTTTACACTCACTCACCCCGGGATTTTTGTTTCTCTCTTGTCAAACGGGCCCAGTAGATCCATAGCCTTGTCAAAGTTCTAAGATTACTTCCTAGCATTCTGAGTATCAATTCATCCAAAGGGCTTCTAGGGTTGTAATGCGAGGATGACCTAGTGTTGCGAGATGGGAAAGGAAGGTGGATGCTATAGCAGATCTCGGAGATAATTCTTTTGGCTTCAGCCGAGTGCTTTTCCTTGAACCTTGTACTTCATGTTGTTCTTTACTTCAAGTCTTTTCTTGGGTTCTTCCTTCTTTCTTTTCTTTTCTTTCTCTCTCTCTCTCTCTCTCTCTTTTATTCAAACCAACAGCTCTTCAGTTCTTTCTACAGCTTTTCTCGGGAGCACTCTGCCCGTAGCATTTTTCATAGTCTTCTTCAGTTCTATTATCTCACATGTTCTACTATAGCATACTTGTGTGGCTCAAGGGGGTGACAATATGGAGATGATGATCAATGGGTTATGTATGGGGATAATGGGTATGACATCAATGCCTTTTTCCTACGAACTTGAAACTCAGATGCAAGATAGCCTATCGAAGAACTAAGACAAATCAAGGATCAAACATAGGCTAGTAGACATGCACACAGAATAAAACAATTAGGCTCAATTCAATCCTTCCATTGGGGCTTCTTCCCTTTGAACTTCCTCATTGCCACTCTACCTTGTATCAGATTGGCTAGCACCGTCAATTTCCCAAGCCTAAAGGTTCAGTTCCCCTAGGCAATTGTGCTGTGTTCAGTTATACAGACATTCATTCCATTGCTACAAGATTCTATTCATTGCAATTTGGAAAAAGAAATTCAGTATGTGCAAAAACTAAATGCAGGGTGAAAATAGCGGCAGATTATATCACATATCCAATCAGTCCCCCCACACTTAAATGATGCAATGCCCACATTACAATAGAACAATAAGCAAGAACCGAGCGCGCTGGTATTCGCAACAAGAGGGCGAGAGAAACATAGCAAGCAAGAAAAGCCAATCATAATACTATTCACGACGAACGAAGGTACGGACGCGTACTGTAACACTAACTCCATTGCTTATTATATGCTTACATGTGTTAGATGATTTCATTGACTGAGACTCTGTCTTAGATCACCGTATATACATTCGACTTGTACACGGTTATAGGCTTGATAACTTAGTAGAGATGTTTTCCTAGCGGCGAGGACACGGCATTTGTCGTGGCCTTGGAGAGTGCAGACGTGTGTGTGACTTTACATCTGCTGTGTGCTTATGTATTGTTGTTGTATTAATCTTGCATCTGCTATGTGCTTATGTATTGATTACTGCCATAATGTTACGAATATCTGTTATACATGTACTGTCATATTTGAGCAAAAGGTTAACCGTTACCTGAGGTCCGATGGGCATTGGACCTCAGCTCTTACGATAGCTTCAGGGTCAGGTGGACCGAGAGTCGAGGAGAAGGGCAAGTAGCACGTGTAGAGTGCCGGCCAGAGATTTCTATTTTGTTACTATCTATTTGAATTACACGGATAATTATACCGCTAATATTAACAGCACAATTACTCTACAATTAACATTTGAAATATGTATCAGTTACTCACTTGCTCCGATGCTCTACTTGATGAAAAAAAAATTCTGCTTTTTGAAAACAGGGTGTTACACTTTTGGTATTAGATCATTCATTCTAGCACGGATTTAACTATGTTACTCCAAACAGTTTGGTGTCTAGAAAGGGTTTTGTGGTTGTCATTGAGTCCCCGTGAATTTGACGAGACTTCCACAAATACACCGGCCTGGCCAAATTGTTTGATTAACAGAGTTAAGTTCTAAGCCTTTTTTAAAAAACTTAGAGCATATTTTGAAAAAAGAGAGTACTGATATAACCCTGGTGTTTTGTTTTAGATGGACAGGAACGATGTTCCCTACATTGATTATCATGGACGCTGCAGACACGTTGCAAGACGATCTGTCGTTCCAGCGATGACTGGACTTAGGTTAAACCCCAATCCAGTCTACCCTCCACCCGAACCTGAACCCCAACCTATTACAGCGTACCACGCCACCATGTATCACTTTGAACCACCATACAACCCAGATTACCCTGTCGAACACCTGAACGATCCAGAGCCAGAGTATCATCCAGCACCTAAATATCCTGATGACATGTATGACCCCGACCCTATTCAAGCTGTACCTCCCAATGCAGAACATGAAGCCCCAGCACCAGGAAGCCCGTCGGGATCACACCACTCCTCTCTCGGAGATAATTTCATCGAGTTAGCAGATTTGGAAGATGAAGATGCTGATGTTGATGATCTACACTACGTTCTGGATGACAACCACATTTTGACGCAGACATTATATGTGGACTACTTACAGGCGAGTCTGGATGTAGAGACAACTCGGGAGAAGTATCTGTTGTACCTGAGCCGAGTCAGAGAGTTTTACAGTATGAATGGGTACTTTCGAACCACTTTTCCACCCGGAGATTGGATTAGATCTACTCTGCACCACTTTCCCTGCACCCGCTTCTAGGTTAGCAAAATTAACGACCTCCTTGATGAAGGCCCTATCGGAGATACCTATATCTACCTTTGGCGAATCAAGTGCTTGGTGCACCGGAACATGTAGACCCGGAGGGGAGGGAGACAGAAATAGGAACCCAGAAGCAGTTGAAGGAAGCCGTGGAATTACTAGCAACAGATGAGGCATAATAGTATGGCTAGATATAGACACTAATATGTACTATTACTCCTTTAAAATACCCTAAGGAGATATATAGGTAAACAAAGGGTTTGTAATATATCTAGGCTAAGTTTTAAGACCTGATAATTACCAATGTAATATATTAACTTGTTTGATGACAATATTAGGATATAATGACTATTGCAATATATTGACTATATAAATATGTTTGAGTTATGTGTTAATCACTACTTATGTGCAATTCGATATTTCTATAATGTTTATATCCATTGTCTTTCATAAATAAGAAGATTTAGAATATGGCAAATTTAAGAGGAGCCGGAGCCCCCAAAGGCCGAGGCAAAGGCCGAGGCAGAGGTAGAGGCAGACAGCCACAAGCGATACCGTTGCAGGAACCCGAACAAGCGCATCAACCAGAGCAGAATGAGATGCAGGAAATGAGGAGAAGCTACAAGAACAAAGGGTTCTGATTAATGAACTCCTTGAGGAAAGACAAGAAAGACAAGTCGAACGACAACAGGCTGAGGCAAACCAACAGGAAGATATTGAGCAGGATAACTCTGAAGAGGAAAACGAATGAGACGAGGAACACACGGAAGAAGCCGAGGGGACAGAGAGATCTGTATCACCTCTTCCACCTAATAGAGCGATGGTGGTACTGTCTCCGTCCAATAGAGTGGCTGAGACCACGCAGTACTAGGTCACTCAATTCTGTAAACTGAAGCCACCAGCCTTCCGTGGTAAACTTGACTCAGTAGAGGACTGGTTAATGAGACTGGATAAGATCTTTGAGGTCATAGAATGTCCAGAGAACAGAAAAGCCCAACTAGCGATTTATAAACTAGAAGGAGATGAAAACCGATGGTGGAGGAGCATTGCGACAACACTATGAGCACGCTACTGTCCGTTACATGGGAGAATTTTTTGGAAAAATTCAACGAGCAATACTTTCCTCTTTCTGTGCAAGTGATCAAGGAGTCAGAATTCCTCCACATCCAACAAGGTCACGAGGAGTCATTTGACGACTACGTTGCCCGGTTTACCAATTCGTCTCGATACTCATCACATTTGAGACAAAATGATGATGAAAGCAGTATGGCAAATATACTGATTTACGGGTTGAAGTACGAGATAAGGGAAAGGCTTGTGTCACAGTAGTTCTCGGAGTTAATTCAAGCAGCAGAATCCTGTCGGTTGATTGAACGGAACTTAAAGGAACTACGTAAGTCTCAAACTTTTGATAGCAAAACGGTGTGCAAGACATGGCAAGTTTTAGCCAAGGAAACTCCTCACTGAAGAGGAAGGCACCATGGGGCAACCCCCGAGGCGGAAACAGGAGACCATTCCAACCTGGGCAGCAGAACTATCCAAAGATGACAGGACCCCGACCTTGCCCAAAATGCGGGAAGTACCATCAAGGTGTAAACTGTGATGGGAAACAAATTTGCTATAAATGTCAGAAGCCGGGGCACATTAGCATGAACTGTCCTCAAAGAGCTGCGGAGATAAGGCCACAAAACCCAGGCCGAGTTTTCACGCTGACCAACGCTGAGGCCAGAAAATCTCATGAGATGATCCAAGGTACTATCTCTCTTAACGGGAATCTGTTACAGGCATTGTATAATTCGGGTGCTAGCCACTCGTTTATTTGTTATGATTGTGCAAATCGTTTAGGAATGCATGCCTATAGATTACCTTATGATTTGATAGTAGCTACACCACTTGGCATAAAATATGTAGCTTCTGATGCATGTCTCAATTGTATTACGAGTGTGAATGGACGTGAGTCTAATATAGACCTTATCCGATTACCACTTCATGACATCGACATCATTCTTGGTCTTGATTGGCTAACGGCGAACAACTCAATGATCGACTGTGGTAACAAGGAGATATTGTTCTCACATGCAC
Organism: Acacia acuminata; assembly: GCA_019022655.1. Lineage (NCBI taxonomy): Eukaryota > Viridiplantae > Streptophyta > Magnoliopsida > Fabales > Fabaceae > Acacia > Acacia acuminata. Next base: position 3,969,607 of record JAFJYI010000040.1, read on the forward strand.
AAGGCAGAGACAAGATTAATGTGAGCCTAAATTTTATCTCTGTTGCGGAAGCTGAAAGATGCATGAAGCAAGGATGCCAAGCGTATATGGTTTTCTTCTCAATCAAGGCGGAGGCTGAACCTTCACTCGATGACATCTCAATCGCAATGAATTCCCTGATGTGTTTCCAGAAGATCTCACTAAGTTACCTCCAGAAAGGGAAGTCGAATTCACTATTGAATTGATGCCAGACACAGGATCAATATCAAAAGCGCTGTACCGCATGGAACCAAATGAGATGCAAGAGTTGAAGAAACAACTTGAAGAATTACTGGAGAAAGGGTTTATCCGACCCAGTGTGTCACCATGGGGAGCACCAGTGTTGTTTGTGAAGAAGAAAGACGGTAGCTTACAACTTTGTATCGACTATCGAGAGTTGAACAAAGTAACCATCAAAAACAAATATCCACTTCCCCGGATCGATGATCTACTCGATCAATTATCTGGTTCCTGTGTATTCTCAAAAATCGATTTACGCTCAGGATACCATCAGCTGCGGGTTAAGGCTAGTGATGTTCCGAAAATGGCCTTTAGAACCAGATATGGGCATTACGAATTCCTTGTGATGCCTTTTGGATTGACAAATGCACTTGCCGTGTTCATGGACTACATGAATGAATTTTTCGTCAACACCTAGATAAGTTTGTAGTGGTGTTTATTGACGATATCCTTATCTATTCAAAACGTAGAAAGGAGCACGAAGAATATCTGAGACTCGTACTGAGTATACTACGTAACAAACAACTCTTTGCTAAGTTAAGCAAATGTGAATTTTGGCTACCAGAAGTGAGATTTCTGGGCCATGTTATATCACGCGACGGGGTTGCTGTTGATCCCGGCAAGGTGGAAGCAGTTCTGGACTGGAAGGTATCAGAAACAGTGATAGAGATATGTAGCTTTCTCAGTCTAGCGGGATACTACCACAGATTTATACAGAACTTCTCACGTCTTGCCTTACCATTGACAAAGCTCACGAGGAAAAATCAACCATTTGTGTGGGACGATGACTGTGAGACAAGTTTTCAGAGACTGAGGGAGAGGTTGACTACAGCACCAGTGTTGATCATCCCAGATCCGAGTGAGACTTATGTGGTCTATAGTGATGCCAGTGGGCATGGATTAGGATGTGTCCTAATGCAGCAGGGCAGGGTGGTAGCTTATGCCTCTCGTCAGTTGAAGCCTCACGAGTCGAACTACCCTACACATGATTTAGAGCTTGCGGCTATTATGTTTGCTTTGAAGATATGGAGGCATTACCTCTATGGTGCGACCGTAGAGTTGTACTGCGACCACAAGAGCCTGAAATACCTTTTTGATCAAAAGGAATTCAACATGAGACAACGTCGCTGGATGGAGTTGCTAAAAGATTACGACCTGGAGATCAAGTATCATCCGGGAAAAGCAACCATCATTGCAGATGCTCTCAGTAGGAAGTCGGTACACACGGCATACATGATGATTCAAGAGCGGAGGCTACTTGAAGATTTTAGAGACCTGAACCTGTCAAATCAGATTTGTATGAATTATAGTACGCCCGGTGAAGCCTACCTTGCAAGTCTTCTTGTTTGTCAAGGGGAATATGATTTGAGAGATGAAGTCGAGGAAGCTCAGAGGCAAGATGAGTGGGCCATTGCAGCACGAGAGATGATCTCACGGGGTGAGACTCAAGACCATGACCTATCGCCTAGTGGGCTGGTCAGGTACAAGAAGCGAATCTACATTCCGAAGGATGATGAATTGCGACGAAAGATACTAGATGAGGCTCATAAGAGTAAGTACACTCTACATCCAGGGATGGTCAAGAAGTACCAGAACTTAAAATATGAGTTTTGGTGGCCCAGGTTAAAGAAGGATGTAACCGAGTACGTGGCCAGATGCTTAACTTGCCAAAGGGTCAAGATTGAACACCAACGACCCCCTGGTCCTCTTCAAGGGCTAGAAATTCCAGAATGGAAGTGGGAGAACGTTACCATGGACCTAGTAGTGGGTTTACCCAAGATCCGGAACCATGATGCGATCTGGGTAATTGTTGATCGACTAACTAAATCATCACATTTTATTCCCATAAGCGTCAACTATTCCTCGGAAAGGTTGGCGGAGATTTATATCAAAGAGATCGTGAGACTCCATGGTGTACTTAAGAGCATTGTCTCTGACTGAGATCTGTGATTCACATCCCGGTTCTGGCAGGCATTGCATGAAGCGTTGGGAACTAAGCTAAGACCCAGTACGGCTTATCACCTTCAGACCGATGGTCAATCTGAAAGGACAATACAAACGCTAGAAGATATGCTTAGAGCGTGTGTATTGGACTTCAAAGGACATTGGGACCAACATCTACCATTGGCCAAATTTGCTTACAACAATATCTATCATTCGAGCATACAGATGGCTCCGTTTGAAGCATTGTATGGCCGAAAGTGTCGATCACCTATATCGGACGGATTAACCGTCGAGCGAGAATTTCTTGGGCCAGATATAGTTGATAAAACCTCCTAACAAATCGCTTTGATCAAACAGAGGCTCCTAGCAGCACAAAGCAGATAGAAGAGCTATGCTGATAAAAGAAGAAGACCGCTAGAATTCGAAGTTGGCGACCATGTGTTCCTAGAACTATCCCCAGTAACCGGTGTCGGTAGAAGCTTAAGAGGTGGAAACTAAGTCCATGTTACATTGGACCATTCGAAATTTTGGCAAAACGAGGACCAGTCGCTTACCAGATAGCCTTACCCCCGAACTTAAGTAATCTCCACGACGTCTTCCATGTTTCACAGTTGAAGAAATACCAACCGGACCCCGGTCATGTTTTGGAATACAAAAATGTTGAGGTACAACATGATAATACTTTCGTAGTCAAGCCGTAGCGAATCCTCGATCACCAAGAGGCGGCTCGGGCATAGGAGTATTCCGTTCGTGAAAGTGGTCGGAAGGGTTTATCTCCTCGAGAGGCAACTTGGGAAATGGAGGATGACATGAGAGAAAATATCTCGGAGTTTATGGCTCGAACTTGTTAGTATAGAGTAAATTTTGAGGGCGAAATTTTATTTAACGGGGGGGGGGGGGATAAATATAATACCCCAAAATTGTAAATTATCTTAAATACAACATTTGGATAGATAATACCTATTCTAATAGGAAAGTATGTTGTCTCTAAATATTGTAGCTTAGTTATTTTAAATACCATATTTGGATAAATACTACCTATTGAAAAATAGGTGAATATGTGGTCTCAAATCTTTGTAGTGTATTTATTTTATTTATTGGGCAATTTTTGTTAGAATTTAATGAGGCAAATCCAAGTTCCTAGTTTTTATATCATCAAAAATAAATCATAAAGGAGTGTGAAAAGGCTTAAGGTAATTAGGGAATGCTAAAAATAATTATTGAGCAACTAAATTAATATTGATTTCATAAACATTCATAATTAATCTAATAGCAAATAAAAAGAGCTATTTAAGAGTATTTTACCTTAATTAATGATCAAAGGACCAATGATATGGCTCCAAAATATTATCTAATCAATTAAGTAAAACATAAAATGGATAAAAAGAAAAGATGAAGGGGGGGAGGACGGTTTTTGGTGGACTTGGGGAGCAAGAAAAGCTTTCAAACACATGTTGAAACAAGAGCAAACAACTTGTTGGTGAAGTAGAACCTTCCAACTTGGTGATCAAGTTTCAAGACTTCATGTGCAAGTTTGAAGACTTCTTGGGCAAGGAAAAAAAGATGAGAGGAAAAGAGAGGGAGGGAGCACGGTTTGAGTGTTTTAGAGGTGAGGATTGGAGTTTCAAAATTTACCTTGATCTAAGGGTTGGGATTCAAGATGAAGTAGGTTAGAAAAAATTACCATAAATGCCATAGTAATCTACTATAAATATGACCTTTGGGATTCATGCATTCTTCACACCAAACAACCAAGAGCAATCTGAAAATTAGAGTGAAGTGAGGTTTAGTGGAAAGTAGCTTGAAGGAGTTCAAGCATTGGTAAGCAAGTTCTTGAGTTTTGAGTTTTTAAATTCATCGATAGTTGTGTTCTAATCTTAAAAATTCTAGGGTAGTTCTATTTTCATGTTTTTATGGTTAAAAATAGTTTTATTTCGAAAAATTGATGAAGGAAGGGTTAGAGCAAAATTTCTCGGAAGAAAAACACCGAAAGTAACGAAGTTCGCGAATTTTTTCGGTTAGGCGATTTCGGAATCAGTAGTAGAAATGTCATAATTTTATGTTTAAAATGAAGTTAATTAATTCTGAAATTTTTATGAGTAAATTAGACATATAGACCTTTCCAAATATACCTAGAGTGTGGCATTTAGAGTTTTTTGCAAGGAGTTAAAAAATCTTGAAAATAAGCTACGAAATTTTGGAATTTTTCTGGGCAAGGGATGAACATGTGGAAACTGGGAATCGTCCTTAAGTTCTGGGCAAACGTTAGTATTTTTTTTATCAAAAATAGACATCCTAAGGAGTCCGGGAAATTTTACAGATCCTCGTTTTGATTTTTGTAGAATTAATTATGAATTTTCAAAGTTAACGTAAATTCTGCCCGAAATGCTGAAAGTAGCGTTTTTTGGAAAAAACAAATAAAAGGATAATTAGAGTAATAAATCCACCAAGGGTAAAAAGGTCAATAAAAGCCAAAATATCTCTTAAGATATTATTTACAAGGTGATAATGTGATAATACCATTATAGGATATTCGGAAACAATCAGAAGATGTACCGACCGAGTAAACATACACCTATTCACGATTTAACGAAGGTACGGACGCTGCATCGTAACACTAACTCTAATGCTTATTATATGCTTACATGTGTTAGATGATTTCATAGACTGAGACTCTGTCTTATATCACTGTATATACATTCGGCTTGTACACGAGTTATAGGCTTGATAACGCCGTAGAGATGTTTTCCTAGCGCTGAGGACACGAGCAGCTGTCGTGGCACTGGAGAGTGCAGACGTGTGTGTGACTTTACATCTGTTGTGTGCTTATGTACTGTTGTTGTATTAATCTTGCATCTGCTGTATGCTTAAGTATTGATTACTGCCGTAATGTTATGAATATCTGTTACACATGTACTGTTATATTTGAGCATAAGGTTAACCGTTACCTGAGGTCCGATGGGCATTGGACCTTAGCTCTTACGATAGCTTCAGGGTCAGGTGGACCGAGAGCCGAGGAGAAGGGCAAGCAGCACGTGTAGAGTGCCGGCCGGAGATTTCTATTTTGTTATGTACTGTCTATTTAAATTACACGGATAATTGTACCGCTAATATTACCAGAACAATTCCTCTGCAATTAACATTTGAAATATTAATCAGTTACTCACTTGCTCTGATGAAAAAAAATTCTGCTTTTCGAAAATGGGGTGTTACAAAAACAGCTATACTAAAATTAACAAAAGAAAAGAAAACTACGGGGTGGGAGGAACGGCAGGGGCTGGGGCACTGCTCGCGGTGTCTTCCTCATCCGACATATTGCCAAGGGTGTTGACCATGGGAATTGCTGAGTGGGAACAGGAGAGGGAGTCTACCGCTGGTGGGCCGGCGATGGGATTCCAGTTTTGCCCAAGAATCACTCCGAAGGGTCTTCAGCTCCGTGCGTAAGCGACGCAACTGGTGTGGAAATTTACGTAGGGATTTCATATCCGTGGCCAGCCAGAAGTAAAGGTGGGCGTGAGTGATGATGTCGGAGCGGTTGGAGGAAGCAGTTGGGCCGGAGACGTTAGAGGGTTCAGTGGAGGAGGAGGAAGGGGAGGAGACCTGGATGGGGATGGGTGGCGCCTGCGCCGTGGGTGGAACGCGACGAGGTGGTTGACGAGCGTAGGCCGGTGGGGGCGCCCGGCTACATCGTGCTGTGCATTTTATCCGCACCATTGGTGTCTCTGGGTGAGGATATGGAAGGAGAAGGGCGTCGGTGGGTTTGTGAAAAGACGCGAGTGTAGCGGTGGTGGAATAGACAGACTGGAAGAGGAAATTTGAATATGAATCATCACAGCTCCTTAGCCAATGTGGCCTCCTAGTTGGTGCGCAGTGGGCCCAACAGGGTGGCCCACTCAGGTCAGTCGTATGCACAAAATATTTATGTTAGAGATGAGGTGCGTACCTGGCGCAAACTGGGCTTTTGCCATATGGGTCCTGATGCCATGCCTTGTGTCGTAGCATATGCCATGCTGGACTCGTTCACTCTTGTGTTAATGCTAAAGAACAATAACCTTGGGCTGCCTCCCAATAGCGCTTGCTTTAAAGTCTTCAGCCAGACTTTGCTATAGCACCTTAATGCTATAGTAGGGCAGGGGGCCCCCCTGCTTCTTTAGTGCCCTTGCTGTCATCTGAAAAAGTCAGGTACTTCTCAGTTGGGTCTTTGAATTGTGTGGTTTTAAGTATTGAGAAGGTGAACTTATCATCATTTACACGCATAGTGAGTTCTCTTTTTTTCACATCAATCAGTGTACGACCAGTTGCCATGAAAGGTCTTCCCAACAGAATTGGGACATCGTGATCTGCTTCAAAATCCAGGATGATGAAATCCACAGGGAAGATGAACTTATCCACTTTTACCAGAACGTCTTCGTTCTTGCCTTCAGGTAGCACTATTGAGCGATCGGCCAGTTGTAATGTAACTGTCATGGGCCTGGCTTCCCCTACTGCCAACTACTTGAAGATCGACATAGGCATGAGATTTATGCTAGCATCTAGGTCACACAGAGCTTTACCAAAGTAATTGGGTCCGATTCCACTCGAAATTGTAAAACTGCCAGGATCCTTCAATTTTGGAGGTAGCCGATTGGTTAACATGGCACTACAATCCTAGGTCAATGCTCTTCTCTCAAACTCTTCCAATTGCCTCTTCTTAGACGAATTTCCTTCATAAACTTCACGTAGCTGGGCATTTGCTCCAATGCTTCCACGAGTGGAATATTAATGTGCAATTGCCGTAGCATATCAAGGAACCGCTTGAATTGTTTCTCGTCCCTGCTTCTTTAGCCTTTGTGGGAAAGGCGGTGGTGGCTTTGGCATTCTTTGGAAGTCCGAGCTCGGGATTATGCTTTGATGATGAAGTGGCAAAGCATTCCTTGTTGGGTATTGGTTGTGATCATCCAATGCTGCACGTGGAGACAATGTTGCGGTGCTTAGATCATATTCTGGTTGTGATAATCTCGGTTGCCTCTGTTCGTCGTCAAGAGTTTGTTCAGTATCTTCTTGCCCTTCCTTAAGTTTTTCTGGCCTTGGATCAGTGACAACCATAGGTTGCTTGGTTGCTTTCATGGGTTCTAGGCTTTTACCACTTCGAGCTCTATCATTTTGACTTCCTCTCTTCCCGGATCCGGGGACTTCGGTGTCACTGGCGGGGATCTGAGGGTCTGTTGTTGAGAGCGGTTGCTAATTGTCCCACTTGAGTTTCAAGATTCCTCAAGGTCACTTGCTTATTCTGGATGATTGCATCGTTCTTTACCATATAGTCCTTCAGAAGGGAAAACATAGAGTCTTTGGTCCGATACACCGCCCTACTACCTTGCTTGCTGGGTAAACCCTAGTGGGTTTGATGTTTGGTTAGAGTATTGTGGACCTGATGATTGTCCTGCTGCTTGTGAACCTTGCGAACTCCATGAGAAGTTAGGATGCTGTCTCCATCCGGGGTTGTATGTATTTGAGTATGGATTATTGGTGTTGCTGCCCTTGTTGAAGTTGTTGACGAAGTTTACCGCTTCAGGGTTGGCGGTCATTGAGAGTAAGAGTGTTCTCCACCACAGTACTCACAAGCTACCTGAGATGGTTGCAGCGATGTATTGCTTGATGGAATGGTCAGTCCTTCACCATGTTCGTCAGAGATGAAACTTGAGCAGTGAGAGCAGTCATGGCATCTAGTTCGTGTATCCCTGCAATAGTTTGGGATGATGTAGCTCTGTCTGCTGGCCATTGGTGACTGTTCATGGACATGCGTTCCAGTAAATTGTGGGCCTCCTCATAAGACTTCATTAGGATGGATCCTCCAGACGAGGCGTCTACAATTGATCGTGTTTGTCCATCGAGGCCTCTGTAGAATGTTTCTAACTGGACCCATTCGCACAGTCCGTGCTGGGCGCATCGTCTCAAGAGGTCCTTGAATCTGTCCCAGGCTTTGTAAGTAGATTCACCCAGTTTCTGTTGGAAGCTGGTGATGTCCCCTCTGAGTTGAGCGTTCTTGGTAGGTGGAAAGAATTTGAGCAAGAACTTACTTCCCAGATCATTCCATGTGGTGATGGAATTAGCAGGTAGGTTGTTGAGCCACATCCGAGCTTTGTCCCCTAGGGAGAAGGGAAACAACTTAATCCGGACGGCGTCGGGAGGTATACCAGGGATCACAAAAGAATCACACACCTCCATGAAGGTTTTGAGATGAAGGTGCGGATCTTCAGAAGGAAGTCCTCCAAATTGCCCGGCTGCATTCAGCATCTGAATCATGACACCTTTAATTTCAAAGTGCCCGACATTGAGGGTTGGTTGTGTGAAGGCCGAGTTCAGCTTGTTTAAATCTGGAATCTGAATTCCATGATGGCCTTGTTCACATCCGGGGTTTGGAGAAGGAAGGACTTGGTTATCCCTGTTTATTAGTGGGTGCTCTTGTTGCTCCCGCTCGTGGTTAACAGGTATTTCACCATGTTTGCTCGATCAAAAGATTGACTTTACCACTTCTGCCTTCTGTGCCTTTGCTTGTAGGTGCGTTCTATCTCAGGATTGTAAGGCTCTAGATTGGCTAGAGGCGAGTTATGCATACACTACATAATGTACCTGAAAATCAAAAGTAGAGAAAGTGAGCTCCTTTATTTAAGTAAATCACAACTATTAAGCAAAGGGGCGTCGTCACAAAGGGTATCAGCAGTCCCCGGCAACGACGCCAAAAACATGTTGGTCGATTCCTTGATGGCAAGTGAACCAGTCAAACAAGTAATAAAGTGTAAGTAGAGTATCGTCCCACAGAGACTGAGATACCGAGGAGTGACGGCTAATGCTATGATAGTTGTGAAAGCAGAAAGTAAATATAATTAGGTTGAGGGATTTTGCAATTATGCTACTAGCAAACGTAAAAAAAATAACTTTAAATGAGAGAAGATATCAGTAAAAGGTTAGGCTGGACTCGAATCATCCTTAAGTGCATCAATCCCCTAGTTGCTCTACCCAATGCTATAGCATCTATATTGTACTTCTTCCGCAATTGCTACAAAGATAGCTACCAACTACAAAGCTATTTGGTTAACCCACCTCTATTATCTACCGAAGCTTCCACGTCCGATAGATATGATGCTAACTATACTCCTTCCATATTCCTATGGCAACTTTCTAGTCAGACCTGCTTTACACTCAAGGTGTTATGGTTATGAGAGGTAGACCCATTCCTGAAGCCTACAATAATAGGTCAAGCCATGCACGGGCTGCCTTGCAAATACTGTTTTTCAGAGGTCTAACCCCAACTCCTTGCCAGTAAGCTGAGGCAACAAATCTAGCCCTTAACTTCCATTAACCGACTAGTAATTAAACCACCGATACGCAAACCAAATTTATTGAATTAAGAACTTGCAACTGGGTTCATTCAATACTTAAAGACTCATCCTCGTCCAGCCATATAAAGTCTAGTTCATGACTGACGAGGGACACACTAAAACGAGACACTAAGAATGACCCATGATCGAGAAAACAAAGCTAAAAAAGAAAGGAAAACAGAAAGCTTGATGGAATTTCCGACGGCGTGGTCGAGGTCCGTCACGTCACCACTCCACGTCTTCTTCGTTCCGTCGTCCAGCGGGGAAGGATCTTTGGGTTGTCCTGGAAGTCTCGTGCTCTTGTGAAATCTCTCACTATTCTCTTGAGTCTGCCGAAAGTTAGAATATGGTTCTAGGTCTCTCCGACCCTGTTAGGGTTGACGCTGCTGTTTCCTTTTCTAACGAGTAGATTGCTTGTTGATTACGTGGGATTCTTCAAATCTTTTAGTTCTGATCCTCCATATCTTCTATTCCGTTATGTCAGCAACCTATCTGTCAATATCGCCCTTTATTTTATTCCTGAAATCATCTGGGTAAAAAGTTAGAATATATGCCGCATAGCATTGCGTCCTCTACTTTGCTATAGCATTCGGGATGCCTTGTATTGCACTTCGAATCACTGTCGGAATGCTATAGCATCGTATCAGCTCTGCTACACGATTTCCCTAAAAAATAAAGTAAATTGTTCCATTCTTAGGACATGCAAATGATTTCTACACTTCATCTCTATATCATGAATGTATGCCTTTTTGCTTAGATTGTCGTAGTTAAGCTTGTTTTTAACATTCAATTCAAATCAAGAATACAGGAAATCCTGGTACTATTTGTGCTCATCACCTTGCTGCTAACTTTGAGCTTAAATCTGGTCTAATACACTTGTTGCCTAAGTTTCATGGTCTTTCAGGTGAGTGTGCCATTAAGCATTTGAAGGAATTCCATCTAGTGTGCAGCACAATGAAACCGCAGGCCATTGATGAAGATCATATCAAGCTGATAGCTTTTCCTTTCTCATTGGAAGGTGGAGCCAAAGACTAGTTGTTGTACCTTTAGCCCTCATCTATTGGGAGCTGGACTTATGTTCAGAGGTTATTTATGGAGAAATATTACCCTGCCTCAAGAGCAACTGCGATCAAGAAGGAAATTGGCAACGTTAAACAGGCCAATGGGGAGACTATGCATGAGTACTGGGAGAGGTTCAAAAGGTTATGTGCAAGTTGTCCACACCACCGATCACCGAGCAACTCTTGATTACCCATTTCTATGATGGTGCGCTACCGTAGACAAAGGTTTGGTGGATGCTTCTAGTGGTGGGGCTCTGTGTAACAAGACACCTGAAGATGCCCAAGCCTTGATATCCGAGATGGCAGCCAACTCTCAGCAATTTTGCACCAGGGCCAGTAGTACTCCTGTTTACCATGTTCAAACACCTCCAGTCTAGTACGATTCTCACATATTAGAGAATAGACTTGATGATTTGACCTCTCCGTGAGGCGGTTAAAGTGACACGTACAAGACAATCTTCTCCTCCTCGATTGGGTACTCATGTGGGTTCTATTCTGACCCTTACCATTCTACTGACTCTTGCCCTACCTTGGATGATCCTGCTTATCAAGACCAATCAGTAGCTTCAGTGAGTGTTTTTCTAGGAAAGCCACAATACAGCAGAATAATGCATTCTCCAATACCTACAATCCTGGTTGGAGAAATCACCCCAATTTCTCGTTGGAACCGAATCGAACCGAGTAACCAATATCGCTGCACTCGGAATTATCAAGTAGAGACAAGATAAACCACAATTTCCAGCAGCTAGCCGCACCTCCTTTGCCTTTGCCGCCACCACCTCCTTGACCAGACCATATGTGCACCTCCACAAGCAAAGACAACAAAGAGGCTAGTAGTAGTGGTAGTGGTGGTTCCTCACTTGAAGATATGACGAAGCAATTTTTCAAAGCCAATATGCAGTTCCAACAGCAAACTGACACTTTCATTCAGAGTTTGCAAACACAGATTGGGCAGTTGGCAACATCATTGAACCAGCTTCAACCTCCGGGATCCAACACTCTTCCTTCACAAACAATTCCTAATCCCAAGGGGAATGTGAGTGCTGTCTCCCTTCGATCTGGCAAGCAATTGGAGGAACCTACACTTGCTGCAGATGTGACTTCCACATCAGAAAGAGAGTCAGAAAATGTGAAGATTGACTCTAAAAATAAAAAGGCAATGCAGCGAGGTGAAGAGGAAGACATTCCCATTCCTCTTCCTTTGCCTCAAAGAGCCCCTCAATTGAAGAAGTTGGCAGACAAAGCACAAGAGAAGGATATTCTTGAGACATTCAGAAGAGTAGAGATCAACATTCCTCTCTTAGATACAGTCAAACAAATTCCTAAATATGCCAAGTTTCTGAAGGAGTTGTGCACCAACAAGAGGCGACTGAAGGGGAGTGAACGATAGAGTTTGAACCAGAATGTATCAGCACTCATCCAGCCTACAATGCCTCGCAAGTGGAAGGATCCAGGGACGTTTTCTATCCTTGCTGTTTTGGTAACTATAGATTTGATGATTGCATGCTAGATTTAGGTGCTTCTATTAATGTCATGTCTCGCATCTATTTATAAATCTCTTGGTCTTGGTCCTTTACGTCCTACGGTGTTGTTGTTCAGTTAGCTAATAGGAGTAATGTTCATCCTTCGGTTTAGTTGAAGATGTATTAGTCAAAGTTAATGAACCGATATTTCGGCTGATTTTTACATCTTAGATATGGAGGAAGAGTCTCCTAGTAGTAGGTCACCAATCATTCTAGGGAGGCCTTTCATGAAAACAAAGACTAGGACTAAGATAGATGTGCATTCTGGTACTCTTTCCATGGTGTTTGGTGATATATATGTGAATTTCAATATCTTTGATGCCGTGAAACATCCTAGGGAAGAGCATTCTGTTTTCTGCATTGATGTTATTGATGATGCTGTGGATGATGTTCTTGCTTGATTGGTGTGCCGATTATCCCGACTTTTCATCTAAGAGTGATTCTACCATTTCGCATGTGCCGATAATGAATGGTGCTCGTTTGCACTAACTTGGTTAATGCCGCATTATTTGATGATTCGACTTGCTTGGTGATTCTCGCATTACATGTGGATTCTGATGTTGATTCTGAGTTTGAGCTTCATCCTGATCCTAATGTGCATCCTGATTCTGATTTTGACGAGCTTAACTCTAATTTTGATGAGCTGAACTCTTATGTTAAAATTGAGTTGTATAAACACAGTTCTTCTGCTTCTTTGAATGTGGTTTCAGGTATTTCTAATGTGATGACATCAGAATTGTTGCAAAAACCACCCAAGCTTCTTCCCTCCACCGAGCAACCACCCAAGCTTGAGTTGAAATCCCTTCCGCATCACCCGAAGTATGCATTTCTAGAGGTGGATGAACAGTTGCCATTCATTGTGGCAAATAATCTTCTTCCTGACCAAGAAGAGAAGCTGCTAAGCTTATTGAGGGCAAACAAGAAAGCCATTGGGTGGACATTAGTTGATATCGTTGGCATCAGCCCTTCCATGTGTATGTATCGAATTTTGTTGGAAGAGGACTCTAAGCCGGTGAGGCCACCCCAGAGACGCCTTAATCCTCTTATCCTTGATGTGGTGAAGAAGGAGGTCACTAAGCTGCTGCAAGCTGGTATCATCTATCCCATTTCTGATAGCCAGTGGGTTAGCCCGGTCTAGGTGGTTCCTAAGAAATCCGGAGTTACTATCGTAGCCAATCAGAAGAATGAGCTCATTCCTACTCGAGTTCAAAATAGTTGGAGAGTTTGCATTGACTATATGAGACTCAACCAAGCCACTCGTAAGGATCATTACCCTCTACCTTTCATTGATCGATGTTAGAGTGATTGGCCGGGTAAGTCTCATTACCGCTTCCTCGGATGGCTACTCCGGTACTTTCGATCCATATTGCTCCCGAGGATCGGGAGAAGACGACCTTCACATGCCCCTTTGGAACATATGCTTACCGAAGGATGCCTTTTGGCCTCTGCAATGCACCTGGTACTTTTCAGCATTGTATGGTAAGTATTTTCTCTGAGTTTCTAGAGGATTGCATGGAGGATTTTATGGATGATTTCACTATATATGGGTCTGATTTTGATGCATGCTTAGCTAATCTATCTAGAGTTTTGCATAGGTGCATTGAGTTTAATCTTGTGTTGAACTATGAAAAGTGTCACTTTATGGTTGAGTCAGGTATAGTCTTGGGACACATAGTGTCTAGGAAAGGGATTGAGGTAGACCCTGCTATGATAGATGTAGTTACTGCTTTTCCTTACCCCGTATCTGTGCGGGAAGTTCGCTCTTTTCTTGGTCATGCAGGTTTCTATCGGTGTTTCATTCGGGATTTCAGCAAAACTGCCCGACCCTTGTCCAACCTTCTGCATAAGGACACAGACTTTGTATTTGATGATGCTTGCAAAGCGGCCTTCGATCATTTGAAGCTTTTCCTGACTACAGCCCCAGTGATCCAACCCCCTGATTGGTGCCTCCCTTTTCGAGTTGATGTGCAATGCTTCCAACTATACGGTTGGTGCTATCTTGGCACAGCGGGTAGACAGAGCATCTCATGTCATTGCATATGCCTCTAAGACTTTGGATCCTGCCCAGTCTAATTACACCACTACTGAGAAAGAGTTGTTGGCTATTGTATTTGCTTTTGATAAGATTAGGTCATATCTGCTAGCAAGTAGAGTAGTTGTTTTCTCTGACCATGCTGCTTTAAAGTTTCTTTTGAAAAAGGCAGATGCTAAGCCACGACTCATCCGGTGGATGTTGTTGCTCCAAGAGTTTGATGTTGAGATTCGAGACAGAAGTGGAGCACAAAACCGGGTAGTGACCACTTGAGTCGCATCACCCATTCTCCTTCTCACCCCTCTTCTATTTGGGATGATTTCCTTGATGAGCAGCCTTTACAGCTGCAAGGTAAGCTTCCATGGTATTCTGATTTGGTTAACTACTTGGTAGCTGGTGTTTTGCCTGTAGATTCCACTAGGGCCCAAACCCTTAAATTAAAGAGTGAGTCTAAATATTATGTTTGGGATGACCCTTATCTGTGGAAATTTTGTAGTGACCAAGTAGTTAGGAGATGTGTTCCTGATCATGAGTTTCACTCTATATTGCATTTTGCTCATGCTTCTACCTGTGTTAGACAGTTGATTATTTTGGCCTTCCTTGTTTCATGATTCCCATCTGTTTTGTAAGTCATGCGATAACTGTCAGAGAGCAGGGAGTATTTCCCGTAGGCATGAGATGCCCCAAAACCCCATATTATTTTTTGAGATATTTGATGTTTAGGGTATTGATTTTATGGGTCCATTTTCTGCTTCATATAGTTATAATTACATACTGCTGGCTGTTGATTATGTCTCGAAATGGGTTGAGGTGAAATCCACCTGGACTAATGATTCTTCTGTGGTGGTGGATTTTGTTAGGTCTAACATTTTCTGCAGGTTTGGCATTCCTAGAGCTATTATCAGTGAGCAAGGCTCCCATTTTTGCAACCGAAGCATGGGTGCCTTGCTAAAAGTAAGTATGGAGTGCTTCACAAGGTCTCCATAGCATACCATCCTCAGACCAACGGTCAAGCCGAAGTCTCAAATAGAGAGATTAAGCAAATCCTTCAGAAGACTGTTAACTCTACCCGGAAAGATTGGAGTAAGTGATTAGAGGATGTTTTGTGGGCATATCGCACCGCCTACAAGACTCCGATTGGGATGTCTCCTTATCGGCTTGTCTTTGGTAAGGCATGTCATCTTCCGGTTGAGTTGGAACATCAAGCCTATTGGGCCATTAAGCAGCGAAGTGTAACATGGATTTGGCTAAGTCTCGGGATGGAGAGGAAGCTACAATTGCAAGAGTTGGATGAGCTTAGATTGGATGCCTATGAGAGTTCGCGGTTATACAAGGAGAATACTAAGGCATTCCATGATAAGCATATTCGAGGAAAGAATTTTCTCGTGGGCCGAGAAAGTTCTTCTCGTTTAACTCTCGTTTGAAGTTTATGCTCGATAAGCTTCGATCTAAATGGGATGACCCTTTTGAGATCACTAACATTTTTCCATTTGGTGTTGTTGAGCTATGTGATCCACCCACAGGACGAACCTTTAAGGTCAATGGGCATCGCCTCAAGCAATTTCATGAGGGATCCCAACAGCAGCTTGAGGAAGCAGAGATTCTCCTCATTGATGCCACTTACCCTCCATAAACCCTTAGGGAGTATTCTTCTTTCTTTTCCCTCCTCCTCTTTTATTTGTTTTCTTTTTTTTTCTACTTTGCTTTTTGAAATAAATACAGTCTCTCTTTCTATGATTGCTACATATTATGAACTTGGACATTTTGGTTTTAATGGATCATTCTGTTTGGTCTGCAATTCTTGACTCTTTGATTACATGTCTTGGTAGTTGATTTGATGTTGTTGATTGCCTAAGTTGGTATTGACCTTGTGAGGTTTTGGGCCTGCATGGATGAAATTCATCTTTTCCATTCTTTCTTTCATGTGTGCATCTACTCATGATTTGTGTTCTCTATAACTTGCTCCTTTTCTTTTTGAAACTACATTTTTCACTTATGTGCATAAGTATGATGGAAGCTTGTTTTCTTTCTTTTATTTTCCCTACTTTGGCCAAATAGCCTTTCCCTTGCATTATCTAGCCCTTTGTGCCTTTTTGACTCATTCTTTTCTAAGCCACATTACAAGCCTAAGCGTAAAACCATCTTATTCTCGCACCTTGAAAATTATTGAGCATTGGTTTTAGCTTGGTTTTGTGTTTAAGTGGGGGTTGCTCGGGAGTGCAACAGTTTAAGTGTGGGGGGATGTTTCCTTTTGTCATTGTGATTATGTATATAGTATAGTTTCATTTTCAAAAAAACAAAAAAAAAAGAAAAAAAAAAAAAAAAAAAAAAAAAAAAAAAAAAAAAAAAGAAAAAAGAAAAGAAAGAAATAAAGAAAAGCAAAAAAAAGAAAGAAAGACAATACATAGAAAGAAAGGAGATATATAAGTAAAATAAAAAATTGCTTACATAGAGAATGATTGTGTTAATTAGTGCTCTTTTTAATTTCTTTGGTTCTTAGCCTCTCATTCCATACTATTACTTACCTTCACCCTAACCCCATTACAACCTTTCATAACAAGCTCTCTTGATTTGTGCATGCATGTGTTATGAGTAGTGGAGACGTAGAAATTGAGCAAGCTTATGGTAGAACAATTTTCTTGAGTCGAATTTGAGCGATACATTTATTTACCTTAAACACTTGAGAGATTGATTTATTGAGTGCATCATTTGAGAGACCATCTTTTGTGATTAGCATCATTGATTGAGATTACCATGAATTGTAATTTGAGATGAAGGGATTGTGGTCTTGATTGATTGATCTTTTGGAGCTTTGTGTCCATTGTTCAATTTTTGCATTATGAGCAATTGTTAGAAAAGAAGAGTTTCTCCTTTAGGTCTTTTTCTTGAATTTTGCTCGGGAGTGCAAAAAGATAAGTGTGAGGGAATTTGATAATTTAATATTTCATACACTTCTTTTTATCTCTTGATTAATAATTTAGGACTCTTTAGTTAATAAATAATGGCTTTTATACTTATTTGGGCTTTGGGCCTTTTATTATGTTTTAGCCATTTTTAATAATAAAATTCAAGTTTTATATTGCTTCACTATTTTTACTATAACTCTTGAACCAGACATTGGATTTGCCTCATTTGTGTTTCATATTTCAGATGATTCAGAGAGCTACAATTGTTATGAAGACATGAAGGGCAAATTCAGATAAGAGGGCGGTCGATTTTGGAGCCGAAGTCGATGAATATTTCTGGATTTTATTTGGGCTCGAATTTTGCAACTTAAGCCCACTTTTATTTTATTTTCGTTTTGGGCTGAACCATTAGAACCCATTTCCATTTTAGGTTAACTTTAAGTTAGGTGGCAGCCACAAACATTCAGTCATTCACGTTTTTAGATTTTGGTGGATCAAAATAGGAGTTTTTTAATTCTCTGAAATGTTCTTCGCGTTCTTCATGTTCTTCGCTCTGTTCTTCCTTTTCCCAGTCATGTTCGGCTAAATTTCTGTGATTAACCCAACGATGAGGATTCCATGATTCGTCCAGAGAGCTCGTGCTTAATCGGTAACGTTACTCGTTTCTGTTTTCATCTTATCGGATTCGATTTCTGAAAATAGTTCGAATATTAGATTTAATATTCGGTTTGGTTCATCCCAAGGACTGAGTTCAAACTAGGTTTAAAGTTTTGTCGATTGCACATGTGGGACGCCATGTTCGGACATATTCTAGGCGATCGTCTAGTTGAGGGATTTTCTAGATGAACGCAAAGATTTTGGTTCTTCCAAAACCAAACGCGAGTTCATTCATATTTCGTTCAATGATGGAAGTCTTTGGAATCTGAATGTTGGGTTGATCGTTTTTAATCTGTTTCTGCATATTACATTCTGTTTCTGCATATTTTTCGTTTAATCTATTTTTGAATCAAAAACCCCCAATTTTATTGTTTCTGTTTTATTGCTGTTCGAATTGAACCGACTGTGAATTCGTTGGGAAACGACCCAGGTTACATTATACTGCTAATCCTTTTCTAATCTGGTTATTTTGGGAGACCACGGCAAATCTCTTTCATCTTGCCCAAGACTTCATGAATTATTCAATCATATATAATCATACAAGACACATCAAAGTTAACATTACAGTATGTATCCGTACCTTTGACCGTGTAATAGCCAAAACGACGCCCGACCTTTTGAATCCGACTACGGACTTCCCGGATATCCTATAATGTTACCGTCAGATTATTTCCTCTTCCAAGATATTATAATTAATATCATAGTTCCTAGAATAATATCAAAAAATGATATTTTCACCTATTTTGATATTTCTACCCTTGGTGGATTTATTATTCCATTTTTACCGTTACTTTTTATTAAAAACGCAATTTCTAGCATTTTGCCCATTTTTTTTACTAACTTTGAAAAATCATACTTAATTCTGAAAAAATAATTTTTGTGTGCTTCAAAATTCATCATGACGCCTGACAAGTGTATTTTGAAGGAAAAATATTTCCGAAGCCAGAACATCATGGATCATTCTCGTTTTAACGTTTTTAAACACTGTTCATTTTATATCTCCAGAAATAAGGCCTACCTTCAAAAATATATAACTCCTTGTGTAGAATTCAAAACGTTACATATTTTGCATACTTAGAAAGCCCTACATGTCTACTTTATTCCTGTAAAATATCATGATTTTAGGACTTCATTTGATACATAAGATAGTAGCCTCAAGATTGGTGGTGCTTAGGCACTATGTGGAATGCTGATTGTCATGGTGACTTTAGACTAGTGTGTCTAGAGAACCTTTTTAAGGTTGTCAAAACATTTGCTGTACAAGGTAGTAGTTGAGGTGCCTAAGGCCTGAGGATGATTTCCTAGGGGGTGAGGCTAGAATTTCTATTGCTATGGCAATAGATTGAGCCGGAAGGCCAATATATGTTAAGCCAATAGGCTGAATGGGTCAAGCAGTGAAGCATGCATAACCAAGCACGGTGAGAATGGATTAGTAGATCTTACATTTGAGTACTATACCTGGGTGCAATATGAATGAGATTAGAGTGCATGGTAGGTAAGCGTGCATAGGGAAGCGATAGACTATAAGTATAGATAATCTTGCGAGATTATACGACCAAATTTTGAGGACGATATTTAATTTAACGGGGAGGAGAAATGTAATACCCTAAAATTCATATTTATCATAAGTATTTTATTTTGATAAAAAATAAATATTAAAAATAGGAGAGTATGTTGTCTCAATTTTTGTAGTTAATTTATTATAATTTTTGGGCAATTTTTCATTGAAATTAAATAAACCAAACATCAGATTTTCTAATTTTCATTTAAGGATCATAGAAGACCATAAAATTATCATATTAAAGCATAGTCCTAATGTAATCATAAAGAGCAAGGAATTGCTATGAAAATACCTAAACCAATTAAAAGAAATTAACAACAATTAGTGGGTAATTAAATTTACTCTAATAATTGTATAAGTTTTTATAACTAATTTAGTGGTAATTAAAAGTCATCAACTAGGGGCATTTTAATTAAATTGAGGATCAAGGACCAATAAGGGTTCAAGATTAGCATAAAATGGATTTCTAATGAGCATAATTAATTAGAGAACCAATTATACAATGACAACTATACCTAATAACATGTTAAACTACCATATTAGGGATGCTAATTAGGATTACAAATGGAAGGCCAAGATTAAATCCTGTAAAGCTAAATCCAATGGTTCTAATTAAACCTATAATTAACCTTAATCCTCTTGTAATTAAATTGGCCAATAACAAATCAAAGAAATGATCTAAATCCTCATAAAATTAAATGGACCAATAGGATAATTAAGCCACAGCATTAATGGCAAGGATTTATCTTCAACAAACACAAATCAATCCAATGGCTAGAGATCAAGATGAGGGGATAAATGATTATTTAATAAATTAAGTTATTACATTAGCACATGATTAATTGAAGCACATGCAAGGGATAAGATTCAATTAATATAAATGGAAGAGGATAGAATGCATTAATGGGATCACATGGATGATTAATAAAAATGGAAGAGGATAGGATTTTGTGGAAGAGGATAATATTGTAAAAGTACAAGCACATGGGGTGGTTAATGCAAAATGTATGAAGGAGAGAGGGGAGATAAAGGGGAGCACTTTTTTTGAGAGCTGTTTGTGTGTGTGTGTGTGTGTGTGTGTGTGTGTGTGAGAAAGGAAGAAGGATAACTTGTTGAAGAAGTTGGATGAAGCCTATAAATAGGAGGCTTCTCCTCTTCAATTCTTCACACCAAACTCAAACCAAGTTGGTGAGTTTTAGAGAAGCAAGAGTAGAGAGAAGTGAGAGCTAGTGAGAAGCAAGCGGGGAAGAAGAGCTTCAAGGGTAAGTTCTTTAGTTCTTGAATTTTAGTTTTAAAATTCATAGCTAGATTATGCTTTGATCTTTGATACGCCAAAGTAGTTTTTTTTTTCATGTTTTTATGGTTTAAAATGTCTTTATTTCGAAAATTTGATGTAAAATATGGTGGAGCAAAGTTCTTGGAAGTTGAAGATCAAAGTAGCGAAATTCGGGTGAAATTTTGGTTAAACGTTTTCTGCTGATCGGACAACAAAAAGACCATGATTTATGTTAAAGATGAAGTTATAAAATTCTGAAATTTTTTATCATTACATTACACTTCTAGGGCTTTTCAAAAATACCTAGAGTGTGTCATTTTGTATTTTGTACAAGGAGATAAAAATTCTTAAATAAAGGCTACGTTTTTCTGGAAAAATTCTGGGCAGAGGTTGGAAACGTGAAAAATGGGAATGATTCACAAATTCTGGGTTGAAACCATTATTGTTTCTCAAAAATAGACTTCCTAAATATTCCGGGTAATTTTACGGATCCTCGTTCAGATGTTTCTAGAATTAATTATGATTTTCCAAAGTTGCTGCAAAATTTGCCCAGAAAATCCAGCACTTCGTTTTTAATAAAGTGTAATGGCAAAATGGTAATAACAAATCCACCGAGGGTAGAAAGGTAAATTAAACCTTTAGGATATTATTTTAAGCAATATTATATTTATCAAATATTATATAATAATTCGACGATAATGTATAGGATATCCGGGAAGTCCGGAGTTGGGTTCAAAGGTTGGGCGTTTGACAATTACCCGGTGAAAGGTACGTTCGCGTACTGTAACTTTAACTCTGATGTGTCTTGTGTGCTTATATGTGATAGATGAATTCATTAAGTCGTGGACAAGACTTGGTCTTGGGTCATGCACCGTGGTTAAGACTATGTCTTAAGTCACTGTTTATACATTCAGCTTTATATGGGTTATAGTCTTGATAATACCGTTGAATTTTCCTAGCGCTGAGGACACGAGGAGCTGTCATGGCACTGGTTAGTGCAAACGTGGATGACTTTACATGTGTTTTGTGCTATGTACTATTGTTGTGTTAAAATTACATATGCTGTGTGCCTATGTACTATTGTAACCTTACATCTGCTGTGTGCTTATGTGTTGGTTATTGCTGTAATGTCATGGACATCTGTCATACATATACTGTTTATACTTTTCACATGAGGTTAACTGTTACCTGAGATTCAATCCGATTGAATCTCAAATTTGACTAAGGTTCAGGAAAGAAACCAGGATTCAGAGGAGGCACCAGTAGATGGAGCCGTGAAAAGGCACTGAAGGGAGGAGCCGAATAGAGGTACCGGTCAAGGCAAATGCCGTAAGGGCGTCAACAGAGCATTCTTTCTGGCACGGATTTAACGACGTTACTCAAACAGTTTGGTGTTGAAGGCAGGGCTAGTCTATGTGGATCAGTCAATAAGTCGCCATGAACTCAGTGAGACTCCCACGATAGACACCTACCTGGCGAAATTGTTTGATTAACTGAGTTAGGTTCATTGCCCCAAGTCTAGCTACGGCTTGGTTGAAGATTGTAAGGTTACCATAAAGATTTGTAATTATACAAAGCTTTGTACTAATGTATCACATGAATATTCCTTCGGGAAATTTTTAATAAATCAGCATATATCAGGGCATCAGCATATGCCTGGCATTTTGTATCAGTTACTCATCGTCCAAAGCGTTAGCACATGCTCTTCGTTTCCGCATTACTCTGAGTGGTAGCACCTCAAACTTTGTTAAGTTTTCTAAAACTAAGTGTCAACGGACACATTTTGAAGTATGGAATTTGGGGTGTTACAAGACACATATTCACCTTTGTATTTTCTTAATTAATTATTTGCCAAAATACAATGTTTATAAGAATGATTAAAATTAGGGTATTCACCTTTGTATTTTGTTAATTATTTTCCAATATACAATGTTCATAAGAATTATGAAAATGAGGGTATTACAAATTGTGTCTAATGAACTATCACCACCTTCAGAGATTTTTCGAAGGATCCAAATTGATTTCCAATATCCTACGATTCATGGATTGTGAATAAAAACAGTTTTGTTCGATGCAAATGTTGTTTTGTACCCGTAGATGATTTTTGACATTTCGATTCATCTAAATCTGCTTTGTAATCGCTTATGGAGAAATCTTTTGATCGACCTTAGACCGTGCTTAATCGTTCTGCGATCTGGCTTTCAAAACTTTCTTCTAAATTCGCATACCTGACTTTTGACGAGAGAGGAGCTTTCGAGTTCTTCAATGATTCCCTTTTCTTCCTTCATCGGAAATTCGAAGGACCCAATAAATGAGCCTTTCATTTTGTGCTTAAGTTTTGAATTGCAGTTTTGTTTGAGCTTATTCGCTGAATTATTTCGAGATTATGTTTCGTTATTGTTTCTCCGTTATTATCGCCACCGCCGCCGAACAAAGCAGCCTGAAAGTTCTTGATTAAAAACTTGTTTCGATTATTTTGTTTATGTGAGAAATTATTACCATGGTTATGTTTGTCCTTGTTTTCTAGCTTCGTTCCCATAAAAAAATGTCGCAATTTGAGCTTGGGAACGTTGGAGATGTTACTTTGAATAGCGGTAGCGGCGGCCTCTATGGGGTTGTATCCAGGTGGCGGGTCGGGTGGGCTCCCATTGGGTGGGAAAAGGAGACGGTGAAAACGACGTTGTTTTACTCTTGTTGGAGCCTCCCTTCCCATGAATGAAACGACGCCGTAATATTTTAGAACCGGATAAATACGAAATATGAGTAAACTTAAAAATGTAAAGGAACTAGAAAAAAGATTGAATGCAAAATATTGTTTTTTATCTTGTGGAAAAAAACATAAGAACTTGTTAGTGTTGAATAATGATGTCACGAAAGGTTATAATTTCCTTGAACTACATGAGGCGTCAAAAATAATTTTCCCCCCTTCCAATTCATGTACTAAGGCAAACATTGTGGTTACATTATAAGGTCAATACATGTATTTGTCCCGAAAAAAAAAAAATCGAAATGCATGTACTGTTTCACAAAACCTTTGACTATTTTGAGGAAACTTTCATAAACCCACTAAACCTTCTGTTGCCTTATATCTCGAAACCTTCATACAAGTTTGATAAGACCTTGATGAAATTTAATTTGGACGGAGTTTTCACAAAAATTTCATTTGCATACACTTATTATTAATTTGCTTCGCATCTTCTCACAAAATTATATTTGCATAGACACGTCCAAGGTCTTCTCATCTACCAGCCTGTGCGAAATTATGAAAGTTTCGATATGGAGTTAAAGTTAAAAAGAGAAATTTCATGATAAATTATCTAAAATTTGAATATTCAAGAAAGCTGGTGAATGAATGATTTATAGCATATGAGGTATGTGTACGTGTGTGTGTCAAGAAAAAAAAAAGGGTTGTGTCAAGATGAGTGAAATATGCAATTCTTATGGTAAACACGTTGTATCTTTCTTTCTTTTTTCTTGCAAACAGCCTGTTAAATTCATAGCATGTTTAGTGGCGGATGTTATACTAATATACATTTAACCCATTTCGTAGATCTTTGACTACGTGGAAATCAACTTATTTAGAAAAATTCAAGAACTTTTACCGGAAACCAAAATGTCATTTCCACTCATTCATGAGATTTTAATTAGGGTTAATACAATATTTAGTCCCTCAAGTTTGCCCTTATTTTAACTTTGGTCCAAAACAATGCAGTTTTGTTTGAAATTATAAGGATCAATATTTTAAAGGAAATGAAACTTAAGAGACCAACATCTATATGATTTAAATCTTGAGGGAACAAAGCCAAAAAGAAGGCAAATTTGAGAGACCCAAGACTGTATTGACCCTTCTGAATGTTTGAAACCTGTTTGATGGCACAACTGAGTAACTGAAAAATGGAAAGGGATAACAGAAAAAGTTTGAATCCAAAAAAGTGTTTTTTTCCACGTAAAAAAAAAAAAACATAGGAGATTATTAGTCTTGAATAATGATTTTAAGGGAACAATAATTAAATATGATATATCTTGATATATTCTTCATGAAAAATTATAATTTTCATCGAATTACACCAAACTTCTAAAATAATTTTTTCCTCCATTGTGGATTACCGGATTCAAGTATTAAGGCAAACGTAGATGATCAAGGTTACAAACTTACCATGTAATTCAATTAGGAATACATGTACAGTTTCAGATGAAACCTTTGACCATTTTGATGCAACTTTCATAAACCCTCTAAGATGTTTGCTGCCTTACGGGTCGAAGCCTTCAAACAATTTGATACAACTGTGATGAAATTTGAACACATTGTTCACAAAATTTTCATTTGCATGTACACTTGTTAATATGCTTCACATCTTCACAAAAGCTTTTATTCGCAGATACTTCTCATAAACCTTTGACTATGTGATAGGAAAACTTCAGTAGGGCATTTTCACAAAATGAAACAATTTTATGAGGCTTTGAAGAAATCTTGAGTAAATTTTGATCAAAATTGGAAGAAACTTAGACACATTTTCACAAAAATGATTATTTGCATACACACGTCTAACATCTTTATAAATTAGAACATCACATTCCACTATTGGAGAGGGCAAAAAAGCAAAAGAGATTAGCTAGAAACAAAAAAACATTTTAAATCTCAAAATATTTAGTGTTGTTGCGGCAGCAGAATGGGTGATTCTCAGAAACAAACTGGTGTACCTGGTTCTGGTCAAGCTCACATTACTCCACCAAATCGAAATCGTCCAAATGGCGGCGGTGGAGCTGATGCAGCTAGTACGGGTCATGTTCACACTAGTGGAGGACCTCGAACTTCAAATCCTCCAAATGGCAGCGGTAGAGCTGGTGTAGATCGTGCGGCCGGTCATCGTCGTCAAACTTAAAAAGGTAATTTATTCATTTTATCATACTTTTATATGCTTTGAATCTTAGTTTTGGTTCAAGGGGAATGGAGATGAGAGAGGTGAAGGAAAATTTTAATGAGTTTGATTTAAAACAATGGAGAAGTTGGGTTGAAAATTTCCAACCAATATTCCTTACATTTTTTTGTTGTTTAAACTTTTATAGTTCCACTTGTTTGTGTTTTTATTTTTTCATGAAACTCTTAAAAAAATTTCTTTTGTTATCCTCCCTCCATTCCCCTCAAGGCAAACAAAGGATTTCCGTTTAGTTTGACATGTGAATAGGAAAACTCTCTTCCCTAACCTTGGGAGTCTTACATTTTTTCAAAAAAGTCAATTCTACCTAATCTATTAAACACAATAAAAGAGACAAATTTTAAAGATCTTGGCCAATCTAAGCTCATCATCGTTTCATAGTATATTGAGTATAAATAAAAATTTAAAAGGACCAATTAAGAAGGACCAATATGAAAAGCAATAATATATGATATAGTTTTTATAGCTAGGACTGTCTTTCTGAGAAGGAAGAATTATCGTGAAATTCCACAAAAGTAATTTGCTCACAACAAAGTCTTTTAAATTATCAACACGTGATGTCATCTTTTAAATTATCAACACGTGATGCCATGTTGTAATTCCTTGCACTAAATCTTATCATTGTATGTTACTCACTTATTGTGAGACCATTTAATAGTTAGATTAATCAGATGAGTCTGCATAGTAATTGATCTCTTCTTAAAATTAACAATAATGGGTTTATGGTGACCAATTGTTTATAGTAATTTTACGATAATGAAGTGTTAACTATCATTGCTATTAATATATAAATAATTACAAGTAATGTTAGTCCAATTTTAATACTGCACTGAACTGTAATTATTAAGAATTGAAATTCTTTGGCTACCAAAAAAAAAAAAAACAAAACAAAACAAAAAACTTGGCAAGCATATGCTAATGCTGTCCCTAACCAACAACCAAGACTACCCTATTTAAGGCATAGAGATCATAAAACTGAGTGTTGTCCTTTTTTTTTTTTAGGGAAAAAAATATAGTCAATTCGTCATTTTATGGTCACGACCTCCTGACAACATGATTAAAGACTCAGCTATTAGCTATCTTTGCCAAATGTAATGGACCTTGTTGATAGATTGATTCTATTAAAATTCTACCACCATTGTAGGGACCGTAACATCCAAATTTTAATTTATAGGACTTAAATGCATTGTTAATTTAAAAAGATAGTGAAGAGAACATCTTGAAAATTCCGTGAAGTATAAATCCTTGGGCAAAAATAAGTTTTTCTTTTTTTTGGGTTGTGAAAGAGAAAAAAAAAAAGGTACAAGAGCATAAATAAACGATTAGTTTATTCCGTATGAACACACATATATATGGCATTATAATATGATGTTGGGGAGAAACGTGTTGTTATAGTATCTTTTTTTTTTTTTTTTGCCAGGATATAATATCTAAATTAATGAATTATACAAGATATTTATTAACGTTTGACCGTGTGACCAAAAAATATCTCATTAATAAATAATTAAAGTTTAGAGTTACCAAGACCCTCAAGTGCTGCGGAAGAAGTATGCATGAGCAGAAGTGGGGTCCTTTACAGTCGAAGTCCTTTTTTTATGTTTTTTGTTAAACCACAGTCCAAGTCCATTTAGCACAACAAGAGTAATTGAAAAAGCGATTGCATATAATTAAACGAAATTAATTAGAAGCCAAATTTGATATTTATTAATTGTAAATAAATAATTAAAATAAAAAGTTTCTTTACTCTAATTTGACCGCTAAAAATTCATTCTACGTCATTATGTGTATTCAGTTAAACAAATCCTTTGATTCCTCACTATTTTGACCACACTAAAAGGCAAAAGAGATGTAAGATAGCTTATAATTTTTCTATTGTCAAACGCTGCAGGCAAATATTTATTTTTCGTTTTGTTTTTTGCCTGTCAGATATTTGTTTTTAGTTGAAATTATATATATTTCAAGAATATCATCAAATTATTTTATTCCAAAGATGTTAATTAGACTTTAGGAGACGGAAGAGCTTTTCTCTTGGTGGTGCAGGTTAGCTAGAGGTTTCTCTTTGGCGTAGGGTTAATTTTACTCTTCAGTTGTTTTCAAATGTGGTATTTTATGGAGTAGATCAATATGATTTTACCTTCTTGTAGTAAAGAGAAACTAGAATTCTGCGAAAAGCGCTACTTGATTCGTTTGTTTTTCATGGCGTGTAATGGATACGAAGGGGCTCTTAAGGCATGTATTCATGCCTCACGTCGTGGCCTCGAGCCCCTTGGGAGGCACTCTTGGGAATATTTATTCCCAAGGGACAAATTCCATAGAGGAGGGAACAATACATGCCGTAGTGGGGGCCGACCACCACGCGTGCAACAACAAGAGGCCCCAGGGACGGCAGTCATGGACTGGGTCCTTGACGATGGTGGGCCGTTACAATAAGTATCTTAAGATAATCAATATTTAGGAGAAAATTATTTTTACGTTCTTCGCTATGAAAATATGGAAAGAAATCAGGAGATGTAATACTTATAAGTCTTTCACTGTTGATATAAAAAAAATTCATGTAGTATAATTTGTTCTTTGATTTGTGTTCCATAAATTTTGTCCTACGCGTGATATCAAAGCACATCCTTAGATCCTCCACCCTTCTACTTTTTGATTGGAAACGACGTAAGTATATAATTGAATTAAGTTTATCAGAATAATTTTACACGGTAGATCAGAGTTCGAAATCTTATTTAATTTTATTTTAAATCATGTATTTGGAATTTATTGTTGATCAATTATTATGCTAAATTGCTTGTTTATTTTCTGACTATGGGATGAGAGGATTATTAATATTGTAACATCCCCATTTCCATATCTTCATCGTGTTCGTTGACACGTAGTATTTAGGAATACGATGCTACAGTCGTAGTGTTGTGGAGCGTAGAGCATGCACTAACGTTTGGACAATGAGTAACTGATATAAAATGCCCAGGCATAAGCTGATAAATTAAATATCCTGAAGGAATATTCATGTGATACATTCACCCGGAACTTGCATAATTAAAACTCTTGACATAGTAATTATACAAACTTAAACCAAGCCTTAACTAGACTTATGGCTTGGAACCCAACACAGTTAATCAAACCCATTTGGCCAGGCCGGTGTTTAAGTCTAGTGGAAGTCTCCCCGTCTTTCACGGTGACTTATGACTGAACCACATAGACAACCCGTTTCTTAGTTTTAAGTGCCAAATGGTTTGAAACAACTCTACCAGATTCATGCCAGAAATAGTCCCTATTGACCTTCTTCAGGCTCTTGTCTCGATCGGAGCCTCTTCACAGCTCCGCCCACATAGCCTTCTCAGATCCAAGTTCCTTTCTTGAACTTTAAGTCAAAGCTGAGATTCGATACCCTCAGAATCTCAGGTAACAATTAACCTCATGCACAAGTAATGACAGTATATATGCCATATATTAATTACATTTCAGCATCAACCATGCATAGCATACGTTGAGATGTAAGGTTACAACAATACATAACACCCGACACACAACATATATAATGTTCACAACGTTTGCGCTCGCCTTGTGCCAGGAATCCAAGTGTCCTCAGTGCCAGGAAAACAACCATACGACATTATCATGACTATATAACCCGCACAATGGTGAATGTATATAAATAGGTGACCTAAGATCCATATCTTAGTCACGGTGCATGGTGCAAGACCTAGTCTTGCCCAAGATTTCATGAATCATTCAATCATATATAATCATACAAGACACGTCAGAGTTAACGTTACAGTACGTATCCGCACCTTTGACCGTGTAATAGCCAAAACGACGCCCGACCTTTTGAATCCGACTCGGACTTCTCGGATATCCTATAATGTTACCGTCGGATTATTTCCTTTTACAAGATATTATAATTAATATCATATTTCCTTGAATAATATCAAAAAGGATATTTTCACCTATTTTGACATTTCTACCCTTGGTGGATTTATTATTCCATTTTTACCGTTACTTTTTATTAAAAATGCAATTTCCAGCATTTTGCCCATATTTTTCACTAACTCGAAAAGTCATACTTAATTCTGAAAAAATAATTTTTGTGTGCTTCTAAATTCCTCATGACCCCTGACAAGTGTATTTCGAAGGAAAAATATTCCCACAAGCCAGAACATCATGGATCATTCTCGGGTTTAACATTTTTAAACACTGTTCAATTTATATCTCTAGAAATAATGCCTACCTTCAAAAATATATAACTCCTTGCGTAGAATTCAAAACGTTACATATTTTGGCATACTTAGAAAGTCCTACATGTCTACTTTATTCCTGTAAAATATCATGATTTTAGGACTTCATTTGATACATAAGATAGTAGCCTCAACGTTCGCTGCCAGCACAGCCTTTAAAACTGGAAATTCTACAATCTTCACAATCTTGTTCCACCAATTCTAAAAATTATTTCTCAATATGTTTTTATCTCATTCGGCATTTTTTTCAATGCAAGTAGGTCTAAAAACAAGTATAGGAATTTACCTCCTAATTTTCTAGATTAAACTACAATTTTCCTAAGAACTAAAAAGTTAGAGCTCAAGAACTTACCTCTTGAAGTTCTTACTCCTTCTTCTCATTGCTCCTATGTTTGCCTTGCTCTCTATCTCAATCAATTTGAATTGAGTTTTGGTGTGAAGAAAATAAAGTGGGAAACCCTATATTTAAAGGGAAATCTCAAGCCCAATGTGAACCCCACCATGTGCACCTCTTCTCTAATCTTAACCATCGGATCTAATTTACTTTACAAGACTTAATCCTCCCCCTCCACCTATGCTAGAGGACTTTTGGGGCTTTGTGATGTCATCTCGATGACATAATCAAGGTTTAAGTGTCCCTTAATTTCACATGTCCATACCCTATTGGTTTGTTAGTTAATCATGGTCATTAGTGCTTTATTGATTAAGCTTTATGCACTCTAATCTTTACTTCTTTCCATAGTCTTTTATCAAGTTGAAGACATATGCTACTAATCTTTATTTAGTGCAAATTTTAACTGGCAATTAGCATTTGCTAATTTGTTCAAATTTAATTAAGTGCCTTCATAGCCTTTTCTTATCTCTTTTGGTTATCAATTAGCTATCTATGTGCTATTTATATCACATTAAATAGCCCTTAAATATAGTCTCACAATTAACCATTGGTTAATTAATTCCAAAATGATAAGAATATAATCGGTAGATTATAATCCTCTGAGACACATATTCACCTTTCTATTTTCTTAATTAATTATTTGCCAAAATACAATGTTTATAAGAATGATGAAAATTAGGGTATTCACCTTTGTATTTTGTTAATTATTTTCCAAAATACAATGTTCATAAGAATTATGAAAATGAGGGTATTACAAATTTTGTCCAATGAACTATCACCACCTTCGAGAGATTTTTGAAGGATCCAAATTGATTTCCAATATCTTGCGATTCATGGATTGTGAATAAAAACAGTTTTGTTCGATGCAAATGTTGTTTTTGTTGGTTATGATTAGTTTTGATGATGTCTTATATAGATGCCATTATTAAAAGCAAAAAGATTGAGTAATATAGTTATCTCCTACATTGCCCAACTACTATGCTAAATGTAGATTAGTCCAAGTTGAATCATGCAGAATAATCAAGAAGAGGAGGAGATATTGAAGAAGGTATAACTTGCTAAGAATGATGAGTCCAAGTTGAATGACAAAAAATGATCAAGAGAAGAGAAGAAAAAAAAGAGTTGGATTATGAAGAATAATCAAGATGGGAGATTAAAGAAGGAAGAACTTGTTGAATGGAATGAGAATATAATTATTCAAGTTCTTATATTGATGCTAGAAGGCTCCAAGATCATATGGAAGTTCGAATGGCTCAATTCAGAATTAAAACAAGCAAAAATGAGGTTCTGGTTGAGAAAACTCGAGTTTTGAGTGTCTTCGGCATCTCTGGCATCTCTGGACTTTCAGCACTGATCAGCAACTCTGGTCTACTCTGTTTCACGTTCAGCTTGGGCGAGGTCCGGTAATTCGATGATATCTCCCAAACCAGAGATCCGATTGAGGTGAAACTAGTGGTATATGAAAATTGACTCCCAATGCGTCATTGGGATATAAAATTCAAGCTCAAAGGAGTTCATATCAAGTATCTATGAATTATTGAAGTTGACAGTGAAATCAACGCCACACAACAAACCAAGCTTCAATGTTTTGAGTGTAACTCACAAATTACAAATCGGATTGAGCTGAAATCAGTGGCATATGAAAGTAGACTCAAAAGTATTTCCTAAACATTTTAATAGACCAAAACGGAGTTGAGACCAGGGAGATATGGCCTTTGAAAGTTGACAGTCAGTTCAAGACGTTGCAAAAACGCTGGTCAAGAACGACCTTCATTCATCAAATCATAAATGAGACATAATACAATAAGTTTGGAGCTGTTCTTCTTGCATTGGATTCTTACCTCGAGCTTGAACTTATAAACTTGAGTTTGAGATTGGCCAAGAATTTTCCAAGTTTTTTCGAACAAAGCAAAACCGCCGGTTTTCAGAGAATACTCAAGGTTTCATCACACGAGACTTCTCGCATTTTTGGAAAATGCAAAACTCGAGGTTTCGGTAAAACCTCGAGGTTTGGCCAAACAGAGAGTCTCCTAAGTCTTGAACACTTGAAAACCTCAAGTTTTGTCTAAAACCTCTAGTTTTAGTTCAACATGAAAATTCCAAGTTTTCACAAGATTTGTGCAAACTCAAGGTTTGATAAGAAACCTCGAGGTTTTGACTTGCCAGAGAAAACTCAAGTTTTTGCTTTAGTTTCTCAAAACCTCCGGTTTCGAGAAAACCTCCAGTTTTGAGTTCAGCCCAGTTTTCTCAAAGTTGTCACAATTTAGTGAAAACTCGAGGTTTGGATACAAACCTCGAGGTTTGTCCAGCAGAGCATATGTGCTTTCCCGGTCTCCAAAACCTCCGGTTTTACTTTAAAACCTCCGGTTTCTGTTTTGGCACAAAAACTCAAAGATTTTGCATTTGAGTAAAAACTCGAGGTTTGGTGAGAAACCTCGAGGTTTTGGCAACCAGAGAGCACACGTCTTTTCTTTGATTTGAAAACCTCCAGTTTCCAAGAAAACCTCCAGGTTTTGGCTTGGCGCGATTTCTCAATGCTTTCATATTTGAATGAAAACTCGAGGTTTCTGGTAAAACCTCGAGGTTTGGCCAACCCGAGAGCTCTGAAATTTTTAATGTTTTGAAAACCTCCGATTTTGGATAAAAACCTCCAGTTTTGATGTTTTGGACTTAAATCGACTTTACATGCTACAGTCCAAAACTCGAGGTTTGAGAAACAAACCTCAAGGTTTCATCGCAGATTCAGAATTTCAAATTTGACGAATTTGTAAAACCTTCTTGTTTGATCTTAATACTTCCTATCATTATTCTCTAATGTTCCTAGATATTTTTAACCACTTTGTTAGTGAGTTTCAGATAAATTAGAGAATGTTTATTGAAGGTTTAAAGCAAAAGCAAAAAGTGATGTTAGCACATTAAATGCAAAACCCAGAAAGTTGCATACTTTTAGGTAATCCGTCTGCACACGCTTTGCAAAGGATTAAAGAATGTTTTCCACATCAAGCTGCTACTCCAACGAATTAATTTGCAGAAGTCAACTCGAACTTCGCACGGTGGATTAAGTGAAGATTAGAGAGAGAAGAAGACCAAAGCTTAACAGAACCTTGTATAATGAAGGCAACGGTTATAATGAAGATTACAACGGTCATATATTGATCTCTACCTATAAAAGAAGACAAATTCAAGCCAGAAGAGGCAAGACACAAGCCTACATCTTCAAAATGCTCATACTCTGATTTTCATACTACTCACACTCTGTTTTTCAATGTTTACATAGTTTATCATAGAGTGAGATAATTTGTATGGCACTTCAGTGTTTATCTTATTCACTTCGAGAGAGAAGATTCATTATAAACATTCTATCTCGTTTATTTGAGAGTTACTCAAGATTGGGTAATCTTGAGAGGGAAACATATTGTAACTTTGCATTGTGTAAGGGGGAGTATCTCGGTGAGAGATTTGGCTTCACAAGTGCCTAAGTGAACTTGTGGGATTGTAAAGGCTTCTCTTGTGCCCGAATTAAACAAGAGGATAGTGGATTGAAAATCTCAAGTGGAGCTTGAAGCGGACGTAGGTCAATGATAGGACCGAACCAGGATAAATCTCGGTTTGCATATTCTCTTCCCTTATCTCTTATATTTCCAAAGCATAAATGTTTGAATGACTATCTATTGCTTTAGAACTCTTTACTATCGTACAAACTAGTTTTACTGAGTTGCAAAAAGATTTTTAAAGTTCCTAAGTTTTTATTCTTCACCCAATTAACCCCCTCTTGGGTTCAGCCGGTTCTTACAGTTTTGTACCTGTAGATGATTGTTGACATTCTGATTCATCTAAATCTACTTTGTAATCGCATTCGGAGAAATCTTTTGATCGATCTTAGTCTCGTGCTTAATCGTTCTATGACCTGGCTTTCAAAACTTTCTTCTGAATTAGCATACTTGACTTTTGGGTTAAGAGACGAGAGAGAGGAGCTTTCTGAGTTCTTCGATGATTCCCTTTTCTTCCTTCATCGGAAATTTGAAGGACCCAATAAACGAGCCTTTCATTTTGTGCTTAAGTTTTGAATTGCAGTTTTGTTTGATCTTATTTGCTGAATTATTACTGAGATTATGTTTCGTTATTGTTTCTCGTTATTATCGCAGCCGTCTCCGAACAAAGCATCCTAAAAGTTCTTGATTAAACACTTGTTCGATTATTTTGTTTATGTGAGAAATTATTACCATGGTTATGTTTGTTCCTGTTTTCTGGCTTCGTTCCTATAAAAAAACGTCGCAATTTGAGCTTGGGAACGCCGGAGACGTTACTTGGAATAGCTGGTAGCGGCGGCCTCTATGGGGTTGTGTCCAGGTGGTGGGTCGGGGGGCTCCCAATGGGTGGGTAACGGAGACGGTGAAAACGACGTTGTTTTACTCTTGTTGGAAGCCTCCCTTCCCACGAACGGAACGACGCCGTAATATTTTACAACCGGATAAATACGAAATATGAGTAGACTTAAAAATGTAAAGGAACTAGAAAAAAGATTGAATGCAAAATATTGTTATTTATCTTGTGGAAAAAAACATAAGAACTTGTTAGTGTTGAATAATGATGTCACGAAAGTTTATAATTTCCTTGAATTACATGAGGCGTCTAAAACAATTTTTCCCCCCTTCCAATTCATGTACTAAGGCAAACATTGTGGTTACATTATAAGGTCAATACATGTATTTGGCCCGAAAAAAAAAATCGAAATGCATTTACTGTTTCACAAAACCTTTGACTATTTTGAGGAAACTTTCATAAACCCACTAAAACTTCTGTTGCCTTCTATCTCGTAACCTTCAAACAAGTTTGATAAGACCTTGATGAAATTTAATTTGGACGGACTTTTCACAAAAATTCCATTTTCATACACTTATTATTAATTTGCTTCGCATCTTCACACAAAATTAAATTTGCATAGACACGACCAAGGTCTTCTCATCTACCAGCCTGTGCGAAATTATGAAAGTTTCGATATGGAGTTGAAGTTAAAAAAAGAAATTTCATGATAAATTATCTAAAATTTGAATATTCAAGAAAGCTATAAACATTGGTGAATGAATGATTTCTAGCATATGAGGTATGTACGTGTGTGTGTCAAGAAAAAAAAAGGGTTGTGTCAAGATGAGTGAAATATGGAATTCTTACGGTAAATTGTGTCAAGAAAAAAAAGGGTTGTGTCAAGATGAGTGAAATACGCAATTCTTATGGTAAACACGTTGTATCTTTCTTTCTTTTTTCTTGCAAACACCCTGTTAATTTCATAGCATGTTTAGTGGCGGATGTTATACTAATATTGTTGGAAATTATGCCCTAGGGGCAAGTCATTGTTCTCCATTAAGTTATCACTTCATACGCATGTTTATGGTGATAACTATATCCCTGGATATATCTTAGATTATCCTAAATGTCCTGGTCGGTCATCTACGCGGGAGCGAAGATGAGTTAAGACCGATATGACTTTGATAAGGTATGGAGATACGAATCAAAGTCATGGGCACTTGTAAGAGTACAAGGTCTTTGGACCGACCCACTATGAGAAAAGCCGCATGGATCTAGTCATAAGCTTATCTCATGTATAACGCGTCACGACGCCTATGACTCGAGATCATCATGGATTCCTACATGATGAGTCATCGACCTTTGACCTAGTCAAAAGTCACCTTTGACCGGGTGATGATAAAGGCTAGGATCGGGATCAGTGGTTTTCATGCGGAGGGATGTGAATGGTCAAGATGGAATTTGTCCCTCACATTTGTAGAGAGATATCTTGGGCCCCTCGATGAGTGAGTCTAAGAAATGTACGGCCGTCTTGTGATGGAAAGGAGTTTCCATTTCACTTATTAGACTAACTCGAGAATCGAGAAAGTAATGGTCAAGAAAAGGAAGTTGACATTCTCCATGCCTCATCCTTGACCGAATTATCGCGTGACAAAAGGGACGTGACATGGTTGTACGATAGGTGTATCGTGTCATCGATCCCCATGTGAATTGGGTAGTCGCAATGTCTTGCTAGAGGCCGCTTGCGATTTGTGGGTGCCACGGTGTTGGCCCACCGCCAATCTCACATGGGCACAATAGGTCGCACACAAGAATAATCCAACACGGGTAAAAGTGTCCGGGTTCATTGAATCTCGATTAATCCGAGATTAATGAATACCGAGTTTAACTGGGGTAAATATATATATATATATATATTTAAATTCGAAAATAATATAATGATATTATTTTAATTGAGATTAAAATATTATTATTATATTATTTGTTTTATGTTTAATTTATTTGATAAATTAAATATCTAAAACAAACGAGATATTGTATCTCATTTAATTTTCGAATAAAGATATTATTGTCTATTTAATTTAAATTGAGATATTGGTATCTTAGATTTAAATAAATAGATAGATATCATTTCTCCGATTTAATTTATTGAGATAAATTAAATCGATGGCTTTTAAACTGGATTAAATAAATAGGTTGGATTAAATCTATCGATAGATTTAATTAACTATTTTTTAATCTAGATTTGAATTCGAGATTTCAGATCTGGTTTTTAATTCGATTAAATAAATATTATTATATTAGATCTATCGGATAGATTTAATTAATATATATTTAATCCAGATCTAAAGTTTGAATTCGAAAGTTAATACGATTAATTTTGTATTAAATACGTCGAAAGGTTTTAGAAACCTACGGGACTTTCGGTCGAGCGTATTCAAAAGCCGCGAGAAACCCTAGAGTAAAAACAGAGAGAGAGACGCAAAAGAGGCGCTAGCACGCTGCCGTAGCCGTGTACGAGGATTGTTCGTGTGGATACCAGTAGAGGAAGAGGATTCTAAGAGTCGTCTTCTGTTGATCGAGGAGGTAGCCCACCTGTTCAACGAAGAAGAAACCACGAACGAGTTCTTAAAAGGTAATATCCGGATTCCCTAGGCTTGATTTAAACGCGTCGAGTGATCCTCGGGACGGATCCGTAGAAAATTTTAATCCACTGCGTTGTACGGATCCCAACAAATATACATTTAACCCATTTCATAGATCTTTGATTCCTCACTATTTTGACCACACTAAAAGGCAAAAAAGATGTAAGATAGCATATAATTTTTCTATTGTCAAATCTTTGCAGGCAAATATTTATTTTTCGTTTTGTTTTTTTCCCGTCGGATATTTGTTTTTAGTTGAAATTATATATATTTCAAGAATATCATCAAATCATTTTATTCCAAAGATGTTAATTAGACTTTAGGAGACAGAAGAGCTTTTCTCTTGGTGGTGCAGGTTAGCTAGAGGTTTCTCTTTGGCGTAGGGTTAGTCTTACTCTTCAGTTGTTTTCAAATGTGGTATTTTTCGGGAGTGGATCAATATGATTCTACCTTCTTGCAAGTTAAAGAGAAACTAGAGTTCGCGAAAAGCACTACTTGAATCGTTTGTTTTTCATGGCGTGCAATGGATACGAAGGGGCTCTTAATAAGGCATGTATTCGTGCCTCACGTCGTGGCCTCGAGCCCCTTGGGAGGCACTCTTGGGAATATTTATTCCCAAGGGACAAATTCTGTAGAGGAGGGAACAATACCTGCCGTAGTGGGGGCCGACCACCACGCGTGCAACAACAAGAGGCCCAGGGACGGCAGTCGTGGACAGGGTCCTTGGCGGTGGTGGGCCATTAACACTAAGTATCTTAAGATAATCAATATTTAGGAGAAAATTATTTTTACGTTCTTCGCTATGAAAATATGGAAAGAAATCAGGAGATGTAATACTTCTAAGTCTTTCGCTATTGATAAAAAAAAAAAAAAATCATGTAGTATAATTTGTTCTTTGATTTATGTTCCATAAATTTTGTCCTACGCGTGATATCAAAGCACATCCTTAGATCCTCCACCCTTCTACTTTTTGATTGGAAACGACGTAAGTATATAATTGAATTAAGTTTATCATAATAATTTTACACGGTAGATCAGAGTTCGAAATCTTATTTAATTTGATTTTAAATCATGTGTTTGGAACTTATTGTTGATCAATTATTATGCTAAATTGCTTGTTTATTTTCTGACTATGGGATGAGAGGATTATTAATTTTGTAACATCCCCATTTCCATACTACTTACTGTGCTCGTTGACACGTGGTATTCAGGAATACGATGCTACAGGTCAGAGTGTTGCAGAGCGTAGAGCATGCACTAACATTTGGACAATGAGTAACTGATATAAAATGCCCAGGCAAAGCTGATAAATTAAATATCCTGAAGGAATATTCATGTGATACAGTCACCTGGAACTTGCATAATTAAAACTCTTGACATAGTAATTATACAAACTTAAACCAAGCCTTAACTAGACTTATGGCTTGGAACCCAACACAGTTAATCAAACCCATTTGGCCAGGCCGGTGTTTAAGTCTAGTGGTGAAGTCTCCCCGTCTTTCACGGTGACTTATGACTGAACCACATAGACCACCCATTTCTTAGTTTAATTAACAAATGGTTTGAAACAACTCTACCAGATTCATGCCAGAAAGTAGTCCCTATTGACCTTCTTCAGACTCTTGTCTCGACCGGTGCCTCTTCACAGCTCCGTCCACGTAGCCATCTCATATCCAAGTTCCTTTCTTGAACTTTAAGTCAAAGCTAAGATTCAATACCCTCAGAATCTCAGGTAACAGTTAAGCACATGCACAAGTAATGACAGTATATATGACAGATATTCATTACATTTCAGCATCAATCATGCATAGCATAGAGCAGATGTAAGGTTACAACAATACATAACACCCGACACACAACATATATAATGTTCACAATGTTTGTGCTCACCTGTGCCACGAATCCAAGTGTCCTCAGTGCCAGGAAAACAACCATACGACGTTATCATGACAATATAACCCGCACAATGGTGAATGTATATAAATAGGTGACCTAAGACCCATATCTTAGTCACGGTGCATGGTGCAAGACCTAGTCTTGTGATAATATAATATTTCATACACTTCTTTTTATCTCTTGATTAATAATTTAGGACTCTTTAGTTAATAAATAATGGCTTTTATACTTATTTGGGCTTTGGGCCTTTTATTATGTTTTAGCCATTTTTAAAATAAAATTCCAGTTTTATATTGCTTCACTATTTTTACCATAACTCTTGAACCATACATCGGATTTTCCTCATTTTGTGTTTCATATTTCAGATGATTCAGAGAGCTACAATTGTTATGAAGACATGAAGGGAAAATTCGGAAAAGAGGTCGGCCAATTTTGGAGCTGAAGTCAGATGAATATTTTTTGATTTTATTTGGGCTCAAATTCTGTAACTTAAGCCCATTTTTATTTTATTTTTGTTTTGGGCTGAACCATTAGAACCCATTTCCATTTTAGGTTAACTTTAAGTTAGGTGGCAGCCACAAACATTCAGTCATTCATGTTTTTAGATTTTGGTGGATCAAAATAGGAGTTTTTAAATTCTCTCAAATGTTCTTCGCGTTCTTCGTCTCTGTTCTTCCTTTTTCCTAGTCATGTTCGGCTAAATTTTTGTGATTAACCCAACAATGAGGATTCCATGATTCGTCCGAGAGCTCATGTTTAATCGTTAACGTTACTCATTTCTGTTTTCATCTTATCGGATTCGATTTCGAAAATAGTTCGAATATTAGATTTAATATTCGGTTTGGTTCATCCCAAGGATCGAGTTTGAACTACGTTTAAAGTTTTGTTGTGCGATTGCACAGTGGGGACGCCACTTGTTCGGACATATTCTAGGTGATCGTTTAGTCGAGGGATTTTCTGGATGAACGCAGAGATTTTGGTTCATCCAGAACCAAACGCGAGTTGGTTCATATTTCGTTCAATGATGGAAGTCTCTGGAATCTGAATGTTGGGTTTATCGTTTTTAACTGTTTTTCGCATATTACATTTTGTGCCTGTATATTTTCGTTTTTAATCTATTTTGAATCAAAAACCCCCAATTCTATTGTTACTTTTTTATTCTTTGTTCGAATTGAACCGATTGTGAATTCGTTGGGAAACGACCCAGTTACATTATACAACAAATCCTTTTCTAATCTAGTTATTTTGGGAGACCACGAAAAATCTCTTTCAAAATATGGCGCCGCTGCCGGGGAATTTTCATTGGTTTGATTAGTAACAAAAGTAGTGTAAATAGCTTCGTTTCGGTTGTTTAGGTGGTTCGGTGGCTGGACGAAATTTTCTGTCCCAGATCACTCAAACCAGGTCTTATTCACAAGGAATTGGGTATTCTAAGAAAGAGTCACTCCCAATTAGGGAGTGAGGTATACCCTATATTCGCCAAATTTCAACGTTTAAACCACTTTTTCGCTGTTTTAAGTTTTGTTTTTTTATTTCTACTAGGGTAATTTTTTTGGAGGAACGACAGGGGCTGGGGCACTGCTCGTGGTCTCTTCCTCATCCGACGTATTCGAGGGTGTTGACCACGGGAATCGTTGAGTAGGAACGGGAGACGGCCGCTGGTGGGTGACGGCGATGGGATTCCAGTTTTGTCCAAGAATCGCTCCAAAGGGTCTTCAGCTCTGTGCGTAAGCGACGCAACCAGCGCGGAAATTTGAGCAGGGATTTCATATCAGTGGCCGGGCGGAAGTAAAGGTGGGCGTGAGTGATGTTGTAGGAGCGGTCGGAGGAATCGGTGGGGCCGGAGACGTTAGAGGGTTCGGTGGAGGAGGAGGAAGGGGAGGAGACCGGGATCGGGACGGGTGGCGGCGCTCGCGGTGGGTGGAACGCGATGAGGCGGCTGATGAGCGTAGGCCAGTAGGGACGCCCGGCCACGTCGTGCTGTGCATTTTGTCCGGACCATTGGTGTCTCTGGGTGAGGATATGGAAGGAGAAGGGCGTCAGTGGGTTGTGAAAAGACGCGGGTGTAGGGGTGGTGGAATAGATAGATTGGAAGAGGAAATTTGAAAATGAATCGTCACGGCTCCTTAGCCAATGTGGCCTTCTAGTTGGTGGGCAGTGGGCCCAACAGGGTGGCCCACTCGTGTCAATTTTATGCACAAAATATTTATGTTAGAGATGAGGTGTGTGCCTGGCGCAAACTGGGCTTTTGCAGTATTGGTCCTGATGCCATGCCTTGTGCCGTAGCATATGCCATGCTGGACTCATTCACTCTTGTGTTAATGCTAAAGAACAATAACCTTGGGCTGCCTCCCAATAGCGCTTGCTTTAAAGTCTTCAGCCAGACTTTACTATAGCACCTTAATGCTGTAATAGGGCAGGGGGCCCCTGCTTCTTTAGTGCCCTTGCTGCCATCTGAAAAAGTCAGGTACTTCTCAGTTAGGTCTTTGAATCGTGCGGTTTTAAGTATTGAGAAGGTGACCTTATCATCATTTACACACATAGTGAGTTCTCCTTTTTCCACATCAATCAGTGTACGACCAGTTGCCATGAGAGGTCTTCCCAACAGAATTGGGACATCGTGATCTGCTTCAAAATCCAGGATGATGAAATCCACAAGGAAGATGAACTTATCCACTTTTACCAGAACGTTTTCGATCTTGCCTTCAGGTAGCACTATTGAGCGATCGGCCAGTTGCAATGTGACTGTCGTGGGCCTGGCTTCCCCTTCTGCCAACTGCTTGAAGATCGACATTGGCATGAGATTTATGCTAGCACCTAGGTCGCACAAAGCTTTACCAAAGTAATTGGGTCCGATTGCACACGGAATTGTGAAACTACCAGGATCCTTCAATTTCAGAGGTAGCCGATTGGTTAACATGGCACTACAATCCTGGGTCAATGCTACTGTCTCGAACTCTTCCAATCGCCTCTTTTTAGACAGAATTTCCTTCATAAACTTCACGTAGCTGGGCATTTGCTCCAATGCTTCCACGAGTAGAATATTAATGTGCAATTGCCGTAGCATATCAAGGAACTACTTGAATTGTTTCTCCTATCCCTACTTCTTTAGCCTTTGTGAGAAAGGCGGTGGTGGCTTTGGCATTGATGGAAGTCTGAGGTCAGGATTATGCTTTGATGATGAAGCGGAAGCATTCCTTGTTGGGTATTGGTTGTGATCATCCAATGCTGCACGTGGAGGCAATGTTGTAGTGCTTAGATCGTATCCCGATTGTGACAGTCTCAGTTGCCTCTGTTCGTCTTCAAGAGTTTGTTTGGTACCTTCTTGCCCTTCCTTAAGTTTTTATAGCCTTAGATCAGTGACAACCATAGGTTGCTTGGTCGCTTTCATGGGTTCTAGGCTTTTACCACTTCTGAGCTCTATCATTTTGACTTCCTCTCTTCCCTGGATCCTGGGAACTTCAGTGTCACTGGGCAGGGATCCTGAGGGTCTGTTGTTGAGAGCGGTTGCTAGTTGTCCCACTTGAGTTTCAAGATTCCTCAAGGTCACTTACTGATTCTGGATGATTGCATCGTTCTTTACCATATAGTCCTTCGGAAGGGAAAACATAGAGTCTTTGCGGGTCCGATTCACGCCCCGTCGCCTTGCTTGCTGGGTAAACCCTAGTGGGTTTGATGTTCGGTTAGACTATTGCGGGCCTGATGATTGTCCTGCTGCTTGTGAACCTTGCGAACTCCATGAGAAGTTAGGATGCTGTCTCCATCCGGGGTTGTATGTATTTGAGTACGAATTATTGGTGTTGTTGCCCTGTTGAAGTTGTTGACGAAGTGTACCGCTTCAGGGTTGGCGGAGCACTGAGAGTAAGAGTGTTCTCCGCCACAGTACACACAAGCTACCTGAGATGGTTGCAGCGATATGTTGCTTGATGGAATGGTCAGTCCTTTCACCATGTTGGTCAGAGAAGAAACTTGAGTAGTGAGAGCAGTCATGGCATCTAGTTCGTGTATCCCTGCAACAGTTCGGGAGGATGTAGCTCTGTCTGCTGGCCATTGGTGACTGTTCATGGACATGCGTTCCAGTAAATTGTGGGCCCCCTCATAAGACTTCATTAGGATGGATCCTCCTGACGAGGTGTTATAATTGATCGTGTTTGTCCATCGAAGCCTCTGTAGAATGTTTCTAACTAGACTCATTCGCACAGTCCGTGCTGGGGGCATCGTCTTAAGAGGTCCTTGAATCTGTCCCAGGCTTCATAAGTAGATTCACCTGGTTTCTGTTGGAGGCTGGTGATGTCCCCTCTTAGTTGAGCGTTCTTGGTAGGTAGAAAGAATTTGAGCAAGAACTTACTTCCCAGATCATTCCATGTGGTGATGGAATTAGCAGGTAGGTTGTTGAGCCAAGTCCGAGCTTTGTCCCTTAGTGAGAAGGGAAACAACTTAATCCGGATGGCGTCGAGAGGTATACCAGGGATCACAAAAGAATCGCACGCCTCCATGAAGGTTTTGAGATGAAGGTGCGGATCTTCGGAAGGAAGTCCTCCAAATTGCTCGGCTTCATTCAGCATCTGAATCATGACACCTTTAATTTCAAAGTGCCCAGCATTGAGGGTTGGTTATGTGATGGTCGAGTTCAGCTTGTTTAAATATGGAATCCCGAATTCCATGATGGCCTTGTTCACAGCTGGGTTTGGATGTGGAGGGACCTGGTTATCCCTGTTTATTAGTGGGCGCTCTTGTTGCTCCCGCTCGTGGTTAACAGGTATTTCCGCCATGTTTGCTCGGTCAAAAGATTGACTTCGCCGCTTCTGCCTTCTGCGCCTTTGCTTGTAGGTGCGTTCTATCTCAAGATCGTAAGGCTCTAGATTGGCTGGAGGCGAGTGGTGAATGCACTATAGAATGTACCTGAAAATCAAGAGCAGAGAAAGTGAGCTCCTTTATTTAAGTAAATCACAACTATTAAGCAAAGGGGCGTCATCACAAAGGGTATCGCAATCCCCGGCAACAGCGCCAAAAACTTGTTGGTCGATTCCTTGATGGCAAGTGAACCAGTCGAACAAGTAATAAAGTGAAAGTAGAGTATCGTCCCATAGAGACTGAGATACCGAAGAGTGACGCGCAAATGCTATGATAGCTGTGAAATCAAAAAGTAAATATAATCAGGTTGAGGGATTTTGCAATCATGCTACTAGCAAACGTAAACAAAATAACTTTAAAGGAGAGAAGATATAAGTAAGAGGTTAGGCTTGACTCAGAATCATCCTTAAGTGCATCAATCCCCCAGTTGCTCTACCCAATGCTATAGCATCTATAATGTACAGCTTCCGCAATTGCTACAACATAGCTACCAACTTCAAAGCTATTTGGTTAACCCACCTCTATTATCTACCAAAGCTTTCGTGTCCGATACATATGATACTAACTATACTCCTTCCATATTCCTATGGCAACTTACTAGTCAGACCTGCTTTACACTCAGGGTGTTA
The DNA here is from genome assembly GCA_019022655.1 of Acacia acuminata. NCBI lineage: Eukaryota > Viridiplantae > Streptophyta > Magnoliopsida > Fabales > Fabaceae > Acacia > Acacia acuminata. Next base: position 4,014,081 of record JAFJYI010000040.1, read on the forward strand.
TGGTTATGAGAGGTAGACCCATTCCTGAAGCCTACAATAATAGGTCAAGCCGTGCACGGGCTACCTAGCAAACATTATTTTTCAGAGGTCTAACCCCAACTCCTTGCCAGTAAGCTGAGGCCACAAATCTAGCCCTTAACTTCCTGTTAACCAACTAGTGATTAAACCACCAATACGCAAACCAAATTTATTGAATTAAGAACTTGCAACTGGGTTCATTCAACACTTAAAGACTCATCATCGTCCAGCCATATAAAGTCTAGTTCATGACTAACGAGGGACACACTAAACAAACACCAACAGAATGACCCATGATCGAGAAAACAAAGCTAAAAAGAAAGGAAAACAGAAATCTTGATGGAATTTCCGACGGCGTGGTCGAGGTCCTGTCACGTCACCACTCCACGTCTTCTTCATTCCGTCGTACTGCAGGGAAGGATGCTGGGTTGTCCTGGAAGTCTCGTGCTCTTGTGAAATCTCTCACTCTTCTCTTGAGTCTGCCGAAAGTTAGAATCTGGTTCTAGGGCTCTCCGACTCTGTTAGGGTTGACGCTGCTGTTTCCTTTTATAATCAAGCTTTTCTTGCGGTGTAAATTACAGCGAGCTGGGCCTTTCCTAAACCGTCGGGTTCTATCATATCTTCTAATCCGAGTAGATTGCTTTTGTTGATTCTACAGGATTCTTCAAATCTTTTAGTTCCGATCCTCCACATCTTCTATTCCGTTACGTCAGCAACCTATCTCTCAATATCGCCCTTTATTTTATTCCTAAAATCATCTAGGTAAAAAGTTGGAAAATATGCCGCATAGCATTGCGTCCTCTACTTTGCTATAGCATTCAGGATGCCTTGTATTGCACTTCGAATCGCTGTCGGAATGCTATAGCATCGTATCAGCTCTGCTACACGATTTCCCTTAAAAATAAAGTAAATTGTTCCATTCTTAGCACATGCAAATGATTTCTACTTTTCAGTCCCTATATCATGAATGTATGCCTTTTTGCTTAGATTATCCGTAGTTAAGCTTGTTTTTAACATTCAATTCAGTCAGTAAATACAGGGAAATCCTGGTACTATTTGTGCTCATCACCTTGCTGCAAACTTTGAGCTTAAATTTGGTCTAATACACTTGTTGCCTAAGTTTCACGGTCTTTCAGGTGAGTGTGCCATTAGCATTTAAAGGAATTCCATCTAATGTGCAGCACAATGAAACCGAAGGCCATTGATGACGATCATATCAACCAGAGACTGGTTGTTGTACCTTCAACCCTCATCTATTGGGAGCTAGACTGATGTTCAGAGGTTATTTATGGAGAAATATTACCCTGCCTCGAGAGCAACTGCGATCAAGAAGGAAATTGGCAATGTTAAACAGGCCAATGGGGAGACTATGCATGACTACTGGGAGAATTTCAAAAGGTTATGTTCAAGTTGTTAGTTCTATATGTGTTTTGATGATGTTTTAACAATTGTAAACAAAATGAGAAGTTTTCTCTTGCAAATTTGAAAAACTTTCTTTGTCAAGGGAAAACTCCAGTTTTGAAGTAAAACTCTAGTTTTGAGTTTTCTCGGGAAAATCGAACAAAAGCAAAAGCGCCAGTTTTGGGCAAAAACTGCCAGTTTTGAGATTTGAGTTTTCAATGAACATATGAAAACTCGAGTTTTGGAGGCAAAACTCGAGTTTTGGTTTGGCCGAGAGCCTTTGATTTTCGAAGTCACAAAACCTCCAGTTTTCAAAGAGCACCGTTTTGAACTATTCAAAGAAATTCTTACATTTTGTGAAATAGTTCAAAACTCGAGTTTTGGGGTCAAAACTCGAGTTTTGGTCTCGTTGGTCGTGCACTGATTTACAACATATGAAAACCGCGTTTTGGGTCAAAACCTCCAGCTTTTTCATTTTACACAGTTTTCATCAAGTTTTCATTGAACATATGAAAACTCGAGTTTTGGGAGCAAAACTCGAGTTTTGGTCTGGCAGAGAGCACTTAAGTTTTCACAATGCAAAACCGCCAGTTTTGAAGCAAAACCGCCAGTTTTGATATGTTCACAGGTTTTTCTGAGTTTTCATGTTTTAAGTGAAAACTCGAGTTTTGGGAGCAAAACTCGAGTTTTGGGCAACCCGAGAGCATCAGTATTTTTCAACTTGAAAACCTCCAGTTTTGATGTTTTGGACTAAAAACACATTTTCACATCAATAGTCCAAAACTCGAGCTTTGGGATCAAAACTCGAGTTTTGAAGTTTTACATCAAAACTCCCTTTTGAAGCATAAATCGCGAGTTTCATCTCTGGAAGATGAAAACTCGAGTTTTGGTGAAAACTCGAGTTTTGATCATCAGGACAGAAAAACACAGCTGAGTTCTAAATTACATATTTTGATTAATGCTTCAAGTTTTAAGTTGCGAATTGGTTACATATGTTTTATATGATTCTTATCTATATTTCTAACCAATCTTAACAAGTTTTCTTGTGAGTTTTCGAGGATTTGAATGTTTAACATTTGAATTATTTTAACTTATCCTCAAAGACAAAATAGCAAATGGAAGACAAACTGGAGTTGTGGGCAGATTTCTCACCTAATACAAACAACTAAAGTCCGCACCGGCCTAAAGCAGATCTTCAAGAACATGGGAAGAATTTGAGGACCAAATATCTGAATATTATATTCCCAACCGAAGAATTCAAATCGCAAAAGTCTCCAACAAAGCTATATTCAAACAAGAAACTTATACAACAACTAGATTCATGAAGCAACACCCATAACAAAGCCTATATTTTCGAATGGGTTGAAGCCTCAACGGATCTATAACGTTCACAAGCTTCAAATCACTATAAATACATGAAGATTTGAAGTTGGAAAAAGAGAAGACAGATACGTAAAGTCTACACGAAAATATCGGTTTTTCTCGTTTATTCATTTGATTGTATCTTTGATACATTGAGCTTCGTGTTTATCAATATCTACTCTTAGAGAGAGTTTGTTTCCTTGTATATCATTCATTGTAATAATCTCAAGTCAGGTGACTTGGAGATTAGAAAAATCAGAGTACAACTTGTAAGGGAGAGTGTGTCCTAGGTTGAGGAGCATCCTTCGTTTACAGAGTGGGTATCTGATTATAGAGTACAGCTTGTAAGGGGGAGTGTGTCCTAGGTTGAGGAGCATCTTTCATTTACAGAGTGTGTATCTGTTGTAAGCAATTACAGCTTGTAAGGGGGAGTGAGTCCTAGAGTGAGGAGCATCCTTCGTTTACATAGTGTGTAATTGTAATTGAGTGATAGTGGAAAATCCCGAGTGACGGGACCGGACGTAGGTCAAGGAGTTAGACCGAACCAAGATAAATCTTCGTGTCAAGCTCTTCTTCTCTATCTCCACTTAGCCTTGATATTATCTCGTTGTGTGGGTGATCTAAAAAGAATTTTAAAATCCCCAATTCACCCCCCTCTTGGTGATTTCCTTCACTTTCACAAGTTGTCCACACCACCAGATCACTGAGCAACTCTTGATTACCCATTTCTATGATAGTCTGCTACCAGTAGACAAGGGTTTGGTGGATGCTTCTAGTGGTGGGGCTCTGTGTAACAAGACACCTGAAGATGCCCGAGCCTTGATTTCCGAGATGGCAGCCAACTCTCAGCAATTTGACACCAGGGCCAATAGTACTCCCGTTTACCATGTTCAAACACCTCCACCCAAGATGATTCTCGAGAGATTAGAGAATAGACTTGATGATTTGACCTCTACGGAGGCGGTTGGCGGTGACACGTATAGTATAATCTTCTCCTCCTCGATTGGGTACTCATGTGGGTTACGTTCGGCCCTTACCATTCTATCGACTCTTGCCCTACCTTGCATGATCCTGCTTATCAAGACCAATCAGTAGCTTCAGTGGGTGTTTTTCTAGGAAAGCCACAATACCAGCAGAATAATGCATATGTGCACCTCCTTTGCCTTTGCCAGCACTACCTCCTCGACCATCCATATGTGCACCTCCACAAGCAGCACAACAGCAGGCTAGTAGTAGTGGTAGTGGTGGTTCCTCACGTGAAGATATGATGAAGCAATTTGTCACAGCCAATATACAGTTCCAACAGCAAACTGACACTTCCATTCAGAGTTTGTAAACACAGATTGGGCAGTTGGCAACATCATTGAACCAGCTTCAACCTCAGGGATCCAACACTCTTCCTTCATAAACAATTCCTAATCCTAAGGGGAATGTGAGTGTTGTCTCCCTTCGATCTGGCAATCAATTGGAGGAACCTAAACCAGCTGCAGATGTGACTTCCACATCAGAAAGAGAGTCAGAAAATGTGAAGATTGACTCTAAAAATAAAAATGCAATGCAGCGAGGTGAACAGGAAGACATTCCCATTCATTTTCCTTTCCCTCAAAGAGCCCCTCAATCCAAGAAGTTGGTAGACAAAGCACAAGACAAGGATATACTTGAGACATTTAGAAGAGTAGAGATCAACATTCCTCTCTTAGATGCAGTCAAACAAATTCCTAAATATGCCAACTTTCTAAAGGAGTTGTGCAACAACAAGAGGCGACTGAAGGGGAGTGAACTAGTGAGTTTGAACCATAATGTATCAGCACTCATCCAGCCTACAATGCCTTGCAAGTGCAAGGATCCAGGGACGTTTCTATCCCTTGCTGTTTTGGTAACTATAGATTTGATGATTGCATGCTAGATTTAGGTGCTTCTATTAATGTAATACCTACATCTATTTATAAATCTCTTGGTCTTGGTCCTTTACGTCCCTTGGTGTTGTTGTTCAGCTAGCTAATAGGAGTAATATTCATCCTTCGGTTTAGTTGAAGATGTATTAGTCAAAGTTAATGAACTGATATTTTCTACTGATCTTTACATCTTAGATATGGAGGATGAGTCTCCCAGTAGTAGGTCACTAATCATTCTAGGGAGGCCTTTCATGAAAACATCTAGGACTAAGATAGATGTGCATTCGGTACTCTTTCCATGGTGTTTGGTGATATATATGTGAATTTCAATATCTTTGATGCCGTGAAACATCCTAGGGAAGAGCATTCATTTTCGCATTGATGTTATTGATGATCTTGTGGATGATGTTCTTGCGATTGGTGTGTCTGATTATCCCGACTTTTCATCCGAGAGTGATTCTACCATTTGTGCATGTACCGATAATGAATGGTGCTCGTTTGCACTAACTTGGTTAATGCCGCATTATTTGATGATCCCGACTTGCTTGGTGATTCGCATTACATGTGGATTCCGATATTGATTCGAGTTTGAGCTTCATCCCGATCCTAATGTGCATCCCGATTCGATTTTGATGAGCTTAACTTTGATTTTGATAAGTGAACTCGATGTTAACATTGAGCTGTATAGACACGCTTGTTCTCGCCTCTTTGAATGTGGTTTGTGTATTTCTAGTGTGATGACATCGAATTGTTGCAACAATCACCCAAGCTTCTTCCCTCCACTGAGCAACCACCCAAGCTTGAGTTGAAATCCATTCCAGATCACCTGAAGTATGCATTTCTAGAGGTGGATGAACAGTTGCCAGTCATTGTGGCAAATAATCTTCTTCTTGACCAAGAAGAGAAGCTGCTAAGCTTATTGAGGGCAAACAAGAAAGCCATTGGGTAGACATTAGCTGATATCGTTGGCATCAGCCCTTCCATGTGTATGCATCGAATTCTGTTGGAAGAGGACTCTAAGCCTAGGTGAGGCAACCCGAGAGAGACGCCTTAATCCTCTTATCCTTGATGTGGTGAAGAAGGAGGTCACTAAGCTGCTGCAAGCTGGTATCATCTATCCCATTTCTGATAGCCAGTGGGTTAGCCCGGTCCAGGTGGTTCCTAAGAAATCCAGAGTTACTATGGTAGCCAATCAGAAGAATGAGCTCATTCCTACTTGAGTTCAAAATAGTTGGAGAGTTTGCATCGACTATATGAGACTCAACCAAGCCACTCGCAAGGATCATTACCCTCCACCTTTCATTGATCAGATGTTAGAGCGATTGGCTGGTAAGTCTCATTACTGCTTCCTGGATGGCTACTCCGATTACTTCTAGATCCATATTGCTCCTGAGGATCAGGACAAGACGACCTTCACATGCCCCTTTGGAACATATGCTTACCGAAGGATGCCTTTTGGCCTCTGCAATGCACCTGGTACTTTTCAGCGTTGTATGGTAAGTATTTTCTCTGAGTTTCTAGAGGATTGCATGGAGGTTTTATGGATGATTTCACTGTATATGGGTCTGATTTTGATGCATGCTTAACTAATCTGTCTAGAGTTTTGCATAGGTGCATTGAGTCTAATCTTGTGCTGAATTATGAGAAGTGTCACTTTATGGTTGAGTCGGGTATAGTCTTGGGACACATAGTGTCTAGGAAAGGGATTGAGGTAGACCCTGCTAAGATAGATGTAATTAATGCTTTGCCTTACCCCACATCTGTGCGGCAAGTTCGCTCTTTTCTTGGTCATGCAGGTTTCTATCGGCGTTTCATTCGGGATATCAGCAAAACTGCCCGACCCTTGTCCAACCTTCTGTATAAGGACACAGACTTTGTATTTGATGATGCTTGCAAGGCGGCCTTCGATCATTTGAAGCGTTTCCTGACTACAGCCCCAGTGATCCAACCCCCTGATTGGTGCCTCCCTTTCGAGTTGATGTGCGATGCTTCCAACTATAAGGTTGGTGCCATCTTGGCATAGCGGGTAGAAAGAGCATCTCATGTCATTGCATATGCCTCCAAGACTTTGGATCCTGCCCAGTCTAATTACACCACTACTGAGAAAGAGTTGTTGGCTATTGTATTTGCTTTTGATAAGTTTAGGTCATATCTGCTAGCAAGTAGAGTAGTTGTTTTCTCTGACCATGCTACTTTAAAGTTTCTTCTGAAAAAGGAAAATGCTAAGCCACGACTCATCCGGTGGATGTTGTTGCTCCAAGAGTTTGATGTTGAGATTCGAGATAGAAGTGGGCACAAAACTGGGTAGCTGACCACTTGAGTCGCATCACCCATTCTCCTTCTCACCCCTCTTCTATTCGGGATGATTTCCCTGATGAGTAGCTTTTACAGCTGCAAGGTAAGCTTCCATGGTATTCTGATCTGGTTAACTACTTGGAAGCTGGTGTTTTGCCTGTAGATTCTACTAGGGCCCAAACCCTTAAATTAAAGAGTGAGTCTAAATATTATGTTTGCGATGACCCTTATCTATGGAAATTTTGTAGTGACCAAGTAGTTACGAGATGTGTGCCTGATCATGAGTTTCACTCTATATTGCATTTTGCTCATGCTTCTGCCTGTGGTGGTCACTTTGGACCCCAAAGAACTGCTAGGAAAGTGTTAGACAGTGGATTATTTTGGCCTTCCTTGTTTCATGATTCCCATCTGTTTTGTAAGTCATGCAATAACTTTCAGAGAGCAGGGAGTATTTCCCATAGGCATGAGATGCCCCAAAACCCCATATTGTTTTATGAGATCTTTGATGTTTGGGGTATTGATTTTATGGGTCCATTTCCTGCTTCATATAGTTATACTTACATACTGCTGGCTGTTGATTATTCTCGAAATGGGTTGAGGCGAAAGCCACCTGGCCTAATGATTCTTCTGTGGTGGTGGATTTTGTTAGGTATAACATTTTCTACAGGTTTGGCATTCTTAGAGCTATTATCAGTGACCAAGGCTCCCATTTTTGCAACCGAAGCATGGGTGCCTTGTTACGCAAGTATGGAGTGCTTCACAAGGTCTCCACAAAGATACCATCCTCGACCAACGGTCAAGCTGAAGTCTCAAATAGAGAGATTAAGCAAATCCTTCGTAAGACCGTTAACTCTACCCGGAAAGATTGGAGTAAGCGATTAGAGGATGCTTTGTGGGCATATCGCACCGCCTCTGGACTCCAATTGGGATGTCTCCTTATCGCCTTGTCTTTGGTAAGGCATGTCATCTTCCGGTTGAGTTGGAGCATCAAGCCTATTTGGCCATTAAGCAGTGTAACATGGATTTGGCTAAGTCTAGGATGGAGAGGAAGCTACAATTGCAAGAGTTGGATGAGCTTAGATTGGATGCCTATGAGAGTTCGCGGTTATACAAGGAGAAGACTAAGGCATTCCATGATAAGCATATTCTGAGGAAAGAATTTTCTGTGGGCCAGAAAGTTCTTCTGTTTAACTCTCGTTTCAAGTTTATGCCTGGTAAGCTTTGATCTAAATGGGATGGCCCTTTTGAGATCACTAACATTTTTCCATTTGGTGCTTTGTTGAGCTATGTGATCCACCCACGTGATTTAACCGATAATCTTTAAATTCATATTATTTTAAATGCAAAAAGGAGCTAAAAACTTTGTCATTGTCATGCTTTAATGGAAAAATTAGTTAAATATGTGATTTCATCTTCATAATGAGTTTTTAGACTTCATTTGCATTAATCTTGGTCATATTTGGAATTTGGTTCAAAATTGGGCTCAAATCACATCTCCTTTACAATTGGGTAATGAATACTGTTTGGTATTCTGATCATAACTTGAGTTCTAGACCTCCAATTGATCCGAAGTTTATCTTTTAGGAAAGCTGAAACAAAGCCCTACAACGTCTATGAAGAGCCCATAAGCTAAATGAGACGTTTCAAGGACCAATATGGGCTTGGAAGACAAGACAATGCGCTATGACGGACTCTGGAACAACATGCACTGTTTGATCCATAACCAGAGGTACAGATATTCAAATTAGGTCCGGTTTGTACGACTGGAAAGCTGACATCCGGGGCTACAGTTCATATGAATACAACGTCACCGAAAGCCACCTAAATCTGGGTGAAAACCAGGCTGTAAATTGGACGTGTTTTTGGAGCACAAAAGTCAAGAATTGTGGCTCAATAGTTCTTCCAAGTCTTCTATAAATACATGCACATTTTGAAGTTGTAGACACACCTTGGAGAGACCAAGATCTCTCCCATTCTAGCTTCCTTCTTGTATTTCTTGCCTCCTACTTGGAATGGCTTAGTTTTGCTTTATTGGTTTCATATATTGCCTTTAATTCTTGTCTTTAATTTCTTGCCTCCTTCTTGGTATGGCTTAGTTTTAATCATTAGTTTCATGTATTGTTTTTATTTTGTATTTCTTGCCTCCTTCTTGGTATGGCTTAGTTTTAATCTTTCCTTTTAATTGTTTTAGTTTGATTTTATGCTTTTCATCTTTTACCTTTTGTATGCTTGGTCATGAGTAGCATGAACTAAGTATCTTTCTAAGGTCATGTATGGATTCTTTATGAAGTTTAATTGAAATTCTGTTTTTAATTACATAATATTTGTCTTGGATATGTTTCTTTAATCCATGCTTAATGCCTTAGTTAGTTTGATCATCTAATTAAGCAATTGAAAGATTAATTAGACCTTGGGAAATGCTAGTTAATTCTAGGTTCAATTGATTAAAGAACGGAAGGTACTAGCAAGGGAACTTGACATAGGCCTTATGCAATCATAAAGAATTCTGGACTTAATGCAAGAATTAATTCTAATGAGCATGGGAACATGACTTTAGGATTAAGGATTATGCTAATTGACTTAGGAATAAGCAATTAGATTAAAATCTGAAATTCGATTGACATACTCCAATTCAAGGGTTTAGTAACTAAATTCTACCTTAAAAGAAGATTAGGTCTTAATCTAGCTTTTGGTAAGGAAGAACAATTAAATGGATTATTGATGATATACATGACCCTAGGCTTTTGTTAATTTCATTCTACAAAGTTTAATTCAATTTCTTTGTCACTTTACTTTCTTTAAATATTTTCATCAAAAATTCATATGGTTGCATCAACTTTAAATCAAAGTAAATTCGGTTGGTAGTTGGAACTTTGGTCCCTGTGGGAACGATATTTTATTACCTTGGGATACTTGCGGTATTACATCGATAGTGTATACTTGCACTGGTTACCCCTCATCAAGTTTTTGGCGCCGTTGCCGGGACCAAAATTGTCCCAATATCAACTATCTTTGCTTGTTTATAGATTGATGCTTGTTTTATTTTAATTGCAGTTTTTAATTTTTCGTTTTGAGTTATTCCTTGTTCATTTCAATTGTGTGTTATTTTACCACCCAAAAAAAAAAAATATATATATATATATATATATCCCATTAGATTGTGTGCACTTTGTGTTTTGATTGCATTTTGTTAGCATTTTTTTGCATTTAGGTAGCTTGTGTGAACTTGTTTTCTTTGTCTTCAAAAAAAAAAAAAAATGGTCTTGCATCTTTTATCATTTGAAATTCTTTTTCCCCTTCTTTTTTTCACTTGAATTGTATTTTCTTAGATTCCTTTTCTTAATTTTTATAGTTATAATTGATAGTTATTTTCTCAGTTCATTGGGAATTAATTGCATTGAACTTTCATGGCCTGGTGTTTTGGCAATCAAAATCTACCTTTCAATTCTCACTCTTTTGAAGGCAATCAAGAATGTGATGGCCCATTCCACCACCAATATCATGAACCTTACCAACAACCTCCATTCCAACAATATCATCAACACTCTCACTTACCATACCATCCTTCATTTCATCCCACTTCTATATCATGTCATCCATCTCATGAATCCCTATACCCATTTGAGCCACCTTATGAACCTCATTCTCAACCATATATGCTCAACCAAGGTCCTTCATTTTGTGAAGACATTGGAGATTTCCAAAACCAAATAGCTTTGGTTGTAAATGAGGAGTGGTCACATAAGAACGACTTCCATCAACAAATGGACTCTATTTTTAGAATGATGGAACAACAAGTGAAATCATCTGAGAGATTAGCAAAGGAAATTGAGCAGCAAACACAAGTGTTGAAAATGAGTTTTCAAGAAAATCCTTCTCTCATGGTCACACATGCACAAGAAGTGAAGCAAGTACAAAAGCACATTAAAGAGTCTTCTCTCACATTTGGTAATGATCCTATCCTTATAGAAGTGGACTCTTCTACTACTTTGAATAATGAAGCAATTCATGATTTGAGTGATAATGAGGTGGACGAGGAAATCATTGTTGAATCCCATCAATTGTTTGGAAATGTAATTGCTCAACCAATTGGCTTTAGTAGTAGTGATTCGATTTGTACTTGTTGATGAGTGTATTCCTATTTCTTCATGTGATGCTTTAACCTGTTGAAAATGCTTCTCTTCTTAGTACTACGGATGATTGCGATAAATTGAATGACATATTTTCATGCTCTTGTGAGGAATATCAAATATGTGCATATTGTTATCATGAAAAATGTCATTTACTTGTTGATCTTTGAAAGAACGCATTCAGTGAAGTGGTTGATTCTACCATTGATCATAATGCACCCTCTTGTACTAATGATGATAGTAAGCATGTCAATTTTGAAAAAATTGAATCAAGCATGGATGTCAATGTTGATGATGTTTTTCTCTCTAAATGGTATGCCTTGATTATCCCTATTTTGCATCTATGAGTGACTGTCAATTGTGCCCTGTTCTACTAATGGATGGTGTCCCGTTTGCACCGAAATTAATGATGCATTATACGGTGATTTTGAATTGAATGGTGATTCTGCACTAATTGTGGATTCTAATGTTAGTTGTGATATCCATTATGATGTTCACCCTGATGTTCATTCCCCTGACACTATTGATTTTAAAGATATTCCACTTACTGCTAACCATATTGATGCTTTGAATGATGATATTATTCATGATCTTGACATGACTGTTGTTAGTGGGGATACTATTAAAGATAAGTGTGGGGAAAGCCTTGCTTTTGATATGCATTTACAAGGAAAGACCATCATGAATCATGATGTTTCACATGTAGAATTTGTCTTGTGTGATGATTTGAGAAACCATTGTGAGACTATTTTGAGTGATCACTTGAATTATTCTTTAGAGAGTTTGACTCTTCGAGGAGAGTCATATTGATTTTGTGGGTTGCTCAAAATATCTGGAAGTTCCAACATTTTCTTTTGATAAATTAATTTTGGGATCTTCCTTGATTCTTGATAAATCAAGTTTTATTGATTATATTTATGTGGGACAAGATCTCGCTTGGTGTCATGATTTTATGTAGGTATATGGATTGATTACTCCTATCCCAACACCTTCCATACTTGAGCTGAAACGTTATTTGCATATCTTAAAAAGGAAGTTGTTTGTTGAACATCAACAAGGGACATCACTAGTGCTTTCATGTGACTTACAACCAGACAAAGGAAAGAAGCCAATTATGCCACTTCATTTGAGTCTCCAAGATTTTAATAGTCCGTCAGTACTCTCTCCTTACTCTTTTACTTGCATTACCTACTATTATTGGTTATATCTATCTTTTACACTTAAGTCAATGCATGATTTAAGTGTGGGGGAGGGATTTTCTTCTTACTTTTGGTTTTTGTTCTTTGATTTCAAAATGATGAAAAGAAAAATATTTTTGTTTTTGCTTTGGTTTTTATTCCTTGTGTTCAAGAAAAGGAAGAAAATTTTTCTTTTGTGAATAATACCCCTTTTCAAAATAAAAATTTGTTTTTATGAATAATACTCTCTCTTTCTATGATTGCTCTACCTCTTGTGAAATTTGACATCTTGGTTTTGATGGACCCTTCGTTTGGGACTGAATTTTACGGACTCTTGGATTATATTTCTTGGTAGTTAATTTTGGGATGCTGGTTGCATGATTTGGTATTGACCTTTGTGAGTTTTTGGGCCTACATGAATGGAATTCATCTTTTACCATTCTTTCTTTCGGGTGTGCATCTCGCTCATGATTTGTGTCCTCTAGAACTTGCTCCTTTTCTTTTTGAAGCTAAATTTTTCACTTATGTGCATAAGTATGATGGAAGCTTGTTTTCTTTCTTTCATTTCCCCATTTTGGCCAAATAGCCTTTCCCCTACATTATATTCCCTTTGCTAGCCCCTTTGTGCCTTATTGACTCATTCTTTTCTAAGCCATATTACAAGCCTAAGCGTAAAACCATTTTATTTCGCACCTAGAAAATTTATTGAGTATTTGACTCACATTGGTTTTGTGTTTTAGTGTGGGGGTTGCCCAGGTGTGCAACATTTTAAGTGTAGGGCGGAGTATTTGATTTTGATTTTGTGCCATTCATCATTTGGCATTGATGTTGGTCTTTATGATTCTATAAAAAAAATCGGAAAAAAAGAGTAAAAAAAAAAGAAGAAAGAAAAGAAAAAAAAAGAAAAGAAAAAAAAAAGAAACAGAAAGGAAGCAATGCAAAGAAGGAGAAATAAAAAGAAATGATATTGAGGTGATTTGCTATTATTAACTGATGTTCTTTGAATTTCTTGGGTGCTTAGCCTATCATATCCATACTTATTCACACCTTTACCCTAGCCCCATTACAACCTTCAATAACAAGCTCTCTTGATTTTTGCATGCATGTGTTATAAGTAGTGGAGAAGTAGAAATTGAGCAAGCTTATCGTAGGACTATTTTCTTGAGTAGAATTTGAGCGATACACTTGTTTACCCTATACACTTGAGAGATTGATTGAGGGCATCCTTGAGAGACTATCTTGTGTGATCGCATCATTGAATGATATTGCCATGATTAGTAATTTGAGATTAAGAGATTTTTGTCTTGATTGGTTGATCCTTTGAAACTTTTGTGATCCTTGTTAAGTTTTGAAATTTCAGCAGTTGATAGAAAAGAGAAGCTTTTCTTGGTTTTTATCTTTTAATTTTGCTCAGGAGTGCAAAATGATAAGTGTGGGGGAGTTTGATAATCTTTAAATTTATATTATTTTAAATGCAAAAAGGGGCTAAAAACTTTGTCATTGTCATGCTTTAATGGAAAAATTAGTTAAATATGTTATTTCATCTTCACAATGAGTTTTTAGACTTCATTTGCATTAGTCTTGGTCATATTTGGAATTTGGTTCAAAATTGGGCTCAAATTACATCTCCTTTACAATTGGGTAATGAATACTGTTTGGTATTTTGATCATAACTTGAGTTCTAGATCTCCAATTGATCCGAAGTTTATCTTTTAGGAAAGCTAAAACAAAGCCCTACAACGTCTATGAAGAGCCCATAAGCTAAATAAGACGTTTCAAGGACCAATCTGGGCTTGGAAGACAAGACAATGCGCTGTGAAGGACTCTGGAACAACATGCACTGTTTGATCCATAACTGGAGCTACAGATATTCAAATTAGGTCCGGTTTGCGCGAATGGAAAGCTGACATCTGGGGATACATTTCATATGAATACAACGTCACCGAAAGCCACCGAACTCTGGGTGAAAACCAGGCTGTAAATTGGACGTGTTTTTGGAGCACAAAAGTCAAGAATTGTGGCTCAATAGTTCTTCCAAGTCTTCTATAAATACATGCACGTTTTGAAGTTGTAGACACACCTTGGAGAGATCAAGATCTCTCCCATTCTAGCTTCCTTCTTGTATTTCTTGCCTCCTACTTGGAATGGCTTAGTTTTGCTTTATTGGTTTCATATATTGCCTTTAATTCTTGTCTTTAACTTCTTGCCTCCTTCTTGGTATGGCTTAGTTTTAATCATTAGTTTCATGTATTGTTTTTCTTTTGTATTTCTTGCCTCCTTCTTGGTATGGCTTAGTTTTAATCTTTCCTTTTAATTGTTTTAGTTTGATTTTATGTTTTTCATCTTTTACCTTTTGTATGCTTGGTCATGAGTAGCATGAACTAAGTCTCTTTCTAAGGTCATGTATGGATTCTTTATGAAGTTTAATTGAAATTCTGTTTTTAATTACATAATATTTGTCTTGGATAGTTTTCTTTAATCCATGCTTAATGCCTTAGTTAGTTTGATCATCTAATTAAGGAATTGAAAGATTAATTAGACCTTGGGAAAGGCTAGTTAATTCTAGGTTCAATTGATTAAAGAACAGAAGGTACTAGCAAGGGAACTTGACATAGGCCTTATGCAATCATAAAGAATTCAGGACTTAATGCAAGAATTAATTCTAATGAGCATGGGAACATGACTTTAGGATTAAGGATTAGGCTAATTGACTTAGGAATAAGCAATTAGATTAAAATCTGAAATTCGATTGACATACTCCAATTCAAGGGTTTAGTAATTAAATTCTACCTTAAAAGAAGATTAGGTCTTAATCTAGCTTTTGGTAAGGAAGAACAATTAAATGGATTATTGATGATATACATGACCCTAGGCTTTTGTTAATTTCATTCTACAAAGTTTAATTCAATTTCTTTGTCACTTTACTTTCTTTAAATATTTTCATCAAAAATTCATATGGTTGCATCAACTTTAAATCAAAGTAAATTGGGTTGGTAGTTGGAACTTTGGTCCCGTGGGAACGATATTTTATTACCTTGGGATACTTGCCGGTATTACACCGATAGTGTATACTTGCACCGGTTACCCGTCATCAAGTTTTTGGGAAGAAAGAGTAAAAAAAAAAGAAGAAAGAAAAGAAAAAGAAAAGAAAAAAAGAAACAAAGGAAGCAATGCAAAGAACGAGAAATAAAAAGAAATGATATTGAGGTGATTTGCTATTATTAACTGATGTTCTTTGAGTTTCTTGGGTGCTTAGCCTATCATATCCATACTTATTCACACCTTTACCCTAGCCCCATTACAACCTTCAATAACAAGCTCTCTTGATTTTTGCATGCTTGTGTTATAAGTAGTGAGAAGTAGAAATTGAGCAAGCTTATCGTAGGACTATTTTCTTGAGTAGAATTTGAGCGATACACTTGTTTACCCTATACACTTGAGAGATTGATTGAGGGCATCATTGAGAGACTATCTTGTGTGATCAGCATCATTGAATGATATTGCCATGATTAGTAATTTGAGATTAAGAGATTTTTGTCTTGATTGGTTGATCCTTTGAAACTTTTGTGATCCTTGTTAAGTTTTGAAATTTCAGTAGTTGATAGAAAAGAGAAGCTTTTCTTGGTTTTTATCTTTTAATTTTGCTCAGGAGTGCAAAATGATAAGTGTGGGGGAGTTTGATAATCTTTAAATTTATATTATTTTAAATGCAAAAAGGAGCTAAAAACTTTGTCATTGTCATGCTTTAATGGAAAAATTAGTTAAATATGTGATTTCATCTTCATAATGAGTTTTTAGACTTCATTTGCATTAATCTTGGTCATATTTGGAATTTGGTTCAAAATTGGGCTCAAATCACATCTCCTTTACAATTGGGTAATGAATACTGTTTGGTACTTTGATCATAACTTGAGTTCTAGACCTCCAATTGATCCGAATTTTATCTTTTAGGAAAGCTAAAACAAAGCCCTACAACGTCTATGAAGAGCCCATAAGCTAAATAAGACGTTTCAAGGACCAATCTGGGCTTGGAAGACAAGACAATGCGCTGTGATGGACTCTGGAACAACATGCACTGTTTGATCCATAACTGGAGCTACGGATATTCAAATTAGGTTCGGTTTGCGCGACTGGAAAGATGACATCCGGGGCTACATTTCATATGAAGACAACGTCACCGAAAGCCACCTAAATCTGGGTGAAAACCAGGCTGTAAATTGGACGCGTTTTTGGAGCACAAAAGTCAAGAATTGTGGCTCAATAGTTCTTCCAAGTCTTCTATAAATACATGCACGTTTTGAAGTTGTAGACACACCTTGGAGAGACCAAGATCTCTCCCATTCTAGCTTTCTTTCTTGTTCTTGCCTCCTATATGGAAGTGCTTAGATCATTTTTATAACTTTCATGCAATTTATTTTCCATTGCTTTCCTTTTTGGTCATTGCCTCCTATATGGAAGTGCTTTAGATCTTGTTTATGATTTTTATGTATTGATTTACTTTCTTGTTCACAGCCTCCTACTTGGTATGGCTTAGTTTTAATCATTAGTTTCATGTATTGTTTTTCTTTTGTATTTCTTGCCTCCTTCTTGGTATGGCTTAGTTTTAATCTTTCCTTTTAATTATTTTAGTTTGATTTTATGTTCTTCATCTTTTACCTTTTTATGCTTGGTCATGATTAGCATGAACTAAGTATCTTTCTAAGGTCATGTATGGACTCTTTATGAAGTTTAATTGAAATTCTGTTTTTAATTACATAATGTGTGTCTTGGATATGTTTCTTTAATCCATGCTTAATGCCTTAGTTAGTTTCATTATCTAATTAAGGAATTGAAAGATTAATTAGACCTTGGGAAAGGCTAGTTATTACTAGGTTCAATTGATTAAAGAACATAAGGTACTAGCAAGGGAACTTGACATAGGCTTTATGCAATCATAAAGAATTCTAGACTTAATGCAAGAATTAATTCTAATGGGCATGGGAACATGACTTTAGGATTAAGGATTAGGCTAATTGACTTAGGAATAAGCAATTAGATTAAAATCTGAAATTCGATTGACACACTCCAATTCAAGGGTTTAGTAATTAAATTCTACCTTAAAAGAAGATTAGGTCTTAATCTAGCTTTTGGTAAGGAAGAACAATTAAATGGATTATTGATGATATACATGACCCTAGGCTTTTGTTAATTTCATTCTACAAAGTTTAATTCAATTTCTTTGTCACTTTACTTTCTTTAAATATTTTTATCAAAAATTCATATGGTTGCATCAACTTTAAATCAAAGTAAATTGGGTTGGTAGTTGGAACTTTGGTCCCTCGTGGGAACGATATTTTATTACCTTGGGATACTTGCCGGTATTACACCGATAGTGTATACTTGCACTGGTTACCCCTCATCACGAACCTTTAAGGTCAACGGGCATCGCCTCAAGCAATTTCATGAGGGATCCCAACAGCAGCTTGAGGAAGCAGAGATTCTCCTCATTGATGCCATTTACCCTCCATAAACCCTTGGGGAGTATTCTTCTTTCTTCTCCCTCCTTCTCTTTTTTTTGTTTTCTTTTTTTTTTCTCCTTTGCTTTTTGAAATAAATACAGTCTCTCTTTCTATGATTGCTACATATTATGAACTTAGACATTTTGGTTTTAATGGATCATTCTGTTTGGTCTGCAATTCTTCACTCTTCGATTACATGTCCTGGTAGTTGATTGATGTTGTTGATTGCCTAAGTTGGTATTGACCTTGTGACGTTTTGGGCCTGCATGAATGAAATTCATCTTTTGCCATTCTTTCTTTCATGTGTGCATCTAGTCATGATTTGTGTTCCTAGAACTTGCTCCTTTTCTTTTTGAAACTACATTTTTCACTTACGTGCATAAGTATGATGGAAGCTTGTTTTCTTTCTTTTATTTTCCCTACTTTGGCCAAATAGCCTTTCCCTTGCATTATGATCCCTTTGCTAGCCCTTTGTGCCTTTTTGACTCATTCTTTTATAAGCCACATTACAAGCCTAAGCGTAAAACCATTTTATTCTGCACCTTCAAAATTTATTGAGCATTGGTTTCAGCTCGGTTTTGTGTGTTTAGTGTGGGGGTTGCTCAGGAGTGCAACAGTTTAAGTGGGGGGGATGTTTGCTTTTGTCATTATGATTATGTATATAGTATAGTTTCATTTTCAAAAAAACAAAAAAACAAAAAACAAAACAAAACAAAACAAAAGGAAAAAAAAAGAAAAAAGAAAGAAAGAAAGAAAAGCGAGAAAAAAGAAAGAAAATGCATAGAAAGAAAGAAGATATATAAGTAAAATAAAAATTTTCTTACATAGAGAATGATTGTGTTAATTAGTGCTCTTTTTAATTTTTTTGGTGCTTAGCCTCTCATTCCATACTATTACTTACCTTCACCCTAACCTCATTACAACCTTTCATAACAAGCTCTCTTGATTTGTGCATGCATGTGTTATGAGTAGTGGAGACATAGAAATTGAGCAAGCTTATGGTAGAACAATTTTCTTGAGTCAAATTTGAGCGATACATTTATTTATCTTAAACACTTGAGAGATTGATTTATTGAGTGCATCATTTGAGAGACCATCTTTTGTGATTAGCATCATTGATTGAGATTACCATGAATTGTAATTTGAGATGAAGGGATTGTGGTGTTGATTGATTGATCTTTTGGAGCTTTGTGTCCATTGTTCAATTTTTGCATTATGAGCAATTGTTAGAAAAGAAGAGTCCTTTAGGTCTTTTTCTTGAATTTTGCTCAGGAGTGCAAAAAGAAAAGTGTGAGGGAATTTCATAATTTAATATTTCATACACTTCTTTTTATCTCTTGATTAATAATTTAGGACTATTTAGTTAATAAATAATGGCTTTTATACTTATTTGGGCTTTGGGCATGTTTTAGCCATTTTTAATAATAAAATTCCAATTTTATATTGCTTTACTATTTTTACCATAACTCTTGAACCAGACATTGGATTTGCCTCATTTTTATTTCATATTTCTGATGATTCAGAGAGCTACAATTGTTATGAAGACATGAAGGGCAAATTCGGACAAGAGGGCGGTCGATTTTGGAGCCGAAGTCAGATGAATATTTCTGGATTTTATTTGGGCTCGAATTTTGTAACCTAAGCCCACTTTTATTTTATTTTTGTTTTGGGCTGAACCATTAGAATCCATTTCCATTTTAAGTTAACTTTAAGTTAGGTGGCAGCCACAAACATTCTGTCATTCACGTTTTTAGATTTTGGTGGATCAAAATAGGAGTTTTTAAATTCTCTCAAATGTTCTTCGCGTTCTTCGTGTTCTTCCTCTCGTTCTTCCTTTTTCCGTCATGTTCGGCTAAATTTCTGTGATTAACCCAACGATGAGGATTCCATGATTCGTCCGTAGAGCTCGTGCTTAATCGGTAACGTTACTCCTTTCTCGTTTTCATCTTATCGGATTCGATTTTTGAAAATAGTTCGAATATTAGATTTAATATTCCGTTTGGTTCATCCCAAGGACTGAGTTTGAACTAGGTTTAAAGTTTTGCTGTGCAATTGCACTGTGGTACGCCACTGTTCGGACATATTCTAGGCGATCATCTAGTCGAGGGATTTTCTGGATGAACGCAGAGATTTTGGTTCATCCAGAACCAAACGCGAGTTCGTTCATATTTCGTTCAATGATGGAAGTCTCTGGAATCTGAATGTTGGGTTGATCGTTTTTAATCTGTTTCTGCATATTACATTCTGTTTCTGCATATTCTTCTTTTAAATCTATTTTGAATCAAAAACCCCCAATTTTATTGTTTCTGTTTTATTGCTGTTCGAATTGAACCGATTGTGAATTCGTTGGGAAACGACCGAGGTAACATTATAATCGTAAATCCTTTTCTAACTGGTTATTTTGGGAGACCATGGCAAATCTCTTTCATCTTGCCCAAGACTTCATGAATCATTCAATCATATTTTGACATTTTGAATCTGTACCTTTGACACGTCAGAGTTAACGTTACAGTACGTATCCGTACCTTTGACCGTGTAATAGCCAAAACGACGCCCGACCTTTTGAATCGACCAACTTCCGGATATCCTACAATGTTACCGTCACATTATTTCCTTTTACAAGATATTATAATTAATATCATATTTCCTAGAATAATATCAAAAAGAATATTTTCACCTATTTTGAAATTTCTACCCTTAGTGGATTTATTATTCCATTTTTACCGTTACTTTTTATTAAAAACGCAATTTCTAGCATTTTGCCCATATTTTTCACTAACTTTGAAAAATCATACTTAATCCCGACAAAATAATTTTTGTGTGCTTGTAAATTCCTCATGACGCCAGGAAACGTGTATTTCGAAGGAAAAATATTCCCGAAGCCGAACATCATGGATCATTCTCGGGTTTAACGTTTTTAAACACCGTTCATTTTATATCTCCAGAAATAAGGCCTACATTCAAAAATATATAACTCCCTGTGTAGAATTCAAAACGTTACATATTTCACATACTTAGAAAGCCCTACATGTCTACTTTATTCCTGTAAAATATCATGATTTTAGGACTTCATTTGATACATAAGATAGTAGCCTCAAGATTGGTGGTGCTTAGGCACTATGCGGAATGCTGATTGTCATGGTGAATTTAGACTAGTGTGTCTAGAGAACCTTTTTAAGGTTGTCAAAACATTCACTGTACCAGGTAGTAGTTGAGGTGCCTAAGGCCTGAGGATGATTTCCTAGGTGGTGAGGCTAGAATCTCTAGTGCTATGGCAATAGATTGAGCCGGAAAGCCAATATATGTTAAGCCATTAGGCTGAATGGGTCAGGCAGTGAAGCCTGCATAACCAAGCACGGTGAGAAAGGATTAGTAGATCTTACATTTGAGTACTGTACCTGGGTACAATATGAATGAGATTAGAGTACATGGTAGGTAAGCATGCATAGGGAAGCGATAGACTATAAGTATAGATAATCTTGCAAGGTTATATGATCAAATTTCGAGGACGAAATTTAATTTAACGAGGGGAGAAATGTAATACCCTTAAATTCATATTTATCATAAGTATTTTATTTTGATAAATAATAAATATTAAAAATAGGAGAGTATGTTGTCTCAAATTTTGTAATTTATTTATTATAACTTTTGGGTAATTTTTCCTTGAAATTAAATAAACCAAAGATCAGATTTTCTAATTTTCATTTAAGGATCATACAAGACCATAAAATTCTCATATTAAAAGCATAGTCCTAATGTAATCATAAAGAGCAAGGAAATGCTATGGAAATACCTAAACAAATTAAAAGAAATTAAAACAATTAGTGGGTAATTAAATTTACTCTAATAATTGTATAAGTTTTCATAACTAATTTAGTGGTAATTAAAAGTCATCAACTAGGGGCATTTTAATTAAATTGAGCATCAAGGACCAATAAGGGTTCAAGATTAGCATAAAATGGATTTCTAATGAGAATAATTAAGTAGAGAACCAATTGTTAGTTCTCAATGAGTTTTGATGATTAACAACAATTGTAAACATGTGTTAAAGTTTTTGCAAAATCTGTCTAAAACCATTTATCAGTTGTTTACTCGAGTAAAGGAATTCTTACCCGAGTATAGGACTGTTAAAGGATTGCTCAATTGGATTTTACACATCAATACTGCAGTATGGATAGCCATACTCGAGTATTGACGTCTCAGAGAGCAATCGAGTTTTTGACAGAAGGCACTTACTCGAGTATAGGTTTGCATACTCGAGTATAGGCCATCCAGAGAGCAAATGAACTTTTGAACTTGAGTGTATACTCGAGTAGACACTTGTATACTCGAGTAAAGGGTGTTAGAGAGAGCTCCCAAGTTTTTCTAACTCATGCATACTCGAGTAAGGATTTACATACTCGAGTAATGAGCTCTTAAACTAATTTTCAATTTGACTCATGTTCTTGCATACTCCAGTAAGCATATGCATACTCGAGTATGAGACCATACAGAGAAGTCATCATTCTGGCTTGAACTTGCTTACTCCAGTATACAAATGTATACTGCAGTTTAGAGGCATTTTACACTTAAAATTTTCAAGCAAATAGTTGCTTACTCGAGTACACCACTAGCTTACTCGAGTAAAGCCTTTGGTCTCAAAAGTTCAAGTCTCGAAGGTTTGCCTCTGGAAGTTCCTTACTCGAGTATCCATTTCGATACTACAGTAAAGACTTTCTCACACAGTGACTTACTCGAGTAAAGATGAACTTACTCGAGTAACCAACGCTGAAACCAATTTTTGAATTATACGAATTTGCAAATCACACTTGTTTGTTCTAATTGCTTTCATGAATCATTCACTTATGAACCCAACTATGTTTAACAAGTTTGTTGAGTGAATTTCAGTTAGTACGAGATGAAGATTATTGAAGGTCAAAGCCATAAAGCAAAAAGTGTACAAGTGCATTTAATGCACTTCTCGCAAATCAACCTTCTTTTGGATAATCCACCGAGCACGCATTCTCAACGGTCAAGAATGCTTTCTTCATCATGTAAACTCTTCTCCAACGGGCAAATCCTCGAGTTCCACATCGATCATATTAGCACTGGATTAATTGGAGTTTAGAGAGAGAAGATGACCAGACTTAATGCTAATCACCTACAACGGTTGGATTCATCATTCAACGGTCATTTAATGTTCTCTACCTATAAAAAGAGTGCATTAACTTCTTCTCAAGCTGATACACCTACTAAGAGCGAAAATTTATTGATTGCCATTTATTGTGTTCAGCTTTCACCTGTATTGTATCAATCTGATACTTGTACTTCATGTTCATTTTATCTCATTTCTGTGAGAGAGTTCTATCTGTAAATCATTTATTGATTGAGATAACCACAAGTCAGGGGACTTGGTGGTTGGGTGTATTGATTGCAACTTGTAAGGGGGAGTGAGTTCTAGAGAGAGAACTACTCTTGAGTACAGAGTTTGTAATCAGTTTGTGAGTATAGTGGATTGAAAATCCCAAGTGTGGCTTGGGATTTGGATGTAGGTCAAGGATAAGACCGAACCAGGATAATTTCTCTTGTGCAAGCTTTCCTTCCCTTCCTCCTTCGTTATAATCTGTTTTTACTTGGTCAAAACAGAGCACTTTCCGAAAAGTTTTTAAAATACCCAATTCACCCCCCTCTTGGGTATATAGCTCCATTTACATTTGGTATCAGAGCAAGGTCTTCTCAAAAGAGCTTAACATCTCGAGAAGGATCAGTATGGAAGGTATATTACCTGATGGAGCTTCTATCAACACCACCCGGTTTCAATGGAGAGCACTACTCATTCGGAAAGCAAAGTTCAAAGTCTTTGTGAATGCTACGAGTATGGGGCGTGGAGAGTATTTGAAAGAGGAGACTATGAGCCATCAACCGTTGAAGATGGAGTTAGAGTTCCTAAGCTAGAAGAAGAATATGATGGGAATGACGAGAAGAAATGTCACACTCAACGGCAAAGGCGTCCCTACGCTTCAAAGTGCTCTCGAGTCAACAAGAATACTTTCGTATTTGCACTCTACCTTCTGAAAAACATATGTGGGATGCTCTGGAGATAGCTCATGAAGGAACAGCTGGAGTAAATCAAAACAGAGCCAATACTCTTATGACCGAATATGATCTTCTATGAATGAAGCATGGCGAATCCATTGGTGAGTTCAGTGAGGTTCACCCATCTCATCAATCAACTTTCTGCCTTGGGAAAAGAATATGACCAACCGGTCCAAGTAAGGAAAATCTTGAATATCCTTAACAAGGAATGGGAAGCAAAGGTCACGGCTATTGAAGAGGCTCGAGGAGAGTCAATGACGTCGTAGGCTGCCCTATTCGGAAGTCTCTCCGAGTATGAGGCTAAACTCAAATTCAAGAAGGGACTTGATGAAGTTCATGGCAAGAACAAAGGAATTGCCCTCAAGGCCGCAAGAGAAGTTAAAGATTCGAGATGAGGAAAATGAGAATGAAGACGAAGATGAAGAAATTGGGATCTTCGGGTCCGAAGATTCAAGAAGTTCTACAAGAAGGACCAAGGCTTTAAGAAGTTTCACAAGGGTAGCTCCAGCTATGAGGCAAAGAAGCCAATCATCTCTACGAATGTCAAAAGCCCGGCCACATCAAGTTCGAATGCCCACACCAACAACAAAGACAAAGAAAAGAAGAAGTTCAGCAAATACAAGAAGAAAGCTTATGTCTCCCGGCATTTGGGGTGATAGCTCATCGATGAAGATGATGAGGATGAGGAAGAAAAAGCAAACGTATGCTTAGTTGCCGAAGAAGAAGAATTACGCATCAACCTTGAAGAGGTTTGTCTTAGAGCATCAAGACCCAACAAGTGATACATTGATAGTGGGTGCTCAAGACACATGACTGGAGATGAATCCAAATTCCTTTCAATCAAACCAAAGGATGGTGGTAGAGTCACATTCGGAGGAGACCAATCAGGAAAAATTGATGGGATTGGTGAGATAGGAAACAATGAAGGTCCTCTCATCAAAGATGTCTACCTAGTAGAAGGATTGTGTCACAACCTCCTAATTGTGAGCCAAAGCACCAACAAAGGTAACTTAGTTATCTTTGATTCAAATGAATGCTTGATTGTTAGAAAGGATTTAGTCTCCATTGATGATTTGAAAACTAAAGCCTTATTTAGGGCACCTAGAGATGGAAATTGTTATACTCTTAACTTCTCTAGCAATGCTTGGGTTTCTGAAAATTGTTTTGTTAGTAACTTGAATGAGAGTTGGCTATGGCATAAACGATTAGCTCATGTTAATATGTTTCAACTTGACAAGTTGCTGAAAAAGGATTTGGTCATTGGTATTCCCAAATTGAATTTCAAAAATGATATAGTCTGTGATGCTTGTCAAAAAGGAAAACAAACCAAATCTTCTTTTAAAGCAAAAAATGAGATCTCAACTAGTAGACCTCTTCAATTGCTTCATATGGATCTAGTTGGACCGCTAGAGTAAAAAGTCTTGGTGGAAATCTTTACACTTTGGTCATAGTTGATGATTACTCTAGATTTACTTGGACAATATTTTTATCATCTAAAGATGAAACGTTTGATCATTTTGCTACCTTTGCCAAAAAGGTCCGAACGAGAAAGGTTTCGCAATTTCAGGTATAAGGACCGATCATGGTGGCGAATTTGAAAACAACGCCTTCGCGAGTTCGTGACAATGTGGGGATTGATCACAATTTCTCGCCTCAAGGACTCTTCAACAAAACGGTGTTGTTGAGAGGAAGAATAGAGTCCTCACCGAGATGGCAAGGGCAATGTTAAATGAGAACAACACTTCTCAAGTGTTTTGGGCTGACGCGATGAGTACGGCTTGCTACATCTCCAACCGAGCTTATTTGAGGAAGAAGCTGAACAAGACCCCATATGAACTCTACAAGGGAAGGAAGCCAAATCTCAGCCACCTACACGTCTTTGGATGCAAGTGCTATGTGCACAATAATGGTAAAGAGAATCTTGGTAAATTCGATTCCAAAGCCGATATAGGTATCTTCATTGGTTATTCAAATAGGAGCAGAGCTTATAGAGTCTTTAATACTCGCACTCGTATTGTTGAAGAGTCAATACATGTTGTTTTTCGTGAATCCAAATCGATAAAGCCTTGGATAATGAAGAAGAAAATGTTTTCAAAAATCAATTCTTTTCGAAAACTACTCCCGCTTCTATTGAAAATCCCGAAAATATTTTTGAGGCTGATCCCCAAAACAATATTGAAAATCCTAATCGAGACTCAACCTAGAGCTTGGAAATTTATTAGAAATCATCCTTTAGACCAAGTTATAGGTGATATTAATCGGGGTGTAAGAACCGAGAAATAGTACTTTGAATGAAGTAACCTTCTCGCATTTATATCTCATATAGAACCCTCTAAGATTGATGAAGCCCTTTCGGATAATGATTGGGTGATAGCAATGCAAGAGGAGTTACATCAATTTGATAGAAATCAAGTTTGGGATTTGGTACCTAGGCCCAAAGACCATCCGGTCATTGGCACCAAATGGGTATTCAAGAACAAACGTGATGAGTCTGCAATCATTGTCCGCAACAAGGCAAGATTGGTTGCCAAAGGCTATAATCAAGAAGAAGGAATTGATTATGAAGAAACTTATGCTCCAAAGTGGCAAGATTGGAAGCCATAAGAGTACTTCTAGCCTTTGCATGTGTAAAAGGATTTAAATTATATCAAATGGATGTGAAAAGTGCTTTTTGAATGGTTTTATACAAGAGGAAGTTTATGTAGAACAACCTCCGGTTTTAAAAATGAACATTGTCCAGATCATGTGTATTGTCTCAAGAAGGCTCTATATGGCCGAAACAAGCTCCTAGAGCTTGGTATGAGCGATTAACCAAATTCCTTCTTGATCAAGGCTTTGTTAGAGGAAAAGCGTATACAACTCTCTTCATAAAGAGTAATAAGCTTAATGAAATTTTAATGGTTCAAATATATGTGGATGATATTATATTTGGTGCTTCTAATGATGCTTTGTGTGAAGAATTTTCAAAGACTATGCAGGGAGAGTTTGAGATGTCCATGATGGGTGAGCTCAACTACTTTCTTGGACTGCAAATCAAGCAAAGAAAAGATGGGATATTTATTTCCCAAACCAAATATCCGAATGATTTCTTGAAGAAATTTGGGATGGACCAATGCAATGGAGCCGACACTCCTATGAGCTCAACCGCTTCATTGGATGCTGATGAGAAGGGCAAAGATTTCAACATCACAAAGTGTAGAGGAATGATTGGATCACTACTCTATCTCACAGAAGTCGCCCGGACATCCAATTCGGTGTTGGGATGTGTGCAAGGTTCCAATCCGCTCCAAAAGAGTCCATGTGAACATGTGAAGAGGATATTCAGATATCTCTCGGACACGAAGACTCTTGGATTATGGTTTCCCAAAAGTCAACTGGAACACTTGGTGGCATACTCAGATTCGGATCATGCCGCTACAAGACAGATAGAAAGAGCACAAGTGGCCAATGCGAATTCTTTGGCAACTCACTTGTCTCTTGGTTCAGCAAGAAGCAAACATCTGTGGCCGTGTCCTCTACCGAAGCTAAATATGTGGTCGCTTCAAGTTGTTGTGCACAAGTACTATGGTTGAAGCAACAACTTGCGACTTGGGAGTTCACTTGAAGGAAATCCCAATTTTGTGTGACAACACAAGCACAATAAGCTTGGCCAAGAATCCGGTGCAACATACAAGAACCAAGCATATTGATGTGAGGCATCACTTCATTCGGGATCATGTCCGTAAAAGAGATGTCAAATTAATGTTCATCCCAACTCATCTTCAACTTGCGACATCTTCACAAAGCCTCTAGCCAAAGAACCTTTCAACTTTATAAGGAGAGAATTGGGAATGGTAAATCCCAATGAATTGTAAGCATTTCTCATCCAATTTAATGTTAGTTGTGTGTTTGATGATTAATCCTTACTAACTTAAGCATCGGAGTGTATAGCAATTGTTTTTGCAGGATTTTTCGATGTTTTAGATTGCTATCGGAGTAGAGTACATGGTACTCGAGTAAACAAGCCGCGTAAAGCAAATCCAGAGGTTCAGAAATGCTTTACTCGAGTATGGAAGTGGATACTCGAGTATCCAAGAGGCAGAGAGCACATTGCTGAGAACAAAGGAATGTTTACTCGAGTATAGAGTTCTTTACTTGAGTATAGGACCAGACAGAGGCCAAACCTGAAGGTATGCTGGTTTCAAAAATTCACACGACATTTTTGAAGTCCAGGTCAGTATACTTCCATCTTTACTCGAGTATGTAAATGAAAGTATGCTATACTCGAGTAAGAAAGAACTGTACTCGAGTATAGGGGTCTGTCTATATATAATGAAACGACGTGTTATTACATACTCGCACCCTTACTCCGGTAAAGCCCTAGGAGACGCGACTTTCTATCTTCTTCTCCTTCTGTAACCGTCACAATCCCTCATCAATCCCCTTAAATCTTCACCAAACCTCGTCTAATTCTTCCTATCCTCATTTTCACCGAAACCCTAAACGCTCAAATGTCTAAGGAAGTCTCTCAATCCTCTCAACCGGTTCCTCCACGAGCTCCAAGGACCAAATCGATTCCAAAGAAATTGCGAGAGAGGCATTGATACAAGGATTCTGGCGTAGGCTTTACGATTCCGGAGGCACAATCTCAAAACCCCAAGAAAAGGGGTTCGTCCTCTCGGGGCCAAAGACCGTCTTCGGGGTCGAAGAAGAAAAAGAAGGCCTCTCCAAGCAAAGAAAAGGGAAAGAAGAAGGCCGTAGAGAAGATGAAGAGAAGGTCCAAGCAACCCTCCACCACCGTTGTCTCATCCTCTACCGATGAAGCTACTCTTTCGGCTTCCGAACCAGAAGGTGATCAAGAGGAAGAGCAAGAGGAAGTATCTCCCTTCGTCGAAAATGCTATTGAAGAAATTAACCTTCACAAGGATCCACCGACGGGTTTCAAAGTTGCCCCAGTCTCACTTCCTCCCGGCCACAATGCCATGTTCAGAGAGCAATTTTCAACCCGAGGATTTTGTGCCGTTGTCTCAGTCAATCTGGAACAAGTATACCAGGAATGCAATGTTGATCTATCGTCGTGGCTCGACCTTATAACTCGTTTGTTTCCATCAAGGCCGCCTACTTTCCGGAGTTGGTAAGAATGTTCTATTTCAACATGAAGACGATCACATTTTGGACTCGGTGGACACGAGAATTGAAGAAAGGATCACCACATCTGAGGGGAGTCACCTTCACCATCTCTCGCTGCAATCCTCAACCGGATATTGAAGGTTGTTGATCCCTCAGAGGGTTCTACACCACGATATAGCAATGAAGAGGTGTATAGGACACTTTTGCTCACTCAAGACGTACCGGATGATCAGAGAGCTCATTTATCCTTTAAGCCGTCAGACATGCCAAACTTGCACCGTGTGATTTGGTTTGTGTATTCGAGAAATTTTGTCCAGAAGGGAGGTAGCTATACACATTTCACGAAGAAGGACTACCGCTTCTTCACTGCTTTTATCAAGCAACATCCTTTCAACATTGGGCAGTGGATCTTCAAGGAAATAAGCTACTTTAAGTTTACCTCCCGAAAAGGATCTTATATGCCCTTCGCTTCTCTGGTGTCCCTGATCTTATTTTACCATAAGATATGGTACGTGGGCCCTCCTGAGTCAATGAAGCATATCCCATCCTTCGGCAAGACTCAACTTAAGTTTATGCAGATAAACCTTGAACCGGAAGGATCCGGTCAGTCGAGGGCTCGTCAAAGATCTCAGGCCCGTGCATCTCAATCAGTTGCGCACGAGGCTCGACTGCGCTCCTCCTCCTCCTCCACTGGATTTTGAGGCTCGAGTTAAAGCAATTGTGGACGCTTCCATTGCTTCTCACTTTGTCAGAATGCAATTTGAATTTGGCAAGCTAGGAGCTGATCTCAAGATTGGTCTTAATGAGGTGATTTTGGTCGAATGAGGTTATAACAAAGTTGGACAAACTCAAGGATGACACTGAAAAGAAGCAGGATGAGATTTTTGATCAGTGCATCGACTTGGATTCTCGGATTGGTTCTATCTTGGACATTGCTTCAGAGGCCCGGGACAAGGTCAACAAGTTGATCAAGCACTTTGACCTTGGTTCTTCATCCTCGCCTACATTTGGGTTCACAACCGGTCCATCCTTATCCCTCTCCGTTCCCGAGACCCGGCCACTAGAGACTCACTTTTCCCCACCTTCCTCACCTACCTTCTCTTTTCCCAGTCCACTTCACACCACTTCATCCCCAGCCTCCACTTCCACTCCTACCCTTGTGATTCCATCTTCTCCTATCACTCCTTCCACAGAGATTCTACCTGACACATTTACATCTCCACCTACCCCGTCTACTGAGAAATTCCCCACACCATCTCCTTATGCAGCTCGTCATGACCCTACCTTTGATCCATCCACTGCCATGGTCCTCTATTCCCCTTCTATTGTTGTCCTTGATCCCGAGTATGTTGATGATGACAAAGGGGGAGAAGAAGAGAAAGATACAAATTTATAAATTTATAGGGTCTAGTTTGTAGTGTCTAGCGTGTATTTCATTATATCTTGTTGACTCTGCAAATTTTGTTTCATTCTCTGATATCAGTGTTATCAGAGTATTTGTGATTTCTGATATCAGTAAAACATTGTATGAAGTTTGCCTAATGACTATATTATCAGTTGTTTATGTGTTCAAAAGCATCTCTGCTGCCATTCTCTGAGTATCACAGTTTAACATGCATATTCAAATGGTTTTTTTGAACACTTTGCACTAATATTTGAGAAACTTCAATTCAAAGGAACTTCATCTTTCAAATTATTTAAAAAGATCGTTTACAAGTGTTGTCATCATCAAAAAGGGGGAGAATGTTAGTTCTCAATGAGTTTTGATGATTAACAACAATTGTAAACATGTGTTAAAGTTTTTGCAAAATCTGTCTAAAACCATTTATCAGTTGTTTACTCGAGTAAAGGAATGCTTACTCGAGTATAGGACTGTTAAAGGATTGCTCAATTGGATTTTACACATCAATACTGCAGTATGGATAGCCATACTCGAGTATTGACATCTCAGAGAGCAATCGAGTTTTTGACAGAAGGCGCTTACTCGAGTATAGGTTTGCATACTCGAGTATAGGCCATCCAGAGAGCAAATGAACTTTTGAACTTGAGTGTATACTCGAGTAGACACTTGTATACTCGAGTAAAGGGTGTTAGAGAGAGCTCCCAAGTTTTTCTAACTCATGCATACTCGAGTAAGGATTTACATACTCGAGTAATGAGCTCTTAAACTAATTTTCAATTTGACTCATGTTCTTGCATACTCCGAGTAAGCATATGCATACTCGAGTATGAGACCATACAGAAGAAGTCATCATTCGGCTTGAACTTGCTTACTCCCGGTATACAAATGTATCTTTGCAGTTTAGAGGCATTTTACACTTAAAATTTTCAAGCAAATAGTTGCTTACTCGAGTACACCACTAGCTTACTCGAGTAAAGCCTTTGGTCTCAAAAGTTCAAGTCTCGAAGGTTTGCCTCTAGAAGTTCCTTACTCGAGTATCCATTTCGATACTACAGTAAAGACTCTCTCACACAAGTGACTTACTCGAGTAAAGATGAACTTACTCGAGTAACCAACGCTGAAACCAATTTTTGAATTATACGAATTTGCAAATCACACTTGTTTGTTCTAATTGCTTTCATGAATCATTCACTTATGAACCCAACTATGTTTAACAAGTTTGTTGAGTGAATTTCAGTTAGCACAGATGAAGATTATTGAAGGTCAAAGCCATAAAGCAAAAAGTGTACAGTGCATTTAATGCACTTCGCAAATCAACCTTCTTTTGGATAATCCACCGAGCACGCATTCTCAACGGTCAAGAATGCTTTCTTCATCAAGTAAACTCTTCTCCAACGGGCAAATCCTCAGAGTTCCACATTAGATCATATTAGCACCTGGATTAATTGGAGTTTAGAGAGAGAAGATGACCAGACTTAATGCTAATCACCTACAACGGTTGGATTCATCATTCAACGGTCATTTAATGTTCTCTACCTATAAAAGAGTGCATTAACTTCTTCTCAAGCTGATACACCTACTAAGAGCGAAAATTTATTGATTGCCATTTATTGTGTTCGGCTTTCACTGTATTGTATCAATCGATACTTGTACTTGTGTTCATTTTATCTCGCTCTGTGAGAGAGTTCTATCTCGTAAATCATTTATTGATTGAGATAACCACAAGTCGGGGACTTGGTGGTTGGGTGTATTGATTGCAACTTGTAAGGGGGAGTGAGTTCTAGAGAGAACTACTCTTGAGTACGAGTTTGTAATCGGTTTGTGAGTATAGTGGATTGAAAATCCCAAGTGTGGCTTGGGGATTTGGATGTAGGTCAAGGATAAGACCGAACAGGATAATTTCTCTTGTGCAAGCTTTCCTTCCCTTCCTCCTCTGTTATAATCTGTTTTTACTTGGTCAAAACAGAGCACTTTCCGAAAAGTTTTTAAAATACCCAATTCACCCCCCTCTTGGATATATAGCTCCATTTACACCAATTACATAATGACAACTATACCTAATAACATGTTAAACTACCATATTAGGGATGCTAATTAGGATTACAAATGGAAGGCCAAGATTAAATCCTGTAAAGCTAAATCCAATGGTTCTAATTAAACCTATAATTAACCTTAATCCTCTTGTAATTAAATTGGCCAATGAAAATATAACACCCCTATCGGCCTCACCCTTTACGGGTGGCGGATAGTGTGATTCTAACAACCCATCTGGATCTTCTCTATTTGGCATATACGGAAGCGTTCCCAAAACACGTACTCAAAAATTAGACACCTGGCCCTATAATATTCATACGGAAGCGTTAACATTCTTTAGGGCCGTCGTCATAGCTATCGGGGTGTCTGCTCTGTTCATTCTTTCTACAGCAACTTCAAGCACTCCCTTCAGTGGCCGTCTTCAAGAGACACTCCATTCTGCAGTCTGGTGCAACACTTCTCTATCGTGCTCACCTGCCTAATGCTTGGTTGTGGGGGGTGAGATTCTGGGGAATCTCAGTAGCAAACATTACCGAACAATGCATGTAAGATAATTACTAGTGTATGATATGTTTGCCTTACATAGGTTCATGTTAACATAATGACATTTTTGCATGCTTCAATGCTACATAAAATATACTTATGGCCACAACATAAATAGAAACAGAGCTTCAACGATTCAAATATGTTAAACAAGAAGTAAAGCAATCATACATATCAAAACACAAGCAAAATATCAATACAAGCAAGTAGGTAAGCCCACTACCTTATAGGCTAATGTTCTTCTTCATTTGTACCTTCTCTTCAATTACGGAGTTGCTTGCAACAGCTTTCATTCTTTCTCGACTTCTCATGGCCCTAAACACGTCGTCATATTATTAGAGCCAAGTAAAACAAATACCTAATGGCTTATCTTTGCCTCATAGGCATTCTTACACCCTTGTAGTTCATTCTTATTACCTTTTGTCATTTCTTTCTTAATTTCGCTTGGTAGCTAAAAGCTATCAGTATTTTGGCCTAACTTCGAAAAATCATTATTAATTCTACAGAACTCCGATTGGGGTGATTCAAATTTCTATCTGTCACTAATTAAGTCTAGTTTCATGTAAAAATAATCACTAGACTTATTTCTTGCTGTATCATTCCCAGGTGTTCACTTATTCTTTGCTGTCCAGAAAAAGGTTCCAGTTTAATAGGTCTACTTCAAAAATTTGTATCTCTCGGGATACTACTCTGATTAAGGCGTATGACCTATCAAATTAAACCTTGTTATGCCTAGTTTATATCTGGAAAATTTAACAACGAAAAGAGCACATTTACTATTTCAAAATTGAGCCCAAATACGACTGTGCATGTCTGAAAACTGACAGTGTTTCAGTTTTTCTGTTGAACTTTGGAAATTCATAATTCTCTCTGTACACATCGGATTTGGGTGTTCTTTGGCTCATGATAAAGATCATGATGTGTACTAATTATCCACAAAATTTCAGGGTCAAAGAAGTTCTTTTACCCTAGTTTTACCTCGCTCAACGATCACTGTTCCAGCTGGAAGTTCAGTTTTCCAGCAATTGATGGCGATGCTACAGTAACACATGCACTGTTCATCTACGATTTCACTGTAGCTAACGTCTTGACTCTGTTTCTGCACTCCAAAAACAGAACAGTCAACGTGCATGCAACTCCAAATGGTATTTATGGTCATCACCAAAAACAGAACCATAACTGTAATACCCGGATAATTATCTATCTGGAATATTATATTTTAGCAAATAATACCTATTTGGAAATAGGTGAATATGTGGTTTTAAAACCTTTGTAGGATACTTATTCTATTGTCTAGGGAAATTTCTAATGAAATTAGAGGGATTAAAGTGTCAAAATCCCTAAATGCGATTATGGGTGATGAAATCTCGAAAATATTATGATAAATCCCAAGAGGCAATAAAATATTTATTGGAAATTAGAAAGTATGTTGTCTCTAATTTTAGGAATTTTTGGGATTATTTCCTTGAAAAATAATGAGGCAAAATTAAATATAATTTTGGGGAAGATAAGTTGCCCCGTGATTTTTAATATTTTACACGGAGCATAAAATACCAATGTAAGTAAAATAGTTGTGAGATAATGATTAATCTTAATTAAGAAAATTATCAACAATTAGAAAGTGATTAGTTAGGTAATTAATGGCTAATTATCTAAGCTTGAACAAAAGAACCAATAAGGAGAATTTTTAAAGATAATTAAAGTAAAAAAAAAAAGGGAGGAATGATATTTTCAAGAAAAAGAAAGGAAAAAAAAGAGGAAAAAGAAAAAAAACGAAATAAAAAATAATAATAAAAAAAGGAAGGAAAAAATAAAAAATAAAAATAAAAATAAAAATAAAAATAAAAATAAAAATAAAAATAAAATAATAATAAAAATAAAATAAATAATAAATATCATGATATTTGTATTATTATAATAATATAAAAGAGATATTTGTGGAAGAACAGGTTGGATAAATGAACCGATAGAAATTAAATCCTATCTAGAAAACCATGAACTAAGTTTCTTAGGTGGGACAAATTACAAACAAGTGAATTTTTGTCCAGGAAATTCGGTGTTAGCGGAAGTCATTTCCGTGAAGCAGGTAGGCGAATAAGGGATCAGATGAGAAGATATTTTTGTAAATAAAGGGAGATAGGAAAAGTAAGAACCAATGGAAAATAAATCATAACTTGAAATCCTTGAACTAAGTAGAAAACAACTGGACATATTATGAATCGGTGAATTTTTGTCCGAAGTTGATGTTAAGTAATTTCAGACCGCAGAGCGTGTCTGTCTGAAAATGTTCAACAGACAACGGAATACCCTTAATGGGATCAAAAATTTAGTTAACTCAAATATTTCCGAAGAGGAAGAATAGAGCTTGTGGTGTGTTCGGATTTTTTGAGATTTTGCGGAATTACAGAGAACAGGAACTTTATCGGTAGAAGTTCATAAAGCACATGGGTGACATCACCTTGACATCATGATGAGGTAAGGAGATGTGTTGTATGGCGGAGATGATGCCTTGTGTCCAAAATTTAGATCCAACGGTTGAGATTCGGTATGATAAAGCATGAATAGTGCACCAAAATCTTCTATAAATAGGTCTTCCCATTTCACTTCATTCCTCACCAATTCACAATTCCTAGAGAGAGGTTAGAGAGAAGTGAGAGCAAGGAGGAGCTCGGAAAAGGAGTAGCGAAGTCTTGAGTAAGTTCTTCGGTCCCTGGTCTTAAGCTTTGGTAGTTCCTTCGGTAGTTATAGTAGAAATCTTAGATTAATCTTTAATCTTCCAAGTTAGTTTAGATATCATGTTTTAGGGATAAATATGATATTTATTATTGGAGATAGAGATATGTCAAAATTTTGGAAGATTAGAGTTAAAGTAACGAAGTTTCGCGAAATTCCGCCAATTAGGAGAGTTAGGGGCAAAATGGTAATTTGGACCTAAAATGCCTATTATGATGTTGGGCCTTGATAATATGATATTATCCTTATAGGATATCGTAATCATGTACATTTGTTGTACGTCATCAAATGCATTGTCAAAAAGGATCATTTTCCGTCAACGAAGGTACGTTCGCGTCTTTGTAACACTAACTCGATGCTTATTGTATGCTTATATGTGATAGACTATTTCATAGAGTCATGGACGAGGACTTTGTCTTGGGTCATGCACCGTGTCTAAGACTCTTTGTCTTAGTTCTTGTTTATACATTCAGCTTTGTTTATACGGGTTACGGTCTTGGTAATGCCGTTGAGTTTTCCTAGCGCGAGGACACGAGGAGTCGTCGTGGCTTGGTTAGTGCAAACATGTTATTTGTGCATGTTTGTGTGCTATGTACCGTTGTTGTGATTGACATTACATCTGTTGTGTGCTTATGTATTGTTGTAACTTACATCATGCTGTGTGCTATGTATTGGTTAATCTTTGTAATGTTATGAATATACGTCATACATATTTTGTCACACATAAGCATGAGGTTAACCGTTACCCGAGGTTCATTGGGCATTGAACCTCGGCTCTTAACATAGCGTCGGTCGGGAGGACCGAGGATCGAGGAGAAAGGCAAGCGGCACGCATAGGGACTCGGTGAAGACTTTCTTTTGCTATTTACTTTGAAAACACTCGGTATAATGTACCGCTACGTAATCGCCGGACTTACGGCATTTTGAATATAAATATCGGTTACTCAATCGCTCCGATGCTCTACTACGATGAAAAAAAAATTTATACTGCTTTTGAAAATGGGATGTTACAATAACTATTCGGTGCTCCTTGATTCCAGAGAACCCAAGGCTTTATACTTAGAAATAGCAAGCACTTGGTTCACTATTCATACCTCGAAACAAGCAAGCCATGGTTCAAGTAGAGACCATTCGGAAGACATAGCACATGCATGCAACATCAAGCTTCAACTTCAACCACTTCGAACCTCATGCATGCAACGATAGCTTTAAACGTTTCTCGCTTTCGGTATGCGAGACGAGCATTCATGCGAGAACCCAAAGCTCGACTTCTAAAGCCTTGAAACATAAAAAAAACCAATGTGCGAGAGAGGTTCAAAAGTCACCTTGAATAAATTCGATCCGTATGCAACTTCCAATCCCTTTTTGATAGTCGACACCTCTCGCTTCTCGTTTCGATCGCAACTCCTCCTCATTTCACGGCTTCATTCTCGGTCTCAAACTCTCTTTCTCTAATTGTCAAACTCTCGTCCTCTCACTCCACTTTTTTCTCTAACTTCGCATTTGTTTTTCGGCTCTCAAAGTTTTCCTCTCTGTGTTTTGGAGTTCTCGCAGAAGAGGATAAATGAAGGTGTATATGGTTGCTGCAGAATTCAAGAGAAATCGCAGAGCATGGTGACGTGTTGGAGACACGAGAAAGAGTAGTGGAGCATGAATACATGCCGGATGAATAAATAAAGGGAGTATGAATATTGTTTCCACGCTGAGCTTCCATGAGAGGAAATGGAGCATTGCATGAACGCGATGATCTGTCTTAGAATGCATTGAGCAGTGTGCCTTTTTGCGCCACCTCTTCATCTCGTATTTTATTGTTGGGCCGAGGAGGAGTAGTAGCTGAAGGAGGATATGGGCTTAGTCGAACAATGAGGGAGTATGTTCGAATGGTTATGACCGAGAAGGAAAGCACATTGAAGGAGCATGGTTTGCACGTCTGTGTTCAAATCTTTGCAAGTCCAATTAACAATTGAATATTAAATTGGTGCACTATCAGAGCTGAAAAGAAATAGCAATTTTAGGGAGTATGGCCTTCGTGTAGCTTGTTTTATTTGAAATATGTTGGGCTTTACAATAGATACAATTTACTTTGCCCTTGGGTCCACATATCATTAAGCTTTTCTTAGAAGCTTTGGCCTGAAGTATTCTTTTGGACTAAAATCTTCAACTAATGCTTATCTTCTCATTAACCACACTTTGGGCTCCACACAACTATATGAGAAAGGTAAGGTAAGGAGGTGTTATACTCAAATTCTTAAATTATATCCTTTATTCTTTTTTTCCTTCTAATATTGTACCATAAGACTACAACAATTCTTTTCTCAAAATTCTGATTAAACATTTCCTTGTCTCTTCAAATTTGGCTTGGACTTTGCCCAAATTCATTTGGGGCTTGGGATAGAA
Organism: Acacia acuminata; assembly: GCA_019022655.1. Taxonomy (NCBI): domain Eukaryota; kingdom Viridiplantae; phylum Streptophyta; class Magnoliopsida; order Fabales; family Fabaceae; genus Acacia; species Acacia acuminata. The sequence continues at coordinate 4,052,151 of JAFJYI010000040.1, forward strand.
AAATTACCACTTTACCCCTTCTTAGTTTCGGCACTAGACTTTCAAATAAACTCCAGAAATTATTCTAGGCCATTAACTTTAATAATTATTTTCCCAGAAATTCATGGAATGTAGGCCTTAAATTCCAATAATTATTTGTAGGCCAAATCTTCACAATACATTCCCTTTCAATATTTCTAATTTCCCAATTCCAAAATTTGGGATGTTACAATTGTAGGGACCGTAACGTCCAAATTTTAATTTATAGGACTTAAATAAATTGTTAATTTAAAAAGATAGTGAAGAGAACATCTCCATTGAAAATTCCGTGAAGTATGAATCCTTGGGCAAAAATAAGTTTTTCTTTTTTTTTTGGGTTGTGAAAGAGGGAAAAAAAAAAGGTACAAGAGCATGAATAAACGATTAGTTTATTCCGTATGAACACACATATATATGGCATTATAATATGTTGTTGGGGGAGAAACGTGTTGTTATAGTATTTTTTTTTTTTTTTTTTTTTTTTTTTTTTGCCAGGATATAAATCTAAATTAATGAATTATACAAGATATTTATTAACGTTTGACCGTGTGACCAAAAATTTCTCATTAATAAATAATTAAAGTTTAGAGTTACCAAGACCCTCAAGTGCTGTGGAAGAAGTATGTACGGGCAGAAGTGGGGTCCTTTACAGTCGAAGTCCTTTTTTTATGTTTTTTTTTGTTAAACCACATTCCAAGTCCATTTAGCACAACAAGAGTAATTGAAAAAGCGATTGCATATAATTAAACGAAATTAATTAGAAGCCAAATTTGATATTTATTATTTGTAAATAAATAATTAAAATAATAAGTTTCTTTACTTTAATTTGATCGCTAAAAATTCATTCTACGTCATTATGTGTATTCAGTTAAACAAATCCTTTGATTCCTCACTATTTTGACCACACTAAAAGGCAAAAGAGACGTAAGATGGCTTATAATTTTTCTATTGTCAAACGCTGCAGGCAAATATTTATTTTTCGTTTTGTTTTTTGCCTGTCAGATATTTGTTTTTTGTTGAAATTATATATATTTCAAGAATATCATCAAATCATTTTATTCCAAAGATGTTAATTAGACTTTAGGAGACGAAAGAGCTTTTCTCTTGGTGGTGCACGTTAGCTAGAGGTTTCTCTTTGGCGTAGGGTTAGTTTTACTCTTCAGTTGTTTTCAAATGTGGTATTTTCTGGAGTGGATCAATATGATTGTACCTTCTTGTAGTAAAGAGAAACTAGAGTTCTGCGAAAAGCGCTACTTGATTCGTTTGTTTTTCATGGCGTGCAATGGATACGAAGGGGCTCTTAAGGCATGTATTCATGCCTCATGTCGTGGCCTCCAGCCCCTTGGGAGGCACTCTTGGGAATATTTATTCCCAAGGGACAAATTCCGTAGAGGAGGGAACAATACCTACCGTAGGGGGGGGCGACCAGCACGTGTAATACCCTAAAAATCGTGTTTAGTATAACTACTATATTTTAGTAAATGATACCTATTAAAATAGGTGAATATGTGGTCTCAAAATTTAGTAGCTTATTTAATTTAATTTAGGGAATTTTCTCTTATAATTAAATAACCAAAGACCCAAATTTTCTAATCTTCATTTGGGGATCATAAAATACCCTAAAATTGTCATATTACAACATAGTTTATATTTAATCATAAAGAGCCATAAAATATTATAAAAATACCTAAATCAATTAAAGGAAATTACCAACAATTAAAGGACAGTTAAATTTACAATAATTAATTGTATTAATTTGCAAAATTAATTAAAAGGCATATTAAAAGTCATCAATTAGGGATATATTAATTTAATGAAAGATCAAGAACCAATAAGGGTTCAATATTAGCATAAAGTGAATTATTAATGATCATAATTAATTTAAGAACATATCATACTTTGACAATTACAGTAAAACCCTAAAAATCTCTATTTGTAGTGAATGCTATATTTTGATAAATTATGCATGTTAAATAAAGGAGAATATGTTGTCTCTAAATTTTGCAGATTATTAATTAGATTTTAGACAACTTTCCTTATAATTTAATAAACCAAAGATTAAATTTAAGACCACATCTAAGGATCATAAAATACAAAATAATCATCATATTAAACCATGGTTCTTAAAAGAAGCAAGATAATGTTATGAAACACTTAAATTAAGGGAAATTATTAAGGATTAACAGGCAAATTAAGTCTTCACTAATTAAATAATTGTATATCTTCATAATTAATCAAAAGGCTAATTAATGAAGAATTAATCTTGTCTAATAAAGCACTTGATTAAGATGTTAATTAAACTTTGCTAATGACACTTAAGCTTTGATTATGTCATCAAAGTGACATCACAAGGATGACATCACAAGAGCTCATGCTTTATAGTGAAGGGCCAAGATTTAATTTAAAACAAACACAAATAGAATCCAATGGTCCTAATTAATTCTATAATTAACCTTAATCCTTGTGTAATTGAATTAGCCAATGGAAAATCAAAGAAATAAGCTTAATCCTTGTGAAAAAGAAAATAGACTAATGGGAGAAGAAAGAAGTGTTAGATTGCACATGGGAAAGAGAAGAGAGAGAGAGAGAGATATTAAAATATAATTTTTTCAAGAGCACATGTTGAATTAAAAAAGAAAATAAAAATAATTAGCTAAATCCTATGTAATTAAGATTGACCGATGAGAGCATTTTCTTCCTAAAATGAGCCTTCATGAAAACACAAATCCACCTAAGCCATTGATTGAGGAAAGTGATCCAAAGGTGGAAATCCTTGGACTTTTGCTATAAATAGAGGCCTTGCCTCTTCACAATTCTTCACACCAAATCAACCACCAAGTGGTGATTTCTAAGAAGCAAGAAGGAGAAGCAAGAGTATTCAAGAGGTAAACTTGTTTTTAGTTTTTAGTTTCTAGTCTTTAGTTCTTTAGTTCGTAGTAGTTCTTAGTATAAATGTTAGTTTAATCTAGGAAATAGGTAAAGTAATTTCTCATAATTGTTTTCAAGCCTTATTGCATCGAAAGATGCCTGACAAAGTGGAAACATGTTGGGAAGTAACTTTTAGGATTAATAAAACAAGTTAGAATAAGATAGAGGATTGTTGGGTTTTGCTGGGCTATGGGAGTCAGTCGGTTAGAGGGCATTATTTTGTGAGTAAATTTATATTCAAAAATTCTGAAATAATTCATGGTCATATTAGACATGTATAACTTTCCATTGATATAAAATATGTATCAAATAGAGGTCTGTAGAGAGACATAAAAATTCTGGAAATAAGGCTGCGGTTTCTTGAAAAATTTTGGGCAGAGGTTGCAGATCATTAAACTGGGAATGAATCAAAAAATATGGGTGGAAATCATTATTTTTCCTCCAAAACTAGACATGCTAAGGTTTCCAGGAAATTTTACGGAACCTCGTTTCGATTTTTTTGGATTTAATTATGAATTTTTAAAGTTATCAAAAAATCTGCCCAGAAATGCTGGAACAGCGGTTTTTACGAAAATTAAGGTATACAATTGGATAATAAATCCACCAGGGGTAAAAAGGTCGGTAGTGGCTAAAATATCTCCTAAGATATTATTTAAGAGGTAGTAATGCGATAATACTATTATAGGATATCTGGAAAAAATCGGGAGATGTACCAACCAGGCAAGCGTACCGCCATCCAAATGGACTAAGGTAAGGACGCGTACTGTAACACTAACTCTGATGCTTATTGTATGCTTATATGTGATAGATGATTTCATAGAGTTATGGACAAGACTTGGTCTTGGGTCATGCACCGTGACTAAGTTTATGGGGCTTAGATCACTACTTATACATTCAGCTTTATACACGGGTTATGGTTTTGATAATGCCGTTACAGTTTTCCTAGCGCTGAGGACACGATAGACCATCATGGCACGGTGAGGTGCAAACAACTATACATGTGAATTGTATAGATAACTTTACATGTGATATGTACTGTTAATATATTAATCTTACATCTGTTGTGTGCTTATGTGTTGATTAATGTAATGTCATGAATATCTATCCTACATACATTGTTATACATGAGCATGAGGTTAACCGTTACCTGAGGTCCGATGGGTATTGGACCTCAGCTCTTACCATAGCTTCAGGGTCCGGGGAATTGAGGACCGAAGACAAGAGTAAGCGGAGTAAACAGCACGCGTAGAGACTCGATTGAAGATTCCTATTTTTAGACTTGTAACATTATGACATTACTTGGATAAATGTACTGTACATTATAAACAGACGGATACGCCACAGTTAATGATATATCAGTTACTCACTCTTTTACTTGCTCCGATGCTCTACTCTGATAAATGTACTAGTATAATTTGTTCTTTGATTTGTGTTCCATAAATTTTGTCCTACGCGTGACATCAAAGCACATCCTTAGATCCTCCACCCTTCTACTTTTTGATTGGAAACGACGTAAGTATATAATTGAATTAAGTTTATCATAATAATTTTACACGGTAGATCAGAGTTCGAAATCTTATTTAATTTGATTTTAAATCATGTGTTTGGAATTTATTGTTGATCAATTGTTTTGCTAAATTGCTTGTTTATATTCGACTATGGGATGAGAGGATTATTAATTTTGTAACATCCCCATTTCCATGCTACTTACTGTGCTCGTTGACACGTAGTATTTAGGAATACGATGCTATAGGTCAGAGTGTTGCGGAGCGTAGAGCATGCACTAACATTTGGACAATGAGTAACTGATATAAAAGGCCCAGGCATAAGCTGATAAATTAAATATCCCGAAGGAATATTCATGTGATACAGTTATCCGGAACTTGCATAATTAAAACTCTTGACATAGTAATTATACAAACTTAAACCAAGCCTTAACTAGACTTATGGCATGGAACCCAACACAGTTAATCAAACCCATTTGGCCAGGCCGGTGTTTAAGTCTAGTGGAAGTCTCCCCGTCTTTCACGGCGACTTATGACTGAACCACATAGACCACCCATTTCTTAGTTTAAGCACCAAATGATTTGACACAACTCTACCATATTCATGCCTGAAAGTAGTCCCTATTGACCTTCTTCATACTCTTGTCTCTATCGGTGCCTCTTCACAGCTCCGTCCACATAGCCTTCTCAGATCCAAGTTCCTTTCTTGAACTATAAGTCAAAGCTGAGATTCAATACCCTCATAATCTCAGGTAACAGTTAACCTCATGCACAAGTAATGACAGTATATATGACAGATATTCATTACATTTCAGCATCAACCATGCATAGCATACAGCAGATGTAAGGTTACAACAATACATAACACCCGACACACAGCATATATAATGTTCACAATGTTTGCGCTCACCTTGTGCCATGAATCCAAGTGTCCTCAGTACCAGGAAAACAACCATACGACATTATCATGACTGTATAACCCGCACAATGGTGAATGTATATAAGCAGGTGACCTAAAACCCATATCTTAGTCACGGTGCATGGTGCAAGACCTAGTCTTGCCCAAGACTTCATGAATCATTCAATCATATATAATCATACAAGACACGTCAGAGTTAACGTTACAGTACGTAACCGTACCTTTGACCATGTAATAGCTAAAACGACGCCCGACCTTTTGAATCCGACTCCAGACTTCCCGAATATCCTATAATGTTATCATTAGATTATTTCCTTTTCCAAGATATTATAATTAATATCATATTTCCTAGAATAATATCAAAAAGGATATTTTCACCTATTTTGACATTTCTACCCTTGGTGGATTTATTATTCCATTTTTACCGTTACTTTTTATTAAAAACGCAATTTCGACATTTTGCCCATATTTTTCACTAAATTTGAAAAATCATACTTAATTCTGAAAAAATAATTTTTATGTGCTTCTAAATTCCTCATGGCACCCGACAAGTGTATTTCGAATGAAAAATATTCCCCAAAGCCAAAACATCATGGATCATTCTCAAGTTTAACATTTTTAAACACTGTTCAATTTATATCTCTAGAAATAATGCCTACCTTCAAAAATATATAACTCCTTGTGTAGAATTCAAAACGTTACATATTTTGGCATAATTAGAAAGCCCTACATGTCTACTTTATTCCTGTAAAATATCATGATTTTAGGACTTCATTTGATACATAAGATAGTAGCCTCAACATTCGCTGCCAACACTTGACCTTTAAAACTGGAAATTCTACAATCTTCACAATCTTCTTCCACCAATTCTAAAAATTATTTTCCCAATATGTTTTTATCTCATTCGGCATTTTTTTCAATGCAAGTAGGTGTAAAAAAACAAGTATAGGAATTTACCTCCTAATTTTCTATATTAAACTACAATTTTCTTAAGAACTAAAAAGTTAGAGCTCAAGAACTTACCTCTTGAAGTTCTTACTCCTTCTTCTCCTTGCTCCTATGTTTGTCTTGCTCAATCTATCTCAATCAATTTGAATTGAGTTTTGGTGTGAAGAAAATAAAGAGGGAAACCCTATATATAAAGGGAAATCTCAAGCCCAATGTGGACCCCACCATGTGCACCTCTTCTCTAATCTCAACCATCTGATCTAATTTACTTTACAAGACTTAATCCTCCCCCTCCACCTATGCTAGAGGACTTTTGGGGCTTTGTGATGTCATCACAATGACATAATCAAGGCTTAGGTGTCCCTTAATGCCATATGTCCATACCCTATTGGTTTGTTAGTTAATCATGGTCATTAGTGCTTTATTGATTAAGCTTTATGCACTCTAATCTTTACTTCTTTCCATAGTCTTTTATCAAGTTGAAGACATATGCTACTAATCTTTATTTAGTGCAAGCTTAAGCGGCAATTAGCTAGTTTGTTCTAATTTAATTAAGTACCTTCATAGCCTTTTCTTATATCTTTTGGTTATCAATTAGCTATCTATGTGCTATTTATATCACATTAAATAGCCCTTAAATATAGTCTCACAATTAACCATTGGTTAATTAATTCCAAAACGATAAGAATATAGTCGGTAGATTATAATCCTCTGAGACACATATTCACCTTTGTATTTTCTTAATTAATTATTTTCCAAAATACAATGTTTATAAGAATAATAAAAATTAGGGTATTCACCTTTGTATTTTGTTAATTATTTTCCAAAATACAATGTTCATAAGAATTATGAAAATGAGGATATTACAAATTTTGTCCAATGAACTATCACCACCTTCAGAGATTTTTCGAAGGATCCAAATTGATTTCCAATATCTTGCGATTCATGGATTGTGAATAAAAACAGTTTTGTTTGATGCAAATGTTGTTTTTGTTGGTTATGATTAGTTTTGATGATGTCTTATATAGATGTCATTATTAAAAGCAAAAAGATTGTGTAATATATTGAGTAATATAGTTATCTCCTACGTTGACTAACTACTATGCTAAATGTAGATTAGTCTAAGTTGAATCATGCCGAATAATCAAGAAGAAGAGGAGATATTGAAGAAGGTATAACTTGCTAAGAAAGATGAGTCCAAGTTGAATGACAAAGAATGATCAAGAGAAGAGAAGAAAGAAAGAGTTGGATTATGAAGAATAATCAAGATAGGAGATTAAAGAAGGAAGAACTTGTTGAATGGAATGAGAATATAATTATTCAAGTTCTTATATTGATGCTAGAAGGCTCCAAGATCATATGGAAGTTCAAATGGCTCAATTCGAATTAAAACAAGCAAAAATGAGGTTGGATGAGAAAACTCGAGTTAAGGACTCAAAACTCGAGTTTTGAGTGCCTTCAAGCATCTCGGCATCTTTGGACTAGGAAACCTCGAGTTTCCAAGTGAAAAGTCAAGTTTTTAGCACCGATCAGCAACTCGGTCTACTCGTTTCACGTTCAGCTTGGGCGAGGTCTGGTAATTCGATGATATCTCCCAAACCAGAGATCCGATTGAGGTGAAACCGGTGGCATATGAAAATTGACTCCCAATGCGTCATTTGGATATAAAATGCAAGCCCAAAGGAGTTCATATCAAGTATCTATGAATTATTGAAGTTGACAGTGAAATCAACGCCACACAGCAAACCAAGCTTCAATGTTTTGAGTGTAACTCACAAACTACAAATCGGATTGAGCTGGAATCAGTGTCATATGAAAGAGACTCAAAAGGCTTTCCATAAAGACTTGAACAGACCAAAACGGAGTTGAGACCAGGGAGATATGGCCTTTGAAAGTTGACAGTCAGTTCAGGACGTTGCAAAAACGCTGGTCAAGAACACCTTCATTCATTGGATCATAACGGACATAATACAATGAGTTTGGAGCTGTTCTTCTTGCATTGGATTCTTACCTCGAGCTTGGACATATAAACTTGAGTTTGAGATTGGCCAAGAATTTTCCAAGTTTTCTGAACAAAGCAAAACCGCTGGTTTTTAGAGAAAACTCAAGGTTTAATCACCTAGAGACTTCTCGGTATTTTCGAAAACGCAAAACTCGAGGTTTTCGGTAAAACCTTGAGGTTTGGCCAAAGAGAGTCTCCTAAGTCTTGAACACTTGAAAACCTCCAGTTTTAGTTTAACATGAAAATTCCAAGTTTTCACAAGATTTGTGCAAACTCGAGGTTTGATAAGAAACCTCGAGGTTTTGACTTGCCGGCGAAAACTCAAGTTTTAGCCAGTTTCTCAAAACCTCCAGTTTTGAGTTCAACCCGATTTTTCTCAAAGTTGTCACAATTTAGTGAAAACTCGAGGTTTGAGTACAAACCTCGAGGTTTGTCCAAGCAGAGAGCATCCGTGCTTTCGCAGTCTCCAAAACCTCCGGTTTTACTTTAAAACCTCCTAGGTTTTTTGTTTTGGCGCAAAAACTCAAAGTTTTCGCATTTGAGTAAAAACTCGAGGTTTGGTGAGAAACCTCGAGGTTTTGGCAAACCGAGAGAGCACACACGTCTTTTCTCCGATTTGAAAACCTCCAGTTTCCAAGAAAACCTCCGGGTTTTGGCTTGGCGCGATTTCTCAAAGCTTTCATATTTGAATGAAAACTCGAGGTTTCGGTAAAACCTCGAGGTTTGGCCAACCCGAGAGCTCTGAAGTTTTTAATGTTTTGAAAACCTCCGGTTTTGGATGAAAACCTCCAGTTTTGATTTCTTGGACTTAAATCGACTTTACATGCTACAGTCCAAAACTTGAGGTTTGAGAAACAAACCTTAAGGTTTCATCGCAGATTCAGAATTTCAAATTTGACGAATTTGTAAAACCTTCTTGTTTGTTCTTAATACTTCCTATCATTATTCTCTAATGTTCCTAGATATTTTTAACCACTTTGTTAGTGAGTTTCAGATAAATTAGAGAATGTTTATTGAAGGTTTAAAGCAAAAAGCAAAAAGTGATGTCAACACATTAAATGCAAAACCCAGAAAGTTGCATACTTTTGGGTAATCCGTCTACACACGCTTTGCAAAGGATTAAAGAATGTTTTCCTCATCCAAGAACTACTACTCCAATGGATTAATTTGCAGGAAGTCAACTCTGAACTTCTGCACAGCTGGATTAAGTGAAGATTAGAGAGAGAAGAAGACCAAAGCTTAACCAAAACCTTGTATAATGAAGGCAACGGTTATAATGAAGATTACAACGGTCATATATTGATCTCTACCTATAAAAGAAGACATGAGATTCAAGCCCGAGAAGAGGCAAGACACAAGCCTACATCTTCAAAATGCTCATACTCGATTTTCATACTACTCACACTCGCTTTTTCAATGTTTACATAGTTTATCATAGAGAGTGAGATAATTTGTATTGCACTTCGTGTTTATCTTATTCACTTCGAGAGAGAAGATTCATTATAAACATTCTATCTGTTTTTATTTGAGAGTTACTCAAGATTGGATAATTTTGAGAGGGAAACAGATTGTAACCTTGCATTGTGTAAGGGGAAGTATCTCGGTGAGAGATTTGGCTTCACAAGTGCCTGCGTGAACTTGTGGGATTGTAAAGGCTTATCTTGTGCCCGAATTAAACAAGAGGATAGTAGATTGAAAATCTCAAGTGGAGCTTGAGGACTGAACGTAGGTTAAGGATAGGACCGAACGGGATAAATCTCGGTTGCATATTCTCTTCCCTTATCTCTTATATTTCTAGCATATATGTTTGAATGACTATCTATTGCTTTAGAACTCTTTACTGTCATACAAACTGGTTTTATTGAATTGCAAAAAGATTTTCAAAGTTCCTAAGTTTTTATTCTTCACCCAATTCACCCCCTCTTGGGTTCCGGTTCTTACGAGTTTTGTACCCGTAGATGATTGTTGACATTCCGATTCATCTAAATCTGCTCGTAATCGCTTACGGAGAAATCTTTTGATCGATCTTAGTCTCGTGCTTAATCGTTCGTGACTGGCTTTCAAAACTTTCTTCTGAATTCGCATACCCGACTTTTGGGTTAAGAGACGAGAGAGAGGAGCTTTCCGAGTTCTTCGATGATTCCCTTTTCTTCCTTCATCGGAAATTTGAAGGACCCAATAAACGAGCCTTTGATTTTGTGCTTAAGTTTTGAATTGCGTTTTGTTTGAGCTTATTCGCTGAATTATTACCGAGATTATGTTTCGTTATTGTTTCTCGTTATTATCGCTGAACAAAGCAGCCTAAAAGTTCTTGATTAAAAACTTGTTTCGATTATTTTGTTTATGTGAGAAATTATTACCATGGTTATGTTTGTTTCTGTTTTCCGGCTTCGTTCCTATAAAAAAACGTCGCAATTTGAGCTTGGGAACACCGGAGACGTTACTTGGAATAGCCGGGTAGCGGCGGCCTCTATGGGGTTGTATCCAGGTGGTGGGTCGGGGGGCTCCCAATGGGTGGGTAACGGAGACGGTGAAAACGACGTTGTTTTACTCTTGTTGGAAGCCTCCCTTCCCACGAACAGAACGACGCCGTAATATTTTAAAACCAGATAAATACGAAATATCAAGTAGACTTAAAAATGTAAAGGAACTAGAAAAAAGGTTGAATGCAAAATATTGTTTTTTATCTTTTGGGAAAAAACATAAGAACTTGTTAGTGTTGAATAATGATGTCACGAAAGGTTATAATTTCCTTCAATTACATGAGGCGTCTAAAATAATTGTTTTCCCCCTTCCAATTCATGTACTAAGGCAAACATTGTGGTTACATTATAAGGTCAATACATGTATTTGGCCCGGAAAAAAAAAATCGAAATGCATCTACTGTTTCACAAATCCTTTGACTATTTTGAGGAAAATTTCATAAACCCACTAAAACTTCTGTTGCCTTATATCTCGAAACCTTCAAACAAGTTTGATAAGACCTTGATGAAATTTAATTTGGACGGACTTTTCACAAAAATTTCATTTGCATACAATTATTATTAATTTGCTTCGCATCTTCACACAAAATTAAATTTGCATAGACACGTCCAAGGTCTTCTCATCTACCAGCCTGTGTGAAATTATGAAAGTTTCGATATGGAGTTAAAGTTAAAAAGAGAAATTTCATGATAAATTATCTAAAATTTGAATATTCAATAAAGCTATAAACATTGGTGAATGAATGATTTATAGCATATGAGGTATGTACGTGTGTGTGTCAAGAAAAAAAAAAAGGGTTGTGTCAAGATGAGTGAAATATGCAATTCTTATGGTAAACACGTTGTGTCTTTCTTTCTTTTTTCTTGCAAACACCCTGTTAATTTCATAGCATGTTTAGTGGCGGATGTTATACTAATATACATTTAACCCATTTCATAGATCTTTGACTACGTGGAAATCAACTTATTTAGAAAAATTCAAGAACTTTTACCGGTTCGACTCATTCATGAGATTTTAATTAGGGTTAATACAATATTTAGTCCCTCAAGTTTGCCCTTATTTTAACTTTAATCCAAAACAGTGCGGATTTGTTTGAAATTATAAGGATCAATATTTTAAAGGAAATGAAACTTAAGAGACCAACATCTATATGATTTGAAACTTGAGGGAACAAAGCCAAAAGAAGGCAAATTTGAGAGACCCAAGACTGTATTGACCCTTCTGAATTTTTGAAACCTGTTTGATGGCACAACTGAGTAACTGAAAAATGGAAAGGGATAACAGAAATAGTTTGAATGCAAAAAAGTGTTTTTTCCACGTGAAAAAAAAACATAGGAGATTATTAGTCTTGGATAATGATTTTAAGGGAACAATAATTAAATATGATATATCTTGATATATTCTTCATGAAAAATTATAATTTTCATCGAATTACACCAAACTTCTAAAACAATTTTCTCCTCCATTGTGGATTACCGGATTCAAGTATTAAGGCAAACGTAGATCAAGGTTACAAACTTACCATCTAATTCAATTAGGAATACATGTACAGTTTCATATGAAACCTTTGACCATTTTGATGCAACTTTCATTAACCCTCTAAGACTTTTGCTGCCTTACGGGTCGAAGCCTTCAAACAATTTGATACCACTCTGATGAAATTTGAACACATTGTTCACAAAATTTTCATTTGCATGTACACTTGTTAATTTGCTTCACATCTTCACAAAAGCTTTTATTCGCAGATACTTCTCATAAACCTTTGACTATGTGATAGGAAAACTTCAGTAGGGCATTTTCACAAAATGCAACAATTTTATAAGGCTTTGAAGAAATCTTGAGTAAATTTTGATCAAAATTGGAAGAAATTTAGACCCATTTTCACAAAAATGTTTATTTGCATACACACGTCTAAGATCTTTATAAATTAGAACAACACATTCCACTATTGGAGAGGGCAAAAAGCAAAAGAGATTAGCTAGAAACAAAAAAAAAAACATTTTAAATCTCAAAATATTTAGTGTTGTTGCGGGCAGAATGGGTGATTCTCAGAACAAGTGGTGTACTGGTTCGGTCAAGCTCACATTGCTCCACCAAATCGAAATCGTCGAAATGGCGGCGGTGGAGCTGATGCAGCTAGTGCGGGTCATGGTCACACTAGTGGAGAACCTCGAACTTCAAATCCTCCAAATGGCAGCGGTAGAGCTGGTGTAGATCGTGCGGCCGGTCGTCGTCGTCAAACTTAAAAAGGTAATTTATTCATTTTATCATACTTTTATATGCTTTGAATCTTTGTTTTGGTTCAAGGGGAATGGAGATGAGAGAGGTGAAGGAAAATTTTAATGAGTTTGATTTAAAACAATGGAGAAGTTGGGTTGAAAATTTCCAACCAATATTCCTTACAATTTTTTGTTGTTTAAATTTTTATAGTTCCACTTGTTTTTTTTTTTTTTTTTTTCATGAAAATCTTAAAAAAAAAAATTCTTTCGTTATCCTCCCTCCATTCCCCTCAAGGCAAACAAAGGATTTCCGTTTAGTTTGACATGTGAATAGGAAAACTCTCTTCCCTAACATTGGGAGTCTTCGATTTTTTCAAAAAAGTCAATTCTACCTAATCTATTAAACACAATAAAAGAGACAAATTTTAAAGATCTTGGCCAATCTAAGCTCATCATCGTTTCATAGTATATTGAGTATAAATAAAAATTTAAAAGGACCAATTAAGAAGGCACTTTAACCCTTTTTTCTGATGATTTTATTTAATTCCCCCTCCCCCCCGCCAAATCTTCATGCGAGATCAAACCGATGGAAGGCTCGATGGTAGAAGGGTTATCAAGTTTCGTGAAATCGTTTTATTTTATTTTATCGTTTCTAGGTTTATAAAGTTGTTTTCTCTAGCTTGAAAATGTCAACTATTGTTGTTTAACGTTTATCCATATGAGCAGTATACTTTGTATGAATAAAATAAATCATATGAAAAGCAATAATATATGATATAGTTTTTATTGTTAGGACTGCCTTTCTGAGAAGGAAGAATTATCGTGAAATTCCACAAAAGTAATTTGCTCACAACAAAGTCTTTTAAATTATCAACACATGATGCCATGTTGTAATTCCTTGCACTCACTAGTGGAAAAAAGGGCTTTAAGACCGCCTCATTTAGACCGAGTAATGACGCACCGGTCTTAATAGTATGACCGTGGCAGTTTTGTAAATATAAAAAACTTCTTGGACCGCATCCTAATGAGCATCGGTCTTAATAGTATGACCGATGGCAGTTTTGTAAATATAAAGAACTTCTTGGACCGCATCCTTTATCAATGAGTCTTAAATATATTATTAAGACCGCTTAACAAACAAACGGTCTTAAAAATGTTATTGAAAAAAACCGAAAGTTCAAATTTCTTTATAGAGAAATCTCAATAAAGGGGCTGACTTATATTTTCTCGCGGTAAAAAATAATGAGGAAAAAATAAAATAAACTTTTAAGACCGGATATATATAAAAAGGCGGTCTTAAATATTATACTTTTTAGACCTAGGACATAAATTGTGACCGGTACTAAATAGTTTATTACTTTTAAGTTCGAGTTTAATAAATGACGGTCTTAAAACTTAACATTTAAGAACGTCTTTTAGTTCATCCGGTCTTAAAAATAAAGCGCCAAATATATTCTTCTTCGCGCGAAACATTCCTTATGACTTACGTTGTCCCTCTAAACTCTGAAACCCCTCTTCTTGTTGTGAAACCACTCTTCCTTGTGCATTACCTCTCTTCCTCGCCCACACAAAACATTACCTTACAACTTACGTTGTCCCTCTGAACTCGGAAACCCCTCTTCTTGTTGTGAAACTACTCTTCCTGTTGCATTCCCTCTCTTTCTCGCCCACGTACCATTAGCCTCGTTACGCTCTCATTTGCTCAGAATTCCTCTCTTCCCGTCTCGAAAATGAACGGTGAAAACGATTCCATTCGTGTTTTGGGAACGCCATTCGGTGTGAGTCGAACGAACCCTCTTCATCCGACAATGTGTTTCGAACCGTCCAAAGACGCCGAGGTAGAAGTGGCACAAGAATGATGGATGTAACCCTAAGTCGGACTTCCGGGTCAAAGCCGGAGATTCAGTTTGATGAAAAGTTGCGACCTTTCGGTCCTAATAAAAGCAAATATACTAGTTTTGTCTACTGTCTTGCACGCAGCAAAGGTTAGCATCTTGACCGATGAGTGGAAAAATGTGGACTTCGGCAAAGTAAAGCAACCTATTTGGGACACTATCCGCTTACATATAATGTCCTCGACTCGAGAAGTTGAAAGACAAGACATTGTCTTATTGTGCGATCGGTGGAGGAAGTTTAAGACCTCTCTCGCTAACAAGTATATTTTTGCCGAGGTTCAGCCCGACCAAAATCCTTGGGACAAGTACACATTTATTGATGAACAAACTTGGCAACAATTTGTTCACGCAAGGACCGCTCCCGAAGCTCGGTGAGTTTATATTTAGTTTTTTTTCCCTTTTGTTTGCTTATTAACTGTGCTGATATGTGAATGTTATTGTGTTCATCTAATCCGTTAGTTAAATTGTTTGGTGTGTGAATAGAAGTATAAATTTCCCGCCTTTGTCTATGCAAGTCCGATATGTAAACCCTTAAAAGGTAAAATACTAAGAAGGTAATTAGGGAAATAATAATGGCATAAGAGTCAATCGATTATTATAGTCTTAGTTCTGTTATAATAGGTAGTGGTTAGACATTATTGCTGTTAGTTCTGTTACTATCTAATGAGGACTGCTGATCCCACTAGATGCCTTAAAAAGGATGACGTTTTTATTATTCTGTAAGCATAATTCTCTTTTGTTTCTCAACCTATCTATCTAGCAGTACAAGACATAGCTCCAATTTCTTCTACAATTCTACATCTTCCTTACATAAAATGTTGAAACTTGATCAATTGAATTGACTAGTGTTTGAGGTTCATATCAAGCAGAAGTTCTTTAATTTCTGTTAGTGAGATGGCTAGAATTCATAATTAATAGTTGTTTTCAATGCTGATTCACAGGAAAGAAGGGAACAAGCACAGGAGATAGGGAGAAAGAATGATTGCCCGCATAGGGCTTCTCGCGGCGGATATGAAAAGGCTGAAGAAGAATTGATGGTGGCCAAGAAGAAGAGATTGGATGATGAAGAAGAATCCAATCCTTCTGCGGTATATGATCCACCATCTCCAATACGTCGCGAGGAGTTGTGGTTGCACATTCGGAAAAAGCCAAGCGGCGCCTACACGAGTGAACAAACTCGTGTAGTTGCTGAAAGTATTATAAGTATCATTATTGTTATTTTTTAGTTACTAAACATGTTTCATTACTAAGCTTCTCATTATCTGTATCTTACAGAAGATCTTAAAAAGAAAAAGCAGAGGGATCTTTTGTGTCGATTGGAGGAGTGATGTTCGACTGCTAGTTATAACCGGAAAACCGGATCATGGTGGGCGTGTAAGGGGGATTGGAGGACGGGTAGGCTCGAAGGAATACTTTGGTAAATCCAAACACCATAGACAAAGTATGGTTACCGGGAGGATATGGAACAGACGGTGGCCAAATTAAGTGAGGATGCAGCGGCTCAAGAAGCAAGGCATCAATCCGAGATGAGCTAGATGAGGGAGGAATTGAATCAGATGAGCCAGATGAGGGAGGAATTGAATCAGATGAAGCTGCTTTTGAGCAATCGTCCGAGACCGTGTTCCTTCACACATTCACCGCACTGCAAGTGCAGAATAGCACTAGAGGGAGCCGCATTGTTGGACGTCAAAGCAATCTTGTGACCTATATGTGGAGGATCGTGATAGTCCCGCACGATTAGTTGCAAAAGGGACTCCCACAACTTATTGGGATCAACCGTACACCACCAACAATTAGCTGATGATGAAGTCAGAGTGTCAGTTGAAAAGGTGATCATTGATGCACCTCTCCCTCTCCCAACTGATCAGCTGAAGCTTGTGAGTCATGTCAAGGGAACCTTCATCTCTTGGCCAGTGAAGCTTGTACATGTCTACTCCTCCCGAAGCTTCATCCCTCCTCCTCAAGTTCCACCCCCTCCTCCTCAAGTTTCATCCCCTCCTCCTCAAGTTCCACCCCCTCCTCCTCAAGTTCCACCTCCACCCCTCCTCCTCAAGTTCCACCCCCTCCTCCTCAAGCTCTATCCCCATCGCTCGTTGATCGGCACGAAAAAATATCCGATCTGGTGAAGATTGGATATTTTAAAGATAAATCGTGGCCTGTCAATGAAGTATTAGGTGTCCCTCATCCTCATCCTGTTCAAGTTGACACCGTTGATGTTGAGTCCCTGCTGCTTCCTCAACAGGAACTTACTGATGCAATTGTTCAAATTTTTATGAAGTAAGTATCTTCTGTCTATGAGTACATAATTTAAATGCATCATTTAGACACACATACATATATACTAATTCCCTAATCGATGTCATTATTGTAGGTTATTGCATCAAGAATTGGTTCAAAAGGGCAGGAGCAACGATTTTGGATTCTTGTGCCCTGTCTATTCAAGTCAAACATCCATGCAGGAGAGACAGGTGTACATATCAAAGAGGGTGTGTGAAGTGAGAAGAAAGGTGTACTTGTTGCCATTCTTCCACAAGTACATATCACAAATCTTGTTTGCAATTCACTTAATTCTGCTACATATATCCCTGAGCATACTTTACTGCTGTGAATTTTCAGCCGCCACTGGCAATTGGTCCTCATGTGCATGGAGGATCATAAAGTTATCTTCTTATGCTCCACTCATAGAGAGCCATTGCCTTCGTTGACGCAGACCATCAACGAGTAAGGATGTCATTTTGATTCTCTTGTCTGAAATCTCTGCTGTGAATTTTCAGTGAACATTATTGATAAATTTGTGATTTTGATGATAGTGCCATGAAGACCTTCCAAACCGAGGTAAAGATGAGGTGTCAGGTCAAAGACCCCATCTGGGACACACCAGAGGTTGGTACAATATTTGTACACTGGCACATTGCCTTGTGAAGTTGGTCATTAAGCTATATATGCTCTTATATATATTTCTTGTTCTTTTTAGACCCGTCGGCAACCACCGAGATCCAACTTATGTGGCCAGTACATCATGAAACACATGTATGATATTATCACGAGAGGAAGGACTAAATTAACTGTAAAGGTAAATGTATTTGATGTTACATATTATGCACGCAAGTTAATTCAGTGTGTGGCTTAATGTTACATATGAAACATGCACGCAAGTTAATTCAGTTTCTATCTTTGATGTTACAGATGTTTGACTGCCCTGATCCCTTTTCTGATGATGAACTGGAGCACATACGCAATTTGTTTTTTGAATATCTGTATGACCTTATCTTAAAGTCAGGACAATAATTAATGCCCTAAATTCATTTGTAAATATACCCTGTACAACAATAATATTCTGTAAATTTGTTTATTTTTCCGAACAATATTCATTTGTAAATATACATAGGCAATGTAAACTTCAATAAATAAATTTGTTTAATTTTTTGAACAATTTTCTTGTGTCCATTTTGGGTTTCGAATGTATTGGATGGTGGATAAAGCTATTTAGTGCTTGAAATTTGAGAAAGATCTCGAGTTTAGGACCGTATATTAATTAAAAGTCCGATCTTAAAAGTCCGCATAATAAACATCCGGTCCTAAAAGTGTTCGTTTTAAAAAATATGACATTTTTAGGACCGTATATTAATTAAAAGTGCGATCTTAAAAGTCCACATAATAAACATCCGGTCTTAAAAGTGTTCGTTTAAAAAAATACGAGACTTTTAGGACCGTATATTTTTAACATCCGGTCCTAAAAGTATTATGAGACCGTATATCATTTTACTGCCCGTTCCTAAAAGTCCTCTTATTTTAAGTTTAGAAGTTGGTTAACCTTTAGGACCATGTAATTGTTAAATGTCTGGTCTTAATAGTCTTCATTTAAATAGAAATGTTCACTCGCTTTTCAGACAAATCATTATGGTTCAAGACAATCGAGGTTCTGGCGTTCCGCTCAAGCTAGGTCCTTCATTGTAGTCGATGTTACCTCTCTTGATCTTGAGCAAGCATTATCGGTTTCCCTTTTCTTTGTCTCTTTTCTTTTTGTCGGAAAAAGAAGGAAGGTATTGAAAAGGTACTTTGTTTCAAATCAGGGGAGGTAAAACCGACGACAACGACGGTCCAACCTTGAGAAGAATTGTCACTTGTGTTTGTTTTTATTCAAATAAGGTAAAAGATGCTTTTTGTTTTTTGTATGTTCTTAAGCGTATTCTCGTGAATTTCTATTGTTGATTTACACGAGGACAATGTTTTGTTTGTTTCCTTTTTGTCAGAAAAAAGAAAGATGATAATGAAAAGGACAAGGTGATCGAATATGGAAACCAAAGCTGACAAAAAAGGCAGTTTTTTTAGGACCCTCGATTTACTAAGTGTGCGGTCCTAAAAGTCTTCGTTCTGAATTATTCATATTAGTTTTTTGATTCGCCATTATCCATCTTTCATAGTTGCCTTGTTTATTGCTTTCCAGGTTCGATAATGGATAAACTAACGAATTAAAGTACTAAACTCGCACGAGAACAAAAAGAGTGCATAATATTTTATATATTAATTTTTATCGCTGCCCCAAAAAAAAACAACTAATCCTCTTCGTAGACGGAGAAGGAGGGGGAGCCGGAGTCGTCGGAGTCGGAGTCAGAGTCGTCTTCAGCCTTATCGTACTCTATGTCATTGGCGTGAAGTACCATGTTCAGCTTGTTGTTCACGGTATGAACAAGCTAAACCAATTGGCCCAAGCGTCGATCCATGTGATCGACGCGGGCCACCAATTAACTTCGCACCAAGCGCTTCACGGTCGGAATTGGAGGAGGGAATGGCGGAGGGGCGAGGTTGAAGAGGAGGAGGAGGAAACAGAGGACCTAGGGGAGCAGCCATTACGGTGGAGGCTAGGCGGTGGAGGAGCCGTGTAGAAGTGATGGAGAAGAATGTGAAGAAAGTACAAGTAACAACGGGTTTAAATAGAGAACTCATCCCGAACAATGTGAAAAGCCGAAACTTTAATGAGGAGATGCATAGTTCATCGAATACGAGGAGACGCCTAGTTGGGAAGTTTATCCGGAAGGCAAAGAGACTCGAATCATTCATTTGAACGAGTGTAAGGATACGACTCGCCATCGAATTTGAAAAGAATGAATTTTAGTAGGGTAAATGATGAAAGGTCGGTCTTAAAAGTAATAGAATTGAATATTTTAAAAATAAATATACTTTTAGGACCGGACATATTATAAAAGGTCGGTCTTAAAAGTAATAGAATTGATTTTAAAAATAAATAGACTTTTAGGACCGGACATATTATAAAAAGTCGGACTTAAAATAAATGATAGAATTTTATACCGCGTACCTATAAATCCCGCTCTTAAAAGTTTCTCTCGCCTTTATTAACTCCTCATACCTCTCGTCCTTAACTCATTATTAATTCCTCATCACTGCCTCGTAACTCCAAACTACGTACGTGGCTATCTGAGAACAGCTCTCTTCCTTTATTAATTAACTCCTCATACCTCTCTACCCCAACTACTAAAACCATGGTTAGATACAAGGTTACCGCTCGTAGGGGTGCTCTTACTCGTGATGCTCGTGCCTTCCGTTGATCGTTATACGGTGCGCCTCCTCCATCGAGAGTCCGTCTTATTGCTGCAGAAGAGTCTCGGGTCGTTGGACCCATTGTTATTTCTTCGGATGATGAAGAGGTTCCCGCTCCCCCTCCCCAACCTCTTGGCCCCACCGCGACTACTACTGACCCCTCTCCTCTTTCCTCTAATGAAGCATTGTGTCGATGAGACTAAGATAGAAACTTGCCGATCTC
Source organism: Acacia acuminata (assembly GCA_019022655.1). Taxonomy (NCBI): domain Eukaryota; kingdom Viridiplantae; phylum Streptophyta; class Magnoliopsida; order Fabales; family Fabaceae; genus Acacia; species Acacia acuminata. The sequence goes on from JAFJYI010000040.1 coordinate 4,072,851, forward strand.
CCGCGGAAATTAATGTCATTCACGCCGAAATCACCAAGGCTTTGGAGGATAATAAGTTTTAGGATGTTTAGTCGATTCTTGTTTTCGATAATTTTCGCTTGTTTTTCTCTCTTAATTTTCTTGTGTACGTGCATATTCTCCGTTATGTATGGAAGCAGTAAAACTAAGCTTGTGTCTTTCTAATATTCATATTCTCAGTTTTCCTTTAATTTATTTTATTAACTCGGTTTTCTTCACGAGCTCGCCAAATGCAAACCTCTTCTTTTTTTGTTTGGTTAAATTAATAAACGAAATACTTTTAGGACCGTAGTTTTTATAACCGCTGGTCTTAAAATTAAATGAATCCGAAAGTTAGGACCAGAGTATTCTTAACCGCCGGTCTTAAAAATTAGTTAATAAATGTTTGACTTTTAGATTTGGACTCTTTATAAATCTCTCGGCCTTAAAATTAACTCAATACTAAAATTTAGGATCTAGTATTGTTAACCTCCGGTCTTAAAAATTTATTAATAGAATTATATCTTTAGGACCGTATCTTGTATAATTAATCGGTCTTATTAAAATATAAAATATAAAGACATGTCTATATCGCGGGGAAAATTAAATTTCCCTCTCAGAACTTCTCTTGTCGTGCCGAAAGTGATTACGCAGGTTTTGTCTCCAGTGTGTGTTGCGTCGTCGTTGCTTCGCGTTCTCTCTCGAGATTAACTCTCTCGGTTCCTTAGCTAAACGTCTATAGACCAAGCATGTACGAGGTGTTTCGGTTATATAACTTTATGATTTTCCTTCTAATGGTTCTGGGGTTTTCATGGGTTGAACGAAATCGATGAAATGTTATTGTGGGTTTCTCTGTTGTTAATGAATATTGTATTTTGAAGATTATATTTGCACTTTAGACCTACCCAACTGACCAATAAATGTTTTTAGGTTACTCTTGCTATCTGCAACATCAACGTTCGTGGCGGGAGAAGAACGACTCAGCAAACGCATTTGAATTTATATGGTACAGGTGAGTCCACAAGACCTTCATGCGATGCATTTAATTTCCTCGTCATGTATTTATTTTTCTTCTTGGATTCACTATGATACATTTATGACCAAAAGTGATTCTTCGTTATGCATTTAATGGGCGGTTTCTAAAAAACCAAGTAAAACCAAAAAAAAAAAGACATGCATAACCGACATTGAGCATAAATATGCATTTGGAGTTGGCTTATTTTATATGCAAGTCTCTACCTTTTTTCGGATTATGTATATGTTAAATCTTTCCGTCTATAGGAATACTACTATGGACCACAGTTGGATAAATGCTTTACGGACGAGTGTTGAATATCAGAATGGGGTGAGCGACTCTATTGAATTTGCTAAACAAAATGCTCATGATGATAGTGGGAAGTTTTATTGCCCTTGTGTAAAATGTCTGAATGAGAGGCGACTAAGTGTTGAAGTTATACACACACATTTAATTTGTGAAGGAATTTGTAAGACTTATACAGTATGGGTATGGCATGGTGAAAAAATACCAAGGGGTCTCAACATGGGGAAGTGGCCTTTGATGATAATGACACGGATATGGATGATTGCATAGAGGACATTATCCGTGATGTAGGAGAAGAAGCTTTTCATCAATCACATGCATATGGTAATATGTGCAATGATGCAGAGACCCCTCTATACCGTGGGTGTAAAAAATACCAATTGTTGAACGCTGTATTGAAATTGGTAAGCTTGAAGGCACATCATAGATGGAGTGACAAGAGTTTTTCTGAAATGCTTGAGGCTTTTAAGGACATGCTTCCGGATGATAATGTGTTGCCACATCGATTCTATGATGCTAAGAAAATACTTTGTCCACTGAGGATGGAGTACAAAAAGATCCATGCATGCCCGAATGAATGCGTATTGTATAGAAAAGAGTTTGAAGAGAAGCAGAATTGTCCGAAATATGAAACCCCAAGGTACAAGTCAAATAAGGGGCCTGCAAAAGTGTTGTGGTATCTTCCAATCATACCAAGGTTCAAGCGATTGTTTGCGAATGAAAATGATGCAAAAAATTTGAGGTGGCATGCGAGATGAGAGGATTTCTGATGGAAAGCTTCGACATCCGGCCGATTCTTCTCAATGGAAGAAAATCGATCAATTATTTCCGAACTTCGGCGAAGAAACTAGGAACCTTAGGCTTGCCCTTAGCACGGATGGCATGAATCCATATGGAAGCCTTAGGAGCATACATAGTTCATGGCCTCGTACTACGATTATTTACAACTTATCTCCAATGTTATGCATGAAACGAAAGTACATCATGTTGTCTATGTTGATTTCGGGACCGAAACAACCGGAAATGACATTGATGTTTACCTTCAACCCTTGATCGAAGACTTGAAGGAGTTGTGGGCGAAGGTGTTGATGTTTTTGACTCTTTCAAGAAGGAGGTGTTTAAAATGTGAGCCATGATATTTTGTACTATAAACGACTTCCCAAAGATATGGGAACTTGTCAGGGTATAGTGTAAAAGGCCATAAAGCATGTCCGGTTTGTGAAGAAGGCACACGCTACCATCAACTTCAACATGGAAGAAAGATGATTTATCTTGGACATAGGAGATTTCTTAGACGGGGCCACCCATATCGTTGATTAAAGAAAGCCTTTTTTGGTGGCCAAGAGTATGAAGATGCTCCGGTGGTATTGACTGGGGAGCAAGTTTATGAAAAGGTGAAAAATATCAATGTCGTTTTCGGTAAGACTGCAAAGAGTAGAAAAGAAACAAATATATGGAAAAAGATATCTGTATTCTTCGATCTTCCATATTGGCGCAATCTTGATGTGAGACACAGTATTGATGTCATGCATGTGGAGAAAAACGTATGTGATAGTATTGTCGGCACGCTTCTCAACATACAAGGTAGTTCCAAGGATGGTGTGAAGGCAAGATTGGATCGATAGCAATGGGAATACGCGAAGAGTTACATCCAAGGCCGATGGGAAGAGAACTTATTGTCCCCGACTTCTCATACTTTGTTTAAGGATGAGAAACGAAGTTTTTGTGAGTGTTTACATGGCACAAAAGTTCCCACGGGGTATTCTTCAAATTTGAAGAGGCTTGTATCGATGAAGGACTTGAAATTAGTAGGCCAAAAGTCTCATGATTGTCATGTCTTGATGCAATGGCTACTCCCAATAGCTATTCGAGGTATCACCGAATATGATCTTCGGGTCGTTTTGACTAGACTTTGTGTCTTCTTCAATGCGCTTTGTAGTAAAGTTTTCGAGATTGAAAAGTTGGATGAATTGGAGAATGAAGGATATCTTATCTTGTGCCACCTTGAGAAGCTTTTTGTTCCTACATTTTTTGACATCATGATTCATCTAATTGTTCATCTAGTGAGGGAGATAAAGATGTGCGGCCCTATCCATTTACGGTGGATGTACCCAATTGAAAGATCTATGAAATTCCTAAAAGGGTACGTGAAGAACGCATACCTACGAGGAAGCATCGATTGTTTAGAAATATGTTTTGAAGAAGCCATGGAATTTTGTCAAAATTATTTGGCCAAAGTAAGACATATTGGGCTTCCAAAACGTCAAAGCATACCGAAGGGGGTAGACGAGGGGCTTCCGTAAAGAGTGTGGATCGATGAATTGTCACAAGTCCACTTATACATCTTGAATAATGTTGATGAAGTTCAACCCAAAGATAGCCTGAACATAAAGAAGTCGTAAGGAAAGAAAATCATTGAATGACCGAACAAAGGTTGATTAGGGAGCATAACGAACTTTTGCAAACCGGTTCAAACAAAAGGTTGAGGGAGAGGAATGTGTTTATGACACAATCAAATGGTTAGCACGTGGTCCTGAGGTCAATGTCATAAGTTGGAATTCGTATGTGATCAATGGTTATACATTTTACACGAAGTCCCTAGATGATAGGAGCACATCGGTCATCACGTGGTGTTATGTTAGAGGCTGAATCTATGCACTTCTCCAGTTCGAAAGACAAGAGCCCTTTATTGGCAGTCATGCCATATTATGGGGTTATTGAAGAGATTTGGGAGGTGGACTATGTGAAAACTAGATTTCCCCTTTTCAAATGCAAGTGGGTCAATGTCAATAATGGTGTTCGGATCGATCGGCTAGGATTTACATTAGTCGATGTCCATGGTAGAAGTTTTGGAGATGAACCTTTTATTATGGCGAGACCAGGCAAAACAAGTGTTCTATATCACCGATCAAGAAAATAAAATGTGGTCTATAGCTCTCCAAGGAAAGAGGGTCATTGATATTGATGAGGAAATGAATTCAAATTATGGTATTCCTGAGAGTACTCCTTTTTCAAGGGGTCTACCGGACATAAACGAAGAAGATGAAGCGGATAATGAACCCGGCATAAGAAGTGATCATCAAGAAGGGATATGGGAAGATATCACTTTATAAAAGAGTCAATTCATAAGGTAATATTCATATGCAGATGTCTTTGAAAACTTTAAGGTTTTAACTATATTATATTCCTTCTATGTTCATAAACAATGTCACGACTATGAAGTTTGTTCTTGTTTTATTTTTTGGCGGGATCCGATCCAAAGGGGCATGTTATAAAAGAGGATGTTACTTTGTCGGGTGGGAATCGAGATGAAGGCATGGTGAATATTATTTTGGGCATGTGTGTTGTATTTGTAAGTAAGTTATCTTATTGTATGAATTAATTTGGGTGTTGGTCATAGTATAATCATTAATTAAGAGGCTAAATAACTCATGGTGAATAATATTTGTATTCTTTGTCCAATTCCATTTATTCAAATAATTGTTCATAGCTTACGGCCTTAAAGTATCGACTTTTATGTCTTGGCTTGGGTGGTGGATTTGTGTGTATAATACAATCAGCAAGAAGCGAACGGGGAAAATTCAGGAAAATTTACACCGTAAATAAATGCGTCGGTCTTAAAAGGTGAGTTTTTAAGACCGAGATGTATTTATATGTTGGTCTTAAAGGTCGAAAGAGAGGTTTTAAAAGTCGGTCTTTTTAAGACCGATAAATTTATACATGCGGTCTAAAAAAAATTTTAAGACCGGATTTATTTATCATCCAGTCTTGAAAGTCAATCTTTTAAGACCGCGTATAATTACTCTCAGTCTTAGAAGCCACTAAGTTTAAGACCGTATTTATTTTTGTCCGGTCTTAAAATTCTATCTTTTAAGAGCGGCCTAATTATTAGCCGGTCTTAAAAGTTGAGTTTTAGGACCGAAAAAAGTATTTCGAGGTTTATTTTAGTACGACTCTTAAGACCCAATGTTTTAAATGTCCGGTCTAAAATATTTTCTTTAAGACCGGTCGTAGTCCGATCGTAAATGTAGACTTTTAATAATTTGGAACAAGATCGGTCGCGGGTCCGGTCCTACGATGCCTCTTTTGTCTGGTCTTAAAAGCCTTTTTTGCACTAGTGACTAAATCTTATCATTGTGTGTTACTCACTTATTATGAGACCATTTAATAATTAGATTAATCAGATGAGTCTGCATAGTAATTGATCTCGTCTTAAAATTAACAATAATGGGTTTATGGTGACCAATTGTTTATAGTAATTTTACGATAATGAAGTGTTAACTATCATTTTTATTAATATATAAATAATTACAAGTAATGTTAGTCCAATTTTAATACTGCACTAGACTGTAATTATTAAGAATTGAAATTCTTTGGCTACCAAAAAAAAAAAAAAAAAAAAAACAAAAGAAACTTGGCAAGCATATGCTAATGCTGTCCCTAACCAACAACCAAGACTAGCCTATTTAAGGCATAGGGATCATAAAACTGAGTGTTGTCCTTTTTTTTTTTTTTTTTAGGGAACAAAATATAGTCAATTCGTCCTTTTATGGTCACGAACTCCTGACAACATGATTAAAGATTGGGAAAATTACTCACAGGTCCCAAGGAAGACACATATTTACTGTTAGGTCCCTTGAATTTACGAAATTACTCACGAAGTCCCAAGGGACTTGAGTAATTATTTCAGAATGTAAAATTACTTTGCTGCCCATAGTGCATATTTCACACAGAAGCGATTAACAACATAAAATGCATAAATTAACAACACAAAATGCATAAATTAACCACAACTTTCGAAAACCTTCAATTTGTCATATCTCACTTCCGAGGCGATTAACAACACAAAATGCATAAATTAACCACAACTTCGAAAACATTCAATTTGTCATTTCTCACTTCCGAGGCGATTAACAACACAAAATGCATAAATTAACAACACAAAATGCATAAATTAACCACAACTTCGAAAACCTTCAATCTGTCATGTCTTACTTCCGGAGGCGATTAACAACACAAAATACATAAATTAACAACACAAAATGCATAAATTAACCACAACTTCCGGAAGTGAGACATGACAAATTGAAGGTTTTTAAGTTGTGGTTAATTTATGCATTTTGTGTTGTTAATTTATAATTTTGTGTTGTTAATCGCTTCATGTGAAATATGCACTATGGGCAAAGCAAAGTAATTTTACATTCTGAAATAATTACTCGAAGTCCCTTGGGACTTGAGTAATTTCGTAAATTCAAGGGACCTAACTGTAAATATGTGTCTTCCTTGGGACCTGTGAGTAATTTTCCCTTAAAGATTCGGCTGTTAGCTATCTTTGCCAAATGTAATGGACCTTATTGATAGATTGATTCTAATAAAATTCTACCACCATTGTAGGGACCGTAACATCCAAATTTTAATTTATAGGACTTAAATGCATTGTTAATTTAAAAGATAATGAAGATAACATCTCCATTGAAAATTCCGTGACGTATGAATCCTTGGGCAAAAATAAGTTTTTCTTTTTTTTTTGGGTTGTGAAAGAGAAAAAAAAAAAGGTACAAGAGCATGAATAAACGATTAGTTTATTCCGTCTGAACACACATATATATGGCATTATAATATGTTGTTGGGGACAAACGTGTTGTTATAGTATCTTTTTTTTTTTTTTTTTTTTGGCCAGGATATAATATCTAAATTAATGAATTATACAAGATATTTATTAACGTTTGACCGTGTGACCAAAAATTTCTCATTAATAAATAATTAAAGTTTAGAGCTACCAAGACCCTCAAGTGCTGCGGAAGAAGTATGTACGGGCAGAAGTGGGGTCCTTTACAGTCGAAGTCCCTTTTTTTTTTTTTTTTTTTTTTTTTTTTAATGTTTTTTTGTTAAACCACAGTCCAAGTCCATTTAGCACAACAAGAGTAATTGAAAAAGCGATTGCATATAATTAAACGAAATTAATTAGAAGCCAAATTTGATATTTATTAATTGTAAATAAATAATTAAAATAATAAGTTTCTTTACTTTAATTTGACCGCTAAAAATTCATTCTACGTCATTATGTGTATTCAGTTAAACAAATCCTTTGATTCCTCACTATTTTGACCACACTAAAAAGCAAAATAGATGTAAGATGGCTTATAATTTTTCTATTGTCAAACGCTGCAGGCAAATATTTATTTTTCGTTTTGTTTTTTGCCTGTCAGATATTTGTTTTTTGTTGAAATTATAAATATTTCAAGAATATCATCAAATCATTTTATTCCAAAGATGTTAATTAGACTTTAGGAGACGGAAGAGCTTTTCTCTTGGTGGTGCAAGTTAGCTAGAGGTTTCTCTTTGGCGTAGGGTTAGTTTTACTCTTCAGTTGTTTTCAAATGTGCTATTTTCTGGAGTGGATCAATATGATTTTACCTTCTTGTAGTAAAGAAAAACTAGAGTTCTGCGAAAAGCGCTACTTGATTCGTTTGTTTTTCATGGCATGCAATGGATACGAAAGGGCTCTTAATAAGGCATGTATTCATGTCTCACGTCGTGGCCTCGAGCCCCTTGGGAGGCACTCTTGGGAATATTTATTCCCAAGGGACAAATTCCGTAAAGGAGGGTGTTAGTTCTCTGTATGTTTTGATGATAACGCGGTTGTAAACACAAGATATAGTTTTGTCTTTGGTAAGTTGAAAACTTCTTGTCAAGACAAAAACTCGAGTTTTGGACTTGACAGAGAGTGGCTCTTTTCGGTGATCAAAGCAAAACTTGAGTTTTCAGATGAAAACTCGAGTTTTAGGACTTATAGAGAGCACTCGGTTTTCACTTAAAGACAAAACTCGAGTTTTGATTTCAAAACTCGAGTTTTGGCTTACACAGAGACTTGACATTATTTTCAAATAATGCAAAACTCGAGTCTTGGATTGGAAACTCAAGTTTTGGCTAGACAGAGAGTCTTGAACTTTTTGAACTCAGTTTCGCGCTACAAGCGCAGGATCTTGCGCTACTCGAGCTTTTCGAGTTTTCTCCAAGTTAAGAGAAAACTCAAGTTTTGGTTTCAAAACTCGAGTTTTGACTTGACGAGTTTTCAAGTTTTTACTTAGTCTTTGAAAACTCGAGTCTTCGAGAGAAAACTCAAGTTTTGACTTGGCACAATTTCTCAACGTTTTCATAAATATATGAAAACTCGAGTTTTGATTTGAAAACTCGAGTTTTGAGCCAAGCGAGAGAGCAATGCATTTTTCTAAGATTTGAAAACTCAAGTTTCTATCGGAAACTCGAGTTTTGACACGGCTCGATTTCTCAATGTTTTCATACTTAAATGGAAACTCGCGTTTTGATTTGTAAACTCGAGTTTTGGCCAAGCCGAGAGCTTTGAGCTTTTCAATGTTTTGAAAACTCCAATTTTGATGTTTTGGACTTAAACTCATTGTTTTCATTAAAAGTACAAAACTCGAGTTTTGAGTTTAATCCAAAACTGTGTCCATGAGCTCAAATCGCGACTTTCCTCTTTGTATGGAGGAAACTAGAGTCTTGATATTGAAACTCGAGTTTTGACTTAAGTGTACATTTGAAAACTTGAGTTTACATGAACAAACTCGAGTTTCCATCGCAATGACAGAAATTCAAATCTGTCGAATTTGTAAAACCTTCATGTTTTATTTCAATACTTCCTATAATTATTCTTATACATTCCTAGCTATGTTTAACCACTTTGTTAGTAAGTTTCAAATGATTTAAAGAATTTTTATTAAAGGTTTAAAGCAAAAGCAAAAAGTGATGTTAGCCCATTAAATGCAAAACCCATAAAGTTGCATACTTTTGGGTAATCCATCTGCACACATTTGCGAGCATTAAAGAATGTTTTCCGCATCCATTTTGCTACTCCAACGGATTAATTTGCGGAGAGTCAACTCGAACTTCGCTTGTTGGATTAAGTGAAGTTTTTAGAGAGAAGAAGACCAAAGCTTAACTTAAACCTTGTCTAATGAAGGCAATGGTTATAATCAAGATTACAACGGTCACTTAATGCTCGCTCAGTATATATAGAGCAGCATTCAAGTCTTCTTAACTAACATATATGCTGAAAATGATTTGCATTAAAATTTCTTCAACTACTTTCAGTTTTCACTTGTAAAGTATCTTCTGATTCATTAAGCTTCAGTGTTTATCATTATCTACTCTTAGAGAGAGTTTCTATACGTAAATCATTCTTTGTAATAGAATCACAAGTCCGGGACTTGGTGATTGGGTTCATTGATTACAACTTGTAAGGGGGAGTAAGTTCGGTGAGAGAATTACTCTTGAGTACGAGTGTGTAATCATTTGATATAGTGGAAATCCGAGTGCAGAGTCCGGGACCGGACGTAGGTCAAAAGGTTGGACCGAACCAGTATAAATTCGTGTGTCTTGCACTTCTCTCTCTCACTCGTTACCTATGTTTTTTCTTTGTCATAAACAGAGCAATTTTAAAAGATTTTAAAATCCCCAATTCACCCCCTCTTGGTGATTAAGCTCCACTTTCGGAGGGAACAATACCCGCCGTAGTGGGGACCGACCATCACGCATGCAACAACAAGAGGCCCCGGGGACGCGATCGTGGACCGGGTCCTTGACGGTGGTGGGGCGGGCGTTACAATAAGTATCTTAAGATAATCAATATTTAGGAGAAAATTATTTTTACGTTCTTCGCTATGAAAATATGGAAAGAAATCGGGAGATGTAATACTTATAAGTCTTTTTTGTTGATATAAAAAAAAATTCATATAGTATAATTTGTTCTTTGATTTGTGTTCCATAAATTTTGTCCTACGTGTGATATCAAAGCACATCCTTAGATCCTCCACCCTTCTACTTTTTGATTGGAAACGACGTAAGTATATAATTCAATTAAGTTTATCAGAATAATTTTACACGGTAGATCAGAGTTTGAAATCTTATTTAATTTGATTTTAAATCATGTGTTTGGAATTTATTGTTGATCAATTATTATGCTAAATTGCTTGTTTATTTTTCGACTATGGGATGAGAGGATTATTAATTTTGTAACATCCCCATTTCCATGCTACTTATTGTGCTCGTTGACACGTAGTATTTAGGAATACGATGCTACAGGTCAGAGTGTTGCGAAGCGTAGAGCATGCACTAACGTTTGATCATGTGGGCCTGTAGGGTCGCCCACAAGAATAATCCAACACGAGCAAAAGTGTCCAGATTCATTGAATCTCAGATTAATCTGAGATTAAATGAATATTGAGTTTAATCTAGGATAAATATGTGTATATATATATAAGATTTGAAATTAATATATATATATATATATCAATATTATTATTGGAGATTATAATTTTATTATATGTATAATATTTGTTTTGTATTTAATTTATTTGATAAATTAAATATCTAAAAAAATAGAGATATTGTAACTCATTTAATTTTCGAATAAATATATCATATATCATGTTTAATTTAAATTGAGATATAGTATCTCAGATTTAATTAAAGAGATAGATGTTATTTCTCAAATTTAATTTATAGAGATAAATTAAATCGAAGGATTTTAATTTGGATTAAATAAATACGTTAGATTAGATCTATCATATAGATTTAATTAACATATTTTTAATTCAAATTCAAAATTTGAATTTGAGATCGACTTTTAATCGGATTAAATAAACATGTTACATTAGATCTAACAGATAGATTTAATTAGTATAATTTTAATCCATATTTGAAATTCAAAATTCAAAATTAATGAGGATTAATTTTGAATATAATACGCCGACGGGTTTAGAAAAACCTACAGGATTTTTTTGTCGAGCGTATTAGAGAAAACCCTAGAGTAAAAAATTGAGAGAGATGCACAAAACAAAAGGCGCTAGCACGTGCCGTAGCCGTGTTCGGGGATTGTTCGTGTGGATACCGGTGGAGGAAGCCGATTCTAAGAGTCGCCTTCTACTGATCGAGGACGTAGCTCACCAGTTCAAGGAGAACGAGACGCGGATGAATTCACTATAGGTAATATTCGGTTCCTTAGCCTTGGTTTAAATGCGCCTGAGTGATCCGCGGCACGGGATTCGTAAAAATTTTAATCCGCTGCGTTGTACGGATCCCAACAGCCCTAACGTTTGGACAATGAGTAACTAATATAAAATACATAGGCATAAGCTTATAAATTAAATATCCCGAAGGAATATTCATGTGATACAGTCATCCGGAACTTGCATAATCAAAACTCTTGACATAGTAATTATACAAACTTAAACCAAGCCTTAACTAGACTTATGGCTTGGAACCCAACACAGTTAATCAAACCAATTTAGCCAGGCTGGTGTTTAAGTCTAGTGGAAGTCTCACCGTCTTTCACGGTGACTTATGACTGAACCACATAGACCACCCGTTTCTTAGTTTAAGCACCAAATGGTTTGAAACAACTCTATCGGATTCATGCCAGAAACTAGTCCCTATTGACCTTCTTCATACTATTGTCTCGACCAGTGCCTCTTCACAGCTTCATCCACGTCGCCTTCTCAGATCCAGGTTCCTTTCTTGAACTTTTAGTCAAAGCTGAGATTCAATACCAATTGAATGTCAGGTAACAGTTAACCTCATGCACAAGTAATGACAGTATATATGATAGATATTCATTACATTTCAGCATCAACCATACATAGCATACAACATATATAAGGTTACAACAATACATAGCACCTGACACACAGCATATATAATGTTCACAACGTTTGCACTCACCTTGTGCCACGAATACAAGTGTCCTCAGCGCTAGGACACTACTACAAAAAAGGTCTTTAACGTCCTAAATAAGGCCCAATTAACGTCCCTTTTTAGAGGGACGTCTCGTGAGGGGACGCAAAAAAATTCTTACTTGTGGCGTTCTAACTTTATTTAGGATGCCTTATTTAAGACGTCCTTAATTTCATTCAGGACGCCTTATGTAAGGCGTCCTAACATAAATTAAGGACGCCAAAAATCATTAAAGAAGGGGGACTTAGGCGTCCTGAAAGTATAATCACGACGCCAAAAATCACTCTCCTAATTGTTTGTTCATGGATTTTTGCGTCCAGAAATTTCAATCAGGACGCCAAAAATCACTTGTTCATGGATTTTGGCGTCCTGAAATTTCAATAAAGATGCCAAAAACTAATATAATTATCACTCGAAAATTCCTGCATCAAGCTATTCAGGTCAAAGCTCTCTCTTATTGGCTCTTGATTGCTCAATTAGTCCGATCCAATGGAATGCAGTATTGATGACATAAATCAAGGGCAATGTAAAGAGGGAAATTATGCAATGTTTATTTTGTTATACCAACAACATACATAAAATGTGCATGAGCCACTGATAACAGAGAAAGTAGTAATATTGGACTCCCATTGTAAAGAACAAACAAGGCTCCTGCTCTCAAGACTCCAAACCTGCCACAACTGAAGAAAACTAATTAGATATGCTTCATAAGTGATTTTGCCAAATCATTGTTCAGAAAAAATGGTGAGTGCACACTTAGCAAAATAGAAGAAAGATAAATCTATTAAGACAGAATAGAGCAAGCATCTCACTCTAAGAGTTCTTAATAGCTAGGAAAATCACTGCTAGCCAATTTATAGAATCAGAAATGCAATGAAATAATTAAAGTCTGGAAAAAATGCCCCCAAAATATCTGAAAATGAATGCAAGAGTTAGAAAATAACAAACATTATATGACCGTTGGGAACCATCCAACAGCCTTAGAGGTTCCTTATATTTCAAGTGGAACAGGGATCAAGTGGAATATTAGGTATGTGTGGGTCCAGTGACACAGGTCAAGAAATATGTGTGTTGTACTTGTACTGGAGAGTCTAGCCTCGGGAATAGACTGGATTGCGGGTTCCTTATTAGTTAAAGCATTAAAACGGATAATAAACCCTCAAGTTCACATTTTCCATTATCTCTAACATATCCACTAAAAATTTTAAAATAGGTATCTTACAGAATTCGAGAAAGATACTGCTAATAGAACTTGAGAGTTTATTATCCGTGTTAATGCTTTAACTAATAAAGAGAAGTGAACAATAAACATAAATGAAGCTTGTTACAAGATTTTGGGAGTTATCGACAACAGTAGTGTTATGATTAATGTCCTATGCAGTGTCAACAATCAATAAACAGAACGAGCCATTGAAAGTACATGGCATTTATCTGTATAATCTGATGTGAGAAGATCAACAATGCTTTTAGGTGATAAATTCACTTACGGATGAATATGCTGAGATGCAGTAATCCGGATGTCAAAGCAAAGGTACTGTAACAAAATATAAGACAAGAAAAAGTAAATCAAAATATAAAGTATGTATAAGAAACAGAATATGAACTAAATCATTATAGTTAACAAACATACCTGACACCACTTTTCATATAAACTTCTGTCTAAAAATAGTTTGTTATTTCCATATGATACATTTAAATTTAAAACCTCGTATAAGTTTTAAATTCAAATCCAAAGTCTAACAATGTTGGTTCTAACTTCTAATTTTTAAACATCACTCGACAACGATGTTAATCTTAAAAGAATCTACATTCTATATTATTAAAATTATTCATAAACTATCATAAAAATGGCAAATAATTTAATTATCTTGTCAAGATGGTTATCTACTATTTACAACTTTTTCTAAGGTCTTGTCTCCTTTCTTTGGGGTCATTGGTGTCCAAGCCGTGATTGGCTCAATTCTAAGCCATGCTTGGCACATCTCCAAGCCACAAATGTGTTGGGCAGATTTCAACAATGATTGTGAAAGAGGTTGGACATACAAAACATCTAAAAGTGGGTTGGTTCATGCTTTGTAGTTCTTAAATGAGCAGGTCATAAGACTAGTATACATCATATAAATAAAAGACATGATGGAACTTCACAAGAAATTGAAATGAGATAATACAAAAACCTCAGCACTATCTTTCGCCAATATTAGTTTGCACTGCTAAGGCACCACGTTTTAACAACAGGTGTTTGGCATAGTAACATTTTAAAGTGCACTAGTGCTCCAACTATGACTATAAGATCATTTGAGACAACTCATCGACGAAGGAAAAGAACAAAAACTTACTCCTAAAAAGGTGGTTCTTAAGGCTTCCTCGAGGCATAAATTCATAAACTAGCAAGAAAACTTGCTTGACTGTCACACAAAGACGTACAAGAAACATTATCGGGAAATGACTAAAATTTAATGCGGTAAAAAAATGTAAAAAAAAATTCTACAAAATTCATAAGATAATACACGTTATCAAGGATACAATCCCAAATGCACCCTTTCACAAATATACCTTTTGCTTCAAATAAGCAAGCGCCTCTCTCTTGGAAGAGAAATCGAGAAAACGGAAGATGAATGTTCGTCAATGAGAACTTTAAGTTGTTCTAGTTTCAATGATTCTCCAGGCACTTGGAATTAAGTCCTTAATCAGATAAATTGGATCTCGTATTTAAAAATATATATATATATATATATATATATCAAAACCAGAATTATCTCTCACCCTCCGCAAAATTTGTCTACAAAGCTTTTTCAACTTCACTTTGGATCCATCCGTCTTCTCTTCCTTAATTACGTCACCAAATTAACAATCAAATGATATATTTTGAAGAAAATCAAAATAATCAAACAAAACTCAATTTAAAAACACACAAAAAAGGAGCAACTTGTGGAAGAAGAAAGATGTAGAACCATGGAAGAAACAGAGATTAAACAGCCCACATCTGAGAAACTGATGAAACTTCCTTATGAGATTTGGCTCCGATCTTGCTCAAAATCAAATAAGAACATATCTGCGTTCATTGCCTCCAGATCTGCGTTTGTCGCCATTCATTGCCTCCAGATCTGCGTTCGTCACGCTGCCGTCAAATTAGTGCTCATTGTTGCCTCCAACGCCGTGGGGTTAGGGTTCGGTGCCACCGTCGCTGGTTAGTGCTAGAGCATGGCGCCACCGTCGCTGGTTGGTGCTAATGCTAGGGCGCAAAGCTAGCGAGTTGAGGGAGATGAATGAATCTAACAAAGTGAAGGCCGAGACAAACTCGTAGGAAAAAAAGAGAGTGGAGTCACGGGTTTGGAGTGAAGGCGGGACAAACCAATAAAAATAAGTCAAAGTCACGGGTTGGTTTTTCGACGTCCTTAAATAACTCATAAGACGCTAAAAATATTGATTTTGACATCTTGATTTACTCTTAGGACCCTAAAAATGTTTATTTTGACGTCTTGAGCCATTTTCAGGACGTGAAAAATATACTAAATATTTAATTTTAGGCGTCCTAAATTAGATTTAGGACGCCAAAAAACATTTCCACTAGGCGCCAAATTTGCCAAACATTTTCACCAGGCGCTAAATTTTTCTAAATGTGCACCAAATAACTCATTTTTGGCGTCCTAAAAATATTTTTTAGACGCTAAAAAACTCCCCGGCGCCAAAAAATTTCTCAAAATGCGCAAAATATTTGATTTTAAACGTCCTAAATCTAAATTAGGGTGCCGAAAACTTTTTAGGCGTCCTAAATTAATATTTAGGACGTCTAAAGTCTCAAAGTGCAACAAATAATTACAACAATGCCACTACCTTCACTTTTTACTTTTTTTTTTTAAACGGACGTCTTTTAAGGTAGTAGTATCCATAATTTGTAGTAGTGTTGAAAACAACCATACGACATTATCATGACTATATAACCCGCATAATGCTGAATGTATATAAACAGGTGACCTAAGCCCCATATCTTAGTCACGGTGCATGGCCCAAGAGCTAGTCTTGCCCATGACTTCATAAATCATTCAATCATATATAATCATGCAAGACACACCGAGTTAAGGTTACGGTATGTGTCCTTACTTTCAACGCGTAATTGCCAAAATGCCCGACCTTTTGAGTCGGACTCCGGACTTCCCGGATATCCTATAATGTTTTCATCGATTATTTCCTTTTCCATGATATTATGATTAATATCATATTTCCAAGAATAATATCAAAAAGGATATTTTCACCTATTTTGACATTTCTACCCTTGGTGGATTTATTATTCCATTTTTTGTTACTTTTTATTAAAAACGCAATTTCCAGCATTTTGCCCATATTTTTCACCAACTTTGAAAAATCATACTTAATTCTGAAAAAATAATTTCTATGTGCTTCAAAATTCTTCATGACGCTTGACAAGTGTATATCCAAGGAAAAATATTCCCGAAGCTTTAATTGTTAGTTCTCTATGTGTTTTGATGATAACGACAATTGTAGACAAAATGGGAAGTTTTCTTTTGGCAAATTGAAAAACTCTCTATCAAAGGAAAACTCGAGTTTTGGTTCAAAACTCGAGCTTTGATCTCAATGAGAAAATCCCGAACTAGGCAAAACCGTCGGTTTTCGGAAAACTCCGGTTTTTCACCAGACGAGACTTCTCAATATTTTTGGAAAAGACAAAACTCGGTTTTCAATGGAAACTCAAGTTTTGGTCATACGAGACGGTCTCGAATTTTAAGATTGTGAAAACTCGAGTTTTGGTACAAAACCGCCGGTTTTCAGTTGCCATAAGTTTTCCAAGTTTTACTAAGATTTGTGAAAACTCGAGTTTTGGTTCAAAACTCGAGTTTTGACTTGGCCGAGAGCCTTCAAGACTTAGTGCAATTTCTCTCAAAGTTTTTATGATTAAATGAAAAATCGAGTTTTTTCCTGGCGAGAGAGCATTCATATTTTACCCAGATTTAAAACCCCCAGCTTTCATGAAAACTTCCATTTTTGGTTTGGCTCGAGTTTTCTCTAAGTTTTCATACTTAAATGAAAACTCGAGTTTTGGTTTTGGAAACTCGAGTTTTGGCCAACCCTAGAGCAATGCAATCTTTCGATCTTTTGAAAACTGCCAGTTTTGTTTGGAAACTCCAGTTTTGACTTGGCATAAAATTCTTAGTTTTCATACTTAAATGGAAACTCGGGTTTTGATTTTGGAAACTCGAGTTTTGGCCAACCCGAGAGCACTTGAGTTTTTAATATTTTGAAAATCGCCAGTTTTGGATGAAAACTCAAGTTTTGAGGTTTTGGACCAAAAACGATGTTTCATGTTATAAGTCCAAAACTCGAGTTTTGATAAACAAAACTCGAGTTTTCAACGCAGTTTGAAATTCAAATCGGCGAATTTATGAGACCTTCTTGTTTGATCTTAATACTACCCATTATCATTCATTAATATCCCTAGCTATGGTTAACCACTTTGTTAGTGAGTTTCAGATGTTTTTGAGGATATTAAATGAAGGTTTAAAGCAAAACCAAAATGTGACATTATCACATTAAATGCAAAACCCGAAAAGTTGCATACTTTTGGGTAATCCTACGCACACGCCCGCAAAGGATTAATGTCTACTTTCGACGTCCGAAGCAACTACTATTCCAATGGATTAATATTCAAGGAGTCAACTACGAACACGTGCAATTGGATTAAGTGAAGAGTAGAGAGAGAAGAAGACCAAAGCTTAACCTAATCCTTGTCTAACGAAGGCAACTGTTATATTGAAGATTACAACGGTCATCTAATGCTCTCTTGGCATAAATAGAGCTGTGCTCAATTCTTCTCAACAACTAATCTGTTAGAAAACGAAAATCATCAAAGCTATCAACTACTCTTTAAGTTTTCTTGAGCAAAGTATCTGTTGATACATTTTGTACTTCAGTGTTCATATTTATTCACTCTTTGAGAGAGTTCATTTATTGTAAATCATTCATTTTAAGAATCTCAAGTCAAGGGACTCGGAGATTGGGTTCATTAATTGCAACTTGTAAGGGGGAGTAAGTTCTAGTGAGAGAATTACTCTTGAGTACAGAGTGTGTAATCAATTGTGATAGTGAAAAACCCTGAGAGTCTAGGGACAAGAGATTGGACCGAACCAGTATAAATCCTTGTGTCTTGCTCTTCTTCTCTATACCCTCTATACACCGCTGTCTTTATTGTTCAAAATAGAGCACTTCGAAAAAGATTTTGAAATCCCCAATTCACCCCCTCTTGGTGATTAAGCTCCACTTTCATTTGGTATCAGGCAAGGTCTTCTCTTAGGAGCTTAACATCTCGAGAAGGATAACTATGGAAGGTATTCTATCTGATGGAGCTTCGATCAACCGTCCACCGGGATTCAATGGAGAGCATTACTCCGTCTGGAAAGCCAAGTTCAAGGTTTTTGTAATGGCTACAGAGTATGGCCTCTGGAGAGTGTTCGAAAGAGGAGATTACAGACCAACTGTTCTTACAAATGGTCTAAGAGAAGAAAAGCCAGAAGAAGACTATGATGAGAACGACTGAAGAAATGTCACACTCAACAGCAAAGTTGTCCTCCTGTTGCAAATTGTTCTTAGTCTACAAGAGTATTTTCGTGTCTGCAATTTAACTTCTGCTAAAGCAATATGGGATGCACTGGAAATAGCTCATGAAGGAACAGCTGGAGTCAAGCAAAATAGAGTCAATACTCTCATGACTGAGTATGACCTTCTTCGTATGAAGCCTGGTGAATCCATCAGCGATTTTCAGCTAAGATTCACTCATCTGATCAACCAGCTTACTGCTTTGGGCAAAGAGTATATGCAACCTGTCCAAGTGAGGAAGATTCTCAATATCCTCATCAAGGAATGGGAAGCCAAAGTCACTGCCATTGAATAAGCTCGTGGAGATTCTATGGCATCTGTAGCAGCCCTCTTTGGCAGCCTTTCTGAATATGAGGCAAAGCTCAAGTTTAAGAAGGGACTTGATGAAGTTCATGGCAAGAACAAGGGAATTTCCCTCAAAGCTGTCAAAGAAGCTAAGGAATCAAATGATGATGACGAAGAAGAAGATGAAGAGCTAGGCATGATGGTCCCGAGATTCAAGAAATTCTACAAGAAGGACCAAGGTTACAAGAAGTTTCACAAGGGTAGCTCCAGCTGTGAGGCAAAGAAGCCAATCATCTGCTACGAATGTGAAAAGCCTGGCCACATCAAGTATGAGTGCCCAAATCTGAAGAATAAGGACAAAGAGAAGAAGAAGTTCAATAGATTAAAAAAGAAAGCCTATGTCTCATCCATATGGGGAGACAACTCATCTGATGAAGATGAAGATAATGAGGAAGATAAAGCATATCTGCTTAGTGGCTGAAGAACAAGAGTAATCTAAAAATAACAACGAGGTTTGTCTAAGAGCATCAAAATCCAACAAGTGGTACATTGATAGTGGATGCTCTAGAAATATGACGAGAGACCAGTCTAAATTTGCCTCAATCAAGTCCAAGGATGGTGGCAAGGTGACCTTTGGTGGCAATCAATTTGGAAAGATTGCTAGTATTGGTGAAAATGGCAACAATGAAGGACCACAAATCAAGTCCAAGGAGTGTTTAAATATTGTTTTTGCAAGAATATGTAAGGTAACATCAGTAAATGCTCATATATGATAAATGCCTATTTACTGATATAAATCGAGTTATTTTGCATCACGTTGTTTGAACATTGACAATTTCTGAAGCTCTGGAGTAACTCAAGTCAGATCCTTCAACTCAAGTCGCTCAAGAACACCGAGAGCAATGGAGCACAAATATGACTCGAGTCATACAAGACAACTCAAGTCACGAGACAGACAGAAAGGAATGTGCCACCAATGACTCAAGTCAGTAAGTGATAACTTGATTCATCAAGTAGCGACAGGTAAGTATTTCCTTCATAAATGACTCAAGTCATTCACTAAATAACTCGAGTCACTCCATATGTTATATATACTGTCGTATCTGTCTCACTTCATTTCTTACGCTCTCTCAAACCCTAACCCGAGTCGCTCCTTCTCCTATCAATTTCTTTTTACTCTGCTTCCAAATCCTTAGCAATGGCACCTAAATCCTCCAAAAACCCTAAAAACCAGAAGGAATCCTCGTCTGATTACGAGCCTACTGTATCCTCATCACTACCTGCATCATCGCGACACCCACGGAGAAACCCAGAAAGCTTAGGATTGAGGAACCTCCTGAAGTCCCATTCACAAGGAGATTGACCCAGAGGCTGCAACTCGTCGAGACAAGAAACCCGTGATTGCTCCTCACAAGAAGAAGAAGAAAGTTGTGATCTCTGATGCTCAGGGTACAGGCTCTAAGGGTCAAGGTGGTTTTAGACAAGGAGGCTCTAGGTCCAAGGTATCTAAAAACCCTCAAAACTATGTCTTTAATCCTCCTAATCTAGTTAAACCGGCTAACCATGAGTTTATTAGTTGCCCAACTCCTATGACTGATGCCCAATTGCTAGATTTCAAAGAAAAATATTTCTTCGTGGCTTTTGTCCCACTGTGTATGTAGACTTGGTCAAACTAAAGGAGCAGTGCAGTCTTGGCTTGTCTCCTTGGTTAGACCAATTCAGAAATCTTTTGGCAATCAATACTACTTATTCTCCCTCATTAGTCAAACACTTTTACTATAATATGTCTATGGCTAATGTGGTAGATAAAAAGGGGAAACTCATCAAAGATAAGTGTATTACTTCTGTTAGAGGCAAACCTATTACTATCTCTGCTGATATAATCAACTCTCTTTTGTTTATTGAGAATCCTCCACTTGTGCCTCACATTAAGTATGATAGAGAAAAGTTTTTCAAAATTTTTAGGCATGGTGTACCATATGTAGGTGAGCTTAAGTTTTCCCCTGTTGATATGTCTCCAATCCAAAGAGTCTTGTGGTACATATATTTTAGGAATTTAGTTCAAAAGGGCAAGAAGTTTACTCATTTCAATTCCACTGATTATGGCCTTTTTGCCTCGCTAGTAGCCAAAGTACCTTTCAACATAGGTCATTGGGTCTATCAAGAGATGAAGAGGTTTAAATTCGAGTCTTCTTCCTCTTCCACAATTCCTTTTCCTAACTTGGTGTCTCTTATCCTATATACCAACAAAATTTGGTACCTAGACCTCCTTGAAAAATTTGTCAAGCCTCAGATGTTTGGGCAAAGTCACTTGAATTACATGAAAATCTACTTTCAAGAAGGTTCAGGGCAATCCAGAGCACCCTCTAGTCCAGAGCATCTGTCTCTAGGCCAACTGAAGCTCAGTCATCTCTTGCACCATCTCAGTCTCAACCTGCACCTCAGTCTTCAAGTCTCAATGATGAAATCAAGAACATTGTGCTTAAGGCTATGCAAAAGACATTTGGCACACCCGGACCATTCGACAAAGACAATACTATGATTTGTCTGACAAATTGGAGTTAGAAGTTGGAAAATTGGTTAAAACATTCACGTCTAGGAATGAGAAGATTAACTACATGGATGAGAGGTTGGAGAATGTTGGACGCCACTTTGAGGATCTTGGAGAGAGACTTGAGAGCATGCACCTTCTATATAAGACACTGGATTCCAAGCTCTCCAAGCTATTGAAAAGTGAAGATGCTGGTCCCTCAGGGTTAATTCCCTCTCCTAGGCACTCTCCTATTCCTTCACCTAGACACTCTCCCATCCTCTCTTCTAGCCATTTTCCTATTCCCTCTCATCCTTATCAGTCTCCACCACACCTTTCACCTATTTCACCTTCATCGACTCCCATTTTGTCTTCCCCTCACCAATCTTCACCTCCTCCTGAATCCACTCCCATTCTACCTACCCCTCCTATTTCTGCTCCCTATATCTCCTCAGCTCCTCCCACTGTTATTCTTCCTTCTCCTCAGACCTCCACTGACAATCTCTCTTGCTTTGGTGACACTGCAAACCTCTTTGATGAACACTCTTCTGGAACCTCCATTTCCCTACCTCACTCTCCTAAACCTCACTCACCTCAGGCTCTCACTTCCCCTCCTGCTCCTTCATCTCTCTCTCTCTCACCATCAACTCACCCCTGCCTATTCTTTAGGCCCTGCGTGCTTCCCTGGCTTCTGATCCCCCCATTTTACCTGATGACAAAAGGGGAGAGAAAGAGAAGAAATAAGAAATGAAGTTTGCATCGCAGATTATGTTTAGTTGCATTCCCATGTTTTAGTTTTATTTCCAAGTAGTTCATTCTTTTTAAACACTTGTCAATTGCAATGTATGAGCTAACTATGTGTTTTTGTACTTACAATATGTTGGTTATTATTAGTTTTGATGATGTCTTATGTCTTATATAGATGTCATTATTAAGAGCAAAAAGTCTCATACTACACTTATTGTCTACTTTGACTAAGTCTTATATTTAATGTAGATGTGAAATTCAATATTGAAGAATGATCAAGAAAGTAGATTGAAGAAAGAAGTTTTTGCACATAATATAATGGGAATATCAGAATGTAAAGGAAGCAAGAAGTTATCAAAGGATTTTGGGAATAGTTAAGAAGAAGATGAAATATTGAAGAAGGTAGACCTTACAGAGAATGATGAGTCCAAGTTTAATGACGGAAAACGATCAACAAGAAGATCAATAAAGAAGTATTGAATTAGAGAAAGAAATTGAATCAAAGAAGAAAATAATGATCAAGAGAAGAAGAAAGAAAGAATAACTTGTTTGAATGGAATGATTATATCATTATTCAAGTTCTAGAAGTCTCCATGATCAAATGGAAGTTGGAATGGCTCAATTCGGAGTTAAAGTCAGCAAAAATCAGCTTCAGGATGAGAAAACTCGAGTTCACAACTCAAAAATCGAGTTTCCTACTTCGGTACAATGATTTGCTCCGCTAGTACAAGAAAACTCGAGTTAAGAACTCAAAACTCGAGTTTAGGAATCAAAACTTGAGTTTATAGTGTCTTCAGCACCTCTAGAGTCTCTGGACTAGGAAAACTCAATTTCACAATTGAAAACTTGAGTTTGCAAGTGAAAACTAGAGTTTGCAAGTGAAAACTCGAGTTTATAGCGCGATCGCACCTCGCTACTCGTTTCACGTTCAAAGACACAGCGACATCGGTAATTCGATGATATCTCCTAAACCAGAAATTGGATTGAGGTGAATTCAGTGGCATATGAAACTATACTCCAATGCATCATTTTGATATAAAATGCAAGCCCAAAGGAGTTCAGATAAAGGAGCTATAAATTGTTGAAGTTGACGGTGAAAACTACACCACACAGCAAACCAAGCTTCAATGTTTTGAGTGTATCTCACAAACTACAAATCCGATTGAGATGAAATCGGTGGAATATGAAAGTAGACTCAAAGGGATTTCCATCAAGAGTTGAACGGATCAAAATGAAGTTCAGACGAGGAAGATATGAACTTTGAAAGTTGACACTCAGTTCAAGAAGGCTTAACAAAGTCAAAACTCGAGTTTATTAGTTGGAAACTACAGAGAGTAGCGAACTTCAGAACATCTTCCAAACTCGAGTTTGTGAGACCAAAACTCGAGTTTTGATCAGACAGAGAGTAATATGGAGTAACGCAACAACCTCAAAACTCGAGTTTTCAAATGCAAACTTGAGTTTTCATCTCTGCTTTAGAAAATCACTGTTTCGAAAATCCTGATTCTTCTGATAAACATCCAGATGATTACCCAAATGATTTATAATACTTCTTAACATTATTTATATCATTTGTGTACATATTTCATATGATCAAAGGTTTTTAAACCGAAGATCAAGAGTAAAGTAAATGCTTGATGTCATAGGCTGGTTCGAGAAAACAAAGTTCTAACGGCTAGTTCCATCTCGAGTCTAACGGCTATATTTCTTTATCCAACGAGTCATTGAATCTTCTCAATGGTCATATATTGATCTCTACCTATAAAAGAAGAAGCATTCAAGGTTGATGAGAGTAAGCTTGCACTATCAAGATGCCAACATTCTGAATCCAACATTTTTCTCATACACACTCTGTTTTCAATGCTTACATAGTTCATCATAGAGAGTGAAATTATTTGTAATGCACTTCAGTGTTTATTCATTCACTTCTGAAAGAGAAGATTTATTGTAATCATCCTATCATTCTATTTGAGAGTTACTCAAGAATGGGTGATCTTGAGTGGGAAACCCGGAGTAAGTTCTAGTGAGAGAATTACTTCGAGTACAGAGTGTGTAATCAAGTGGGTGTATTGATTACAGTTTGTAAGGGGGAGTGAATCCTAGTGAGAGGATTACTCCAAGTACAGAATGTGTAATCAAGTTGAAAGAAGATAGTGGATTGAAAATCTCAAGTGGAGCTTGGGGTGGACATAGGTCAAGGATTAGCCGAACCAAGTATAAATCTCGGTTGCATATTCTCCTCCCTTATCTCTTAAATTCCCAAAGCATATATGTTTGAATGAATGTTTATTGTTTTATAAATCATTCTTGTCATACAAACTACTTTCGATGAAGTTACGAAAAGATTGTCAAAATAACTAAAGTTTTTATCAAACACCCAATTCACCCCCCTCTTGGGTGATAGCCAGATCTAACATTTGGTATCAGAGCTAGGCTCTTGTTTAAAGGACTTAACCGTCTCAAGAGTTTCAAAGGCTAATTTTGGGCGTTCCTCGTTTTGAAGGTTTTGATTATACCATTCCACCGTTTTTCAAAGATATTGATATTTGGTTTTGGAAAGCTAGAATGATTTGGTTTTATCAAAGCAACTGATTTTCATATATGGAATGTTTTTATAAATGTTTTTGATTCTAAACCAAGAAAGGAATGGACGAGAAATCGAAAAGAAAATGTTTTCATTGAACATTGGAGCAATGAAAATTCTTCACGTGCTTTAACCGAAAATGATTTTCAGAAAATCAAGTTTTTCTCTAGTGCTAAAGAAATATGGGATACTCTTGATTTTATATATGCTTCTAACAATTGTGTTAAAGTTGATAGTGTTGATAGTTCATCCGAAATTATAAACTGCACATCTATGACTGATGAACAACTGGAGATCGAAGAAGGAGAAATCATTGAATACTCCCATAATCCAGTCAACACAAAAGAACAAGAGGAAGATTATTCCCAAGAAGAACTCATGGACGATTATAATCAATCATTATCTGGAGCTCAAGATACACATGTGTTAAACAATTCCAAGTCTTCTTGCGTAGTTAAGAAAAATGATTTTGAACAATTGCATAAAATTATTTTTCAACCAATCATTGATTTTAGTTTGAAAAGCAAGAATGTTTTGAAAAATAATGCTGGAAAATTTATTGGGAAGAAAGAATGTTCAAATGAAGTTTATTTGAATTTTTACTCTCATGACCGAGCACAATACTTGCATAAAATCTCATAATGCACATCATCATAGAGTTTGCAATTATTGTGGTAAATCTGGTCATATTCCTCACACATGCTATGTTAGAAGAAATTCTAATGTGAGGAATAAATTTGTTTGGGTTCCGAAAGGACAAGTAAGGTCCAATACTAACATACAAGGACCCAAGTATAAGTGGGTACCAAAATGTTCATCTAGTGCCTTGTGTATGCAGATTGATCCTGAAAATAATGGACATAAGGGTACAGAGAAGAAGAAAAGTCCAAGAGTTTCTCATGCACCTAAAAGGAGATTCATATCAGTTAGGAGAACTCATGGAGAAGACATTGCTACAACCTTATCCTCAAATCAAAAGAAGCAATGGATACAAGCAAGAGGGGTATGTTCCACCTCAAGAACAAACTACCATAAAGTACCATTAAACTATCGTGAGGAGAACATGAAGAGGAGAATCTCTCAAATATCAAACAGAAGACTCTTGAAGTCTATATCCCTTGAGAGAGCTTTGCCAACACCCATGGGAAAACATATGAATAACCAATGGGTAAGCAAAGTCAATCCTCTAAATACCTAAGGCAAAGGTATACAATGATAAAACCACCTACACTATTATTTGAATTATACATTGAGGTTTTATATTTTGTAACCTTAGGAATGAGCATTGCAAACTATTTTCTTTAAAAACTGGGTTCTCACATCCCGATCTATTTTTGAAAGAGATTGCAATGTTCAATAGGTTAAACTCTTTATACATACATGATAATTTGAAAAGAAAGTATTTCTTTTATGCATAAAGTAATGTTTAATTCAAGTATACTCGGTTGTTCTGAATTTATTATATTCATAAGAGCATGTGAGTTTTGGTTCCTACAAGCTAACGATGATTGGATCTAAGTAAGGTTGGATACCAAGAAAGAAAAAGCTTTATACGGTTTTGTAGGATCAAAGAAAGCTTCTCAAGAATGCAACATAGAGAAATGATCCAATTCTTGAGAAAGCTAAACAAGCTATGCTTGATGTTGATAGTGAATGTCGAAAAAGGGGTTATCTACATCAATCCATCTCAACCAAGCAAGCTTCTACAAAGACAAGAGGAATTACAGTGATATCTAATTCTTACCCCATACTATGGTCATATGAAATTCATTTTTTGTTTGTCTTTGGTTAAGTTAAAAGGTTTTGAAACTTACTCAATAAGCAATTTTACTGTCAAAGCAAAACTTCACTTAGCATTATAAACTCCAGTTTTGTTTTGTAAACTCCAGTTTGAGTCTAGGTGAAAGTTTTAAAAGATTTTCAAGTTTTGAGAAAACTCCGGTTTTGATTTGAAAACTCCAGTTTTCAGTTTGCCATGAATTTTCTAAGTTTTCCTAAGTTATGAGAAAACTCGAGTTTTGGTTTGGAAACTCGAGTTTGCGCTTGCGAGAGTTTTCAAGTTTTACTCGTTTTGAAAACCCCGGTTTTCAAAGAAAACTCCAGTTTTGACTTGGCACAGATTTCTCAAAGTTTTCATACTTAAATGGAAACTCGAGTTTTGTTTTGGAAACTCGAGTTTTGGCCAAACAGAGCTTTACTCTTTCACAATGGTTTGAAACCTCCAGTTTTGGATGAAAACTCCAGTTTTGAAGTTTTGGACTAAAATTGACTTAACGTGCCAAGAGTCCAAAACTCGAGTTTTGGAAATGGAAACTCGAGTTTTAGGTTTCTTTCAAAAATATGTTACAAAGCTCAAATCGCGACTTTCCTCTCGGGACGAAAGAAACTCGAGTTTAGTTATGAAAACTCGAGTTTTACTATAAGTGCACAAGTGACAAACTCCAATTTCGCGAACAAACTCGAGTTTGTGTCGCACGGTTGAATTTCAAATCCGACGAATTTGTGGAACCTTCCTTTTTGATCCTAATACTTCCTATCATCATTCACTAATATTCCTAACTCTATTTAATCAAATTATTAGTGAGTTTGTGACGATCAAACAAGTGAATTTATGCATAATTTCCGAGTTTATGTTTTTGAAGTGCACAAGTCTAAAATTTGTTTGGATTGCAATTCGCTCTATTTTGTGAAAATGCATACACATGATTTGAAAAATATTCATACTTTGATTCCATTCAAATGATGTTTCAAAATTGGAAGTTAAATCCTTATATATTGAATGTCATATATGCTTCAAATCTATCCTTTAGAATTTTCTAGATCATTCACATATTGATCTTTGGTATTCAATACGATGCTTGAACTCCTCATTCTTCATTATCAATCAAGTTAGATCTTATATCTAACA
The DNA here is from genome assembly GCA_019022655.1 of Acacia acuminata. Classification (NCBI taxonomy): domain Eukaryota; kingdom Viridiplantae; phylum Streptophyta; class Magnoliopsida; order Fabales; family Fabaceae; genus Acacia; species Acacia acuminata. Next base: position 4,100,584 of record JAFJYI010000040.1, read on the forward strand.
AGTTGATTATCTATATGAGTTTCATGCTTATCTCTGTTAGTTCTCTATGTGTTTTGATGATAACTGACAATTGTAAACATGTATGGATGTTTTTGGACAAGTTGAATGGTTGTTGGAACTTGTTGATTTCAATCCAAAACTCTCTGACAGCGCCAAACTCGAGCCCGGATTGTCAAATTCGAGGTTTGCCACTAACCGAGAGCTGATGGCCAAATTGAGGTAGTGAATAGAACTCTTTCTTCTCTTTTGAGGGCTGTAATTAAAAAGAATATCAAGTCATGGTAACAATGTTTGCCCCACGTTGAGTTTGCATATAATAGGGCTGTTCATAGTGCTACTCATTATTCTCCTTTTGAAATTGTTTATGGCTTAAACCCTCTCACTCCTCTTGATTTGCTGCCTTTGCCTAACAACTCTGTTTTTCAACATAAAGATGGTAAGAGCAAGGTTGAATATGTGCGGAAACTACATGAGAAGGTAAAGGCAAACATTGAAAAAAAGGTAGAGAGTTACATCAAGCGGCGAACAAAGGAAGGAAAAATGTAGTGTTTGAACCGGTGATTGGGTTTGGGTTCATTTGAGAAGAGAAAGGTTTCGCCCAAAGGAAATCTAAGCTTCAACAAAGGGGAGATGGTCCTTTCCAAGTGCTATCCAAGATTAATGATAATGCCTATAAAATAGATCTCCCTGGTGAGTATGGTGTCAACGCTACTTTTAATGTGGCGATTTGTCCCTTTTTGATGCGGGAGAAGGGAATTATAATTTGAGGACAAATTCTTCTGAAGAAGGAGGGAATGATGAGGACATAGGAGGCGGCATGACCAAGGCAACAAACTTGGAGGACATACATGGTCTTGGAGGCCCAATGCAAGAGCAAAAGCTAAAAAGGCTAAAGAGGCCCTAAATCTCCTGGTGACCACCTTACTTGAGACAAGCCCAAGTCTAAAGGAAGAAGAGGCCAAAATGATACACTTAGTTCAGATTGAAGACCTTGAAGAATAAGCCTTAATGGATATGTATGAAGGCTTCAATTTACTTGGTCCAAATTCTGCACTTAGTTTTATCGTTCTTACATTTAGTTAAACTTTCGTAATAAGGCTTATTGGGCTTTGTGTGTAAGCATATATTAGGTTAAACTTAATATGGATGTTGTCCACTATATAAGGGAACACCATAGCTTTTGGGACGGTAGATTTGAATTCAAAGTTAACCTTTTTGGTGAGAGACAAGCTTCTCTAGGGTTCTTTTGAGAATCTCTGAACTTATCAAGGGCATCAATCCTTGTGGTGTTCTTGGGCTTATCAATTCTTTGGAATTGTGGCGCCTACCTATAATCCATAAAATTCAGTTTTCGTTCTATATTTCTTGGTTTCGTATCTCCAAATTCCCTTATCCTTTTTCGGTGATTCTTGAGCCAAAATTGTGTTTCAGAAAGCCATCTTTCACCTCATTTTGGAATCACTCAAATTCGAGGTCTATAGCGTGAGATACGTTCTGTTCTTATCAGGACGTGTTGGAGGCTGAATTTCTGGTGCGAAATTCCATTCCTAGTTGATCCAATCATCCTTTTCTTTCGGGAATCATATCATTATCACTATTGATTTGTTTTACTGAACCAATTTTTGGAACAATTCATTTCTCATTTTGCGTTTCATTTGCTTAGATCATAAGTGATGCTTCCTCTGGGTTGTACGACAGACCTTTCAGTCCCTATGACCAGTTCGGCTTCACAAATTCTGGCCGCCTTGAGCTCAACATCTCAAGGATCTCCTTCTCTGACTCCAAGTTCGACCTTTCCAAAGCATGACATGTGTGGTCTTTGACTGATTTAAGAGTCAAATTTAATATTGGGACAAAGAAGGACAAAATTGCTACTTTTGTAAACTTCTGGGGCAAAATAGCTCCTCAGTGAAAGCTTCTGGGGCAAAATAGCTCCTCAGTGAAAACTTCCAGGGCAAAAATGATACTTAACTCTTATTTGGGTTGATGAGGTGACATGCCACGTGTCATGAGGTGGCATACCTGGTGTACACTCAGTTAAACTAACGATCAAAATTAACGGAGGGGAAAATTTGCTATCTTTTTCATACTTCCGGGGTAAATTTGATACCAAGAAAACTTCGGGTCTTTGGGGGCGCTCCCTTAGCAAAACTTCCATGGCAAATTAGGCATTTAACCCTTAATTTAAACTATATTTATATTTTTAAACTACACTTAAACAAAATTAATTTAAAGAAAATTTAAACTATAAATTAACTCATGTTTAAACAAAATTTAAACTATGACTAATTAAAAAAATGTACATGCCCCTTGCACTCCTCCTATATTGTGAAGGGTAGGAATATCACCTAGAGGGGGTGAATAGGTGATCTCAAAAACTTTTCACGAATCGCACACAAATACAAGTAAGACAAAAATAGAGAAGAGAAAAAGACAGGTCTAACACATCAACCTATGTCCAGTCCCCAAATCCTTTAGGTATTTCACTAATCACAAATGGTTACAAGTACACACTCTGTACTCGAGATGATCCTAATCCACTAGGACTTGTAACTCTCCCTTATAGTTCCTAATCATAATCATAGTTCATACACAGAGGAGCGTATGGATCTGGCTTGGACAAATGAGTAACTGATAAAAATGCGGAAAATATTTAAACTTAACTTGGTTTTGCAAAATAAACTTAATCCCTCTAGGGTATATAAATACATACAGTTATCCCAAATTTAAAACTCCAATATTAAACTTCAAAATAAATAGATATATACAAACAAAAGGAACTTCTCCCAAGTTCAACCTTCTTCTGTCCCCGCTCACAGCACTACCTTCCCCTTCTTCAAACTTTCACTACCTGTAGCTTTGTTCAAATCCGAGATTCACGAATGAATCTCAGAATAACATGTTAACCTCTATGCATGGAGTATAAGTATATGTAATAAATAAACTACCATAATCAGGAATACCACATAGCATACAGATAGTATAAAAACACAGTTCAAAATTCTAGTGCTCGGAAAGACAAGCAGGACCTACCCAATCCTGTGCCTATCTCTCCGAGGCCCAACCCATAACCTACCCGGTCCCGAGTGCCTCTGCACAAGGAAACCACAGTGCGAAACCTACCCAGATCCGAATTCCTTAGCACAAATGTGAATGGCCAACACAAATTTATTGTATGCAATCAAATACATTTATATAACACATTTCACAAATCATGGTATTTAAAACATACACAAGTACACTCACAAACATAGAAGGTTAGAGTTACTACCTAGTGTGTAGTAACCTTAATTTCGTCCAAGTAATTTTTTGGGGTGCGTGCGCTTGAGAAATTTCCTATAATTTGGGATAACCGGTTATTGATAAATCCATAAATATTAAACATGATAAATATGTCCTTATTATCATGTTTAGTCATTGGGGTTTAATCTAATAACCCAAACTTGTTAAATTCTAGCTCTTAACCTTAACTCTTCTTAAAAATACAGTCACTTTAATCATTTTTAATTAATTCTAGAAAAATCATTTTTGAGTGATTACAACTCTCACGTGCTCTCTAACTTCTCTTGTTTCAAGGAAAAATATTTCCAAAGGTCCAAATACACCATAAAGAAAACGTAAGTTTCCAATTTTGCCCCCTGCTACCTAGATTGGTGTCCAGAAATTTGTCTGATCTTTAAAGATACATGTTAAATCGTACATAGCTCCGAATATTCCAAATTTTATATCAAATTAAATCTTGGAAAATCCTCTACCAAGATGGAAAATTTCAGGACTTATCAAAATACCAATTGTTCCCAGTTTTAAAAACAATACAGACTTCTCAGTGAGTTTTCCAAACACATCAGTTGACTTTAAAAATTGATAAATCACTGACCAGAGCTTCCAAAATTACAAAAATTTACATTTCCTAAAGGTTCAGCGAGTCCTCTGTATGCATGTAAAATTTCACCCCATTATAACCAGTTTAACCCAGTCAAATCACATGTTTAATTCTTCTGCCAATTTTTGATGTGCCGGACGTAGGGTCATTGTTGAGAATTTATTACTCACTGACAAGATATCAAAATAATTAAAATGACCTATTATTTTAAAGGCATGGGTGTCCTCTATTGCCTGGAAAAGTTTCATAATTTTTAAAGGACATTAACCCAGTCAACACACGCCCACAAGCTACCTGGGTTCAGATGTTCAAAACTAACAGATTTGCTTTTTCCTTTGACTCCTTATTTTATGTGTAAAAATTCCTTTAAAAATTCACCAAAAATATTTTTCCCACTCAAATTTTCATAAGGAAAACGATGGTGATCTCATATTTTCAAAATTCCAAATTTTTCTTGTTGTTTACCCCGAATTTCCATATTTGGGTTTTAAACCAAAACTCAGAAATTTTGAAAAAGAAATAGAGATGCTTGCCACTAGGCTCACCTTTGGATTTGTGGTCTCTTTTACCACACTAATCCTTGCTCAAAATTCAGCCTATACTAAAGGGAACCACATGCATGTGAGTTTTTAACCATAAATATTAATATGCATGTAGAAAAATTCAAGACATCATGATAAAGTTCAAGTTTTCTTACCTTGAACTTCTTGTGTCTCTTCTTCTTCCTTCAAACCAACCTTGGAGGTGAAAGAATAATTGAAGTTTAGGATGGTGAGGATGAAGCCGTGGAGGAAAGGTTAAAGAAAGTGGTTTAATGTTGGTGTGGGAGGTAAAGCCGTGAATGGAGATTGGAGGATAAAAGAAAACTTTGAAATTGTGTTGAGAGAAAGGGAAGTGCCGTGAGTATTTTGGGAGGATGAGAATGAAATTTAATCAATGTGTGTTGGCTGAATAGGCTACGGTTAAGGAGGATAAAAGTGTGAAAAAAATCTGAATTAGTTTGTGTTGCCGTGGCCATTAACATGCACTTTGCCATATGTAATTGTGTATGTGTGCTACGTGTGTGTCATGTGTTGGGCTTGGAAGTTGCCATGTGATTAGAATTTGCATGGTGTGTGTGTATTATGCCACGGATAGCAAGGGAATAAGGGACAAAAATCTGATTGCAAGTATATATATTTGTTGCTTGTGCCGTGGAGAAATCAAAGGAAATGAGAGATTAATATTGAATGAGTATGTGTAGTGTGCTACGACTTTAAGAGAGTGAACGAGACAAAAATAAAAATCTGATTTGCGTGTGATTATACATGCTTGACAAATGTTTTGTGAGTTGCAAGTAATTGTGCGTTGCCTCTAAAATATGACACCATGTGTCATAGTTTTTGCATGTGTGTGACAAGTGTCGCACATGCAAGGTGACATGTGTGTGTGCTGTCTTGGTTTATGTGCTTGGGTTCCAGTGTAATTGTCTCGGTTTGCGTGTTTGGTTTCCAGTGTCGTTGTCTCGGTTTGCGTGTTTTGGTTTCCTGTATCGTTGTCTCGCTGACCTTCATCTCTTTCCTCATATCGGCCAACTCAGAGTCGAGATGCAGATCAATGTGAGCCTTTAAATTAATCATTTCAACAGACATAACTTTGATCATTTCGACTTTGAGCTTCCTGTAGGTCTCCAAAGATTGCGACACTGGAGCCATGGCATTTTGAATAGAGGTCTGAACCAAAGTCTAGATTGCTGCATGTGAGAAAGATGTGCAAATGAGGAAGGGCCAGCTTTAGAAGACTCAGCCTCATAAGGAAGTTTGGAGGCAGGTGGCTCAGAAGGCTTGGACGCTGGCTTTTCTTTCTTGACTTTCTTTTTGGTTGAAGCTTCGGTGAATGAGATACGTAGCCGAATCATATGGTCAGGTCCAAACTTCTTAGTGAACACCTCTTTATCATTAGAAAGGTACCAGACGTTGTATGTTTGAAGAATATGGGAGACCAAACAGGGATAGGGTATAGTTGCTCCGTTCTTGACTGGGGCCTTGGAGATGAAAGTGACCATCTCATCTAAGATCCATTTACCTAGGTTCCTAGGCTCCTTTGCAACGAGCGAGGCAAACCTCTCAAAGTCTTTGTTGACAAAGTAGGTGAAACTCTGGCCTTTCTGCACTAAGCTTCGGCTGTATACATACCAGAGAACCCTGTATTTATCCTTCATCATTGCAGGGGTGACATTAACCTTCTCAGCATCACATGGTACGGGTGGAAGGAGAATCCTGTGGCACTCAGCAGAAGATAGTTTTAGAGGATCCTCAGGTACATCAACAACACCGAGAATAACATTCAAGGCTGAGGCAGTAATTTTGATCTATTGGCCTCGAATCTTGGTGATCAAGGTGTCATCCGCATCCTCAGTGGCCTTTTTTTGAAGACGCATGTGATAGTAGAAACATCGAAGCACTTTAGGAGAAATGTGAAGTAGAGGCATGTATTAATGTAACCACTCAGTGAGGTCGAGATTACATCTATCTCTAAGAAATCCCAAATCTACATAAACTATAGGGCAAAAGGGACGTTTTCAAAATAGAAGGCAAAATTCTGGAAATCATCAACAACAATTGGATGCTCATCATACTAGGAGGAGGTTCCAGAACGATGTCTTCACATTGTGAGGCTGTAGGTTCAGCTGAGCCAACACCAGAGGTTTGTTGATAACTAACGGACGGTTGGTTCTCACTGCCAGAGACTTGTGGGCTTTTGCTAGTCTTCTGACTCCCCGAGGCTTGAGATTTCTTGGGGGATTTTTCAAAAAAAGAGTTCTTGGGTATCTTCTGAATTGGATGGAGAGGGAGACCTTGTTCTTTTCCCTTTTCTAGATGGCAGAGATTGGGTTTGGAACCGGGTACGGTGCTTGGAGGGTTCGTCAAAAGCCACGGCCTTTTCTTTTCCACGGGCTTCATCGAAACTTTGTCTTTGTCAAAGGTTTTGACGAAAGCTTCGTCATCTTGCTCGCGTGCGAGGTTTTAAGTTTCTTCACCGGTGAATTCTCAGAGGATTTTAGTAAAGATTGACGAGAATCACCCAATGTTTGAACCATAACGAAAAAATTGTGAAATGAGGGCAACGTGAGTGACATATAGGCGAGAAGACTTTGGGGATTAGGGTTTCGAGAGAGATGAAAGAAAAGGATTTTGGGGAAATGAATGACGGAAGCTTGTTCGAGAGAAGAAGAAATGAATCGACACAACGTCGTATGCTCGAGCACGTCGTTGCTCGGGGCAGACTGTGGTCTCGGGGCAGATGAATTTAAAATTTTAAATAAAGGGGCGTAAATGACCTTAAATACCTCACATCAAGTGCGTTTTGAGAACACTTGATTCCCTGTGGGTTGAGCTTGATTCTTGAAGCCATGATTGAAAATTTTGAATCAAATTCTATCAACAAAAAAAAAAAAGTGTTGCTCGGGCGAGAACATGTGTCTTGCTCGAGCAAGAATCATGTACGCCACTTAGAATTGTCAGCTCCCGATGTTGCTCGAGCATAGTTGGAAGTTTGCTCGGGCAACCCATTTTGACCTTTGATTTTTCCACTGGATCTCCTTTGTCGTTGCTCGAGCATATCAATAACACTTGCTCGAGCATACTGACCTCTGTTGATCTCTGTTAATTAGTCGTGAAACAGAGCATCCTTGACATCTTTCTTTTTGGACATGGTCACGAATAAAATGGTGTCTCACATCAATATGCTTGGTTCTACTGTGTTGAACAAGATTATTTGCCAAGCTTATTGTGCTGGTGTTGTCACAAATGATTGGGATCTCTTTCAGATGAATCCCTAGGTCTCAGAGTTGCTGTTTGAGCCACAAGACTTGAGCACAGCAACTTGAACCGGGAACATATTCAGCTTCAGTGGAGGATACAACCACAGTCGTTTGCTTCTTACTGAACCATGATTCGAGAGATCCTCCGAGGAATTCACATTTCCACTGGTGCTCTTTCTGTCTGTTTTGTATCCCGCGTGATCCGAATCAGAATATGCAACCAAGTATTTTGATTGACCTCTGGGAAACCAAAGACCCAACTCCTTTGTATCCAAGAGATATCGAAAAATTCTCTTACCGTGCTCAGCATGTGATTCTTTAGGAGCTGATTGAAATCTCACGCACATTCCCACACTGAATTGAATATCTGGCCAGTTTGAAGTTAAATATAGTAGGGACCCGATCATTCCCCGATACTTAGTTATGTTGAAGTCTTTGCCTTTCTCTTCATTCGCATCTAGGGAAGCAATTGAACTCATTGGAGTGTCGGCCCCATTACGATGTTCCAATCCAAACTTTTTGAGCAAATCACGAAGATACTTCATTTGCGAGATGAATATCCCATTCTTGTTGTTTGATTTGAAAGCCGAGGAAGTAGTTCAACTCACCCATCATGGTCATCTCGAATTCCCTCTGCATTTTCTTGGAAAATTTCTCACAGAGAGAATCATTAGTAGCACCAAATATTATATCATCTACATATATTTGCACAATTAAGAGTTCATTAAGCTTATTAGTTTTGATGAAAAGTGTTGTGTCTGCTTTTCCTCTAACAAAGCCTTGAGCTCTAGGAGCTTGTTTAAGACCATACAAGGCTTTCTTGAGGCGATAAAAATGATCTGGATAATGATCATTTTCTAAACCAGGAGGTTGTTCAGCATACACTTCCTCCTGAATAAATCCATTTAGAAAAGCACTTTTCACATCCATTTGATAGAGCTTAATTCTTTGATGCAAGCAAAGGCTAAGAGTACACGTATAGCTTCCAATCTAGCCACTGGGCATACATTTCCTCATAATCAATGCCTTCTTCCTGATTATAGCCTTTGGCAACCAATCTAGCCTTGTTACGGACTATAATTGCAGATTCATCACGTTTTTTTAATACCCATTTAGTGTCAATGACCGGATGGTCTTTAGTCCTAGGTACCAAGTCCCAAACTTGATTTCTATCAAATTGATGTAGCTCATCTTCCATTGCTATTACCCAATCATTGTCCGATAGGGCTTCATCAATCTTAGAGGGCTCAATCTCAGATATAAAGGCAGAAAATGTAACCTCATTTAAGGTACTTTTTCTGGTTCTTACACCTTGATTTACATCTCCTATTACTTGGTCCAAAGGATGATTCCTAATGAACTTCCAAGCTCTAGGTTGAGATTGATCAGTGTTATCGAAATTATTTTGAGGATCAGTCTCGAAAACATTTTCAGAATTTTCAATAGAGAAAGGAGTAGTTTTCGAAAAGAATTGATTTTTTAAAACATTTTCCTTATCATCATCCAAGGATTTATCAGATTTGGATTCACAGAATACAACATGTATTGACTCTTCAATGATATGAGTACAAGTATTAAAGACTCTAAAAGCTTTACTCCTATTTGAATAGCCCAAAAATATACCTTCATCAGCCTTGGGATCATGCTTTCCCAAGTTATCCTTACCATTGTTGTGGATGAAGCATTTACATCCGAAAATATGCAGATGAGCCAAGTTTGGCTTTCTTACTTTGTACAGCTCATAGGGAGTTTTGTTCAACTTATTCCATAGATATGCCCAATTTGAGATGTAGCAAGCCGAACTCTTACATCAGCCAGAATACTTGAGAGGTGTTGTTCTCATTTAGCAATGCTCTTGCCATCTCAGTGAGGACTCGATTCTTTCTCTCCACAACACCATTTTGCTAAGGTGTCCTCGGAGCTAAGAAGTTGTGATATATTCCCATGTAGTCACAAAACTCAGCAAATACATAATTTTCGAATTCTCCTCCATGATTAGTTCGAATTCCTAAAATAGAGAAACCTTTCTCGTTTTGGACCTTCTTGGCAAAAACAACAAACTGATCAATTGTTTCATCTTTAGAGGATAAAAATATAGTCCAACCAAATCTAGAGAAATCATCAACTATGACTAAAGTATAAAGATTTCTACCAAGGCTTTCTACTCTATTTGGTCCAACTAGATCCATATGAAGTAGTTGAAGAGGTCTGTTAGTTGAAATTTCATTTTAGATTTGAAAGATGATTTGGTTTGTTTACCCTTTTGACAAGCGTCACAAATCAAGTCATTTTTGAAATGAAGTTTTGGTAAGACAATGACCAAATGCTTTTTCAGCAACTTATCAAGTTGGATCATATTGAGATGAGTCAAATGCTTGTGCCATAGCCAACTCTCATCCAAATTACCAATAAAGCAATTTTCAGCAACTAAATCATTTTTAGAGAGGCTAAGCGTATAACAGTTACCTTCTCTAGGGCCCTGAATAAGGCTTTTGATTTTAAGTTATCCAATGAGAGATCATCCTTGCTTATGATCAAGCATTCCTCAGAATCAAAGATAACTGAGGAGATTGTGACAAATTCCTTCTACGAGGTAGACATCTTTAATTTGTTGTCCTTCATTGTTTCCAACTTCACCAATACCAGCAATACTTTCGGATTGATTTCCACCGAAGGTTACCTTGCCACCATCTTTGGGCTTGATTGAAGCAAATTTGGATTGGTCTCCCGTCATATGTCTATAGCATATACTATCAATGTACCACTTGTTGGATTTCAATGCTCTTAGACACACCTGCAAAACACATGAAATTAGGTTTTAGGTACCCATCTTTTCTTGGGTCCTTTGGAGTTAGTTCGAGCCCTAGGAACATAAGTTCCTTTAGGTACCCATTGAAAAGTACCAACAGGTTTACTCTTTCTTTCATTTTTATGAAAATAGGAAGAAGTAGTATGACATTTAGTTGCAATAATTGCAATGAGCAAAAGGATTAGAAGAATGAACAAATTTTCTAAAATAGTTCATATAAGATTTTTCTCCAATGTTCTTTTTTGTTGGAAATTATGCCCTAGGGGCAAGTCATTGTTCTCCATTAAGTTATCACTTTATTTGCATGTTTATAGTGATAACTGCATCCCTAGATATATCTTATAGATTATCCTAAATGTCCCTGTCGGTCATCTACGTGGGAGCGAAGATGAGATAAGACCAGTATGACTTTGATGAGGTATGGAGATACGAATCAAAGTCATGGGCACTTGTAAGAGTACAATGTGCTGAACCGACCCACTATGAGAAAGCTGCATGGATCTAGTCATAAGCTTATCTCATGTATAACCGCATCACGACGCCCTATGACCTGAGATCATCATGGATTCCTACATGATGAGTCACTGGTCTTTGACATAGTCAAAAGTCACCTTTGACCGGGTGATGATAAAGGCTTGGATCGGGATCAGTGGTTTTCATGCGGAGGAATGTGAATGGTCAAGATGGAATTTGTCCCTCACATTTGTAGAGAGATAATACCGAGCCCCTCGATGAGTGAGTCTAAGAAATGTACGGCCATACTGTGATGGAAATGAGTTTCCATTTCACTTATTAGACTACTCGAGAATCGAGAAAGCAATGTCAAGAAAAGTAAGTTGACATTATCCATGCCTCATCCTTGACCAAATTATCACGTGACAAAAGGGACATGACATGGCTGTGCGATAGGTTGTATCGTGTCATCGATCCCCATGTGAATTGGGTAGTCACAATGTCTTGCTAGAGGCCGCTTGTGACTTGTGGGTGGTACGGTATTGGCCCACACGCCAATCTCATATGGGCTAGGTCACACACAAGAATAACCCAACACGAGCAAAAGTGTCGATTCATTGAATCTTAGATTAATCGAGATTTAATGAATACTTAATTTAATCGGGGTGAATATATATATTTATATATATATATATATTAAATTCGAAATTAATATATATTAATATTATTAATAGAGATTATAATATTAATATATAATATTTGTTTTGCATTTAATTTATTTAATAAATTAAATATCTAAAACAAATAGGGATATTGTATCTCATTTAATTTTTGAATAAAGATATCATATATCTATTTAATTTAAATTGAGATATAGTATCTCGATTTAATTAAATAGATAGATATCATTTTTCGGATTTTATTTATAGAGATAAATTATATTAAAAGGCTTTTGATTCAGATTAAATAAATATATTACATTAGATCTATCGAGATAGATTTAATTAATGTATTTTTAATCAAAATTCGAATTGAGATCTAGCTTTTAATTCGGATTAAATAAATGTATTAGATTAGATCTATTAGATAGATTTAATTAGTATATTTTAATCCAGATTTAAAATTTGAATTTCAAAATTAATGAGGATTAATTTTATATCATACACTGATCGGGTTTGTAAAAGGACTACGGGACTTTTTGTCGAGCGTATTACAGAAAGCAGCGAGAAACCCTAGAGTGAAATTGAGAGAGACGCAAAACTAAAAGGCGCTAGCACGTTGCCGCAATCGAGTTTGGGAATTATTCGTGTGGATACTGGTAGAGGAAGCCGATTCTAAGACCCGACTTCTGCTGATCGAGAAGGTAGCCCACTAGTTCAAGTCGAAGGAGACTCGTACAGTTTCGGCGCATAGGTAATTTTCGGATTCCCTTAGCCTTAATCTAAACGCTATTGAGCGATCCTTGCACGGGATCCATAAAGTTTTTAACCCGCTCGTGTACGGATCCTAATAGTGGCATCAGAGCCAAGTCAACGTGTGTTTAAATTAGGCTTTTTCGTGTGATTATATATATGTTTGATATATATATGTAAAATCGAATCCTTTTGCTTTGTGTCTAAGTTCATGTTAGGGTTTCGGTCAAATCTCTATAACGGTCTTGTAGCTTAAATACATGATTCGAATTGTTCAGAGCGTCGTCGGAGGCGTTAGGGTCGGAATCATCGGACACGCTCGATAATGATCGATCGGTGATTCTCGGACGACGTTACGTTCGCGTATAGATCAGATTCTCAAACGTTCTAAAATTCGATCAGATTCTAAAACGTTCAGCGTAGGGGACCTAAACCGATTGCTAAATATCGTGAGAATTGAAATCATGATATGTCATATAATTATATAATATAATATAAATTGGAGAATTTATTATATTATATGTATTATATAATATAATATAAATTAGAGAATTTAAAACATGATACTATATTATATAATTATATAATATAATATAAATTGGAGAATTTATTATATTATATGTATTATATAATATAATATAAATTAGAGAATTTAAAACATGATACCATATTATATAATATAAATTAGAGAACTTTTAATCATGAATAATATTTTATCTCATAATTGTATGAATTAAAATATGTTCTAATTTACCTTTCAAAGTGTTGTTTGGGTATGGTGAACAACATTGCTATAGATTTTACAATTGTTGTAAATTTAAATATGGCCTGCGAGCCATGCCTCTCTCTCTAAGTAATCTTGATGTACATTCTCTTCTCATCTCACTCCCTTCGAATGTTAAACGAGGTTTCTCCTTATGTATTTTTTATTATTATTAGAGAAGTCCCCTCATTGGCTTGAGAGGACTCTAGGTTAGGTGGGCCATGTTGTGTCACGAATTTTAATTATGTTTTTGATATGATCGATTGCATGATTAAGTTAGACACTATATGAGATACAATAATGATTGCATTCATATAGGTATAATTAATAGGATTAATTAGATAATATCAAATAATACCCTCTAAATAAAATCTTAAGTCACATGCCGTCAATTAATGAATACTTGTCAAAACCTAGATCACCCATTTGTATGTTCCACCAAAGTGGATGCATCTGAGTAATCTTGGTGAGGCAAGAGAGAGTAATGGTGATACTCTACTTTCATTATTGTCTTGACTAAATTGAGATCATCAAAACGGTCTTGGATCTCAAGGCATTGGATGGGATTAAACATGCTAGGTCATATGATGATTGAATCTCATAAAGATCTGAGAATTACATGTGATGTAATTGGCAAAGAGGTTGCCTACCTAAATAACTTGATTTTAAGCGTCCTGCCAAATCGGACTTAAGATTAAGCCAAATATGGATCTTAGCCCACTAATTATAATAAGGGTTATTAATTCAGTGGGAGGTTATTAATTAAACTTTGCATATCTTTTAGTTGTAGAATCATGTAGACTAGCAATACTGCAACACCATCAATGCGATCGGTCCTTGAGAAGGACGAACTCGATGAGACAAACTTTATTGACATGTTTGAGAACTTAAGCATTGATCCTAAACACGAAAGAAAGGAGTATCTCATCGATCAACCCATTCCGACGAGCCGGCCTCTGATCCAAGAGCTCAGACTGATGCTTATGAGAAGCATAGGGATGACCCTGTGGATGCAGATGCCTGATGCCTGCCACTATGGTTCCAGACCTCGAAAGAGATCTCAAACATGAAGAGGCCTATGGGATGATTGATCATCTCATGGAAATGTTTTAGCAATAGGCAAGGCAAGAGAGGTATGAGTCCACAAAGGCCTTATTTTCTTTGCAAGATGGCTAAAGTTGAATCGGTTAGTCCTCATTTGTTGAAAATGAAAGGCTACATTGATCACCTTGAGAGGCTTGGATTCCCCATCTACCAGGAGTTAGCTACAGATGTGATCTTGAACTCACTCCCACGAAGTTATGAACACTTTGTCATGAATACTGTTGGTTATACTTAGTTTTGATGATGTCTTAAAAAGATGTCATTCTTATAAGCAAAAAGATTGAGTAATATAGTTATCTCCTACATTGACTAACTACTATGTTTAATGTAGATTAGCTCAAGTTGAATCATAGAGGTTAATCAAGAAGAAGAGGAGATATTGAAGAAGATTAGTTCAAGTTGAATCATAGAGGAAGATCAAGAAATATTGAAGAAGGTAGGAGCTGCAAAGAATTGATGAGCACAAGTTAAATGATGAAGAATGATCAAGTTGGGAGATGGAAGAAAGAAAGAGTTGATTTATGAAGGATGATCAAGAGAAGAAGAAAGAAAGGAAGATCTTGGTAAATGGAATGAAGATATCATTATTCAAGCTCTAAGATTGATGCTAGAAGTCTTCAAGGTCATATGGAAGTTGGAATGGCTCAATTTGAAGTTAAAATCAGCAAAAATTAGCTTCGAGGATGAGAAATCTCGAGTTTGGGACTCAATACTCGAGTATGGAAGTGTATACTCGAGTAAGGAAGTGTCTTCAGCACCTCGCGTCTCTGGACAAGGTTTACTCGAGTATGGAAGTGCTTATTCGAGTAAGCAAGTGTTTACTCGAGTAAGAAAGTGTTTACTCGAGTATGGAAGTGTTATCAGCACTTCAGCTCCACTGTCTCACGTTCAGCACGGGCGAGGTCTAGTAATTCGATGATATCTCTCAAACCAGGAATCGGATTGATGTGAAACCAGTGGCATTTGAAACTAGACATCCAAAGCGTCATTTTGATATATAAATCAAGTCCAAAGGTCTCAAGATCAAGGAGCTATAATTTTTTCAAGTTGCCACAAGAATCAACGTCACAGTCCAGACCCACCTTCGGTATTTTGAGTGTAACTCACAAACTAGAAATCCGATTGAGCTAAAATCAGTGGCATATGAAAGTAGACTCAAAGAGCTTTCCATCAAGAGTTGAACGGACCAAAACGGAGTTCAGACCAGGGAGATATGGCCCTCGAAAGTTGACAGATAATCCCAAGTTTTCTAAACTCGTGCATACTCGAGTAAAAGTTTTCATACTCGAGTAAAGAACTCTTAAAATGATTTTCAACTTAACTCCTGTTCGTGCTTACTCGAGTAAAGGTATCCTTACTCGAGTAAAGGACTTCCAGAGAGCAAAAATATCTTTAAACTAAGTTGCTTACTCGAGTAGATGAATCCTTACTCGAGTAAAGGACTTCTGAGAGCTCCAAAGACTTTATAACTATTGCTTACTCGAGTAGGAGTTTATTAACTCGAGTAAAGAGCTCTTAAACTGATTTCCAGACATGACACTTGTTCTTGCTTACTCGAGTAAAGACTCAAGTATTGCATACTTGACTTACTTACTCGAGTAAAGACTCAAGTATTGCATACTTGACTTACTTACTCAAGTAAAGACGCAAGTATTGAACGCCAACTTCGAATTTCAAATCGCCAATTTGCAATGCCTTCTTGTTTGATCTTAATACTTCCCATGATTAATCTCTAATGTTCCTAGATATGTTTAACCTCTTTATTGGTGAGTTTCAGAGGATTAAAACGAAGGATATCAGATTTGTGCAAGAACATCAAAAGCCGTGCAAAAGCTCTAACGGCTAGTTTCTAACGGCTATAATTCTTTATCCAACGATCATTGAATATTCTCAACGGTCAAGAAACATTTCTTCATCAAGCAAACTCTTCCCCAACGGGCAAAACTCCAAAGAGCCACTTCAGATCAATTAATCACATGGATTAGTTGGAGTTTAGAGAGAGAAGCGAGACCACACTTAATGATAATCAACTACAACGGTCGATTCATCCTACAACGGTCATAAACGGTCACGAGACCTTTCTCTATCTATAAAAGTCATGGACACAAGCAGAAAAACGTGGAGATACAAGATCACAATGCCAAAATGCTGATACTCGCTTCTACATCCTTTTCACTCTGTTTTACTTGTCTAGATAGCTTAGAGAGTGAAATGAATTGTGTTTGTACTTGGTGATTATTTATCCATTCCTTTGAGAGGAAAATTATTGTAAACACATTATCTTTCGAGAGTTACTCAAGATTGGGGAATCTTGAGTGGGATATACATTGTGTTGATTACAACTTGTAAGGGGAGTGAATCCTAGTGAGAGGATTACTTGATACGAGTGTGTAATCAAGCGGTGTGTTGATTACGATTGTAAGGGGGAGTGAATCCTAGAGAGAGGATTGCTTGATTACATGAGATCGTGTAATCAAGAAGATTAAAGATAGTGGATTGAAAATCCCAAGTGAGGCTTGGGGACTGGGACGTAGGTCAAGGATAAGGCCGAACCAATTATAAATCTGTTTGCAAGCTCTTCTCCCTTATTTCTTACATTTCCAGCATTTACATTTGAATGTTTGTCAATTGGTTTATAACTCACTTCTTTTATACAAGTTGAATTTACTGAATTGAGAAAAGATTTTCATAGAATCTAAATTTTTATACTTCACCCAATTCACCCCCTCTTGGGTTCAAAGGTACTTACATTTGGTATCGAGCAAGGCTCTTGTTTAAAGGACTTAACCGTCTCAAGAGTTTCAATGGCTGATTTGGTGTTCTTCGTTTTGAGAAGGTTTTGATTATACCATTCCACCGTTTTTCAAAGATATTGATTTTTGGTTTTGGAAAGCGAGAATGACTAGTTTTATCAAAGCAACTGATTTTAATATGTGGAATGTTTTTACAAACGCTTTTGATTTCAAACCAAGAAAGGATTGGACGAGAAAAAAGAAAAGAAAATGTTTTCTTTGAACATTAGAGCAATGGAAATTCTTCATGATGCTTTAACGAAAATGATTTTGAGAAAATCAAGTTCTGCTCTAGTGCTAAAGAAATCGGGATACTCTTGATTCTATGTATGCTTCTAACAATTGTGTTGAAGTTGAAAGTGTTGACAATTCATCGAAACTATAAGCTGCATATCCACAATGGATGAACAATTGGAAGTGGAGAATGAAGAAGGAGAAATCATTGGATACTTCCATGATCCAGTCAACACAAAAGAACAAGAGGAAGAGGATTCCCAAGAAGAGCTCATGGACGATTATGATCAATCATTATCTAGAGCTCAAGATACACATGTGGTAAACAATTCCAATTCTTCTTGTGTAGTTAAGAAAAATGATTTTGAACAATTGCATAAAATTGTTTTTCAACCAATCATTGATTCTGATTTGAAAAGCAAGAAAGTTTGGAAACAAAATCTTTGGAAAATCTATTGGGAAGAATGAATGTTCAAATGAAGATTATTTGAAGTTTTACTCTAATGACTGACACAATACTTGCAAAAATGTTCATAGTAAGCATCACTCTATTATTTGCAATTATTGTGGAAAATCTGGGCATATTTCTCATACATGCTATATTAGGAGAAATTCTAATGTGAGAAATAATCTTGTTTGGGTTCCTAAAGGACAATCAAGGTCCAATGCTATGATCAAGGACCTAAGTATAAGTGGGTACCAAAATGTCCATCTAGTACTCCAAGTGTGCAGGATGATTTGAATATCAATGGACATCAAGGTACAGAGAAGAGGAAGAAGAAGCCAAGAGTTTCTCATGCACCATTGAAGAAGATCATAGCATCTATATCAAGCAAGAGAACTCTCGGGCACCCATTCTTTGGAACTACATGGTTTAAACATCAAAGGAAGCAATGGATACAAGCAAGAAGAGTATCATCTACCTCAAGAATGGATTACCACGAGTACCATTCAACTATCTTGAGGAGAACAAGAAAAGAAGGATCTCTCAAGTATCAAACAGAAGATTCTGGAAATCTATATCCTTTGAGAGAACTTTGCCAACACCCGTAAGAAAATATATGAAGAATCAATGGGTGAGCAAAGGCAATCCTCCCAGCACCTAAGGTTAAGGTATACAATGGTAAAACCTCCTATGCTATCATCTGAAATTTTCTTTGAGGTTTTATATCTTGTAGCCTTAGGAATGAACATTGCAAACTATTTTCTTTAAAAACCTGAGTTCTCACATCCGATCCATTTTTGAAAGAAATTGTGATGTTCAATAGTCTAACTCTTTATGCATACATGATGATTT
Source organism: Acacia acuminata (assembly GCA_019022655.1). NCBI lineage: Eukaryota > Viridiplantae > Streptophyta > Magnoliopsida > Fabales > Fabaceae > Acacia > Acacia acuminata. Next base: position 4,119,133 of record JAFJYI010000040.1, read on the forward strand.
GAAAAGAAAGTATTTCTTTTATGCATAAACTCATGATTAATTCACTTTGCTTAGCTGATATGAGTTAATTATATTTATAAGAGCATGTGAATTTTGGTTCCTACAAGCTAACGATGATTGGATCCAAGGTTGGATACCAAGAAAGAAAAAGATTTATACAAGTTTCGTAGGATCAATTGAAGCTTCTCAAGAATGTAACATAGAGAAATAATCCTAGTCTTGAGAAAGCTAAACAAGCTATGCTTAATGTTGATGGTGAACACCGAAAAAGGAGTTATCTACACCAATCCATCTCAACCAAGCAAGCTTCTATGAGGACAAGAGGAATTACGGTGATATCTAATCCTTACCCCATATTTTGATTATATGAAATTCACTTTTGGGTAATGAATACTTGTCCATCATTGCATTCCTTTGGCAATCAATCATTTATATTTTTCAAAATGTTTTCAGATTGCTAAATGGACCATAAATGAATTTGTGCATAACTTTCTAAGTTCATGTTTTTGAAATGCACAAGTGTAAAATTTGTTTGGATTTCAACTCACATTGTTTTTGAGAAAATGCATACAAATGCTTTGAAAACATATCCATACTTTGATTGCATTCAAATAATGTTTCAAATTGGAAGTTAACATTGTATATTGAATGTTGGATATGCTTCAAATTTGTCCAATTGAGTTTTCCCTATCATTCACACATTGATTTTGGAATTAAATGTTTTTGCTTGAACTCTTTAGTTTCATCATCTAACTAGTTGGACCTTATGTCTAACAAGTTAATCACATATGAGTTTCAAGTTTATCTCAATAAGAGAATTCAATTTGTGAAAATCTCATGCTTATTGGATAAATTCTTATTGGTCAAGTTACTCCAAGAATTATGAATGTTCATTAATGCATTAAATGTTAGTGCATTAACCATTATATGGAATAACTTACTAGGATAGTATTTTTGGAACTTTAGTCATTTGGACTAAAGAGTTTGTGCTTCAACATTCATGAATCCTAGTACTCCCTTTACTCAAATACATCAAATTTATCTACATCCATACTTTGAGTAACTATTTCTCGTATACCCATATTCTTGCCTTAAATATTCTTATATTTCAAGATTCTATCCTAAAAAGGCAAGATTATTTCTTGGTCAATAGCAAAGTCATTAAGCTATATTGTGCTAAGCATGTCTTGATAATGCTTTACTTTCATGACTTTGGCTCTTCAGAAAATTCTTCAACATGTTAACTTCAATGTTCAACATGTTCTCTTAATCTTGAAGCACTCGATTTATTCTTTAACATGTTGACTTTCACCATGTTTTAAAATGAACATTGCTTTCAAACATGTTTCAAAAATGAATCTTTCATCCCATCAAAATTTTGATTTCATAATGAATTATCACAAAGTTTGAAAGAACATTTGAAATTTGAAACATTCTCATATTTCATTTTTAGAAAATCTGATCTCATTCATAAACTATTAGTTGATAAATGCTTATCTTTATGGATAAGATTTTCTATGTTCAAACTTATATGTATTTTATCAATGACATCTTTTCTGCATAAAGTATATTTACATTGTCATTGAGAAATAGCATATTTGGCATCATTTATTTGTTACCCTTTATGATTCAATGACATGAACTTATTCGATTGGGCAAAATTATGTTCTTAGTCCTTGATTGACTTATTATACTCTTTGCTTCAATAAGATATGATTAAATTATATAAGAGCATAAGAGTTCATATGTCTAATCTTGTGTGGACCCAAGAAACATCAGGTACCAAAGAATATATGTTTGTTTTGCAGAAGTTGACCAAAATGCTCGTTGTTGAATACAAAGAACATAGGCAAACATATTAGATCATCTCGGTGGCTATGTCTACAAATTCGTGGCATCACTTGAGTGACATTTCATCACTAGCAAGAGGCTTAAACCAAGATGATAAGGAGCAAGCTAGCTTGATGAGAAGCTATGAGCAGAAACTAATTTGAAATCCTATATAAAGCTCATTTGGAATTTCAGCTTCTAAGATGCATTCAAAACAATGGATAATAGCTATCTAGTAATGCATCTATGGACTACAGAGGATTAACTTGAGTAATTACGATATTATTCAAGTGAGGTATTGTCTTACGTATAAAACATAATCATCTTTGGGCTAACTTGATTTCATTCCATTTCATTTCATGAAGATTAGCCTAAACAAACCCGTTTTTAAAATGATCCTTATGCTTTAAAACTCTTTTATCATCATAAAAAGCATAAGTGATTTGTTTCTAACAATCTCAAGTCCACCCAAGTGAACTTGAAAGTTTTTCAATTCTGAAATATCATGATGTGGGCAAAGACTTTTCCAAACCTTATAACATTTGGTGTCATACTATTATTTGGTATCATTAAAGGAAACTTCATATTTTAGTCATGCATTCATTAAGGGGAGCTTCACATTCATATGTGTTCTATACTCTATAAGCTCTTCTCTTTTATTTGAGGAAAATCCTTTTAAATATACTCATCCACACTCACTTAGCATTAAGTCTGGTGATCACTATCTTTTATTAGTTTTGATGATGAGTTAATTTCACTCTTGAAAATATCTTTTCGAAAGGAATACCTTGATATCCGGTTGCACTAATAAATCTCTTCTAGAAAGGATGTTTTTTAATTTGTAGGAGATTTGGTTATGTGTTACAACTTTGGTGATCAATCTTTGAAGCTGAGATATGCTCGCATGGATGATCTATAAAGGAAGATCAAAGGATGGAAGATATTCATGATCTTGCTATTGAGCCTTATCAAAGAATCTCATACGACGACTTCATTTTAGGCCAAATCGTTCATCAATTTGCAAAACCAACATGAGCATTTCTAATCCCTATCTTTTTATATTCGTAGAAAGTTTGCACATGTTTGGTATCTTTATGCTTTATTTGTGAAAGTTGTCTTGAAAATCTCTCCAAATTCTCTCAAATCTGCTTTCATAAAAACATTCTAAATTGCATCATATTTAAAATGAAAGCACTTTCAATCGGGGGAGAGAAAATCAGTTTCTTTGACTCTTTTAATCTGGTTTCATATGTGTTTTTAAACATGCATAGGGTGCATAGGTTCTAGGTGTTGTGTCTCATTGCATTTCATTGTATTTTGCTGATTTTGTAGTAATTGGTTCGATATCGGTGATTTTCGAGTGTTTATCCTTTTTGGTATCGCCCGCTTGTATGAAGTTTACTCAATGAATATATTTCTAGTTGTGTATGATACTTGATATGTTTTTTGCTGCCATCCTCTTATTAACTTGTGTTGAAATGCAAAATTGGTCGTTTTACGATATCTTAACTTTCAACTTTTTGCTAATGACAAATAAGGGGAGAGAATGGCAAGAAAAACATGTTGCATCTAATGTATTCTCATACTCATAGAAAAACATGTTGCATCTAATGTATTCTCATACTCATACATATTTTTCTTAAGGTATTTGCCATCATCAAAAAGGGGGAGAATGTTGGTTATACTTAGTTTTGATGATGTCTTAAAAAGATGTCATTCTTATAAGCAAAAAGATTAAGTAATATAGTTATCTCCTACATTGACTAACTACTATGTTTAATGTAGATTAGCTCAAGTTGAATCATAGAGGTTAATCAAGAAGAAGAGGAGATATTGAAGAAGATTAGTTCAAGTTGAATCATAGAGGAAGATCAAGAAATATTGAAGAAGGTAGGAGCTGCAAAGAATTGATGAGCACAAGTTAAATGATGAAGAATGATCAAGTTGGGAGATGGAAGAAAGAAAGAGTTGATTTATGAAGGATGATCAAGAGAAGAAGAAAGAAAGGAAGATCTTGGTAAATGGAATGAAGATATCATTATTCAAGCTCTAAGATTGATGCTAGAAGTCTTCAAGGTCATATGGAAGTTGGAATGGCTCAATTTGAAGTTAAAATCAGCAAAAATTAGCTTCAGGATGAGAAATCTCGAGTTTGGGACTCAATACTCGAGTATGGAAGTGTATACTCGAGTAAGGAAGTGTCTTCAGCACCTCTGGCGTCTCTGGACAAGGTTTACTCGAGTATGGAAGTGCTTATTCGAGTAAGCAAGTGTTTACTCGAGTAAGAAAGTGTTTACTCGAGTATGGAAGTGTTATCAGCACTTCAGCTCCACTGTCTCACGTTCAGCACGGGCGAGGTCTAGTAATTCGATGATATCTCTCAAACCAGGAATCGGATTGATGTGAAACCAGTGGCATTTGAAACTAGACATCCAAAGCGTCATTTTGATATATAAATCAAGTCCAAAGGTCTCAAGATCAAGGAGCTATAATTTTTTCAAGTTGCCACAAGAATCAACGTCACAGTCCAGACCCACCTTCGGTATTTTGAGTGTAACTCACAAACTAGAAATCCGATTGAGCTAAAATCAGTGGCATATGAAAGTAGACTCAAAGAGCTTTCCATCAAGAGTTGAACGGACCAAAACGGAGTTCAGACCAGGGAGATATGGCCCTCGAAAGTTGACAGATAATCCCAAGTTTTTCTAAACTCGTGCATACTCGAGTAAAAGTTTTCATACTCGAGTAAAGAACTCTTAAAATGATTTTCAACTTAACTCCTGTTCGTGCTTACTCGAGTAAAGGTATCCTTACTCGAGTAAAGGACTTCAGAGAGCAAAAATATCTTTAAACTAAGTTGCTTACTCGAGTAGATGAATCCTTACTCGAGTAAAGGACTCTGAGAGAGCTCCAAAGACTTTATAACTATTGCTTACTCGAGTAGGAGTTTATTAACTCGAGTAAAGAGCTCTTAAACTGATTTCCAGACATGACACTTGTTCTTGCTTACTCGAGTAAAGACTCAAGTATTGCATACTTGACTTACTTACTCGAGTAAAGACTCAAGTATTGCATACTTGACTTACTTACTCAAGTAAAGACGCAAGTATTGAACGCCAACTTTAATTTCAAATCGACGAATTTGCAATGCCTTCTTGTTTGATCTTAATACTTCCCATGATTAATCTCTAATGTTCCTAGATATGTTTAACCTCTTTATTGGTGAGTTTTGAGGATTAAAACGAAGGATATCAGATTTGTGCAAGAACATCAAAAGCCGTGCAAAAGCTCTAACGGCTAGTTTCTAACGGCTATAATTCTTTATCCAACAGTCATTGAATATTCTCAACGGTCAAGAAACATTTCTTCATCAAGCAAACTCTTCCCCAACGGGCAAAACTCCAAAGAGCCACTTCAGATCAATTAATCACATGGATTAGTTGGAGTTTAGAGAGAGAAGCAGACCACACTTAATGATAATCAACTACAACGGTCTGATTCATCCTACAACGGTCATAAACGGTCACAGACCTTTCTCTATCTATAAAAGTCATGGACACAAGCAGAAAAACGTGGAGATACAAGATCACAATGCCAAAATGCTGATACTCTGCTTCTACATCCTTTTCACTGCTTTACTTGTCTAGATAGCTTAGAGAGTGAAATGAATTGTGTTTGTACTTCAGTGATTATTTATCCATTCCTTTGAGAGGAAAATTATTGTAAACACATTATCTTTCGAGAGTTACTCAAGATTGGGGAATCTTGAGTGGGATATACATTGTGTTGATTACAACTTGTAAGGGGGAGTGAATCCTAGTGAGAGGATTACTCGAGTACGAGTGTGTAATCAAGCAAAGTGTGTTGATTACAGATTGTAAGGGGGAGTGAATCCTAGAGAGAGGATTGCTTCGATTCATGATCGTGTAATCAAGAAGATTAAAGATAGTGGATTGAAAATCCCAAGTGAGGCTTGGGACGGACGTAGGTCAAGGATAAGGCCGAACCAAGATAAATCTGTTTGCAAGCTCTTCTCCC